>JAQMYF010000021.1:14476680-14487587 GCA_030014195.1 Neosilurus mollespiculum
TGATCTTGAGGGAACTTGGTGGATTTGTGATGATCTTGATGGAACTGGGTAGATTTGTGATGATCTTGAGGGAACTTAGTGGATTCGTGATGGTCTTGAGGGAACTTTGAGGATTCGTGATGATCTTGAGGGAACTTGGTAAAATTGTGATGATCTTGAGGGAACTTGGTGGATTTGTGATGATCTTGATGGAACTGGGTAGATTTGTGATGATCTTGAGGGAACTTGGTGGATTCGTGATGGTCTTGAGGGAACTTTGAAGATTCGCGATGATCTTGAGGGAACTTGGTAAAATTGTGATGATCTTGTGGGAACTTGATGAATTTGTGATGATCTTGATGGAACTGGGTAGATTCGTGATGATCTTGAGGAAACTTGGTGGATTCGTGATGATCTTGATGGCGGAAATGTTAACACTTGTACCATAAGCAACCAGCAGCAACACTAGATCTGTTTACTTTTGAGAATAGATCCACATTGTTCAAACAAAAATCTCCTAATATCTCAATATATGAAATTTCATATCCCAGTAATGTTGCATATCTGCAACTCACTCTCTCTCACTCATTTGCCAAGCCACTTAATCCTACTAGGGCCCAAGGATGGCAGGAGTTTATTTTCTGTAAACGAAAAGATTTAAAAAGTAATAAAAACAAACTGATTTATTTAAATAAATAATAATAAAAGATTAAAATCAGGAATTGTGCAAAAGTTAAAAAGGTAATTATAATACCATATCAGTGGCTAGATAAAATACAGGAAATATGGAATGAGGTGCACTGTAAACTCTATAAATATAAACATCTTCATCTTCTTCATCCGCTTCGTCCAGGGTCGGGTTGTGTGGGCAGCAGCCTAAGCAGTGAGGTCCAGACGTCCCTTTCCCCAGCGACCTCCTCCAGCCCTTCCAGGGGGACACCGAGGCGTTCCCAGACCAGACGAAAGTCATAGTCCCTCCAGTGTGTTCTGGGTCGACCCCAGGTCTCTTCCCAATTGGACATGCCCGAAACGCCACACCAGGGAGGCATTTGGGAGGCATTCTAATGAGATACCCAAGCTACCTCAAATGGCTCCTCTCAACGCGGAGGAGCAGTGGTTCTACTCTTAGCTCCTCACGGATGACTGAGCTTCTCACCCTATCTCTAAGGGAGAGCCCCGCCACCTGCCAAGGAAGCTTATTTCAGCCTCTTGTATTCACATGACCTCCTAATCATGACCATAGGTGAGAGTAGGAACGTAAAATGAAATAAACCTTTCAGCTCAGCTCCCTCTTCACCACGACGGACAGGTACAAGCTCCACTTTACAGTAGAGGCTGCACCGATCTGCCTGTCGATCTCCTGCTCCATCCTTCCATCACTCGTGAACAAGACCTTGAATTCCTTCACTTGGGGCAGGACCTCATTCCAGACCCGGAGGGTGCATTCCACCCTTTTCCAGCTGAGAACCATGGCCTCGGACTTGGAGGTGCTGATTCTCATCCTGGCCGCATCACACTAAGCTGTGAATTGTTCCAGCGAGTGCTGGAGGTCCCGGCTTGATGAAGCCAAAGGAACAACATCATTCGCAAAAAACAGAGATGAGATCCTATGGCCACCATACCAGAACCCCTCAACTCCTTGGCTGCACCTAGAAATGATAATTATTCATAAATATTATGAACAGAACCGGTGACAAAGGACAGCCTTGACAGAGTCCAACCCCACTGGAAATGAATTTGATATGTTGTTACCAATGCGGACCAAGCTCTGGCTCCGGCAACACAGACACCGAATGTCCAGTAGCAACATATTTTAAATATAAACATTTAAAATAAATACTAAAAGTATACATAAAGAGGTTTGCTTGAGTGGGTGTCTTCCTCCCACAGTTGAAAGACATGTACTTTGGGCTACCCAGATAACCTTGTGTAACAATATTGCAGCATTGCATAAAGGTCATAATGTTTACTGAGAACAGTACTTAACTTTAATGAACAATGTTGTTTTGAGGTTGCCAAAGTGCTACACACCTCTAGGTTCGGAGTAAAGTGTTACCTAGTGTGGGGCAGGTACTGAAAGAAAAAAAACAAAACAAAACATAGTACACATAGTACACAGTCCTAGCCAAATATATCTTACTGTAACATCTTCTGTTAACATTTTTTACAGCATTTATTCAAAATATTGTGTTTGTTGGCCCTGTGATGGACTGGTGAGCTGTACACATGCCTCAGTACCACCAAGCTGCCACTGTTGGTCCATTGAGAGGCCCCTTAAACTTCACTTGCTCAGTTGTAGGGAAAAATGTAAGCCACCCTGGATCTGCCAAATGCCATAAATGTAAATGATAGCGGCATCATGTCTCAAAAAGTTGGGAGGGGGCAACAAAAAAAGTTGTAAAAGTAAGTGGTACTAAAAAGAAACATCCCAAGGAACATTTTGCAACTAATTTAATTAATTGACAATAGATCAGTAACATGATTAAGTATAAGGAAGAGCATTTGGACATTTTTGCACCAATGTGCAAAAAACTATGTCCATGTAACATCACCACTTGTGCCATGTTTCTGGCAACCTGGCTTCTGATGCCAAAGTTTACTTTTTAACTGCCTCTCCTGCCATCATCTGCTTACCTTTTCTCTGGGTTTTTTCTATTGGCTGTCCTTGTTTCTTATTAAAGCCAGTCTAATTCTTTAGTTCTTGTCAGTTGACCATTGTGTTTACCCCATGTCTGTTTGCTTTATTTTGGTTACCCACCACAACTTTGCACCCCACTTATGTGCTCCTGTGGCTCTGGACCAAGCACCCTGCTTGATCTCATCAGCTCTTAAAATCCGGCGTGCTACTTTTGACCTGTTTGACAAAGAGAACTATTTTGATTGTTGCACATGTGTTTGGAGGTTTGTGCTTCTCATTTCTGCCATTGTGTTTTCAAATCATCTCTGTCTCTTGCACCTGTGTTGCTATTTACCTGAGAAACATGGCAATCAATAATATTACTCTGGGAGAAATTGTGAAGAGTTTGAATATCTCATCATCTACAGAACATAATATCATCAAAAGATTAGGAGAATCTTGAGAAATCTCTATGTACAAAGGACAAGGACGGATACTTAGCATGTCTTCAATGTTTCATGCTAGATATTATTGCATTCTGTTTTTATTTACATTTTACACAGTGTACGAACTTTGGTTTGTAATTGTGGACACATAGCTAGTGTCACTCTGATTGACAGGTGGAGCTATAATGACACTGGTTTCCTTTCTTGTAGTCCAAGCGACATATGGTTGTGGCATCATCAGTATTCACACTCTCTTTTTAACAAACACATAAGATATGTGTCCAGCAGACATTTTACTCTTTGCCCTGTCACATATCAGAGATTAGATGTTGTGGTGATCACTCATGGATAAACAGTGCTAAGTCACTTCCGCTCAGTAAGTTCAGTCCTCATATCTCTGCAGGGAAACCTGAGATGAAATGTTAAAAATAAATTACATTTGTATGGGGTCAAGATGAGCCGAACGACAGAGGATCAAATCACTTCTTCTGAAGATGAAATATACACAGATCAGCTATACTATTAAAAGCATCATGAAACTGACAGGTGAAGTGAATAACACTGATGATCTCATTACAATGACACCTGCCAAGCAATAGGATGTATTACGCAGAAAATGTAGAGTCAGATCAGGAATTTCATGTGTTAGAAGCAGGAAAAAATGAGCGAGGGTAAGGATCTGAGTGACTTTGACTCAAAGGAACACATTGTGGTGGTAAACAACGGTGTCCATTTATCTCCAAAACAGCAGGTCTTGTGGGGTGTTCCTGGTATGCAGGAGAAAGGACCTACCAAAGGTGGAACAAGGAGGGACAACCAGTGAATCGGAAGAAGGTCATGGGTGGCCAGTGCTCACTGATGCACTTTGGGAGTGAAGGCGAGTATGCCCAGTCAGAGCTTAAAGAAGAGCTAGTGTCGCACAAACTGCTGAAACTGTCAGTGTTGGATATGATAGAAAGGTGGTGAAACATACTGTGCTTTGCTGCTTGTTGCTTATAGCTGCAGGCCATCCATGTGTTGCCTGATCGGTGTAAATACTATGCAAACTGTATTATGATGCCTTTTTGGCAAGTCTCTGTGAAAAGCACATATCGGACATAAATTTTTATTTGATAACGTTGTTAGCTGGTATTTGTATTAGTAGTAGTAGTAGTAGTAGTAGTAGTAGTAGTAGTAGTAGTAGTAGTAGTGGTTTTCTTTATTGCACATCTTTGTTAAAATAAGCTTTAAAAGTAGACCACAGGGGTCCAGACGCTCTCACCGAAAGGACCATTTCATAATATGCCAATACAGAACAAGCATAGCAAGTTTAAAAGACCCAGCTTCAGCGCCCGGCAAGTAAATGTCCGGAAACCTAATATGCAGTTTTGCTTCTGTGACCTTGAAAAGTAAATCAAGGTCACTCACACACACAAACTCATCCTAGCACTTATAGAAGTGAGTGAGCGTAGCAAGTTGACAGCCCCAGCTTCAGCATGCAGCAAGTAAATGTCCAGAAACTAAAGTGTGAAGGACAGACAGACGGAACCCGTTCCTATAGCTCCCGAGGGGTGGGAGCTAAAAAAGCACTCATCATATCAATTTACTCAGTGCTCATTTATCTAATTGTGTTAATCCATACAGGAATGTGCCCTCCAAATTCCAATAATCTAAGCCAAAGAAAAGGGCTTCTTGGCCACTGAAGACATTTAGATGGTTAATTGTGTCAATTCCAATTCCGAGTACATGGTGCATGCTATCCATTTGAATCCCCCTTAAGCCATCTTGAGAGCACCATGTCTGCAGTTGCTGAGCAGCTGATATGAGATACCGCACTAGTTGGAAGGAAATGCCAAATTCTTCATAAAAATCCAAACATATGCTGGTTATTCTGTCTCTTCTATATCTCCTACTTTGTTTGCTCACAGCTTGTGGTGGCTTGGAGCAACTCAGGGGACTTCACCAGAGGTACAGACATAGTGCAGGTTCTGTTGCATGTTAAGGCGGGCCAGCAAAGTTAGCACTCAGTGCATCTTCCCTGGCCATCTGTCTCATAGGCACCAGTCCAGTAATGTGGCAGGGCACCCATCAACACAGGAGGAAAGATAGCTGCTTATGCTCACATACTCATCTTCATTATTGTAGAGTGTAAGGGCTAAATGCACTCTGTCTAAATCTGCATCAGTGCCAGAAAAAAACAAGATTTACTATTACCCCTCTAAACAGGATGTGTCCGTGGTACTATTTAAAATCCTGGAGGGGAATAAATGACACAATGGCTTCTTCAGATTAATATGAGAGATTAATATCAGAGATTCAGAATAGCAGCAATATCATATAAAACTGCTGTGCTCAGCGTTTAGTCGCTTGTTGCTTATTTCCCACCAAAGAATAAACTTAAAAAAATACATTTGGGGAAAAACAAGTGACAAATAGTCAACCTCTGTTCTGACACATGTAGACGTGGCACGTGTGCAGGGAGATGCATGTCCTCTTGGGAATTCAACTCAATTATTAACAGAATGTTATGAAAGCAGCAGGTTCTTTCACTTTTAATATCTAAACTTAAGCTGGTGATCTTCTCTGTCAGCCTCAGGAACAGCAATAGTGTTATAAATCACTTCTGTCAGGCTCTGTGTTTTCGAACCTGCAGACTGCCCACTGCTTGTGTCATTTCTGATGTTTCTACTTCCCTCCATGAGGCTGTCTCTTGTTCGCTCTTCAGATGAGCCAATGTAGAAAAACCCTCATTTATTGGACTGTTAATGGACTGTTGCATGACTATTTGAACCTCCATTAAAGGGGCCTATTTACTTCCCATGTTTGTGAAATAAAGGATGAAACCCAGTTTTATCTCTTCGAAACAAAAAAACTAAATTGGTCACAATTTTTCCTGAATCCTTTTGCTTACTCCTGTACATGAGTGACTCGGGCGCCAATATATTAGCCAACATTGCCAACTTTTTTTATTCATTTCAATAATTTTCTTAGCCACTTAATCTTAATTAGGGTCACGGGGAGGCCGGTGCCCATCTCAGACGACTCTGGGCTCACCAGACCATTGCAGGGCTAACACACATACAACCATTCACACTCACACTCACATCTAGGGGTGATTTGGATCAGCCAGTTAGCCTACTATGCATGTTTTTGGGCTGTGGGAGGAAAATGGAGTACTTGGAGGAAACCCACGCAAGGGCGGGGAGAACTCCACACAGAAGCACCCTTAGCCAGGGAATCGAACCCAGGACCTTCTTGCTGTGAAGTGAATGTGCTAACCCCTGCACCACCATGCCACCCCACCAGCTTTTTATTTCTCTTCAAATCATAGTGTTTCTTTTGTTTCTGAACACTTGATTTCGGACATTCTCCCAATTGGTGCTGAGCTGCCAGGTTGTCGCACATGCTCAAGGTCGTTCCTCCGCTCACGCGGTCTTGTTATTTTCATTGTAAAAAGACGCAGAACCAAAACAAGATGTAGAACAGGTGAATTAGAGATACTTAGCACGTGAGCTGGGGAAACCTTTATATTCAGCCAAAAGGAACTGATAATGGAAGATAAAACTTATAGGCTATTCAGTATATAATAATATTCACTGAATAATAATAGTCTCCTTTAAGTAATCAATATTCCGCTGGTAAAAGAGTGTTCAAAATGGTACCCACTTCACTACACTGCATACATTTGTCTGGCCTTAGGGATTTGGGAAATCAAGCTCTATTTGTTGTGATAATCCCTCTTTACCTGTCGATCCACGACTATGCATGTGCCTTGAGAATATGCATATCAGTCAGTATGTGATCTGCCTCAGTGCTTTAGTTAGCAGTGATCTCTTTTATTATGTGTAAACAAGGTGCTGGAATTATCATGTCAATGAGCTGCATCCCCTGAACTCTGTATACATCGAGACGCACTATGATATGTTACAAGCACGTATAACATTGAAGCCCCTAGTGACTGTCAAACTATACCAAGCAAAGGTAGTTGTGAGCACTTTAATATCACTGAGCTCTAGGTAGAACTGAACAAATTCAAATTCAGAATAGTTTATTGATCCTGGAGGAAATTGTGTACAAGATACTGAATGCACACACTGCCATATTTGTTCTCTTTACTCATGTACTTAGCAAACAAGAACAAGCTGTCAAGATGCCAGTATAAGGCCAGGAAGAGTGAGGTAAGACTTTATTTTTTTCTATATTATATGACCAAATAGATATCAAACATGCACCAGAAACGTTTGCAATCCCTTTTTCCAAGTACACAAATAATGAATCAATGCCTTTATTCAAGCAAATTACATTCTTTATATCACTTTTGAGCAGGTACAGTTTCTTTAATGCATTTCAGCCACTTTGTGGGCGGGATCTAAAAATACATACAATTTCCTCCATGAACTCCGGTTTCGTTACACAGTTCAAGGACATGCACATTAAGCTAATTGGCTTTTCCAAATTGCCTCTAGGTGTGAATGGTTGTATGTGTGTTGGCTCTGTAATGGTCTGGTGAGCTGTTCAGGGTGTACCCCACCTTTGCCCAATGTCGACAGAGATGGGCTCCATCCACCCCATTACTCTACAGTAGTAGGATAAAGTGATTCAGCAAATGATGAGTGAGTGAATACTTTGTGAATGAGTACAAATTTTTTAATGTTTTTTATTATTTACAGTTGCATCTGATATGGGGACCGGCATGATACCTGATGACTTCGACTTATTGGGCTAACAAATCCTCCCATTCAGTAAAGAGCTCAGGAGCTGCATTCCATTAGCTTTCATTTTGTTTTATCTAAACAGACGCTCCTTCCGAGGGGCAGTGGCGGCCCAGTGGTAGGGTGCTGGATTACAGATCCAAAGGTCGGGGTTCAAGCCCCACTATCAATGGGATGTCACTGCTGTCACCCAACCCCCCCAGTGCAGCTAACTGGGTTATCAAATGCCAGCCATGTCTTTTACTGCTGAGAGGCATGTAAAAGAACCATTGTTGATTTTCGTCAAGAGTAGCTGCATAGCCGTCAGCATGTTTCTGCCCTGCGATGGCCTGGCGAGCTGTCCAGGGTGTACTCTGCCCTCGCCCAGAGTCGGCTGAGATGGGCGCCATCCTCCCCGTACCCTAATTAGGACTAAGCGGTTCAGAAAATGAATAAATGAATGGATGCTCCTTCCACTCATTTCTTGAGCATAGTCTGTGCTTCCAGTAATCATTTATATTAGAGGGGGAAATCTGTCTGGTTGTAGCTCAGGGAGTTCTGGTTTATTTCTCTTGATACCTTTTTTTCAGGTTGTGTTTGTTGACTGACAGGGCAGCTCCCAGTCCTTACTCAGACGGGTTCATTGCAGATGTCTGGTTAATGAGGGTGACTTTGTGGATTTTAATTAGAGGTTGGGTGAAGGGGTTGGGGAGCCCATATGTGTCAGGTCAGACAAGTGAACCTCCCAAGCTGACTGTGTCCTTGGGCTCTTTTCAGCTCTCTGATGCCTCCTATTTACATGGATCAATATTAATATCTCCCTGAGGTGACGTAAAACAGTCCAGTTCCCATGAAGGATAAGTTATGCAAAACATATTATTTATTTTTGCAAGGCCCCGGAGGCATAGTCTGATATTACCATTTCACGTT
This sequence comes from Neosilurus mollespiculum, assembly GCA_030014195.1. Taxonomy (NCBI): domain Eukaryota; kingdom Metazoa; phylum Chordata; class Actinopteri; order Siluriformes; family Plotosidae; genus Neosilurus; species Neosilurus mollespiculum. The sequence continues at coordinate 14,485,323 of JAQMYF010000021.1, forward strand.
TTTCCAGCATTTTGTTAACCAAATGATAATTAATCTTAACAAGGTCATAAAAATCTTTCTAATTTATCTGAGCCAGTCATTTTGAAAGAATGAAAGAAAACAGGCAAAGTACAATTTGCTATAGACCCTCTGTATTTTTGCTTCTTAAGTCTTGCTTTATAAGCCGGGTGCATTCACCTATCCTTCAGCGAGCAGTAGCTCTAAAGATGAGAATTGGAAAGAAAACAAAACAAAAAAAATAAAAAAACGGAGGAGTTATGCAACATATGGAAGTGATCACAGGGCCAAGCTCCCATCTGTGTGCACAGCCGCAGTGCATTGGCACCTACCAGCCACTGTGCAGGATGGGAATAATCTGTAGAAGAGGACCCAGAGAATTGCTGTAGGACTTCAGAATTCCCTGGAGAAGCAAAGTCATCCAGGATGGGGGTGGTGAGTATAGACAGGGACGGTGTAAGAGGGAAGCACAGATGTTTTCTGGTGTGTACCCAAAACAGGTGTTCAAAAGCTGTGGACAAAGAGTCAAACATTTGTGGCAACGTTAAATAGACCAGTAGACATAGGATTTATGGGCCTGAAAAGTAAGTTTGTTTAATCATTGAACTGAGAATTGTCCATTCTGAGCCAAACAACTGAAATGATTATACATAAAACAAAATATAAGTTGCTATAAAGTAAACTGGTCTCCAGCTTTAGCTCTTGCACCAATGGGACAGTTAGAGAGTCTGAATATAACAAGAATAAATGAAACGCAGTACTTGAGGCGATGCACCACTTGGTACATTTTGACAGCAAACCTTTTTAGTCTGTGGTTTATCTGTAACCCTGATCTTTGACCTATGTCCGTAAGACCTGTTCCAGTTCATGGAAATAAATGATATTAATGAGTAACTGCTGAAAGCTTGGTCCGAATCCATGCAGGCATTCATCACACAGTGAGCACAACATTTTTCAGAGAGGATCTCATGTGATCTTGACCTTTGACCTATGACCCCAGAACCTGTTCTAGTTCATGGGCCTTTAGTGGTGAGTAACTGGTGAAGGTTTGGTCAAAATCTGTTGTGGGGTTAAGAACACAGAGTGCCTACAATGAAGTTCAGATGGACACATGGACACATGGACAGGATGAAAACATAATGCACCAAATCGGCTGTTCCAAATTGCCCTCAGGTGTAACTGTGAGTATGAGGTTGTGTGTGTGTATGTGTGTGTTGGCCCTGAGATGGACTAGCGATCTATTAGCCAGAGTTGGCTAAGATGGGCTCCAGCCTCCCCAGGACCCTAGTGGGATTAAGCAGTTCAACAAATGAATACATTTTTATCTCCTCTATAACACTGGTCTACAAGTTTTTAAAAGTTCTTTGCTTCAGAAACAAAATGTGCTCTTGATTATAGACTTTGGCTAAATTCAAACATAATAAAAATTAGCTACTGTTTCTAAGATAGGCATTAAGGTGCATCATTTTTGCCACTTTTTCAAAAACTTTAGAAAACCTTTTAGGTTAATTTTCTAACAATACTTAAGAACAGTTTCCAGTAAAATTTCAGCATAATTGAGATAATTTTAAGGGGACCACCAAGGCACTGACATTTCACAAAAATATGATGAAAAGCCACATGATGGGCTGCCTTTTCTTATTTTATTTTATTTTATCAAATAACACTTTGTCATGACCACCAACTGTTGCCTTGCGATTTGTTTTCATTGATTTAAAAAATAAAATTTTTATCATACTCTCAGCATTTGCAGGCCAAATTTGGAAGGTTTTATTTAACTTTATCTTCATCTGTTCTAACTTCTCCTGTGAACGCTGTCCTTTTCTCCTTTTCTCTCCCAGTTCGTTCTGTTGATTGGTAAACTCTTCTCTTTGTGATAGAGCAAACAACGCAACACCTGCTGACATGGTGGTAAGCGTAGCCCTGTAAGTTCTGCATCAGTTGTAACTATGCCCCCCTCCAGTCCAAATATGTGAGACGATGCCTTTATTGAACCCCTCCACCTTGCTTTTGCAGCCCTTCACCAGATTCTGAAGTACCTTCTGCCATTATACCTTTGTCCATATCTACACAAACCAAAACATTCATTCATTCATTTATTCATTTTCTGAACCACTTAATCCTAATTAGGGTCACAGGGAGGATGACACCCATCTCAGCAGACTCTGGGCGAGTGCAGAAACACGCTGACGGCTATGCAGCTACTCTTTACGAAAGTCAGCAATGGTTCTTTTACATTCCTCTCACCACAGACAGTGAGAGACATGG
>JAQMYF010000021.1:14502982-14515434 GCA_030014195.1 Neosilurus mollespiculum
GTCTTAAAAACAGAGACTGTGTCTGAGTCCCGAACATTAACTGGAAGTTTATTTTATAATTGTGGGGCTTTGTAAGAGAAAGCTCTGCCCCCTGCAGTAGTCCTCAGTGTTCAGGGTATCACTAAGCAGCCTGCACCTTTTGATCTAAGTGGGCGAGCTGGATCATAAACAACAAGAACTTCATTAAGATAATGTGGCGCAAGACCATTAAGTGCTTTATAGGTGACATGCTCATGTTGCATGAACAATTTCTCCACATCATGCAGTGACATCATATTTTTTATTTTAGCAATATTTCTGAGATGAAAGAAGGCTATCCAAGTAATGTTATCTACATGAGCTTCAAATGAAAGACCAGGGTCAATAATCACTCCAAGGTCCTTAACTGCTACACACAACGAAACTGAAACACCATCCAAACTTACTACATAATCAGAACCTTATTTCTAGCTATTTGTGATAGTCTAGCTTCTGTCTTATTTAATAAGAGGAAGTTAGTAAGCATTTAGTGTCTAATGTCCTTCACACAATTCTCTTTATTAAGCTGATGTCTCTCATCTGGCTTAGCTGAAATATATAACTGTATGTCATCAGCGTAACAGTGCAAGCTAATACGATGTTCACGAATATTACCTAAAGGTAGCATGTATAGAAAAAAGCAGCAGGCCTAGAACCTATATGTCACACTCCTATCAATGCTAGACAATAGGAGAATCTTATCTATCCAAGAGAGATCACTGCACTAAATTGCTTGCACATGAAGCTTGTTACCATTGTTTTCTGTATTGCTGACTCCTCTTATTCCCCCACTGGGATATGTATGCTGACTGTAATTTTTTCCCCTTTAACCACTCAACAGGTCACCTTTAGATACGCAGGCTGTCCATTCAGTCTCTGAAAGATATTATAAAGGGTGAGCTGTACTATTTACTTCAAGTGTGAGATGTGTTCAGTGAGTCAACTTGTTCAGTGAGCCTCAGATGAGAACACTGGAGAGGAGGCTTCCTTGTCGACCTCGGATTAAACCACTGGAGAGGAGACCTCCAAGTCCACCACAGATGAGACCACTGGAGAGGAGGCCACCCTGTCAGACTTAGATGAAAACACTGGAGACGAAGCTTGCCTATTGGCCTTGGATGAAAACACGGGGCAGGTGGCCACCCTGTCAACCTCGGATGAGACCACTGTAGAAGAGGCCGTCCTGTCGGGCCCAGAGGAGAACACTGTGGAGGAAGCCTCCCTGTCAGCCTCAGAAGAAAACTGGAGGGGATGCCAACCTGTTGGCCTCTGATAAGAATGAAGAGGAGAAAGCCACCCTGCCTGCCATGCACTTAAATCAGAATGCTACAAACTCTCGGATGTCCTCCTGCTGATGTGGCCACCAATAACTTCCCGTAATGAGCTTCAAAATGAGCTGGCATCAAGGTGGTTCACAGAAGACGAAGCATGCACCACAGTGAGCAGAGGTCTACGCAGGTGTGGCAGCTGAGGTTCAAACATCAGGCACAGGTAGAGTGGACTAAAGAGCATCAACGACTACAAGGAGAAGAGCTTTAATGTGGGGGAGGTGACTGCTTCTCTACCTGAAGAGGTGAACACATTCTATACCTTCTTTGAGAACCACAGCAAGCCGGAATTTCTGTCAGAGGAGGACAGCTGTCCTTTTCAGATCCCTCAGGCAGACATGTGTAAACTTCTTTAAAAAAGTAAACATACGGAAAGCTCCTGGACCGGACAACATCCCAGGTCGTGTTCTCAAAGCATGTGCCCAGGAACTGGCAGATGTCTTCACGGACATTTTTGACCTTTCCCTGCTCTTGTCTGTAGTCCCCACATGCTTCAAGAGGACCACCATCGTCCCTGTGCCGAAGAAACCTAATGTGAGCTGCCTCAATGACTATCACCCAGTAGAACTCACCTCCATCATCATGAAGTGCTTTGAGGGTATAGTCAGAGCTCACATCACATCTTCACTGCCTGCTACACCTGACCCATTTCAGTTTGCCTTGTCAAACAAATCCACAGACAATGTGGCTCTGCACACTGCCCTCTCACAACTGGACCACAAGAACACTTATGTGCAGATGTTGTTTATAGGCTACAGCTCCACTTTCAACACCATAATCCCATCCAGGCTTATCATGAAGCTCCAGGATCTGTGCATCAGTGTCTCCTTATGCAACTGGATCCTGGACTTCCTGACAAGCAGACCACAGGTGCTGCGGATCGTCAGTGTGACGTCCTCCACACTGACGCTCAGCACCGGTGCCCCTGCGGGATGTGTGCTCAGCCTCCTGCTGTGTACCCTGTATACCCACGACTGTACAGCCAGACATAGCTCCAACACCGTCAACAAATTTGCAGATGACTCCACCATCATTGGCTGCATTTCTGATGGAGATAAGTCTGCTTACAGAGCATAGGTGAGAGCCCTGACATCATGGCGCTGGGGCAACAACCTGCTGCTCAACGTCAACAAGACCAAGGAGCTCATAATGGACTACAGGAGACTGCAGGGTGGTCACACACCTATCCACATCAAGGGAACAGTGGTAGAGAAAGTCAGTTGTTTCAGGTTCCTGGTGATCAACATCAGTGAGGATCCAAACTGGTAACATCATTTGGGTGTGATCACCAAAGCAGTGAGACAATGGCTCTTCTTTCTTCTTCTTCTGATCCCAGCCATACACTTTTCATGCTCCTACCATCGGGCAGACGCTACAGGAGCATCCGCACTCGCACCAGCTGACTCAGGGACAGTTCCTACCCACAAATCATCAGGCAACTGAACTGCTAATATACTGGACAAATTGCACACAATCATTTTAATCTGATCCTTCTGCTCCCCAAACTATGTGATCTATCCTAATGTGTTTCTGCTGATTGGAGTTCTTACCTTACCCTGCTGATGATGATCCATTTGTACCTAAATATACACTCAGAAACTATAAAGATGACTTTGCAGTGCTATTTTACTAAAATGATTTAAGATCACATTTAACATTACAGTTAGAAGATAACCAGATAGGGTTAAGCTATAGTACTTGATGGATAGGAATTTTTTTTTTTAATTGTTCAGTATTAGACAATTTTCCCACCAAACACAATTTTATTGAAGTGCGTCAAGAGCAGTATTTCAAAGTATTTGATGGTAAGAATGTATTGATTTTTTAAAACTCCACAAGAAACTGGGAAAGGCGGTGGTACAGGTCTGCAGTTGCCTTGGAGTTGATGCTTTACACCACATTCTCTGCCTCATCTTGGCATCTCTTCCTTTGAATTTCAGGCAATTGCATGCCTCCTCTTCAATCAATCTCTTCATTATTGTTCCCTACCACACTTCTGGACCTCTAGAACACTTTCTAGAAAAAATGGACACACTACTCAGGCTTTACCCTACTGACAGCACCACTCTCACCCTCCTGTCCCACAGCTACTCTCTCACAGTCAAAGGAGGGAATTCTCTGGAGATAAGCTTTAGCTGCTGCTCCCCATTAAAGGCATCAATGCTACTTCACTTCACATCTCTGATCACCACTTAGTACCTTTACCATTACCTTACCTGATGTATCCTACGTAAAACCAGCTTTTAGCATTCTTCCCCCACTTGGCAAAACCTGCACACTGTATCTCCCTGATCTGTTGCTTCCTGCACCCTATCACACCTTTTCTTCACTACCAAGTTTGCTACTGGCACTCTCCTTTACTCACTTTCTGCATCTATGGATTTCCCCTGCCTACTATTTTCCATGGCAAAGAAAACTGCTCACCCTGCCCCTTGGCTCTCGGATGTGTTGCAGTGAAATCAAAGAAAATTAATAGCAGCAGAGAGAAAAAGGGAAAAAAATCTCAACTTGAAACAGATGTGGCTCCTTACTGTGTGCTCCCGTCCATATTCTCATCTGATATGACTTCTGCTAAGACAGCCTACTACAAGGAAAAGCTGATTATCTCTGTGCGAGATCCTCACAAATGCCACATCTTTTTTAATTGTTAACTGACCCACCAGCATCTCCTGCCCCAAAGACTTTTTTGATGGGAAGATTAAACAAATTCTTCTTCCACTTCACTAGCACAGTTTTCCAATTTAATAACAGAAGAGATTCTCATGTAATCCTACCACCTGCCAACTGGACCCAATCCCTTCCACAATGCTCCAGACAATCTCTCAAGACCTTCTCCCCTTCATTACCACTACCATTCATAGCTCCATATAATCTGGTCATGTATCAACTGCATTAAAAAAAAGAAAAAAAAAAGAAAACCAAGAGTTCCACCCATTCTAAAGAAACCAACTTTGGATCCATCAGAATTCAAGAACAATAGACTGGTATCACTTCTCTCATTTATTTCTAAAATTCTTGAGCATGCTATCTACAACCAACTGTCTTTCTATCTCTTAAAGAACAACCTCCAAGACACAAATCAGTCTTGCTTCAAAGCACCACATTCCACAGAGTCTGCCCTGTTGGCTGTCACAGAGAACCTACATGCAGCAAGATCTGCCAAGCTGTCATCAGTCCTTATCCTCCTTGACCTTCCAGCAGCATTTGACACAGTAAATCACAAGACACGTTTATCCATCCTCAGGAGTTTTGGACTTCATGGTTCAGCATGGCAATGGCTTGCTTCCTATTCTAGATGATCACTCATATCAGTTTACATAGAGGGGATGCTAACTCCATGCAGACTGTCCACTGGTGTCCCGCAGATTAAGAACTGCCTGTCTGGCAGATTTCTCATTATGAGTCGCAGCTCATCTGCAAAAAATCTATTTCAGCCAAAACTGAACTGCTGTTTACTCCAGTTAATTCATTCGCAGAACCTTGAAAATCTCTTTGGAAAACTCCCTGATCTTTCCCTTAGTCACTGCATGAAACCTTGGGTAGCTATGACAATCACATATCCTTCTCTAATCTTTCTTAATTATGTCAATTTCTTCACTGTAACATCAGAATGATTTGTTTATTTCTTTCCACTAAGGTCACTCAGATACTTGTTTAGCAAGATATAATTCCATTGGTGAAGTATTGTAACTCACTCCTGGCAGATCTGAGTGACATTCGTGCAACTGATCCACAAGTCAGCTTGTTTTCAACCTTCCCAGGTTCTCCCACACAACTCCACTGCTACGCTCTATTTACTGGCTTCCTGTAGTTGCTCACATTAAATTCAAAACACTAAAGCTTGCCTACAAAGTCAAATATGGACCAGCATCCCCATACCATTAAAAAAAAAAAAAAAAGAAAAAAAAAGAAACTCATCACACCTTGCATTGCAGTGCTCTCTGACTACAAGGAAAACATGCATTTAAAGTCTTCTCTGTTCTGGCACAGGGGTTGTGGAATAAACTTCCCCTAGATGTCCAGAGAGCTAAGTCACTGTTTTTAAACCAAGTTCCTGTCACTACTGTTAGCATAAGCCAGTGTCTACAACACAAACAGGAAACACAGGTAGTCCAGCTGCTTTAGGATGGCACATCCATGTGTGCAGTCGCAAGAAATTTTGCAGTGCTTCCAAGCACAGTCTCAAGAGCATGGAGGAGATATCAAGAGACTGGCCATTACACAAGGACATCAACACTGCAGTATGACAGGTATCTGCTCCTTTTTGTGAGAAGGAAAAGGAGGAGTACTGCCAGACCCCTACAAAATGACCTCCTGCAAGCTATGAGTGTGCATGTTTCTAACCAAACTGTCAGGAACCAACTTTATGAGGGTGGCATGAGGGCCTGACATCCTCTATTTGGACCTGTGCTCACAGCCCAGCACTGTGGAATTCTATTGGCATTTGCCAGAGAACACCAGAATTGGAAGTTCTGCTATTGTTGCCCCACTCTCTATGCCCTATTCTAGATGGGTGATGTTGCAGGCAGCATAACAATCATGCTAGGTGAAACCAGTTTCATACTGAGCACATGTGACAGGTGTAAAGATAATTGAGATTCCATTGTGACTGATACGCTGCCTGTAACATCACCCAGCTTGATTAATTTGGTTGTGGGTCAGTGATGGTCTGGAACAGCACAATTTGACACAGTAAATCACAAGACACGTTTATCCATCCTCAGGAGTTTTGGACTTCATGGTTCAGCATGGCAATGGCTTGCTTCCTATTCTAGATGATCACTCATATCAGTTTACATAGAGGGGATGGAGCAGCACAATTGCATGTCCAGGAATGCTGTTAGGTGCAAGGGAAATCATCACAGTGATTGTCAGACCTCATGCTGATGCAGTTTGTCCTGGGTTCCTCCTGGTACAGGACAATGCCCGGCCTCAAGTGGGTAGGGAGTTCCTGGATAAGGAAGGCGTTGATGCCACTGATTGGCCCTCTCATTTCCCTGACTTCAATGAAATTGAGCACCTGGAACATGGAATGTTATGTATCAATTCAATTAAATTCAATTCAGGTTTATTTGTACAGCACTTTTTATGATTAACATTGTCGCAAACCAGCTTTACATTGTAAAACAAATTTTAAAAGAATTTAAACATTTAAACATATTACTACATATATATATACACTACATATCCCTAATGAGCAAGCTCATGGCGACGGTGGCAAGGGAAACTCCTTCAGTTGACAGGAGGAAGAAACCTTGTGAGGAACCAGAGTCAAAAGGGAAACCCATCCTCATTTGGGTAAAACCAGATAAAAATACAGACCATGCAGCAGAAACTTGAAGCCCAGTTGGTTGGACCACAACTGTAAATCCTAACTCATTTTAGCAAAAGAGTTTATATCAGTCATCTTCACAGTCTCTGAGTGCATATCTAGGTCCGTGTGGATCATCATCTGCAGGAGCGAGGGGCTTCCTGGATGAGAACTCCAGCAACAGCATACCAGGACAGACCACAGGGCTCCAAAAGCAGAAGGATCAGGATCACCAGCATCCCAGAAGAAGCATGTGTACCTCAACAAAAACAATCAGCTTCCAACACCGGCAAGTACCACCACAGACTGTCCAGGAGCTCACTGATGCCATGATCCAGGTCTGGGCGCAGATCCCCAAGACACCACCTTCCTCAGGATCATTTTAATTTTTGGGGAATCAAAATTGTGTTGGCCCTTCAGTGGACATCCTTTAATAGGGTCATGGAAGGCTGTTGCCCACCCCAGTCAACTCCGGGTGAAGGTGGGGTACATTGTGTACACCTCACAAGAGCCTCACACAGCTTAATCATAGTAGGGTTGCGTGGAGGCTGAAATCTCAGCAGACAGTGGGTGAGCTCACTTAGGTCACCAGTCCATTGAAGTGCCATCACACATAATCATTTACATTCATATATATAGGGGTAATTTGGAACAGCCAGTTATACTAATGTGCATGTTTTTGGGTTGTGCGAGGAAGTTGAAGCACTTGGAGTAAATCCAACAAGCATGGAGAGAACATGCAAACTCCACAGAGAAACACCCTTGCTGAGCCTGGGACTCAAATCTGGGACTTTCTTGCTGCAAGGTGGATGAGCTAAAAGTGAATAAGCCACTGTATATATTATGGAAACACTAAAATCATCCATTCGATTTTGACATTTGGAACACTGTTAAAAACAAAATATCAATTAAAAAAATGATCAAAGGAAATCAAAATGATGAACCCATTCAAGGCTTGATTCAAAAATTGATTCCCCAAAAATTTAAATCACAAGCTTAAAATCAAATTTCATAAATTTTTCACAGCAACTTGACTCAGTAATGTGTATGGCCCTCACGTGCCTGTTTACAATCCCAACAACGTCTGAGCATGATCCTGAGGAAGGTGTTGTCTTGGGGATCTGCTCCCAGACCTGGAAAAAAATGTAAGTTGCTCTGGATAAGGGCATCTGACAAATGATGTAAATGTAAATGTTTTTGTCATTTATGATGATCTTGATCTTGTCACAGTGATCCTGACCTTGTAAATTTTGCCTTTTTCTCAAGAACTGCTGGGTGGATCATTCAGAAAATGTTGCATGCAGGCTTCAGGTGTGTAGGTGTGCATAGGCTTGTCAGTTTCTCAGTTTGACCTTTAACCCTATTACAATGATCATGACCTTCTAAATGTTGTCTGGGCTAATTCTCAAGAACTATTGGGTGAATTACTCAGAAATTTTACTGTCATTGTTTTTGTTTTACCTTTGTCCTTGTTACGATGATCTTGGTCTTTTAAATTTCTGACATTAACAAGCATTTATTAAAGGATTTTTTTCTTTAAGCAGGATTATGCAAAAACTATTGATCTGTTTGTCATCAAACTTGGTGGAGCAGTGGGCCATGGGATTGGAAAGAACCCATGAAATTTTGGAGATTTCCGAGGCATGGTATCATGTTGAAAAAAAAAAAAAAACAACACGAAAATCCGTATCTTTAATTAACATCAGAGACACCCACTAGGGGAACTTTTTATTACTACTTTGGCAGGTTATAATAATCGATTTGTGTCTGGTGAAGGTACTTTGCACTCTGAGTGCCCCTTTAGTTATTCTGTGAATCTGTTGACCCTGTTGCTGTCAAGTTGTCCTGCACCTGTTTTTGGTGAGGCCATGCAATCTCAGCACTAGGGAGTGCATCTGACAGTGCATTATGAATCTGGTGATTTTAAAAAATATATTTTAATTAATTTATTTAATTATTGGTTTTAATAAATTTTCACCTGCTTATTTTTGCACCACATAAGCTAACACATATAATGATGCATAAAGGGGTTTTTGCTGTAACCATTACTGTTTTTTTTTCGTTTGTTTGTTTTTTTGTTTTTTCTATTGTAGTGTTTTTTAATTACTGTTAACTTAAGGAAGCTTTACCTTCAGCACGACTGCTACTTGTTGCAATAAATCTTTTAAACCAACAAGTTTAATTTGCATAAGAATATTGATTTCATGACCAAAGCTTTAAAAGCTTAGGTTATTCACTGCAATCAGCTGCCTGCAAGGGAAAATTTAGCAAAGCCTAGCTAGCTTAAGTGTTATCTAAATAATTACGTGTGGCATATAATATGTGTTAGCACAGTGTGATAGTGGTTAGCATGTCCATTTTACAGCAAGAAGATGATGGGTTTGAATCACAGGCTTGAAGAGGGCATTTCTTTGTAGAGTTTGCATGTTCTCCTTGTGTGCATGGGTTTTCTCGGGTAATCCCATTTCCTTTCACAGTCCAAAGGCATGCATATTAGGCTAATTGGGTTTCCAAATTGCCACTAGGTGTGAGTGTATATGGCTGTGTATGTGTTGTTCCTGTGGTGGACTGTTAAGCTGTTTGGGGTGTACCCCGCCTTCGCCCAGGGTCAGATGAAAGAGGCTCCAGCCTCCCAGAACCCGAGTAGGAGTAAGCGGTTTGGCAAATGAATGGTTAAATGAATATACTGAGTGTTAAGTGCTTAGCATCAATGTAGAAAATAATCTATTTGAAATCATAAAAGCTTTTGATGCACTTACCTTATTCTAGGTCCTCTTCTGTGTTTATTTTTTATTTACGACTACTCTATAGCTCTTCTTTTTTATCCATGGATGTGGAACTAGAATTGAAGATAAAAAAAAAAAAAGATAAAATTTAGTATTATTCAAAAGCATTTGCCAGGATTATTCATGTCTGACCAAATTTATATAAAATCTGTATTTTTTAAATTTGGAATTCTGGGAATTGTAATTACGGTTCTAAATGTAAAATTTTAAATCTTACTAAGTTCAAAATAAAGATTGACTGTCCTGGATAAGTTTCAAGTTTTAAGTTTATTTGTCATATACAGGTAACAATGAAACATCACTACCTGCAATGAAATTCTTGGACTCAGAGCCCCCTCAATATTGCACTGCAATAAGAACTGCATGGCAGATGGAAGTTAAGGGCAGCAGACCAAGAGGAAGACCGTGTATGAGATGGACAATGTAAGAAAAGGCATGAAAGTGTTAGACCTAAAGGAGGAGGATGCACAAGATCGAATATACTGGCGGAGGAAGATACAGAATCCTGATCTGGCATCATAGACAAAGAAGAAAATAAATTTGAAGAAGAATATGTAACTCAAAGTTAAAAAAAAAAAAATAATAATAATAAATAATAAATAAATAAATAATGATAAAGAATTTAATTGATTTATCAAGTTGTGTTTAGGCACACGGCTTTTGCAGCTTGCACTGTTGCCTCACAGCAAGAAGTTTAGTGGCTAAAATCTCATGGCCTTTCTGTGTGGAGTTTGCATGTTCTCCCCATGGTTACCTCTAGGTGTTCCAGTTTCCTCCCACAGTCTAAAGACATGATCAACCAGCTATTCTAAATTATGATATGAATGTAAGTGTGAATGGCTGTTTGTGTCTGGGTTAACTCTGCAATAGATTGGCGACTTTGTTCAGGGTGTACGCTGCCTCTTATCCAAAGTCAGCTGGACTTGACTCCAGCGTACTCTGCAACCCTGACAGATAAGAGGTATAGATAATGGATGGATGGATGATGTGTTTTATTCCATTCATCTCTCCTTCCGTTATCTGTTGCTTATCTGTGTCATAGGTGTTTAATTCAATAATATTTGTTTCATGTTAAAATTCTTTTGTATTGTATGTTTCTAAGTAAATAGGGTGATTATGTGTCACCTTTAGATCACCTTAAGTTTCTTTCAACCCTTATAATCATGCTTTCTGACCCCTGGATATCAGTGTCCCTTATTCCCCTCATGGGTCAGGCCCCAATCAGTTACCCACCAACAACATAGGATTGCAGGACCAGCAAAATTACTCCTTTCTTTGTAGACAGCAGCACACTAGGAGAACTACACTCTATATAAAAAGGTTTACTTTAACTTAATTCAAGCTTTTCAACCACAGAACATGTTCATATCAATAGTTCTATATATAAACAAAGCTTGGATATTTTTTTCCATTTTATTTTTAAGAGTAAGAGGACAACAGTGTTAATATCATTGTGTAACCATATTTTTACCTCTGATGTTTTTTAGAGCAAACCACTTTTGTACTTAGTGGGCTACTAATTTCCCCAGTTTACGTTAATCACCGATATTTACAATATACTGTACAATATGTTGGCATGCATCTCACAATCTTATTCATAGCCACCTATATTTATAATCCAAGCTATGTAGGTCTGCATCCTCATAAATTCCAATGCTTTTGTTTTCAGAGACGAGGAAAGAAAACTAACAAGTCTTCTGTTGACTGGACATCCTTGGAAAGTCCACCCAGGGCTGCACACCTGCTGGCAATCCTGTGCACGTGGCTCCAGAGGATGTATCATTTGGAAAGTATGTGTGCTGCTAAAGACTTAAGATGTAGCATTCTTAAGGGACTTGCCAAGAATGTCAAGCCAATCATCACTTCCATGCTCATCTACCCAGCCAAAAATGTGCCTATTGTTTGTGTAGTTGAAGGATTCAGGACTGGTATGAACATCTGTGTGGTTCAAATGATTCCACAGGTCCATTGTGTCTAGTTTTCCTTTTATTATGACAGGCACTTAGTGGTCACAAGACTGTGACCCTCAAGTGCCTGCAGTTTATATATTATTATTATTTTTTTAATTATGACACTGTAAGGGTCATTGAGGATAAAAGGAGTATAACGGCTACCACTGTTTGACAGATAGAGGCCTGGAAATGTCCTTGACAGATAGATTTTGATACTGAACCATACATTTAGAATCCAGCAATATGTCTAGGTCCCTTATCCGACACAGAGACTGATTTCCAGCAAAGAGCCTCATACTGTAAATTTTGATCAGTGAAGCTGTACAGGAGCTGTTTTTTTTTTTTTTTTTTTTTTTTTTTTGTGAATAATAAACTATAACTCTAAATAAAAGCCTGCTCTGTGTGTGCATTCTGAAATGGAACAGTGTGGTACTAATATCTTTACTATTCACATTAGTGATGGCACGGTGGCGCAGTGGTTAGCACGCCTGCCCCAGGGCAAGAAGATTCTGGGTTTGATTCCCGGGCCCCAGCGTTTCTGTTTCAGGTTTCCTCCCACATTCCAAAGACATGCACATTAGGTAACTTGGTTGTATAAAATTATACTAGGTGAAAGTATAAATGGTTGTGTGTGTGTGTGTGTGTTGGCCCTGTGATGGTCTGGTGACCTGTTCAGGGTGGATGGGCACCAGTTTCCCTGTGACACTAGTACAGTCAAACAGTTTGGCAAATGAGTGAGTGACTAATCAGATTATGATTACTCTCCACCAAGCATTAAACTTTCCTAGATTTGGACATTTTAAATATACAATAAGTAGGTTGTCGGTTTGATCTTGTAAATCGTTCATTAATTCCTGGCAAAATGAAAGCATGTGTATGAACAGGAGAACAGTGTACAAAAGAGTCGGAAAACATTTGACCAATTTGTTTTTATAAAATTGAATGTTTTTTTAAATCAGTTCAGACATTTTGCAGTATCACTAATCTTAAAAACATATATGGCATCAGTGTACAACTGTTGAATATAGAGCTCTTAAAAAATAAATAAATAAATATA
>JAQMYF010000021.1:14595463-14611888 GCA_030014195.1 Neosilurus mollespiculum
GACAGACAGACAGACAGACAGACAGACAGACAGACAGACAGATAGATAGATAGATAGATAGATAGATAGATAGATAGTATATATTCATGAACATCTTGTAAATTTTAATATATTTGTCTCTCTGTGTCACAGGAAGATGGAGGTGGAAGCTGTAGAGAGTGGCAGCTGTTAATGTGCATGACAGTATGGGGGTACCGTCTGTCACAGTGTCTGGATGTTCTGGCTGTGATGATTCCATACCACTTAGCAGAAAGACTGTGAACACTGAGTGGGCAGAATTCGAAGAATTGCTGATAGCCCAGAAAAACACATGTAATATCTATTAATTGAAACCATGATTGTTCTAAATCCACCTTATATTTATTATATTTTATGAGATTATTCCAGGCTTTAACAACATGGATCTGTGAAAATCATCACTTTTGTCAGTAAGGAAAAAATTTTAAAATGATTAAAAACCTACTACTTCACAGAGTGTCTGCTCGGTATAAGTAAATTCAAGACCGCAGCATTAGCAAGGTCAATGCATCAAGGCCAAAGTCTGGAATTACTTGTACAGACCAAACTAACAAGGTTATTTATTATATGGAATTTTTGTAAAATAAAAAAAAAATCCATATAATTAATTATTTCCAGTAGTTGAAGCTCTGCTGGGAAGATGCATCTCTTTACGCATGGATGCTGGAAGTTCCAGTAGGGAGATGCAGCTTTTTATGTCCAGTAGAACAAGTGTAAAACGTGGTTATTATTAATAACAATAATAATAATAATGATGCTAATGATGATGATGATAATAATAATATTAATAATAATAATAATTTGGTGCACAAGCATTAATTTATTTTGGGGTTTCTGTAATCAATATAGTCTAATAAGTATATACATCCACTTGGGTTATTAATTCTGTGCTGCTGAAATTTTCAAAATGTCTTTTTGCCAAGGCGTTCTAATATCCTGTTAGGGTTTATGACTGACTACACCTGCTAGGTTTTCTGTGCCAACATAAAAAGGGTTTGCTTGACAGCACACACGATTGATCAACACACAGTACAAAGGCCAAGTAGCTCAGCACTGTTGTGAGGAATAGTACAAGCCTGTGTTCAAAATCAAGAAGAAGGAGAAGAAAGATAGACAGATAGATAGATAAGCACAAATTGTATTATACAAAATGAATTAAATAAAGAAGAAATAATCTCACAACACAAAGAAGACACAACTTAGTGTTCCAACATCATTTCTTCTTCTTTTTGGGGTGTTCCAACAGAACACTGACCCAAAACACACAGGTGGCTAGCATTACAATAAAATTAAAAGAAATGTAATTTTCTTTTTATCAACTGTTTTTTAAATTACATCTACAAAGTAATCTGCTTAAATGTATTTGATAATTTGCATAAGCCTGTTTTAAAAGGCAGCCATTTGTAGTTTGCGTCACTCTTGTGTATAATGGCGCCCCTCTGTGTGAGGATTTATTAGTTGTATTTAATTTTCCGTCTTTAAACAAAGGTTGTACTAACAATAGCGCATTTAGATGGGATATATGGATATATATGCTATGCATGCAAGCTATAATTAAGTTTGGATTTAATTCCTCTTTTAAGTTAACAGCCTTTTTTAAAATATACAACAAATTAAATTCAAGTCTACCAATTCAGAAGAGTGGTCAACTATCCAACCAGTATTGGCAAAACGATTGCTGATGGGTAACAAAAGTATCTGGTCAAACTAAAAACCTGCTGAGGGACAATAAATGAATATTAGGTGTGTTGTGTGCATAGCTCTGACCTGGTGCCAATTTCTAAAGTCTAAATAAAGTCAAAATTAGACACCACTGTGATGAAAACCATCGCTTAGGCCATCACACCTGGCTCTGGCTGAAGTACACAGACACACAAAATATGTACAGAGAATTTTGCAGACTGAACTAGACACTCTGTCTTTCTATCTGTCTGGTCATTTGTTTAAAGGTCAAGGTGGGAGTGAAAGATTAAAATAATCCATGTCAGGCTGTATCTTTTAACTGACCGAAGGTAATTTGACATTTGATAGTGAGCCGTGACCTTGACCTTGAAGCGAGGACCGAGTGCTAGCATGTGTAAGGTCAACCATATAAAAACCATGGCCTGGCTTTCATTCGTTTATTGAGATCAAAGGTCAAGGAAACACCGACCTAATGTTATTAGGGAATACTCTCCTTTCCCAAGATGTATAAGTATACCTCGTTTAGTATATGGGAAATATATAGGATATATGGTCCAGATAAACTTTATGAATTTATTCCCATCACTTTAGTCCCAGTGGCTGCATATCATTTATGCTGTGTTTTCGTGTGTTGTGAGTGTGTGCGTAAGGAGTAACATGGAAGTGATAGGAACGGGTTCTCCCTAAACAACCTCACTATAAGTGGCGACCTCTAAATGGAAAATGAAGAGCTGCAGTCTCAACTAATCCCTAAGATATACAGCTGCTTACTTCACCTCATGTAACTAATCATGTATTATTAATACAACGAGATGGTGGTATGAATTTTTGTGTTATAAAAAGGGCAGGCAGAGCGAGGAAGGGCAGATATCTCTCCAAACCCGACCTTGTTGCTCTGGTTTGTAATTTTATTAATAAAACTCTTGTGTTTCATAGGTAGTGTCAATAGTAATTTTATAAAATTTCCATGAAAGGGTCAAAGGTCAAGGTCATAGAGGCCTAATGTTGGTGCACAACACTCCTCCTTCCTAAGTAACCATGTAGGAAACAGCATGCACATGCATTTTCTTTTTAATGGGGTCAAAGGTCAAGGTCACAGGGACCAAATGTTGGTACACAACACAACCACCCACAGATGTATAAGTGTACCTACTTTGGTATAGGTGAGGATACACATATAGGAAATATGGCCTGGACAAGCCTTTTCTTCAAACTGGGGTCAAAGGTCAAGGTCTCAGTAACCCAATGTTGGTAAGCAACACTTCCCTTCCCAAGATGTAGTTAATTACCCACCCAGTTTATTAACACAGTTAATTAAATGAACATTCATCCAAAAGACTAAGAGAAGCTGCTCTGAAATGAGCAAATTGGTGATTGATTTTTTTTTTCTTGGATTGAAATTATAAAGGAAGCCAAGGGTTTGACAAGAGTATGGGGCTTTAGTGGCTTCTATTTTTGCACAGCTGTGGTTAAATTGGGGATAGGATTTCTTCTGAAAAGACTGAACACTCTCCAAGTGTCTGTCACTGGCAATGTGTTGTCCAGTGAGATAAATCGTCAAGCTCAGCCTTAAAGGTGTCCTCTGCATACACCCTGCTTGTTGTGTGTGATTCTGATTTATCTTCTCCATGGCTGGTCTGTATTGATATCACTATTTTTTTTTTAGCAAAATTAAATCAACAAACAAAAACAGTGACATGGGCAATGTATCAGGCATGAATGGCCAGTACTGATAATGATTTTGTTTCTTTCTATGCCTCTCTTTCTTCTCTCTACCCATGTCAAATTCTGAACAGTAACGATAAGAAAAGCTGTAAAAGTCATCATAAATGTATTATTCTAGTGTAGCGTAAACCTCAGACCACAGTCATGTGACGAGAAACAGGAAGTAATGCAAATCTGTACACATGCATTCAACAGCTGCCACTTACATCTTCATTGGTGGTTTGGTTGAGGGAGATCAGGTATGTATGGAAGCCAGTCAGTCCCACTACAGACCAGAGTGTAAAGAAACACACCAACACCTCCACCACAGTAGAGATGATAGTTAAGGAAATAACACACGGGGACACCAATAAACTTCACTTCCTAGGCTGCAGTACAGGATATCATTTATTCGGTAATCAGTAAACTCATGCACACTGTATATCACGTGTACTGTTTACTCTGCACCTACCACTGTGCTGCAAACTGCTATAAAGAGCTTATCACAATTTCCATTTTACCCAACGTCTGGCCGTCTCTCTGAACTGTAAAATGACTAGTGACCTTCGACCACTTACAGGCTTAATATCTGAGACTTAATTCGGATGCACTAAAGCGTATACAGAGCTGAAACAGCAATAAATCTATTGTTGATCAAAGACAAAAAAAATGGGCCTTGCGCTGCTGTCAAACAGGCATTGAATTTTCAACCAATGTATATACATATATATATATATATGTGTGTGTGTGTGTGTGTGTGTGTGTGTGTGTGTGTGTGTGTGTGTGTGTGTGTGTACACACATACACAGTAGTGTGCAGTGAATATTACACACCATCACCTTTGTCTAAAATACCAATTTTTGAAAGGAAAATTGAAAGGAGTCACAAACCTTGTTGTTGTTGTTCAATACATTTTCACCCAAAAATTATAGAGAACTAATTTTTTACTTCTTTTTTTTAGGAACCTTTTAGACAAAAGTGGTGGTGTATAATGTTCACTGTACACTACTGTATATGTCTGTATTTAATATATAATTATACAAAATACTACTACTACTACTAACAACAATAATAATAATTATAATAATAATATTGATGATAATAATAATAATAATAATAATATTGATAATAATAATATTAATAATAATAATAATAATATTGATATTGATAATAATAATAATATTAATAATATTAATAATAATAATAATAATAATAACAATAATAATAATAATAATAATTAATCAGTATTGAGAGTTTATGTAAGAGTTTTAATACACATTAAGGTAGATCTTCTGATTAAAGGATATGTCCCAGGGGTTTCCTTAATAGTGTTCACAAATCCAGAGTTCACTGATCCTGTGGAGTACAAAACACAAGCACAAACAGCTTTTCATAGAACTAAACAAATAAAGTGTGCCATACATTTAGCTGACTAATGATATATTTTCTTCCTGTACCTTAATCTGCATTCACCATAGCCTGTCTACAGATACTCTGTTTATGACATATACACATGCACTCACGTAGTACGACGTGGACGATGTCAAAGGTGAAGATGTAGATAGTAAGGAGTGAGAGAGAGAGTGTAAACAGGTAGAAGTAGCGGTAATTCCTCTTTCCCACACAGTTTCCAACCCATGGGCAGTGATGGTCAAAGCGATCTGAAAGAGAGAGAGAGAGAGAGAGAGAGAGAGAGAGAGAGAGAGAATTCAGTCTCAGATCTTCTAATTAAATTAGGGTTGTACCTTATGGTAAGGTTTTTTTTTTTTTGTTTTATTTTGTTTTTTTTGGACATACTGTATTAATCCTGTTAGGGAAATCTTGGCTTTGCATTTAACCCATCCAAAGTGAGCACACACACTCGAAGCAGTGGGCTGATGCACACTGGGGCAACCGGAGAGCAGTTGGGGGTTCGGTGCCTTGCTCATGGGCACTTCAGCCATGAAGGTGAAGGAAGGGAAGGTGCAGCTCACTCCCCCACCACCACACATTTTTCCTGCTGGTTCAGGAATCGAACCAGCCAGCTTCATGTCCCAAACCCGCATCTCTAACCATTAGGCCACGGCTGCCCCATTATTATACACTAAGTCATGTAATGACTACATTCCGAAACACTGCACAGGGATTACAGTCAATTAGACATACAAACTTCTACCATCTAAAAATCAAAATCAACAAAGTGTCTTAGTAATAGTCCTACGGCAACAGCAATCCAACAGTCTTGTGCAAGCACCAAAAAAGATGCTTGTGAAAGGCATCTACATGGATATTCTGTCCCTAATCCGTGTGAAGGGGGGTTGGTGTGTTTAATATCACTAAGTCAGCATTTAATTCATTTATAGAATAAAACCACTAAATTTAATGTGCACATTAAAAGCTTTTCCACTAGTTTGAAAATGACATCAAAAAAGTTGGAGGATAAAGCTGTGCGTAACATCCTTCCTCCTTCCTGTAGTGTACAACCCCAGGCAACGACTGTGGAATCACTGCGCTTGGAAGATGTTCATTCAATTGTTTAATTGTGTAGAAAAAACCCAAGCACATACACAAAACTATTTCCATTTAAAATTCCAACCTTCTGGCTTTATGAAACACTTACAAAAATAAAAAGAAAGAAAATTGTAGTCAATTGCAGCTGTTTTTACAAAACAAACAGAGGAAAAATATGGAATCCCTCAATTCTGAGGAGAATATGATGGAATCACCAAACAAAAACAGTAGTTTTTAGTACTTTGTTGCACCACCTCTGGCATTTACAACAGCGTGAATTCTCTGAGGCCTGGATTTAACTACTGACAAACAGAATTCATCAATCCACCTCCAACTTTCTCTTACTGCAGTCTCCAGATCAGATTTACAGGTCGGAGCCTCGTCATGGACCGTTTTCTTTCATTTCCACCAGAGATTTTCAATTGGATCGAGGTCCGGACTATTTGTAGGCCATGCCATCGACATTATATGTCTTTATTAAAGGAAAGTTTTCACAGCTTTTGCCCGACGGTACGGCGCATCATCATCCTGAAAAATTATGTCATCATCATCAAACATCCTTTCAACTGATGAAATAAGAAAAGTGTCCAAAATCTCAGTATAAACTTGTGCATTTATTAAGGATGTAATGATTCGTCTCTCCCGTACCTTCACCCGACATACAGCCCCGTATCGTTAATGATTGTGGAAATCTGCATGTTTTCTTCAGGTGGCTGTTTTTATAAATTTCATTGGAGCGGCACCAGTCAAGAGTTCCATCATCATCACCCTCCCGACGCAGATTCGTGATTCATCACCGAGTATCGCTCTCATCCCGTCGTCCACAGGCCATGAGTGCTTTTCTTCAGCCACTGAAACCTTGTTTTTTCTGTTTAGATGTTAATGATGGTTTCCGTTTGGCTTTTCTGGATGTAAATCCAATTTCTTCTCTTTGATTTCTTACAGTTCGCTCACAGACACTGACTCCACTTTCTGCCCGTTTCTTCCTCATTAGTTTTGTTGTGTATTTACTGCTTTAAGGTTTCTATCTGGACGCTTTGATGTGTTCCTTGCTCTACCAGTACGCCTCCCTTTTACAACCTTCCCATTGGATTTGTACTTGGTCCAGATTTTAGACACGGCTGACTGGGAACAACCAACATCTTCTACAACATTCCGTGAAGATTTACCTTCTTCAAGAACTTTTATTATCCTCTCCTCTGTTTCTCACATCTCTCGTGTTGGAGCCGTGATTTATATCAATCAGCTCGGATCAACCGATCACTAAGGTGTGCAAGCGCTGTTTTTACCTGCAGACTAATTAGCAGGTGTAATCGTATACAGGTGTTAGTTTTAGAACCGCAAAGTACCATCATATTCTCCCCAGAATTGAGGAATTCCACATTCTTTTCCTCTGTTTGATCTGTAAAAACAGCTGCAATTGACTACAATTTTCTTTCTTTTTTATTTATGTAAGTGTTTCTTAAAGCCAGAAGGTTGGAAAGTAAAATTATTATTTTTTTCTTTCTTCACAATTAAACAATTGAATGAACATCTTCCAAGAGTGGTGATTCCATACTTTTTGCCAGGGGTTGTACAATGAGGTAAAAACGTAAAGAGAGAGCTGATGGAGAAATGGTGAAGTGTTAGAAGGTTAAAGTTCACTACTTCATTTCATTCAACGATTCACTGTTTCATGATGCCACTGTTTATTTTTATTTTAGCAATGAATATATTAAAATATAATGAAGATGTGTGTATGACAGTGAAATTCTGTTCTATAATACAATACAAGAAAAAAGGAAAATAATCTGTTCTGAAGTTAATTTATCAGTAATTCTACACAGGTTTCCTGCAGGTTCGAAGAGGTTTGGTTCGCTACTTCATTCATCAGTTCATTGATTCATGCTGCTAATGTATTCTAATTATATCAGTGAATATACAAAGAGTCTATTTCACATAGAGTCATGAGGTTCCTTTATATACTGTAATTGTATGAAAGGGGGTCACTTAATTTTATTATTGTAAAAATTAAGGTCCCAAAAAAAAAAAAAAAAAAAAAAAAAAAGGTTGGGAACCAGTGACTTAAATCATGTTCACATTAATCAAAGCATTAATTAGTTCAGGTGAGAATCAGAGGGTCCGCTAGAATAAATCAAGGAGAGAATGGGAAAAGGGGGAATCTAAAAAAGGAAAGAAAATGATTCATGAAGTAGTAAAATAAAGTTAGGTTAATTTATTTTACTGATTTGTGAACAGACTTTAAACAATTCAAAGAACACTAGTATTGTGGTGTGGATGAAGTGGACACACGCCAGCTGCAGGTAAATCACTTTATTTCTCCACACCAACAAAAAGAACTGACTCGGAAAACAGCAACGGCTAACTCCTATTCCCCCCGCCCCTCCATCGTTAAACCTGATGGGTGAGAGATACTTCTATAACATACGCCACAGTATACATTTTTTAAAAGTTGTTCTGCTTCAGAAAGCAAACGTGTTATTTATAATAGATTTTGGTTTTCTATATTCAAATATGAGAATAAAAATTGCTGATTGGCTTCTGTTTCCATGGAACTGAAGTTACGTTTGACATCTACATAATTATAAGGAACATGAAGCTACATGTAAATGGTTTCTAGAGTTGACATCGAGCAATCTTCGAGATATCATCTCATCATTCATGAATTTTGGAGAAAATATAATGCAATCCATATCATTTATGATGAAACACCAGCTTCAGATTGTATCATTTATTGCTTCGCATAAAAAAAAAGAATAAAAGTCATTTTCAAACCCAGGCATCGATGATTATTATTATAATTATATCATATATCCACAAATACTTCTTAATAAAACACTGCAGTTTTAGGTGGAAAATTCAGGGCATGTAAAACTCCCGTCATGTCCAGGATTTGAACCCATGACCTACAGCACCTGAAGTAAATGTTCCAGCATTGAACCTATTTACCTAAAGTTTATTCCCACATACATGTGGCCAGTGGTGTAGCGGTTAGGGTGCTGGGCTCATGGTCTTAACCACAAGTGTGCCTCTGTCCACCCAGCAGTATAAATGCGTACCAGTTAAAAACACCTGGAAGGTAACATGCAATGGACTAGCATCCCATCCAGGAGGAGTAGAACTCCTAATCACTTCACGCTACGGAAACTGGGGATAAGCACCAGCCTGATGAGCCACTAGTCTCGGGTGTAAAAGCCCAACAGACTTACCTTACCTTATTCCTACATTCAGTCAAAGATGTATTTAGTGACTTCTCATTTAAATTCAGATCCCTTCCCTCTATAACTCACCCGTCCTTCATGATTCCTAACGCAGGGTGGTATCTGCTGACCCAGTATCATATCTCAAAAACTACAACCAAGCTACACTTTCATTCCCAGCGCCACAAAATTAGGAAAGTTGGACGATATTTATTTCAGAAGCATTTTGGCTAAAATAAAACCAGCTTTTTTTATTGATTTATTTATTTTTTTTAACTCTAGAATGAATTTTTGGATTCAGTTATATCTTTTAAATCATTCTTCATGATTGGAGATCTTCATGTTGTGGATTTTATAATTATTAGCCAAAACAAAATAAAGGCAAACCAAGTATGTTCACAGCAATACCTTCTAAAAAAAACAAACAAACAAAAAAACAATAATTACAACAATAATAAAAAGGTCAGGGTTAGTTAAGTGTCAGGTATCAGCCTACACTCATTGAACATCGGTATCAGGTCACAGAGAGCAAAAAGGGGTCAGCGCATCTCTAGTCCTGAGATTTACTGGAAGCAAATAAGAGTTTCATTTTCTCTGAAGATAACGAAATCTCACATTCTTTGTGGAGACACAAACCTGTTCATGGTAAAGACAAGCGCCAATCTGAAAGTCTGTACAGAAGCCGAAAATGTATTTTACAAGACCTGCAGAAGGACTTAACCTGAAAACATAGCAGTTGTCTGCTCCTGAGAACGCATACCTGGGCACCCTCTGTATTTTTCCGTATATGTTCCTCTAAAAATAAACCTCTCTGTTCCTGTTGCAGGCTATCAAAACATCCCTTCATGCCACCATGTACATGTACACTCTTCCCCACTAAATCACCCCTTTCTCATGCATGTGGGGAAAAAAAATCGAACAGCGAACCTGAACAATGTTTTACCATCTCAACCGATTGTAGATAATCCAGCCAATCACAGATCAGTAAGCACGCACACGCACATGCCTGCACACGATTTGTTTTCTTTTTTACAGGTACAGAAATATCATTTAGACGTTTATCATATAGAAATACAGGATGCAAAATCCAACCGTCTTTTTTTTTAATAACTAGCCATTTTAAATGCTGAACAGCTACCGCTAACAATTTCACCAATGTTAACCTTTAGACCTAATTAGCATGCACACCAAATTATAACTCATTAATTGATTATTTTTAAAATACTTGATGTTTTATTTTCATCATTTTAATATGCTACATTCTTGCTCACAAAAAAGTTTAAGAATTTTTTATTGCATCATGTTTATATTTTTATCTGTGTAAATTTCCATAGATTTTACACCACTTTAAACATAAAATAGACATAGGTGCAGATTTGAAATTATATAAAATTACCTACCTATTTACCAGCAACATTCCTAACGTTTTATTTAGTTATAAAAACAAGCTTATTATTTATATGTTTATAAATTTATTATCTGAGTTTATAGAAAATGTACCATATTGTATTAAATATTGTATCGAGATATAAAATGATTTATATCATGATGTTACTATTATTTATTTATTGATTTTATTTTTTTAAATAAACCCAAGAATTTAAAAAAAAGTGGCAGCTTTGTAAATTTCGGGTTAACAGTTTGTAGTATTAACATTATTTTTGGTTTTGTATTTTTATAATAATGATGTTAATCACAGTTTATGTAACAGATAAAAATAGGGATCATTTGAAAAATCCTGACAGTCTTTCTTGAAGAAGTGTTTGTTTCTTTCCCTCTGGATCTGGGAAAGAAACAAACCTTTCAGCTGAACAGCTTTTTACATTTCAGATCTACATTCTCACCAGCGGACTTGGACGCAGAGCACCATCGAAGAAAGATGTGCTATGCAAGGTCTAGTCAGTGTGTGTGTGTGTGTGTGTGTGTCAGACAGAGCAGCAGATTCATGCCGTCCAGACAGATAGCCCTGTGTTTACAATGTGCAGAGAAAACCTCAGCTCTTAGTACGTATACATGCTTCCTTAACCCTTATCAGTGTAAGATTAAATACAACAAACTTTAGTGCATTACAAAAGGTAGCATGTTCTACTTTCCAGATGTTCACCACCCCAATTATAAAACTGCAAAATTTTAACATTGAAAGTATATATTAAGAACAACCAAGAAAGACACAACCACAACAGCCCACCAATCCACAGCACACATTTCACTTATTCATTCATTCATTCATTTTCTAAGCCGCTTAATCCTAATTCGGGTCACGGGGAGGTTGGCGCCCATCTTAGCCGACTCTGGGTGAAGGCGGGGTACACCCTGATCAGCTCGCCAGACCATCACATGGCCAACACACAGACACACAACCATTCACACTTACTCTCACACCCACGGGCGATTTGGAACAGTCAATTAGCCTACTGTGCATGTTTTTGGACTGTGGGAGGAAACCCATGCAAGCACAGGGAGAACATGCAAACGCCACACAGAAACACCCGAGCACAGGAATCGAACCCGGGACCTTCTTGCTTTGAGGTGGACGTGCTATCCACTGCGTCGCTCAAAGCGGTTTAATTTTTAAAAAAAAATTCCATGCATACAAAACTTACCCACACAGTTGTCACAGATGCTACAGTGGGAAGCACGAGGAGGGCGGAATATCTTGCAGGTGTAACAGTACTTCAGCTTGACAATCTGGTTGTTAATTTGCACGTTCCTGATGCGAGGAGGAGGGCGCTGTCCAGCTGGAACACTGCCATTGGCTGCCTCTGTAAAGGAGGAGAAATTTAAATGTGGGGTCAGGTCCATTCAGAAGAAAATATGATGTTCCGCCCTGATACAGAGCAAGTAAAAACAACATGAATCAAAGGGGCAAGCTATCTCCAGTAGGCAAAAATGTATTATGGTAATTGAAGGAACAATGAAGAAACAGGCTTCTGGCAGGGGTAACTAACAAACTTACAAGCCAGCACAGGTAAATCATTACCTCCGAGCGGAGGTAACATTGAAAGTTAATGATTTAAAAAAATTGATACTCAGATCTCACACGGGTAAGTAGAATGTAGGTCATGCACAATAGATTTTGTTTTACATACCATCTTTAGTATGTTAAGAAAAAGACTAGCGGAAAAACAGTACCACATCGTGTTTGGGAAGCATTATCCTGGGAGCAAAAGTCTGCCAATTTTACAGCAGCACCTTAATGGAGTAATCAATTCAATAAATCCCTGGTTATTTCATTACACACTTAAGTTTTGCTGCTGCCTTCATATTAGGCTTGGCAGAATAGCTTACTGGTTTTCCGTCATTGTTCCTGCAATACGATGATAACACGATGCTTAATATTCACTTCGGGGTCGACTTTAAATAGGCTGAGGACACAAAACAAGACAACTGTCGTTAAAGCAACAGTTTTTGGTTTGGTTTTTGGTAAAAATCAGACTAAATTTTAGCTCTTTACACTAATCCAAATATAGTAATGCAAATCCATGAATTTAATGCAAAATGTATTTATTCTAACAAAACTGAACCTAATAAACCATAGAACAATTCTAACTAAACTTCAGACCAGGTATACACCAACAGAAGGGAGGCATACAGCGTGATGTCCCGACCCCACCTGGGCTGGGCTGATCATGTCGCCATCATGCTGATTCCTATTTTAAAACAACAACAAAAAAAAACCCAGAAGACCATCACTGTGTGGCCTAGTATAGTTCACATTCTTCAGGATTGCTTGGAGCAAACTAATTAACAGATCTTCAGTGAGGCTGCGATCAAAGAGGCCAGGGTGGACCTGGAGGATTATGTGTCATCTGTTTGTGGTTACGTCAGCAAATGCATCGATGTCACCATCAGCAGGAAGATCATCATCGGCCCCAACCAGAAACCTTGGCTGAATAGGGAGGTGCAACATCTCCTGAAGGAAAGAGATGTACTGCTCAGATAAGAAAACACCCAGGTGCTGAGAGTAGTGAGAAGGAACCTGTGGCTGGACTTGAAAAAGCAAAAGCAGAGGACATTTGCGAATTACCAGTAACCCCCCAGAGCATGTGGAATGGCTTATAAATCATCACAGATGACTGGTGACCACAGGACCCAGCCCTCTCAGATGCCAACACATTTGATGCCACATTTGAAGCCTTCAACTACTCCTCCAGCTCCAGGTTCACTGTTTCACCAGGTAAGTAACCCCTAAATGTATCTGCTGAAGAGAACACAAGAGTACATCAATCCCTGCAAAGCAGCAAGCCCAGACAATATTACAAGAAGAGGGACCAGTACCTACAGGAGGAACTGCTCTGGATCCACTCCACTTCACCCACCTAGAGAGCAGAGACTCTTACATCAGGCTGCTTTTCCTGGACTTCAGTTCTGCGTTTTACACAATCATTCCACAGATTCTAGTCAATAAGCTACCGCTGCCTCGTCTAACATCTTCCCTTTGTAACTGGATCCTGACTTTTTTGACACACCAGCCACAGACTGTCAAAACCCATGGTGTCACATCCTCCCCATCACTTTCAGCACCAGTTCCCTGCAGGTGCAAGTGTGCATCCTGAGCCACCTGTTATACTCACATACAACTGCTCCGCTAAACATCCAGGCAGCTGTATTGTGAAATTTGCACATGGCACAGCAGTGGTGGGACTGATATTGTCTTGCCGCCAAGAACTGAAAGATCTGGTGGATTGGCGCTGGGGGGAGATTATCTGCATCAATGTGGAGAAGACGAAGGAGTTTGTAGTGGATTTTAGGAGGAGAACCTATACACGCTCTCTATTTCTCATTAGAGGAGCAGCTGTGGAAATGGTCCACAGCTTCAAATTCCCTTGAGGCCACATTTCCAGGGACTTGACATGGACTATCAACATCATTACGGAGGCCTGCAGATGCCTCTATTTCATCAGGAGGCTGAGGCAAGCCAGCTTCAACACCACAGTGCTGGCAGCTTTTGTGTGCGGTGGAGAGTACACTCACCTTATCTATCACCACCTCGCATGAGAAATGCTCTGCTGCTGACAGAAAGGCACTGCAGAGAGTGGTGAATGCCGCCCAGATCAACACTCATAGCAGATGCCCTTCAATTGAGGACAACGGGAGGTGCAGGAGCAGTGTGGCCCATATTATGGGGACCCCTCCCATGAACTGTTTGACCCCCTCTTCTCTGGCAGTTTACTTATATTATATATTATGTTTACTTACATTCATTATAGGTTTTAATAGAGTATATGTTTACTTTATTAGTGTGCTGCTTATTATTATTCTAGACTATTGTCCTTGCCCTAAGGAGTTGCAAATGATTCTGTGATAGGTGGTGTGCTAGCTTGTCTCTTGAGCAGCACTTGTCTACTTTGCAGTAGTTTTACAGTCACTGTACTTCTCCCTATGGTGACCCTAAGTGTTACCTCTGAAAGTGGCAGTAGTTGGAGAACTTTCGCATATCACCTTCAACTGTTGTAGATCAGCTCTTTTGAAGTCAAAACATTTCAATATTATAGAAAAGCTGCTTTTCTTTGACAGCAAGTCTTCAGCAGCCACAGTAGCCATTTTCCAGTTGAGTTTCCTTGATATGTGCTTGTTAGTAGGTGTTACTTTAACTTGGGACACACCTGGTTGGTGAACTTCTGACAGCTGAGTAGGTCTATCACACAGGGAACATTACTGCAACACGATCCTGAACATGCAACCAATAAGTCAAAAGTTGCAAGAACTGCAGTCACTGAGATTTGCAAGTTGCATTTATTCAAATTGTGATTTCAATGAATATTCGATAAATCATTCAGCTCTAATCTTCACAATACTAATATTCTAAAATTGAAGATTTTTCTGATTTATGAAGATGGCTCCCACATTGATTTGCTGAAGTCCCACAGTTTGAGAGAGCGATTTCTAGCACTTTGCTAAATTGTATATCGTATTACCTAACTTTCTCAGGTCTTCTGGATTGTATTTATTTATTTATGATTATTTTTAATTATTTGTTTTTCTATGGAGAGGGTCTGAGGTTATTTGAGATGTTTTGGGAACTACACATTGCAGGAAAGTTCATAGTTAAGTGATGTGGCTGTGACAAGGCTGACAGCAACCAATTTTGTCAATAGAATAATTTAACTCTCTAGGGGAGAGGCAGGTTAATTGATACGGGGGGTAGCTGATACACTTCTGTTCTCAGAATAGAACAATGCTGCCATGTATCGTTCATTGAATAGATTGCTTAGTTTCTGTAAGTAGGTCAAGAGGTTTGGGACAAGAGAAGCATGAGAGTTGCAGAAGAGAGTGATTCTGACACCTCCGAGTGAAAACAGCAAAGAAAGGTCTGTGTCTTCATTGTGATAATACTATAAAGATTTCCTGGGAGGTTTCTTTTCTTGATTTATGCTTAGAGAAATTAGTTTTCAGCCTGTGCCTATTTGATAGACTGGGTCACAGGCAAAAGCAGGTTTGCTTTGTGTTTTTCAAAATAGTGGGGTGTGGGCTAGTTGACACAATGACGGTTGGGTTTGTTGATACATGTACTAAACTAACCTTTCCAATCGATTTTGCCTCTGTAGGTTTTTTGTAGGCCTTAATTCCTCTTTAAAAATAATTTAGCTGTATCTAATATTGACCTAAAGCTTTAAAATGTCATGTGATTTAACAGTTTAGATGAAAAGCAATATCATTTTGTATTAGGTGAAAAAAATTCGATGGTGTATTGATTTAATAAAACATGGTATTAGACTATATCACACATAGCAAGAATATCATTTTCACCATATAAATTATGCTTAAAGGTAAATTCTAAGTGTCTGTTAAAGTTTTTTTTATTTATTTATTTTATGAAACACTGTTTCCTGCTAAAAATAACTTCAGTTTCTGTTGTAACCTTGATTTGTAAAACTGAATCAGCACACCTACTTCTGTTCTGCAGAAAATTTTACAAAATTAAAACAAACAGGGCCACCAGGACCCCAGACTATGTAATGCAAAGAGCTGCCCATGAAGTTTCTACATCGATTTGTCAATTTCATTCATGTTTATTGTTTACAAATGTTATAAATAATACAAAGCTACAGATGAAAGCATTTTATTATTATTTATGTATTTCCTTCTTCCAAGTACAGTTAAGCAACAAGTACATTGGTGTATCAACAATCCTACCTGGTGTACCAACTTACCCACCTAGTAAGAGTAGTAGATAAATTTGACAAAATTTTTGTAAAGGATTACCACACCAAATGTATTTACCCAAAATGCCTTTAATGTAAACAACCCCCCACACATCCCTAATGAGCAAGCCCGCGGCGACAGTGGCAAGGAAAAACTCCCTCAGTTGACACGAGGAAGAAACCTT
>JAQMYF010000021.1:14611988-14622968 GCA_030014195.1 Neosilurus mollespiculum
TTTCATTTAGTTGCATAATAATTTTGCACACTAATAGTTGCCTAATAATGGTGTACATATAGATATTCTCTTAAGAAACCAAAACTTCTCTTTTACTACTTAAATGTTCAGGTTTGAGGGTTTGTTTACACTTTGGATTGACCAAGAGCACTGTATAGTTGTACAATAACAATTAATCCTCAAAAATTCAACTTGCCTAATAACTGTGCACACAGTGTATACCTATCTCTCTCTCTCTCTCTCTTATATATATATATATATACACACACACACACACACACACACACACACACACACACACACACACACGTGTGTATTAAGACCATAATATAATTTAATATAACATAATATAAAAGTGTGTATTAAGACCATAATATACTTATTAATATTTAGCTTTAGGTTCTTAATATAAACTGAATGTATCAATTTTTAGGATGAACTCTGTGTTAACTATATGTAGAATGAAGAGAGTGCATTTATATATTTATTTATGATATTTCAATAGCAAGTACCATCTTTTTTTCCTCACCTACAGTGGGCAAAACAGTTAATAATGTTATATATTATTTTACAACTAGAATTATTTGGTGTTTTTGTGTTCATTACCTGTCTACATCAGCATTGCGATCTCTCTTAGCTTTGTTTTCCTCAAACTGAGGGCGTGAGGCTTCTTTTCACTGAACTTACCAGTCAATCCACCAAGTGCTTTTCACCCATCTGAACTAAACCTCAAGCCCAACTTACGTGATTCTTGGGAAAAATAAAACATTCAGCTTAGGGTTAGCTTATTTAAATACAGCACTCAATGAAGCTAACATTATACAATTAAGGGTGGCAGAGTGGCATAGTGGTTAGCACGTCCGCCTCACAGCAAGAAGGTCCTGGGCTCAAGTCCCGGGCATGGAAAGAGCATTTCTGTGTGGAGTTTGCATGGGTTTTCTCCTGGTACTCCTGCTTTCCCCCACAGTTTTAACACACTTTAAGCACATTAAGCTAATTGGCTTTTCCAGATTGCCTTCAGGTGTAAGTGTGGGTTTGAATATGGCCCTGTGATGGAATGGCGAGCTGTCAAAAGTGCACCCCACCTTCACCCAGAGTCAGATGAGACTCCCATAGGATCCCAGCGACCCTTGTAGGATTAAATGGCTTGGCAAATGAATGAATAAATGAATCATAAGATTGAACTTCTGCCACAGTGTAACACGAACAGGTCTACACTTCAGCAGTAAAATGTGCAGAAGATGGTGTTATCCTTTATATGGGATAAACAGTGCCGTTATGTAGTCACAGTCTAGCATGATAAATTAAGAAGAGTCTGGAGAGCTCCCATTATTTTCATGGATAAACTGTGTGTTAAAACTACTTCCTCATTCTCGGTACAGACTCTCCTCTGCATTGTGCTATTAATAGAGGAAGCTTGAATCTCCTCCCACTCAGCTGCATGTGCAGAGCTTCCGCACTACTCACATACAGGCTACAGATCACCATCCAGGCACTGTGATCATTTCTTTCAGCTGCTGTGAGAGAAACATTAAAAAACAAATCTATTAGGACCACCTAACCACCTCAGGTGAATATAGATCCATACTCACGTAACTATAGAAACAATGGCTGGCCATTTAAAGTCACGTCACACCATAAACCCTTGCAGCACTTTTCATCAATCCAATAGGAGCACTGGCAGCCACTTCCTCCCTGTGACGTTACATTGCTGGGCAGGTTCTCTGACACTTTGCCAGGTCCAGTAGATCAATTCTGCTGGATTTCAGCACAGCAACAGAGTAACAGGGGAGACTAGCAATAATTTCCCCACAGACACCTGCAAACGAGTTGAACTATAAGTTGCCCTGAAACTGGGTAGACAAGTAAGGCACGTCAGCTTAAACTATCTACAGCACTCAACCAGTGGGACAGGTATGGTCTGTCCGGCTAGTGTTTCTTTGTCACCAGGAATGAATTAAAGAGGAAGCAAAAACATGTACAGCATTTAGGCTACCAAAATAATCCACTGATATAAGCCAAGAAAGGGTACGACACTGAAAGAAACTCAGTGTGTGTGTATGTTTATGATATATAAATCATCATCATCATCATCATCATCATATACACTATGCATCTCAGGCCAGTTTCATAATTTCTTGTCATCACAGTTCTAGACATCCTACACCACCACACTGCAGTGCATGAGCTCCGGTAATCGATTATAAAAAAAAAAAAAACACTGACTATTAGATTAAAATTTCATTTTTCTCCACTTCGATCTCATGAATCGCAGTCAACCCTGCTAGTGATAGTCTCTTGTTGCTTTTAAAGCCACTAGACATAACCATGATGCACTGAGATTCCCATCAGCACAGTCAGGTTGGTCACTCTTGGCGGTGCCTTCCTTCATTTTATTACACTAGTTCTCAACCATATTTAATTGAAGCACAAAGAATGAGTCAGATCTTTCAGCATAAGGCACACGCATGCAGTAAGAAAACTGTAGTATTTACCTCCTTTCAACAAAACCTAAAGACATAAGGAAATGTATTCAGCCTGCATAGTGCTAAAAGGACATTTTTAAAACAGTGATTTAGGTTGTAGACCTTTTTAGTCAAGAGATTCGACTAAAGTATGCACACGTACGCACACACACACACACACATACACACACAGTCTTTATAAATATAAGTATGGTGTAGCAGAAAGAAAGAGAAAAGGGGGGAGGGTGAGCAAGGGAAGGAAAGCAATCAATACTACTGCATTATCAGGCTGGTCTCTGGGTGGTTCAGTACAGATGCTCAGGGTGACGGTACTTAGCCTTCATTACTAATAGCCTTCTAGAGGAGCATCCGCTATTGCACTAGGGAGGAGAGGAAGGGTGGGCAGAGAAATGGCTGTTTGACGAACAAAGAATGAGTACAAACAAAAGGACTATTCAGAGTAAAATGACATTCAGTCTGTATCTTTTTATTTTAAAGGTTTAGGAGCAGGTTTTGTATTAAACATCGGATTATAAAGCTAGTCAAGTGCATGGGGGTCAAATTGTTGCATAAAACATGCATTCTCAAGATATCAAGTTCACAAGAATGGCCCACACACAGGCTGTAGTGATCTTGACCTTTGACCTCCAAAACCTAATCAGTTCATCCTAGTGTCAAGGTGGTCAAGTTTATTGAAAATTTCCCAAAGTATTCTTGCGATATCACATTAAAAAATGGCCTGGACTGACAGACGGACAGATAACCTGAAAACATGGTGCCTCTGGCCCTGGCTATCGCCGGTATAAAAACAAAAAATGTCTATGTATTCCAGTGATGTCTTGGGATAACATTGAAATAATACAATATCCATATGATTCCATTTTGTTTAGCTAGCACATTATTATTAGTTAAGCCAAACTATAAAGCCAATCTTATTCTCTTCATCCAAACCACTAAATTAAAATCCCAACAGTCCAAACACATGCACACACATGCTGGCGCAGCAGAGCAAACAGTTACACGCCTGATTTCAGAAAGAGAAATATGATTAGGGATGTTATGTTAAAGTTCAGCAGCCTGGCAAATATCTCATTTTTAAATAAAGGTGGTAAAAGAGTAATGAAATGTAATGAAAAGCAAATCTTTTAAGTCCACAATCGCTTAAGTCCCTAGAGTAGGCTGCATTGCTGTCAGCATGTTTCAACCAAAACATTGATTTATTTTTTCTACAATGAGAAGTAATGACTACGAATCACCACCTCTCAAGGTTTCCTCTTCTATTCAACGTTATATTACATTTGAGGAATAAGTATTACAAATATTCTTTGATGTGCATAATTTAAGCAGTTAAAATCTGTAACGTTACTAACCAGGCTGTAACGATTGTAACATTATGAACCATAACAGCACTACACAGAAAGATACTTCTGACCAGGTCTTAATCATAAGTGAGTGAAAATATAGAAACTAGACTATAATTATAATCACAGAAAATGTGAGATAATAATTATAATATATAGAATATAAGACAAATGAGTGCAGTATAGAACAAACTGTGACCCATTTCTGGAAGGCATGG
The DNA here is from genome assembly GCA_030014195.1 of Neosilurus mollespiculum. Lineage (NCBI taxonomy): Eukaryota > Metazoa > Chordata > Actinopteri > Siluriformes > Plotosidae > Neosilurus > Neosilurus mollespiculum. The sequence continues at coordinate 14,616,033 of JAQMYF010000021.1, forward strand.
GACCGCGTGACCCGTGTGTTTATTTAACAAGTCTGAGCAACAGTTAAAAAATGTCTCCATTCAACTTTGTGTAGATAAATGAATATTGTATTGGCAATATGTATTTTAGACATATTCTTCCAACAAGGAATTTCAGATCCTCTCAAGGTCATCATGCCTAGGTTAACCAACAAAGAGAAGCAAAAAAAAAAAAAAAAATGATACATAGAGAACCTGAAGACAGGCATACGTGAGGAACACAAGAATATGAAAGCAGTTTTCGTGAAGAGGTGCAGGGTGAAGCGAAAGGAACAAGAAGGTGCCTTACAAAAGTGTGAGAAAACAACTTGAAAACAAAGAAACGAGTAACAAAGTACAGGAAACTGAAGAAAGAAAGGGAAGCAAAAACCAAAATAATAACTACAGTTTTGTATCATGGAATCAATCTCTACTCAATATATTTGTATGTAACAACTTTTTGAATTTACGTGAGATGCATTCAGTTAAATGATCATTTGGTGGAAAATACTGTCACTTAAATAGACGCATTATAAAACCTACCATTTGGCCAAAGCTCAACTATAGTATGTAACACTGTAAATTTATGTTCTGGATGTTTTAAATTGTAAATTAAGTATTTAAATACTTAAGTTCATAGCTATCTTAGTTTTAGTGAGGCTCAGGCCAAGTTCTCAGTGTACCCTGTGATTTTAATGAAGGGTGAGAATAATACATCATGTTACTGTAACGTAACTGTAACGTTTCTATCCATAATGTGACTAACTAGGATTTGTTTTTTGTTTTTTTTGTTTTAATTAAGAGAATAAAGAGTTAAACCTCTAAAATTACTGCCTGAAACATTTGTCATCAAACTAGAAGTAAAATGGATACACCACTTAGTTTGAGGTATTTCACAAGTGAGGAAACCTTTTGTCTAAAAACACTGAATTTTTCCTCATGTCCTTGTTTTGTAACATTATTAACCAACGATAAAAGTCCCCACTGCAACTCCTGTATTCTTCCAATTGTTTTGACTCTTTTCTGTATTATAGACATGGACTGGGTGAACATTAGGAATGAACAGATGTTAATGTTGCAGTATAAAAAGTTATGACGATTGCTAAAAAGAATGTAATGTTACTAAGCATGGGATTGCCTTAAAGCATGTGGCACATTTGTACAGCACTTCACGCGGGTGCACCACAGCTCCGGGGTTCTGGGTTTTAATTCTGAACACAGGTTACTGCAGAATCTTCCTGCCAGGTTTCTAAATGTGCACTGAAGAAGGCTGTGCTCAGACGTCTGGTCAATATGACAAAGTGAGAATGCTTTATGCAAGGAAGAATTTTAACCTAAAAAGACTGCATGCCATGATAAAATCTAAAGGTGCGATAGCTAAGTATTATCATGCTAGCTCCTTATCTCCAGTTTGTATCCATTATATCTTCCTCCACACATACACAGGAAGAAATTTCATAGTCAGAGAGAAAAGTTTTAGTGAGAGCATTCGACCAAACTCTTTGAAATAACGTGCTCAGACCCTCTTAGGGACGCAGGCAGGCTGGAGTCCACCGCAGGACCAACACACCACATGTACACCTAGGGGCAAATTTTAACAGCCAATTTTCCTGATGTGGATGTCTTTGGACTAAGGGAAGAAACCAGAGCACCCAGACGAAACCCACACCAGCAAAGGGGAGAACATGCAAATACAAAAAACACCCTCGTCAAGCCCAGGACTCGACCCCAGGACCTTCTTTTTGTAATGTGGACATGCTAACCACTATGCCCCTAGATTTTTAATTACTATTTCATTATTCATTTATTGCATTCCAGTGGATATATTTATTTGTTCATCGTTTATCTTGTTACCCAGCCATCAGTCTTCATGATTTTGAGACAGGCCGGGGATCAGTGAGGTAGAGAAATGGGTAAATCCATACTGAGACATAACCCTTTATTTATACCAAAGAAAATCCCCAATGGTAAGACAGAAGGGTTTTTGCATATATACATATAAATAGCACTCGATACAAACCAAGTTCAATCAGAAAAATTATGGTTTAGCCCACACTGAAGGAAAGCAAGTGAACGAGACAGAAAGGGTGTGTGTGCAGATGCTGTGCAATTGCGCAATAGAAAGGGGTTTATTTTTTACCTCAAGCAACATATGTTGGTTTTTTTTTTAGTTGTGGGACGCTTGAATTCAATGATTCAAAGTGTGTATTAAGTAGGAAAAGCTTTTGATCAAGTCTTGCTTCGAGGCTTGTAACATTCTCAGATGAGCACATTATCAATGTGAACGAAACCTCATAGCCCATAAAGTGATGCCACTGGGTCACTGAGCAAGTCATCCCAAATATTTGGAAGTGAAACACCTGATTACAGTGGATATAATACAAATATACAAGCAAAGAACAAAGTAAAGTTTGTTTGGGCTTATGCACCAAATGACAGTTCAGAATACCCACACATTTTGGAGTCCCTAGGGGGTGTGCTAGAGGGCGCTCCTCCTGGGGACTCCATCGTCGTCCTGGGAGACTTCAATGCCCACGTTGATAATGACAGTGTGACCTGGAAGGGTGTGATTGGTAGGTATGGCCTCTCTGATCTGAAACCGAATGGTGTTTCGTTGTTGGACTTCTGTTTCTTGTCACGGTTTGTCAATCACGAACACCATGTTCGAACATAAGGGTGTCCATAAGTGCAGTCTTTACCAGGACACCCTAGGCCGCAGTTCAATGATTGACTTTGTAGTTGTGTCATCGGACTTGCGACCGCATGTTGGCGTCATCTGGACACTTAGAAGAGAGGTGAAGAGAGGAGCTGAGCTGTCAACTGATCACCACCTGGTGGTGAGCTGGCTCCAATGGCGGAGGAGGCTACCCTCCAGACCTGGGAGACCCAAGCGTGTAGTCAGGGTCTCCTGGAAACATTTGGTGGAGTCTCCTGTCAGAAGGACCTTCAACTCCCACTTCCAGCAGAGCTACAACCACATCCCAATGGAGGCCAGGGACATAGAGTAGGAATGGGCCATGTTCCATGTTTTCATTATTGAGGCGGTAGCCCGGAGCTGTGGCTGAAAGGTCATCGGTGCCTGTCATGGGGGCAACCCCCGAACCATGTTCCTTCCCTCTCCTATGGCCATGAACTTTGGGTAGTGACCAAAAGAACAAGATCGCGAATACAAGCGGCTGAAATGAGCTTCCTTCGCAGGGTGGCAGGGCTCTCCCTTAGAGATAGGGTGAGAAGTTCGGTCATCCGGTTGGAGCTCGGAGTAGAACCTCTGCTCCTCCGCGTTGAGAGGAGCCAGTTGAGGTGGGTCGGGCATCTGATTACAATGCCTCCCGAATGCCTTCCTGGTGTGGTGTTTCGAGCATGTCCAACCCAGAATATGCTGGAGGGATTATGTCTCTCGGCTGATTCGGGAACGCCTAGGTGTCACCCTGGAAGGCCTGGCCTTTACCGTTTAGGCTGCTGCCCCAGCGACCCGACCCAGGATTAAGCGGAAGAAGATGAAGACATAGACATATATCAATTTTCTTTTCAGAAAATTCACTTCATTAGTGTATATACACTTATATATCCTATTAAATTGCACTAAAGGTCAGACCACCAGCTATTCTGGATAAATCTTATACTTGAGACACCCCCAACTTTTCATTCTAGCTAACACTGGTTCCAGAACCAAAAATAATCACCATAATTATACCGTTCTGCAGTGAGCAGCATACACAAACCATGTAATGTGGAAATGCAGTGCATATCAGTCATTATTTTTAATTAGGTAACGTCAGTGGAAACCAAAAATGATTTCATTGTTGTGCACTTTGTTCAAACATAAACCAGAAAAACAATGCCAAGGTATTACATTACATACAATTTAATAAGGAACTCATGCCATAGCACACCGAAATGCAACAGAAACCTTTGTTTTTCTCAGAAATACATCAGAAATAATGCCACCAACAAATATAATCGAGATCCAATCATAGCTCTCTAGCAATTTTTACAATACTGTATTAATAATAACTTAATTAAACCAATTAATAAATTATTGCTTCTGCATTTAACCCATTCAAAGTGAGCACACACACACACTCGGAGCAGTGGGCTGCCACATACATTGAGGGTGCACGGAGAGCAGTTGGGGGTTAGGTGCCTTGCTCAAGGGCACTTCAGCCATGAAGGTGGAGGAAGGGAAGATGCTGCTCACTCCCCACACCGCCACACATTTTTTCTGCTGGTTCAGTCCCAAAGCCGCTTCTCTAACCCCCAACTAAAATTCCAACTTCCATATATGACATTACTGAGAAAAACAGCCCAAGATGTGCGGCCTAACTGACTACAGGACAGACCAGTGACTGTAAAAGAAATTGACATTGTAACATCTCTTAAAATGAATCCAACGAAGGCCCCTGCTGGCTGGCTGCAATATGTTGTACAGCACCTGTTCTGGTATGTTTCACTGATAACATTGATGAATGCCTATTTTCCATGTCACAGTCCTCACTTAATCTACCTTATCAAATTCGAAAAATCAGTTTACCTGATTCTGATATCCGCACACTTTGGATTTCCCCAGTGAAATTAGATTTAAAACATTACACTCCTACATCACAAGAAGGCGTGGATACACTTGGGAATGTACTGACTGGCAGCCTTGGAAATGCACTCAACCTTTGTACTGGGATAAGGGGCGGACCTACCAACTGAGTGGGTTTACTCACTTACTTCAGTTGTCATCTTTACTATGTAGAAATTTGACATAACTGGGGAATTTTGTCTTCATTTCTATAGAAGGGAAGTGCATGGCATCATTCCACCCATGTTTTTACGTTCATTATAATGGTCATAACTATCTCACTCCTTAAATTATTACGATTATTATTATTACGATTTATATCCTCTTCATGATTAATCTGTAAATAATAACAACCCAACTATTAACATTTTGCCTTCTGTAAAAATAAAGGTACACTTGTTCTGAAGGGTATGAGTGCTGGGTGGAAAAGGAAGTATTCAGCCTAAATTTCTTCCACAGAAGTGAACTCTGAAATAAATGTCCAGCCAGGAAGTGATAACATTCCACCTCCAACAGCCAAAATTATTTCACACTGACATGTCCTAATCACCGCCCGAACGAAACACTGCACCAAGTAACAATCATTAGGATCCAACTTTTCTAAGAATCACTCAGTAAAGCATGAGTTTGGGGGGTCGTGTGGGGGGATCTGATATATCACCCCTTTCGATTGCAGCAAAAGTTTTTGCTGGGGGTAGATATATTGTAAAAATGACTGAAAACACTTTTTTTTTTAATCTCTCGAACCCCTCGGGAAAAAAAAATTACGGCCCTCTTAAGGGGAGGGGTTCCAAGTGCAAAAATTCCCAAAGATTAAATAATTGTTTTTTGACTTTGCTTATATCAGTGCCCCCTCATTAAACCTGTGGTATAATTTTCCATGGTATAAGAATGTATCGGATTGAGTCTTTCAAAAAATGTTGGTATTTTCGAGTTTGAATAAGTCAATCAATCACAAATCACGACTTTTCACTTGTTGGGCTGCAAACAGGGACCTCCAACGGCTTGCACCCTGATTTAGCCTGGTTCACTTATGCATATTTGTACACGTGGGGACCTTTAGTTTCTAAATATGCATGAATGCCGGTGGCTTAGTTTGGGTGCTTTGGTTTAGAGGGCGCTTTTTGTGATGAAAATGCAGTTCTGGTATATTTTCATCAGACAATAACGCAGAGCGGCCTTCATGGAATAAAAAAACAAGTTATTTTATTACGTTTCTCTATATCTCTACTTTGTATGATTATAATATTATGAGGCTTTTTACATCATTAACACTTTGAACAATTTTATTTTTTTATTTTTTGCAATTTTGGGTCTCGGGACCCCTCCTTTTAAGAGGGCCGTAAGTTTTTTCAAAAGGATTCCAGAGATTAAAAAAAAAAAACACACCATGATCTCTGTCAGTTTTGGCAATATATCTACCCCCAAAAAAGAATTCATAGGAACCGGAGGGGGTGATGCATCACGCCCTGGGTGATTCTTCATCATATCTTTAGATTAGGGTAAGGAATGGTCAGAGAGAGTGCATGTGAGATATTCTGGTCCCAAACACAGTAACAAGATCATGAACACTAAAAAGAAACCTCAACAAAAATACACAAGAGTGCAAATTTTTTAACACTGGCAATGACGTCTATTTGACAGTAGAATCAGAGACAAACAGAGGGACTAATTGGTACTTTGCTCTTCGATCTGTCCCCCTGGGGTGCTTTGCTATGGAACATCTCAGGCACATCCCAGTCTGATGGGAAATGCCCTGGCTGGGTTCAGAGAGAACAAACAAAATTACACTGGGACACTTTCAAATTTCTAATTTTAATTTCCTTGCTTGGAGACTAAAATTCATTACAATTATGACCAAGTTCAACCTATTTAAGTAGCTAAATGCATTTGGTTGCAATGTTCACCAGTTAGCCTGCTGTAATTCTTTCTGTGCACTGCAGCAGGGTACTGGTATCTACGCAGCACTTCATGGACCTTATCCAGCTAACTATCTGGCTTCTTCACACCTGGTAGTAACTTGCTTCCTGGGTGAAGCAGACAGTTCCAAGTACAGGTGTGAAGGGGGACAAATGAGTCCTGAGCACTGGATCTGATCAGTCAGTCCACATTCTGGAGGCAGAATACTACCAGATTTTATTTAGCAGTGTGTACGAATGTAGCCAAGCCACATTGAATGACCACCTACTTAACTGATAACTTGTGCATATGCAGAAGTACATACTCAACATACTTCACACACCAACAGTGTCATATTAATGGATTGGAAAACACAAGGCTTAGTGCACAATTAAGAAAAAAAAAAATCACTTCCAGCTTTCCAAAAAACAAAACAAAACAAAAAAAAAACATATATATATATATATATATAT
>JAQMYF010000021.1:14626396-14642157 GCA_030014195.1 Neosilurus mollespiculum
AGAGAGAGAGAGAGAGAGAGAGAGAGAGAGAGAGAGAGAGAGAGAGAGAAACTGAAAACATACACATTTTCTGAACCGCATTATCATTTATAAGGGTCTTAGGGAGGCTGAAGGCCATCCCAACTGACTCCAGATTACATACTGAACAGCACACCAGACCATCGAAGGGCCAACACACACCTAGGGGCAATCTGGAACAGCAAATTAGCCTAATCTGCATGTCTTTGACCTGTGCTGTGCATCTATAAAATGGCTGACTTTCTTGAAAAATCACTATCAATCAGGCAGTAGTAAAAACAGGAAAGGTGGTTTGCTCACACTGCAACTTATGGTAATATAGAGCGAAACTAATGTCCACGCAAAAATTTGGTTTATCCTTTATAACTCGAATGCATTGATTTATTTATTTATTTATTTTTTTTTTTTGGCAGACATTTTGGTACCAAATGCATGTCTGTATCTCTTATGGTTCTTGAGATACACCACCCCGGTACTTCTACAGACTCAGGAAAGCAAACAATTTGTACCATTCATTGTTGTTAAGTGAATTTTGTAATATAAAAATGTTATTTTCATAACCTATTTTATTTTGAGTCTTTTTTTCATTACGGTTATAACATAAAATTGTAAAACCAAGATGGCTGCCATTACCTAAGTAAACATATCTTAGCAACTATGAAACAAGAATTTTTGGTGTGCACATATGTTTTTGGTCTATGAATCCAATGGGGCCATTGCAGATGCAATAGAGTGAACAATTGGCAACCAGGGCACACTGGTGACATCACTGCTGGGTAACTCAGCATTGGGTTCAGTGTCAGCTCATCTAGATATACGTGTGTATATGTAGTATAGTGTCCCAAATGCTGTCTGACAGCCACATCTATTAGCTAGTAAACTGTAGTTGGTAGTTAGTAGATATAGTTAGATAGCCGCACCTGAATTGACAGGGTGTGCCAGCGCGGGAGAGCCGAGTCAAGGGTAACGGGGCTTCAGTTACCCTTGATGGTGTACAGATGGGACTTAAATGGCACTGGATGAATGATCGGGCTAGGTGTAGGGTGACCGAACCTAGTTGTACCCATACAGGAATGTTTGGTTAAGGTGGTAAAAGGATAGCCCCTCTGCCTTAATCAAAACCCTAAATGGCAGATTCAAACTCCAGGTTTGCGAAAGACAAACTGACTGGTCTAAATGTTGTCCTTGTCAAAAAGACAGAACAGAAGAAGATCTAACATCACCTCAAACTCATTACACCCTTGAGCATGATGGTTATGCCATGCAGGCTGCCAACACACCAATGCTTCAGCAAATGCAGGAAATGCCACTGATCCTGGGTCCAGCAAGGCCGGATGAAGGTGGGGGTATCACCATAAATACCATGTCAGCTGCCGGTTGTTGTTTAACAACACCAAATTGGATCGGGTAAGGGAACGCCGATCTGCTGGTCCCAGCAGTGAGCCTGAGGATGTTCATGCAACTGTTCTAAAATTGTTTCATGTGTGTCATTAATACGTTGGATCTTCTCTCGCACTGAGTATTTACAGTATTAGACTGGATCACACTTGCAAGGCATTTTTTTTTCAGGTATATGAAATTCTCTGACTCAAAGTTCATTTGGCATGTCATATCTCCAGAACTATAACAGATACAGACCAAAGCGCCCACAATACCCACATTTATATCCAGCTTCAAAACATTTGTGAAGCAGAAAATCTGTATTTTCCAACTCAAGGCTGATAAACTCATTTTTTTGTTATCACAAGTAGACCTTCAGAGATATGTACCTACTGTATCTCAAGAACTATAATAGCTACAGACATGTTTTTGTATCAAAATGTATGCAATAGCCATATTCAACTTTAATACAATCAAAATTTTCCAAGTTATGGCACATAAACCCATTTTTTGCTCTCCTGAGTTTGTAAAAGTACCTATATGCTGTATCTCAAGAATCGTAATAGATACAGACATGCACTTAGTATCAAAATATCTGCTATACCCAACTTTATATTCAACCTTCACACATGGGGTTTAAAACCAATACATTTCAAGTTATAAAGAAAAAAACAAAATTTTGCCCGTTTTTGGGCTGCCATCTTGGATTTTGGGGCCGCCATCTTGGATTTTTGTGTGGCCAGTGGTATTTTTGAAAAGAGTGGGATTTCAAGAGTACATATACCAAAGTTTATGCTTGTATCACTTTTTGAACGATTCGTTCACTTATCTGTTCCACTACAAACCAACAATATTTTTACATCATTCGAGCCCTTTAGAGCAACAGTCGGTTACGTCCATTTTTGTCAGTTTTGAGTCAAGTACTGAAATGAATAGAGAAAAGTAAAATCTTTCAGATAAATCCAGGTAAAGTTCCAATTTTGACATAATGAGGGTACTTCACTGATTTATTTGTGCAACAGTGGGCCAAGTTCAAAGTCCAAGATGGCCACACCCATGTGTGAAGCCTCCACATCTCAGAAATACATACCTGAAAAAGAGGTTCTTCAGTTAATAGAGGACTCAGAAAGTAAGTATTACTTTAGCTCGGACACCACTGCATCTGCTTGTTAGGATTTAACTCAATGTTATTCATTATTTTTTGTAATATTGCTACATTTGCTGGACATTTGGACTTAGACCACTGTTGCACTGAACAATACAATTTCAACCTGTATTTGTGCAATTCTTCCAAGCCCAAGTCCAAAATTGCAATTTTTAACAAAATGCCAAAGTCCCAGCAACACAGCAACTTAGGCTGAAAAAAATATCTAGGAGAAGTAGTCAGTGAGACTCAAGGCTTTGAAATATAATTCATACGCTTTTTTTATAGCCTTAAAACTTTGAAGCGCCCTGAAAATTCTCAAAAAATGCACTCTTTTGCTCTAAGAGGCTCAGTTATGCTCAGAGGTTGTGACAGCTCCTCTTTAAATAAACACTATGAATCAATTCTATCAGTTATGGTCATTTTAAGGAAAGAGGGATTTGCAACCGCCTGCAATAATGAGGAAAACAATTCTGAGAGATCTCACATTAGTAAAGCTAAAACAGGAAGAAGAACCTGTCTAGCTGGACTGTTGTGTTTTAAAACAGGCTGAGAGCGACTATTAACAATGACCATCATGTCAGTCTCAGACAGTCACAGGCGAAATAAAGCACAACTAAAGTTACGGTTGTAACAGGGACGATAAAACCAAGCAAGCCGCCACTCGATACACACGTATGGAGACAATAAATTCCTGGTGTGAACTGACATACTTCGAGCTGCCCTGATTAGCAAGTACACATGTTACTAGCAGGTTTGCGTTTGTTTTTACATCTTCCTCACTGTTAACTTGAAGACAAGTACTACATAAAATGGCACACACCAACTAATTCGACTAATAGAGATGCACTCAGTTCCAGAGTGCCCAAATTAGACTGTCGCTGATTGAACGATTGCAAGAAAAAAAATCCTAACACTGATTCCACATATGACAAATGAGGACAGAATCATAATCATCACTAACAACTAACACGGACAATAATCAACATCCAACAGCTGGACTACATGCTACACAGTATTTTAATGTAATTTGGGGAATTCATCATCATCATCATCTTTCGCTTGTTCCGGGGTCGGGTCGCAGGGGCAGCAGGCTAAGCAGTGAGGTCCAGACGTCCCTCTCCCCAGCCACTTCCTCCAGCTCTTCCGGGGGGACACCTAGGCATTCCCACACCAGCCGAGAGACGTAGTCCCTCCAGCGTGTTCTGGGTCAACCCCGGGATCTCTTCCCGGTCGGACATGCCCGAAACACTACACCAGGGAGTTGTTCGGGATGCATTCTAATTAGATGCCCAAGCCACTTCAACTGACTCCTCTCAACGCGGAGGAGCAGCGGTTCTACTCTGAACTCCTCCCAGATGGCTGAGCTTCTCACCCTGTCTCTGAGGGAGAGACCTGCCACCCTGTGAAGGAAGCTCATTTCAGTCGCTTGTATCTGCGATCTTGTTCTTTCGGTCACTACCCAAAGCTCGTGACCATAGGGGTGACCGATTTTGGGAATGAATTAATCTAGAAGTGATTCTAAAGCTTTATACATGTTTCAAAATTCAGACATTTATTTATCTTACAATGTGCTACATCCCCCACCCCCCCAACCCCCGCTGCCCCCCTTTTCTTTTCTTTTTACAATAGTCCACCATATGGACAAAGCACATTTGACTCGAATAGCTACATAATGGACTGGGTCAAGTTACAATACCGCTCTGTAGCTTAATTTCTCTTATCTCTCCCCACGCGGCACAGTTAACAGCAGCTCCAACGTGAACACTGTAGAGTAAACACCCCACCATCCATCACTAAATCCTACCTGAATCATCACTATAACCTATAAATAGACAGGGTGAAAGCTTTACACATACTCATCATGAAGATGAAATATCATGCTGCTGGTAGCATCACCAAGCTTCTGTCAGAATTCTGTTTGGAGATTTGACCATTTTTCTTGGCGGAATTGGGAGACCTCACTTATATTTGCCCAAAATTTAAGAACAGTCTACATATTAATATATCATGGAGGTCAGGACTTTGGGAAGGCAATTCCAAAAGCATAATGTTAGCCATTGCTACACCCTCTTTGTACCATGCACCAGGTACAATGACAGCAAAACAGCCCCAAAGCATAATGCTACCATCACCATGCTTAACAGTTGGTACAATGTTTCTCTGTTCCTCAAGACATTCTGGCCAAAAATCTCAATCTTTGACTCAGCTGACCGTAAGGACTTTCCTACAGAGGGCTTTTCCTTTGGTCATCTGGCCAGCTGCTAGCTATAGTCAAGCTTGAAGGTGTAGTTTTTGGAGTTGGGGCGTCTTTCTGGATCCATAGTAATATAAAACTCACTTGACTATGGACACTAAGGTTCCAGCAGCTTCCAAGGCTTGTGCATTGCTGGTTCCTGGGTCGTTTCTGACTGTGTTACTTTTGGCAGTTATTTTGTCTTTAGTTTTAGTCACTTTTATCCTTCAGAGTTTTAGTCTGCAACAACTGAAAGCGTTTTAAATGGGAGTTACACCTAAAGTTTATAAAAGCTTGCATACATAGTACATGTCCATAACCATCAAAATGTGCTACTGTTATGACTTTCTTCATTAAGAAAAACAATATACAAGTATTAAATCCTCGCACAGGGGACACCATTGTACTACAAAAAGTGGGGCGGGGTGATGTTAAGTAAACAGCTAATGCAGATGTGTTGTGCATTAAATGTACAAACGTACACACACACACAGACACATACACAGGGGGGGCAGCCATAGCCTAATGGTTAGAGACCAAAAGGTCGCCGGTTCGATTCCCGAACCAGCAGGAAAAATGTGTGGCGGTGGGGGAGTGAGCTGCACCTTCCCTTCCTCCACCTTCATGGCTGGAGGCACTGAACCCCCAACTGCTCTCCGGGCGCCCCAGTGTGTGTGGTAGCCCACTGTTCTGAGTGTGTGTGTGTGTGCTCACTTTGGATGGGTTAAACCTATATACCATGCATTCATGTGTGTTATTGTAGTGTTAGTTGCAGATGTGCTTAATTTTATTTTATTTAGAAGTTCATTAGTTTATATCTGATGTGTTACTTTATGACCTGTATACTGTTATTGTTGCTGGCATCTTGCCTTATTAGAATTTTTGTTTGAAGTAGATATTTGTGAACAATCACAGCAGTGGAATTGGATACTAAGTCGGAAATTATTTATTTTGAGTCATTGGTACCATTTTGTAGCTGATATCCGAAGCTTTAAAACAATACCGAATTTTCTAACATATTCATCTAGTTTTGGAGTAACTAACCAAAAGCTGCCAGGAATGTTCAGCCTTTTAAGCTTGAACTTTGGAGAAAATTGCATTTAAAGTTCCACAAAGTATTTAATCATTTCTCACTAAATACCCACTTTGCTGTGATGGGTCACATGTGTATTATCATGTACATGAATCCTGTTAACCTTGTGTGTATAAATTTGTCCCTGTGCGGATTTAAAAAAAAAACCCTAAACAGCATGCAGATTATTATATTATAAATTATTATTCTATAAAATTACATTATTTTATTGTTTTTATTAAAAGGTGCATGTTGCACAATGAATGTGCCCCACAAAAAGAACGGCTCATATACAGTAAATCATTAAAAGCCAACAGTGCCATGACAATCAGGTCCATGATGAGTGTACTGTATGTAAACCTTTGACCTCTGCTGTAATCCTGCACAGGTTCACAGTATACACTGAGACCAGGGATATTAAATAAATATGAAATGCAGTGTTATCTCTGGGAAATAAAATAGAATCGGCCACAATGTCTTTCTGAAACTATTTGTTTACTCCTGCATTAATGACCCCTGCACCGACCGCCATGATATTAATAACATTCATTCATTCATTTTCCAAGCCTCTTAATCCTAATAAGAGTCGTGGGGACGCTGGCACCCATCTCAGCCGACTCTGGGCGAGGGCAGGGTACACCCTGAACAGCTCGCTAGGCCATCGCAGGGCAAACACTTACACTCCCACCTAGGGGCGAATTGGGATAGCCGAATAGCCTACTGTGCATGTTTTTGGACTGTGGGAGGAAACCAGAGTACCCGGAAGAAACCCATGCAAGCACATGGAGAACATGCAAACTCCACACAGAAACGCCCCAGCCCGGGAAACGAACCCAGGACCTTCTTGCTGCGAGGCGGACATGCTAACCACTGCGCCACCACTCCTCCATATTAAGAACATCACCATCTTTTTTATTTCTCTTGAAATCGTATCCCTTCTGTTTCTTAATACTCGACTCTTCCACTTTCTGTGAATCAGTGTTGCACTGCCACGTTATCATGTACGAGATCGTTCCTCCGGTCACGCCGTCTCGTTATTGTTATCCTAAACAGATACAGAACCAAAACAGGATGCAGAACCAGTGAATAAGAGACACTAAGCTTATGAGCTGGGGCGGATTCACCAGGACGCCGAAAATGACCTGACAATGGGAGATAAAACACACTGAACATTCTTTAGCAGACGGGCCCCTTTACTATTCCTGTTTTTGAAATCTTTTGAAAATCTCAAGTTCAATTACAAAAGAGGCAAGTACATTCAAATCCCAGCAAGATTTCTTTTTCTCAAATCCGTCTCCGATGTGGGTCTCTCAGAGGAGGAACAGTTTAAACCGCAGTATTTTTTATATCAGGACAATATATCGGAAATAATATCCAATCAATGTCCTCCAGGATCGATAAAGCATTGTGATTCTGATTGCCCCGATGATATAATTTCGTATGTGTTATCATTGTAGATGGCAATTTAAATCCCAGAGAGCTAATAAAACCTGGTTGCTGTTTTGTATGGACACAAAAGAAAGAATATGACGCTACTGGAGGTGAGCCAGGCCCAACACTGCACCGGAAAGGCTCGGACAGAGGGGTGGACTAAACATAGTGTAGTCGATACCACTGGTTTGGACTGCGGATTGGTATCAGAACACCAGAACATCGCCCACACCAAACTAATGGTGCCTTTTATTACATACTATTGTGGTTTTTTTGGGGTTTTTTTGCCTGATACCCATAAGATCACCCGCCCACATAACCTTAGAGCTTTAAAATAAGCTGTAAAAGCTAACGAGGCCTGATGATGATGACGAGGACCTGGTGAAGCTTGTGTAGAAGGTTTAGGGTCAGCACTGTGGTCTCAGTATAGTGCACCTTTACTCTGAGGAGCAACCGGACATCCTGATCATCCAGCAACACAATCAGAAGCATAAACAGTGAAAGCATGCATGCATCCCTGATTGGAGATCCGTCCCGTCCAGTACACCAGGTTTCTCTCAAGCCGGACCTGTTTCCTTGTACTGGAGTAAAGGAAGGAAGGAAGCACCCAGCAGTCCAGGCCTTGGTGCTGGTTTTACTGGGTTAGACGTTACCTGGCGTGGGAGGGAATGTCTTTAACTTACTCGAATGCGAAGAAGAGAGAGCAGGTCCCGACGATGAGGAACAGGGTGAGGTAAAACACCCCCTTCTGCCGAGCCATCATCACCCGGCCGTCGCAGCAGAAGGTGTTCTTACCCGGCAGCTTCTCCCACTTTCGGGTCACCTTCTTCGGAATCATGACCGCCGACATGCTGGTTCTGGAGAGAGGAGGCAGCTGGGTTCGCTTCCTAATCACTGCGGGAAGGAGGAGGGATAACAGCACGGGTCGGGTTCGCTCCGCGTGTGGAAGGAAACAAAGGAGATCCGCAGACGAAGGAAGACGATCAGAGCCGGACCGGGATGTGGAAGTGGGTTCACATGATCACACGGCGCCCGGACATTACAGCAAATATCTGTTCTGTGTGTGTGTGTGTCTGTCTGTGTGTGTGTGTGTCTGTCTGTGTGTGTGTGTGTGTGTGTGTGTGTGTGTGTGTGTGTGTGTGTGTGTGTGTGTGTGTGTGTGTGTGTGTGTCTGTCTGTGTGTGTGTGTGTGTGTGTGTGTTCTCCGGATTGTGTTGTGCTGCGGTTTTCACGGAATTCTCACACACTCCCTTCCCAGACACGCAGATCCCCGATGCCGCTCATCCAAGCCGGGATCTCGGAAAGCCTTTCCTCCAGGAAGCCGTGGGTCTCCGTCGGGTTACAGACGCCGAGGCTGTGGGTGCGAGCTCGGATCCTGCAGCCCCAGCTGGACACTGGACCCTGACCGACTGATATTCATGTCCTGCAGACACCATCCCATCCACACCTCTCCTCCTCCTCCTCCTCCTCCTCCCAAGGCAGGCTGCACACACACACACACGCAGGAAACCCCCAGGGCTTTTCAGGAAACAAAGCAAGGAATTGCGAGAAATGACGGCTTGGTCTGTGGGTTACTCGCGGAATATTCTGCGCCAGACGCGGAGCGGGGTTGTGAATGGAAGCAGGAAACACGCCCTGATTGATCCGACTCATCTTAAAGGGCCAGCGCCTTCCTGAGCGTTCAGGGACAAAGGAAAGCCATTTCATTCCCATCCTCTCTCACACATGATGTAATACCCTCGGTAGCCTCCACTGTACTCCATGGGGTTTTGTTGTTGTTGTTGTTTTAATAAACATCATATGCATCATATACAGGTGGCGCAGTGGTTAGCACGTACGCCTCGCAGCGAGAAGGTCCTGGGATCGATTCCCAGATGGACTATGCATGTTGTCCCCGTGCTTGCGTGGGTTTTATCTGGGTACTCCCGTTTCCTCCCACAGCCTAAAAACATGCAAACCCTTAGAGAAGCGGCTCTGGGACCGAAAGGTCGCTAGTTTGATTCCCGAACCAGCAGGAAAAATATGCGCGGCGCGGAGAGTGAGCTGCACCTTCCCTTCCCCCGCATTCATGGCTGAAGTGCCCCTGAGCGAGGCACCTAACCACCAACTGCTCTCCGGGCACCACAACGTGTAGCACGTGACAGCCCACTGCTCCAAGTGTGTGTGTGTGTGCTCACTGTTTACACAAGTGCGTGTGTGCTCACTTTTGATGGGTTAACTGCAGAAGTCAAAATTTACCCCGTGAAGTCAATATAGGATAAAAAAAAATAATTAAATAAATAAAAATGTAAAAATAATTGTCTGTTACAAATCGCCCCTTGGTGTGAGTGTGAGTGTGAATGGTTGGGTGAGTGTTGGTCCTGTGGTGGTCCGGCGAGCTGTCCAGCTAGACAGCTCGTGTGTGTGTGTGTGTGTGTGTGTGTGTTGGCCCTGGGTTTGGCGAGCTGTTCAGGGTGTATCCCACCTTTGCCAAGTGTCATCTGAGATGGACTCCAGCCTCCCCATGACCCTGGTAGTATTAAGCAGTTTGGCGAATGAATGAATCATAAAATTTGTCCATTATTGCATCATGTTATTTATATGTAAATTCAAATGTACATCCTGTGAAAGTTACCCAAATCCCCAAAATGCACGTTTGACCAAACACCCTGAGATGGTTTCAGTTAAACTCTAGCAGTAGTACATGGTATATTCTCTTTAACACAGCACTTCCAGTCAGCCAGCTCATCTTCTCTTACCAGGAGAGTTAAAAAGACTTTAAGAAGTTATTTTTTTAAGAATTCTAAACAAACGCAAGGGCGGCACATCCGCCTCACAGCTAGAAGGTCCTGGGTACGAGTCCTCAACTTGGCGAGGGTGTAAATGTATGGAGTTTGCGTGTTCTCTATGTGCTTATGTGGGTTTCCTCTGGGTATTCCAGTTTCCTCCCATAGCCCAAATCATGCACAGTAGGCTAAATGGCTTTTTCAAATTGCCTCTAGGTGTGAGTGTGAGTGTAAATGGTTGTGTGTATGTTGGCCCTGTGACGGACTGGCGAACTGTTTAGGGTGCACACTGCCTTTGCCCAAAGTCGGATGAGATGGGCTCCAGCCTCCTCGCAGCCCTAGTAGGATAAAGTGGCTCAGTAAATAAATAAAAAAAAAGAATAAATAAATAAATAAAAATATTGGTTGAAAATGAATATGGAACTAAACTTGATAAGCTTTGAAGTTGCTGTCAATCAAAAAGAGGCCAATCATCACGCAGCAGCCCAGTGTCCTTACCCGCCCACTCCTTACTGACTACCAGAGATGCTCAGCTTTTCTGGAAATTACATTTCTCGAGCCTTTGTCCAAAAAACATCTCACTTTGCCGTGCTGAAAGCAGAGCATATTTTGAATGCCATAGAACTCCAGAGAAGCTGTGCTCCTATAAGTTTTAATGGATCACACTACCACGGGAATGTATGAGAAAAAAATCATTCTAGACGGGCCGCGAGAAATTATTGTCGCAACTGAATGAACTAGCCGTGACGTTCAACATGTTCTAGCACTCGTTCTGTGATAACAATATAAATACAATAGTACATACTTGAGGAAAATGGCGGCCTGGTGGCATAGCTCACCGCAGGAAGGTCCTGTCCGGGACTAGGGCATTTCTGTTCTCCACGTGCTTGCAGTGGGTTTCCTCTGTTACTTATGGCACTCTGGTTTTCTCCCACAGTTCAAAGATATGCACATTCGGCTAAGTGGCTGTTCCAAATAGACTTATAGATATTTTAAGCACTTAACTGCATATCTTAAATAGCCTATTAAAGAGAAAATGTAGATCTGCTGAGTTAAATGTTATACCAGAGATGTTGATAAATTTTCTATAACAGCGTGGCTCTGACAGTAATTTTGGCAACCACAGACAGTGAGAGACATGGCTGGCCTTTGACAACCCAGTTAGCTGCACTGGGGGGAGAGCAGTGACAGCCCAGTGATAGTGGGGCTTGAACCCCCGACCTTGGGATCAGTAATCCAGCACCCTATCATATGCAGTTACAGTAAGTATACAATATGCTTGTTTAAATAAGTTACCAAGTCCTGCTTCTTTTCCTGAACATTTAGTGTTTTTTCTCTCCCAGACAGCACATTCAAATCAATTGGCTGTGTAGTTAATTCGAGTTTTTTGGACACATGCTTAATACCAACATTTTCAAGAGTTGGTACTCCATTACCAAGGATAGGAACTTGTATAAGATGCTTTTTTTTTTTTTTTTTTCGCAAAAATGTACATAAAGTCTTGTATGGTAGATACAAGTACACTGCAAGGCAAAAAAGTCTTTAGTCTTCATTACAGCATGGAAACAGCATGGCTGTTATGCTGCGTCTTAAAAAGTAAATACATTCATAAAGATCAACACTTTCTGTCAGCAAACTTACTGTAACTGACTATTTACAAGGGCTGTACAATGTGCTTCACTGGCTTTCCCATATCTGTCCGTCTATCCGTACATACCCCATCACTGAGTAGGGGGTTAATTGGTGCTACAACAAATATGGAGGTTCCTCACAACTTTTTCCATCGATGGTAAGTACCTGCCTTTTGACTTCCCCCTATGTCAAGATCACACAATCGGTTCATCAAAGGTTAGGCAGAGATGTAAACCTGAAGGCAGACAAAAGTTCATACACAACAATGGTAATAGAGGCAAGGCTATGTTCAAGGTCACGATGGCAAATAACAGAGCCCCAGAGGCATGGAGCTTTCCTTTGAGTGTCCATCCATCCATCTGTCCATCCACCCCATCACTGAGTGGAGACGGACTTGCGCCACAGTAAAGGGGCTCCTCAATGTTTCTCATCCACAATAAGTGCAAAAAGACACACCGATTTCCTTTAGATGATTCATCTAAAGCTGAAGCTGAATACACACATTAACACTTTATGTTGTGTAGAGATGACAAATTTCTCTACAATAACTATTAAACACTTAAATTTGAAAAGGTTTTTATTTTTGGGGCTCAGACTGCAGAGGTGCATACTGGGAGTATGCACATTTGAGAACTATTGAGAGCTGAATCGCTCTGTTTGGTTCTCTGCGTGATGACAGAATCAGTCCTTAGCAGCAATACAGAACATGAACTTGTTAAACAGATAATTAAACTAACAAGACAGGTGATACAAATTAACGTTGAAATCAGCTATTGAAAGTTGCGGAACAGAAAACTTACTATTAGCTGTTACCCTTTCCTTCTTCCATTTTAAACCGAATTCAGGAAATGCAGTTATTTATTTGTTTCCAACTTAAAGGAGCTGCACCACTCTTATAATACTAGTCTCAGACACCTATCAATAGGGTGGGAAATTCTTTTCTCCTGCAGGTTCTTTTGGGCTCTCCTCTGACGGTCTGTATTCAGCATCGGACTTCCCCCCTGGTCGGACTGCTGATTGTGACCACCCTGTATCAGCTTGGGTGACATTTTTTATTGTGGGTGACTCCCAGTAAGTTTTACTTTGATGTGTTGTAGCCTTTGAATGAAACCAAAGGTAATGCATGTACTGTATATTTGTGTACTACGAGGGACTGGCATCAGCTTATTCTGATTAGCATTGTAGCAACATTTAGCCTATTGTTTCATTATGATAGGGCCCGCTGTTGCTGGCGGAGAATTCACTGTGCCCACTGGAAATCTCTGCTGCTTTGCCGCTTTTGGGATGCCCTGCTTTGTCTCTTCCGGAATAGCCTGTTTAGTATAATCTGCCTTGTCTGTCTGCTTGCTTGGCCTTCATGTTCTTCTAAGGGGGCTGGTCCTGCCTTTCTTGAGAAAGGAACTTGCTTTACTGGGATGCTGTACTTCACCTCTAGTAGAGATTTACACCTCGCTGTTCTTGCTGTTCATGCGACTAATTTGACTGCATAAGAAGAATGGAATGGAAGAACTGCTGCATGGAAGAACTGCTGTTTATGTCCTGAGTTGGACTGCATAGCTCTGTTGTAACTGGTTACAATTTGCTTGTTTTCTTGTTATTTGGTTTCTCTGATATGTTGTTTTATTGATTTTTATGTTTTTTTATCTGTGCAAAAACTGAGAGCCTGTGGAGGTGGGATTGACATCTGGTGGTGTTTTTTTCCCTTCTGTTGCACTGACCAGTGTGTGTGTGTGTGTGTGTGTGTGTGTGTGTGTGCACATTTGCTTAAGGGTGTCTTTGCTATATATAATGTCTGATCTTTTGCCCACTTGTAGCAATCATCTTCTGCTCACATTTGTGTAAGTAATTTGATATTTTTAAGTTGTTTTTCTTTCATTATTTAAATGAAAATGTTGTGCAAATGGAACCACGACTCCTGTTCATTAAGCCATGTGTGCTTTTTCCTTAAATAACTATTGAAAGGTTAATCATAATTCCCTGGGTGTAATTCCTTGATGACCAACTTGTACACACACACACACACACACACACACACACACACACACACATATATATATATACATTGTTTTAAAAATCCACAACATAAAATTTATGTTAATCCTTCGAAAAAGAATTTTCCCACCTCAGGTATAAAATCTTTAAAACATCAGTAAAAAAATCAATAACACGGCTGACTTCTGGTGGCACCATGTGAGAGAAGACGAACTGAAAAATTAGCTTGCAAATAAACCAATTAAAACTAGCTCCTTTAAGTAATACTAATGATGGAAAATGAAACAAACTCTGAGACTCTTAATGAAGAAAAGAACAAAAAAGATGGAGAAGAAAGCAAGGCTTAATAAGAAAGATAATGCAAATATTGGAACTACAGGCACAGCGAGGGGAGCCACACTGGAGAAAAGGTCGGATAGCGAGGAGCAGGACTCTGTGATATTGGCGGAGTTGCGCAAGTTAAGACAAGAGCACACGGAAGCAGCAAACGATAACAGGAAGGCCCTGT
This sequence comes from Neosilurus mollespiculum, assembly GCA_030014195.1. Lineage (NCBI taxonomy): Eukaryota > Metazoa > Chordata > Actinopteri > Siluriformes > Plotosidae > Neosilurus > Neosilurus mollespiculum. The sequence goes on from JAQMYF010000021.1 coordinate 14,640,575, forward strand.
TAAGACTAGAAAGTAATTTGACGGAGCTTGTGGAAAGAACAGTGAAGATGGAAGAAAGGCTGGAAGAGGCGGAAGACAGGGCAGCATGGCTGGAAAGATTGGTGACCTATCACCAGGAGGCGATACTAGCCCCCTGACAAAAGATAACATATGAAGGATGGACCATCTACTACATTGTCGAGATACAGAAGAAAGGGAAACATGTGAGGGATGTAATAAAAAGACTTAAGGAGAAAACCATGAAGGCACAATCTCCATACCCTGCAGAGCTGAAGGTGTTCCTGGAAACACACCTGGAGTGGGCAGTATAATTTTCCCAGGGGGCCACATGAGAAATAGAAAATAAAAAACTAAATTATGATTAATATTAATTTAGATCTTCTCTAATTTAGAAGAGATATTCTCTTTATAAAAGCAGTAAATTGCAGCCTTGTGAAAAGGTGTGATTGCTCTGAGTAAAAGTGATGATTAATCATGAAAAGTTCGCTCAGGAAAAACATAATTTATTCAATCAAAATTCCACAAAACAATTCTACACAAAATGTGTATATTCAGAAATGTACCATGACCAGAATTAAATCAGCTTAATACAAATTGTTATTACCATTTTTTGTTTCAAGCTCTTTTTTCTTGTTCAATGAGAGAAATCTAGACTCTGCTGGACCTGAACAAGTGCGTCGAAGTCAAGCTGAATTTCTGAGGTGGAAATTTGAAGGACAGCTGACAGATGGTCATCAGTGATCTCTCTCAGGGTTTGCATGTGAGTGAGATTGTTGCTCTCCAGTTGCCTTGAAAGAAACTGCAGCTTTCTCATGAAAGCCTTCACCAGACTGGACATTTGGTGAACATAAAGGCCCCTACGTTGCAGTTTGGTATTTAGTTCGTCACATCAGTAACATGGCTACGTTTTAGCACTGACTTACACAACACATTCTGATGTATGATAGAATGTAATTCCAATTTCATTCCCGGGTTGATTCCAATCACTTTATCTTGCATCCGTTTCATTTTTTCCTGTTAGATTTGTACAGCCATCCACTGTAACACCTACCAGTCTGTCCCATTCAGTCCCAGCTTGTGCAGGCCTGCATTTACCTTTGAGAACAAATCACTCCCCGTCGTCGTCTCTTTCATTGGCCGCATTGCCACCAGTTCTTCAATGATCTTAAAGTCCTATGTTATTCCACGAACAAAGACGAGTAACTGGGCTGTGTCGCGAACATCACAGTCCAAAGCCAAGGAGAAAAAGTCAATGCTGTCCACTTTATTTTGCAGCTAAAGCTCCAGATTTCCCACGATGTCCTCTATCCTTCTCTTCACTGTTCGTCTGGAGAGGGGCACATTCTCGAATGCTTCTTTTTTCTCTCGGAATATTAGCATTGCAGAGTCCACCAAACAATTCAATTCACTTCAATTCAGTTTTATTTGTATAGTGTTTTTTACAATTGACATTGTCCCAAAGCAGCTTTACATAGTACAGTTAATTTAAGGAGGAATATAAATATCTTTCTACAACCCCTACACATCCCTAATGAGCAAGCCCACGGCGACAGTGGCAAGGAAAAACTCCCTCAGTTGACACG
>JAQMYF010000021.1:14698877-14717727 GCA_030014195.1 Neosilurus mollespiculum
TAGAGAGCTGCAAGCAGCACTAAGCACCCCTGTTCCCCGGGAGGCCCCCCAGGGCAAGACAGGCCAGTAGCAGCCGCACCCACGACTGGACCACCCAGCGACTGCAGCCAACAAGCTACCACCAACCCTAGAAGGCAGCCGCCCACCACACGCCCAGGGGGGAAGAACAGGAGAGCGAGGAGGACAGTGGGAGAACCCAGACCCACCGCACGCCACCCCCAGGCCCTCCCCGGCCATCCCCACAAATGCACACTGTCTCTCCCACCCCACACACACAGACACACACACACACACACACACACACACACACACACACCTCCTTGCACTCCCCCCATCAATTGTGACTTTGCCGCTTCTGTAGCCAGACTGAAGCCTCGTTCACACAGAAAGCGACAAGCGACATGCTTGCACGCTGAGCGACACATGACATCATCCTTGATCTGGCGAGATAGGCAAATCACTTCTTTGGGTTCTTTTTTGAGTGGGGTGGAGGTGGGGTTGAGTACATAAATCTTTAAAAATATCTTATACTGGTGAGGTCTATAACTTCCGAAACTAGAAATAAGTGAGTTTTATCACACAAAACCTTTAACTGTATTCAATGCAAAGCTGTAGTCAATAATGTTTTATTTTATTTTGATATATTGTATTAATCCCACAACGGAAATTATTGGCTCTGCAATTAACCCATCCAAATTGAGCACACACACTCAGAGTTTTTTCTTGGTTTTATAAGTGGACCTGTTTTGGTTTTGTCATGGAAATTTAATAAAATCAGACACTGCTCATAAAGCAAAATGATTTTATTACAAAATACAAACCAGAGCAACAAGGTCCGGTTTGGAGAAATCACTACCCTTCCTCTCTCTGCCTAGCATGCTGCTGAATCTCTGGTAGCTCCAGAAAAGGAATTGGTTGCAGTTAGTGGTTGGCTTGCTGCTGCTTTTGTAAATGCATCTGCTCTTTCATTACCTAAGTAAACAGAATCTGATTGTTTAAAGTGTGCTGCGCATTTACAAGCAGAAATGGCCTTTGGCAGCTTGATGACGCCTAAGAGATAAGAGACGAGTTGGTGGTAGGCAATCATTGCACCAAAGTTGTTAAAAAATTTTCCCATGCTTCCAAATTCTCCGAAATCATGAGTAACCCTGAAGGCATAGTGAATGTCCATGTAAATGACCACAATTTTACCTTCTGCTAATTTGCATGTATTTAATAAGTGCATGTAATTCTGCTCTTAGTGCAGACAGATGAGCAGGCAGGGGTTCAGCTTTTAGGACCTGGTTGTCTGTAACCACTGCATAGCCAACACACCCTTTACCTGTCTCTGGGTTCATCTTTCAGATCCGGCATAGAGGAACAAAGATGGTAAGTGAGAGCAACATAGTCATGTGGTACACCCAAAAGCATGGTGTTAAACTTAAGCCATCTCAGAGTGTAGAAGTGTAATGTTTTCTATTCCAGGAGGAACAGGGAGACAGCATGAGGGACCAGCATAATATCTTGTGATGCTGTGACTGCTTTTTCTGCTGCTGCAATTGCTCTTAGTCAGGCAGAAGGCTTGCTGCCACTGGGTCCAATTTTCCTGAAAAATAGAGTAGTGGTGTCAGCTTGTCCCCGTGCTTCTGTAACAGAACATAAACCATACAACCATTCTTTTCAACAACAGTCTGTGTAAATGGCTTTAGAGGGTCTGGGAAAGCAAATATACGTGTTGTTTGCAATGCCTTTTTCATTTCTATGAACACTGGTTCTGCTTCATCTGTCCAGGTTAGGTGTGAGAGCCCTGATGCCCCTGCTGTATCGAGAATGTCTCTGTGCGATGCTTCAATGAGTGCATAGTTTGGTATAAACATTCTACAGTATGAAGACATCCCCAAGAAGTACATTAGCTGCTTTACTGTGTTGGGCTTTGGGATTGTTTGAATTGCACTCACCCTCTCTGTTGAAATTCTCTTACCCTCTGGTAAGATGTCGTGGCCTAGGAAGTGAATGTTTTTCTGTACAAACCAAAGCTTATTCAGTTTGATGACATTGTCCTCACATTGATCACGTGGAAGAGCACATATGATCAGGTCATCTACGAACTGGAGAAGGGTGGATCCTGGGGTTAGGTGGAGGCTGGACAGACTGTCAATCAAGTCTTGATTATATATAGTGGGTGATTCACAGTAACCCTGACACTTTGTGAATGTGTAGGGTTTTCCATCAAACATGAATGCAAAACAATATTGGCTGTCCTTATGGATGGAACGTCTGGCACTCAATGGATCAAGGCTGCATTAATTTCTTGTTGATTTTAGGCAAAACGCCACTCATCAGGTTGAGGTGGCTTTCTTGCCCTCTAAACTGGAAAAATAGTTGTTGTAATGGGTGAATCCAGGCAATGGATGATTTTACATGCCTGCAGTAGTGTCTCAAATACCAGCCTTTGATAGCCTCAGGCTTGACTGGGTACTGTGTATGTTTAGGCCTAAAATCATATTTGGAGGGTGAACACCACTAATGAAGCACCTTTAATCAAACCTATGTCAAACTTATCCTTTGCCCAAACCTCGGCTGGGACTTCCTTCAGGCATGGGTGCACTTCAGCTAGGGTCACTTCTACTGTTTGGGCAAGGAAAAGACCGCACTGTGCTGAGGCTCAGCTGAAAGGGTTACGCTGCACTGTACATATACAGTTATACTTTTCTGCTGTCTGTTAAAATTGATTGATAAGTTATATAGGGGTCATCTGTCTGTTTCCACCCCTTTGTCCTGCTGACTCATTTAGCCTGCCACATTCCCACATCCTTCCATTGTTTGCTTTCCGGTTTTGTCAGTGAAATTTGGCACAGATTTCTGAACATCAAAGAAACCCCCAAGGGTTTTTTAAAATTTCATTTTAAGTTTACATGCTAATTCACTTTCCAGACACTGATCCTTGCAGACACATAACTTAACACAGTGATCACAATAGCGTTCCAACCAGTACAGAGACATTAGGGTCAACCGCTCTTTTATACATGGGTCCTGAAACCAGGATTTTTCATATACCTTATCTGGACCCTGATGCACACACTCTCTACATGCCTGTGAGATGATGTGCGTGGTGCAACATGTAATTGAGTCAGGGACAACTCACCACTCATAAATATAAAGAGGTATTTCTGGGGCCCATTGAACTCCATTGAGGTCAGGAGGGGTTTTATTGAGCAAAATCTCAACACCATTGTGGCCAGATGTTAGGGTTAAACAAAATTTACACATTAAATTGCTCCCAAGCAGCTTGAGAGGGCAGGGGGAGGAATCATGAGGAGGGGCAGTGGTGGCTCAGTGGTTAAGGCTCTGGGTTTTTGGTCTACAGGTTGGGGGTTCAAGCCTCAGTACCACCAAGCTGCCACTGTTGTGAGTAACGCAACCTCAACTGCTCAGTTGTATAAAATGATCAGTGTAAGTTACTCTAGATAAGGGTGCCTGCCAAATTTAAATGAGTGTGTCACTTGTTTCCATTTTTCTCCTTCACAGTTGAGAGGCACTGTGAAAAATTCAACAGTGAGTCCAGTCACTCCAACAGTGCATACAGAGCAAGAGCTCAACTTTGGATCAGAATTTAATGAACCCTGTTTTAGGACTGAGTGGGTTGCCCCTGAGTCCAAAACAACATCACTAATGGTTAGAAGAATGCAGGGCAGCTGAGTAAATGGTTTCTGTGCATATTTTAAAAGAGATAGGGTGATTTCATGAATATTGCATTTGCCATCTACACACCTGCTATATTAACATTCATCTATAAATTCACATCTCTTACTGGCCAGGCTAGATTGGTTATGTTGCTGCCTTGTGTATTTGTTTATTTCAAAATAAACTGTGTGTTCCTGTCTGGGTATGTCTAACTCATTTTGGGTGTTTGCGTGTCTGTCTGTGTTACCTTGTTTTCTGTCCCCGGCTGACCCCACATCTGATCCTCTGCTCATCAGTCTGTTTGCCCTTTGAGTAATCCTTGGCAAAATGTCCATTCTTCCATACTGGAAGCAGGTGAGGTTTGGACAGGTGGCTTTTGTGTGGCCCTTCTTCCCTCAGGTGAAATATGCACTGGAGGCTGTGGCCTTTGCTCTGGCTGCCGATCATCTTTCTCTGCCCATCTTTCCCTTCCTCTTTGCTGGTGTGGGGTGAGGTGCTGATACATGAGTGGTGGTCTAATTCTCTGGTTTCTTTCTTATTCTTTTCCCAATCTTTCAGCAGTTTCTCCGCATGGACAGTAAATCTCTCAATGGTGGATAAGTTTGTGGTTTTTCAGTGGATACACTGTTGTTTCACTAATTGGGTGATGGCTGGCTTCATGTCCCACGCTTCCGGATTGGTGCCATCTGCAGCCAGTGCTGCAGGTCTTTGTAACCTACTATGCCTCTAGTGTATATCTATTAGATGTGACAAGTAGGCTGTAATGGATTCAATGTCTTCCCGCTTGCACTGTATGAATTTTGTCATATTCATTCTGAGTGGAAAGGCAGCAGTTAGTCTTTCCTGGAGGCTAGTTATGGCTTTGCTTTCCTTTGTATCGGCTCTGCCACTCTGGCTGTGCGAGATGGATGTTATCTTGGGAATAGTCCTGTGAAATCTGTACCCAATCAGAACCAATATTGCTCATCAGCAGGCATCTGAGTTCATTTGTGGTGGGTCTGAACTCTTTGCAGACAATCAGTAACTTCTCTCCAAACTTGTTGCCTCCTACTTCACTTGGATTTGGCAGGTGGGTCATAGTTTCTTTGATATCATTTAGAGTTTATGGTCTGTGTACGAGGATTGGTCCATCCTGTTCTGCTACCTTGATCACTGATAGTTAAAATGCCTTGTGTACTTTGCCTGACTCATCCATTCTCACCGGGTGCTGTCCCATTGTTCTGCTGTCCCATACTGTGTCCCACCTTGTGTGCACAGAGGACTGATGAAGACTGATCACCTCTGGGGTGAAAAGTGAAGGATACGGAGGAGGAGCATTCAGAGGCTATTTCCATTGGCTTGGTGCACCATCATTCATGTTCCACCCTGCTCGCGCCATCTGTGCCCTGCTCTCAGTGGCTGCCGTAGTATGGAGGAGTCCAGTACTGGATCAATCTGCAACTTAGAACACTGGGTCTCAGATGAGAGGTTCCCTTCCCTACCTGTGAGGTTCACTCTATGATCATGTGTATATGCCTCACTCTGCCAATCATTAAAAGCCTGCCAGTTTACTAAGAACCTCGGAGTGCTCGAGCCTCTCTCAGCCTCTTGCAGTCTTTTTTTAATTGCTCTACCTGTCTTAGACTAGAATTCCCCTTATTGCGAAATCCATAATCATGTACCCATACATCAAACTTAGCCAAACTGTCATCCCATAGTAAACTTTTATAAAGTGTATGTTAAGACCTTCATGACTACAGCCTGCATGGGTGTCCACCACTTCAGTTATTTCCTTCACCTCACTTCTTTTTTCCACACTGTGCTGTGATTTTTACCCATTTTGAACACTCAAAAATGTTTTACTTCAGCAATATTCTGGCATCAATTCAGCAGTTCTGTTAAGAAAGTGCTTTCACTCCAATTGTTATCAATAGAATAACTTGATGACAAGTTTACCTTTGAGCAGCTTTTTTATATGCAGATCGATCACTCACAGACGGACTGTCTCAGAATGTCCTTCGCATTCTAACTAGTATACTAGATTTTATAAGATAGTTTTGTCAACCTAAATTTTCTGTGACCCATTTTTCTACCCCACTGAACCTGAGTGGTTCTGTCTGAGACAGTTTTAAACTACAGGGAAAGCTCTATAGTGAGTTATATTCTGAATATGGGCCATGACTCACCTTTCAATGCACTTTATCACAATATGAGTCAGTGCAACTGTCTGATGGTCAATACTGCAGGTCACTGTGCTCTTCCCTGGGAGGTGCATTGAAGTAATTGGTAGATAGTGAAACTAGAAATCTAGCTATTATTGTGTGGGTTTATTCTTCTCAGGGTCCTACCCACATCTGCCACTGAGAAATCTAATTGGGAATTATACAACATATAATATACAATATACTACGTACAATTTAAGGAACAAAATGGGGGTCCTCCTGCATACCATCATTATTTCCTCTTTTTTCCTGAGTAAACTTTAGAATTCAGTCCAGCCACAGCATAATAGACATGATTAATTTGATATGTTAACACAAAAGCCCGACTCAGTGTCAATATGTGCAAATGGACATTCTCTGCTCAAAATTGCACATATATTAGAAAATGTCAGTGATAATTGGCTTATTCAATTTTTAAGGAACTCTGCCTGCTGTGACATTTAGAGGGATAGAAATTCACACTGGATAGCCTATGGGCCATGCTCCATGTAGCTCTATGACATCTTAACCACTATTTGGATAATGAGAAAACAAGCATGAGAGGAGGAGGAGGAAATGAATTTTATGATCTAGAATCTAGATCTCTATGATCTAGAGATCTAGTGCTTTTAGGTGGGGTTCTTGAAGACACCTAATTTTTTATGATTCTTGTTTTTTTCAGGATATTTACTCTTTATGGCATATTTACTCTTTGACTCTTTGTTTTTTCAATACTCCAGGACCAGGGGTGCTCACTGTCATGTTCCACAGTGCAGGGCATTAGCTTATCCATATTCAGCCACACATGAATATAGTTCTAACTACACTTCATCACATATGATCAGCTGGTGAGATTCTGGATCATATTTCAACAATTATTAAGTTGACGCTTTACTTTAATAGATGTGAAAAACCATTCTGAAAAAAAAGTATTGTACTTTGAAGACATACACTTAAAAATACGGATTAAAAAAATAAAGTGTTTTTCTTTAAAAATGTAATGAATAAGTGAAAGTATTCAGTTTAACTTTTTTTGAATTTCAAATCTCTAAAGGGAGAAATCAGATAAATAAAACATAATGTTGTGTATATATATATATATATATATATATATATATATATATATATAAGATTTCTCTCTTTACAGATTTGAGATTCACATGCTTGCTCACTCACTTATATACTCATCTCCTCATTTATTTACTCAGACACTATGTTGTCCACATTGTTCTGGCTCCCAATGAAATTCTGTATTGAATATTTTAGTCCATTAAGCACTAAATGGCCTTGCGTCCCCTTATCCTAATGAACTTGTCGTTTATGATTCACCACACCTTCTTAGATTAAACGGTGCAGGCTATTTACAAATACAAAAATACTCTTACAAAGCCCCACAATTATAGAATAACCTTCCAGTTAATGTTCGGGACTCAGACACAGTCTCTATTTTTAAGACTAGGCTGAAAACTTACTTGTTTATCGAGTATTTTGTTAATAGGCTTTTATTAGGTAAAGGAGCAGATCTGGGGGTTCTCAGGCATAGAGAGTTCTGGTAAACTGTAATGTTGGAATGCTGTCGCTCCCTCACTCTACATGCTCACCCAAGTCTGTCGACAGTAGAGTGGCTGATTGCCTCATGTTACAATGTTTTTCTGTTTCTCTGTTTTTAAATATGATGTCATAGTCAGTCATGCCGGAGTCCCTGCTTGCACTCAGCACTAATAAACTGCTACTTCTGAGATACCAGTGAACCTGATCCTTCTGTTCTCCAAATTTTGTGATCCATCCTGTTGTGCTATTGCTGGTTGGAGTTCTGATCTTAGAAGCCCCTCGCTCCTGCTGATGATGATCCATATGGACCTACATATCCTCAAAAACTGAATAAATCCCAGATTGAATGGAAGAAGATGAAGATGAAGAAGAAGAATAATCTCGATACATGTAGTCTTGGTGCTATTCAACATTTCATTGTTTGTGGTATTTGATCCTTAAACAGGCCTCACATGGGGCAGGATCTGATGGCAGTTTATCTCGGCTTCAACCTGTGTTGGACTGCAGTGACATCGTCTTGACACCTTGATGGTGTGCGCCGTCAACCAGCACTGACCACCATAAACTGCGATACATTGATTGTATATTTTGAAATCTGTTTCAGGTTTCTACAGTCAAAATCTGTCTTACTAAGCCCTCCTATCGCAATGGACCTGAATCCATGATCATATCTCTTCAACCAGCTAATAAGCTTTGGTGACATAACTGCACAGGTATTTGAAGTGATCTTCTCTGTTCAACTTTTACATCAATGAAAAGTTGACCTGTTCACCATAGTTTTCTAAATGTTGACCCTGAGGCCCATTTGCTTGATAGCTGGCTATAAATGTACAACTGAAATTGTAGTTCTGTACCATCCCAGTATGTATACTATACCGTCATACAATTAGGTCCATAAGTGTTTGGACAGTGTCACATTTTTTTGTAATTTTGCCTCTGTACACCAACCCATAGCCCCCTTCAAAAGTAATTGGACAGTTGACTGACAAATAATTTCATTGCCAGTTGTGGCACAATATTCTTCAATATTTCATTGCAAATTTAAGGAAATAAAAATTCTAAAATGGATTCCAGGGGTTTAGAAATAATGACTAAATAGGGCCTCCGCAGGGCCTTGTATTGTGTTGTATTGTGTTGTGTTACCTTACCAAAGTACATGATTCATGGTAGAATGCAGGGCTAAGTCTTTCTTGTCGGAGGTATTTGTTCATTTGAATAGTCTGGTATTTCCAGAAAATCATGTGATCAGATTAAGCATCAGGATCTGTCTGTTGTGAGCTTTAATATTTATATAGTAAGCTATGATATTTTGAATGGACCCTATTTTATATATATATTTTTTGTTTTAGAGCACTTGACATGACTTTTTATTTAATGGGAAGAATAAAGAGTGAAAACAGGGAGAAAAAAACTTATGATGTGTTAATATGAAAACATTTCCTGAGACGAACAAATAGATACAGACTTTAAGGTTCTCTAGTGGATATGAGCTTGGTTCAACTTATTGTCCTTGCTAATCATGTACAATAAAATTCTACAGGCAAACATACCAGGTAGTTTTGTAAGAACTGAATATTCATTTGCCATATGGCTGTCTGAAGATTACAGTTGTTTTACACCTCGTCCTCTTTTAGGATCATCATTCTTATCAGGATCAGAAACAAAAAAACTAAACAAAATAAATAAATAAATAAATAATATAATGTAAAGAGTGGAGTGTAAAATAAATAAAAGGAATAAAAAGTATAAACATGTAAAAAACAAACATTGAATGTCTGTTACTGTATTAAAGTAAAGTTTTGTATTGAAAAACAGAGGCTGTTACCTCCATTCAGCCCAAATATAACTTGTAATTAACAAGCAAAAGTGAAACATTTACATTGCTACAGTAATCCATACAGGTACTATTGTCTGTTGAGCACTACATCTAGCTCTGTGGCTCTGCTGTAAATTTAGATTATAGTAGATATCAATTTATAAGATAAGCTCCACTGCTGCAATGTTAATGTTTAAATATGTTAAATGGGGTAGTGGTGGCTCAGGTGGTTAAGTCTCTGGCTAACTGGCCTTAAGGTCAGAGGTTCAAGTCCCAGTACCCCCAAGCTGCCACTGTTGGGCCCTTAAGCAAGGTCCTTAACCCTCAAGTGCTTTGTTGTAAAAGTAAGTCTGGATATATTCTGGATAAGAGCCTCTGCCAAATGTTGTAAGTGTAAATACCATTGGTACAGCATCCCTCCTCAGTCTATTCTGTCCCAAACACATCCCCAAACTTTTCACAATGCTGGGCTTGTGGATAAAGGATTCCTCCATTAAATGACTGTAACAAAGATAGGAATATTAGACCAGCTTCCAGGCTTTATCTCCTACAGCTCAAGCGTAAACCAAGATAAATGGAAATAGTCTGCTGTACCATTTAATGTTTGGCAAAAATAACGTCACACACCAAGTGGTTACGGAAATTGTCAACGAGAAATTCACCATCAGTCCATGGATGATTGATTTTCTAAGAAATACCTGCGAATGATAATCAATTTCTTTTGTCCTTGAATTTTCTACTTTAGGGACTTGCAAATTATTGTGGAAAAATAATATTTGCCAATGATCTTTTAGAGCAAGGTTTTAAGTACTGAAAGCCACAGCATTTGAGGTGGCTGGGAGGGCAAACAGTTTTTCTTTTACTGTGTTTGTGTAAGTGATTATTGGATCAACTGGAACAAAAGGTCAGGATTAGACATAGACCATTCCAGCATCTGCACCCATTTCTTCCACAACCACACCTATGTAAAGTAAGCATATAGGCCCCTGTAACCAAGTCTGAGGAACAAAGAATTGAAAATGATTTTGGGTTCCCTGATGGACAATAAACATTTTTGACTTGGGCTTTCTACTTGGGCATTCCAGGGAGGGGTCAAGAAAGTTGAATTTGAAATTGAAATTTGAAGGTCAAGGTTATTAGTTTTCATTTTTTTTAACATGATTTGCATTTGAAATTTGCTTTAATGAATATGTCATGTAGGAAAACATATAATTAGATAATAATTTAAATCTGATAATGTTGAGTCTTTTTCAAAAGGTCATTGATTTTTACACGTTTGGGGTCATAGTGCCCTCGTTTAAGGCGTCGCAGGGCCTACATCTTCTACTACATGGTTTTGTGTCTTGTTAAAATATACATTGGTGTCCCTGGAAAAGATCCAGCTCCAAAATCTTAATGTGTTTTTCTACATTAATACACCACAGAAGTGAAAGTTATAAGCAGAATGTATTTGCTGTGTTCATACCAGCCCAAACCTTTAACTAATTTGAAGTTGTAGTAACATGGGGGTAATTGTTATCTCAGACAAACAAAATTCTTCAGTTGGCTGGCAGACTCTTGTACACTTTGATTTTATAGGAAGCAAGAAATTCCTCTAGAGTAACTGGAGAAACTCAGAAGAAATCAGTAAAAATTATTTAGTAAGCTAAAATGTGGAGTGTATCTGGTGCTGATTTTGATAGCTGAGTTGATTGAGATGTCCCTTGTAAATGATCAATTTTCTGCTATGTGTAAAGGACAAATCCTAAAGCCTTAAATGTACATCTAACAATGCTGCACATTTGCAAAACATTCCTTTATTATAAATAAATAATTTTGTAGATATATAAAAAACTGGCATGCTTCATCCATTGCACTTACAGTCATAGTCCATTAAGCCAATACAACACATCTTGTTATGCAAATTCCAGACAACGTAGAACAAGAATCTTAAAAACAAATTGCACATCCACAGTTATACATACGATAGGAATAACCACAAAACATTTTCAACTCTGGTAGATTTCATACATCTCATCTTTTTATGGTCACATTTCAAAAGGTTCAATGGGAATACCAGTGTCATGTCTCTTTTTTGTACTGTAGCACATTTAAATTTTAGTGGAATGCTTTTAAATGTGTTATTATTAATTTATTTTATTTTTATTCTATTTACTGATTTTATTTACCACAACTACAAGCCTGCATTTCTGATTCTTCCATTTTCTTAGATTTTGTTTGTGCTTCCTTTGTGTGTGTGTGTGTGTGTGTGTGTGTGTGTGTGTGTGTGTGTGTCAGTAATGGTGGCATTACACTGCAGAGTAGTACCCCACTGGTGTGATGCAGTGGACCATTTCTCTCACAGGTTTAACTTTTATGCAGAATGACAGGAAAGTCTCATGCTTGGTTGCCTGCCAGGACACATGACATGTCTTGATCTGGAGAGGCTTCACCCCTCCATGGATGCATCCATCTCAGACTGCGTGATTGGTGTAGCTGACGTATGTCATCTTGGTAGAGGGAGCTGACAAACAATGAATAGAAACATTCTAAAAAGGCATTTTCACACTTCTGCATACAAACACTTGTTTGAATTAAAACTAATGACTGGCAGCATAAATACCTTAAATGAAGTGGGAAAATTGAAGGTGAAAATGTTTTCACCACTGTTAGCAGCTGCTGCAATGGAGTACTCACTGTTAGTCTCCATGCTTTCGCAGAGCTCACTCTTGACCTCTCCATTGGGGCGATCACCTCCTTTCTGAGTTAGCTTACCCGACATGGTTGCTGCAGTGACAATGGCCTTGAAGCTACGCTTGCGCTTTGGCACATTCTGCTCAGGGTGGAAGATGATGACGTGCACCTTTGGCATGTAAAGCATCCCCAGTGATACTGAGGCACTTAGGCTTAGCGAGATGGTGAGGGTGGTGGTCTGAATGTACAGCTGAGAAAAAAAGAAAAGGAAAAAGATTAATTTAAGGAGGTCAGTGATAGTTTTGTATAACCAAAATAACCAATATAAGTTAATAATAGAATTCAATTGCCTAAATGAGAATTTTTTATTATATTTAGGGGTCCATGCCCAGCAGTGTTTTGGCCCATAACTCCATTCACTCTGTGTTCACTGGACAGAGATGAACCATGTGATTTCCATTTTTGCATACACTTTTTTTTATTGCAAAATATGTGAAACTTTTTCAAACTCTCCCTAAAATTTTGCCCAATATGCATGAATTTTTTGTATATAAAACAATAGAGTAGAGTTGTTTCTACAGTGGCAAGTCTGGGTGCTTTGGTGGGGATAGTGACCCCCACTTCCATCATTAGAATTTCTGCAGCGAGGTGAATGGGTGACGACTTGGCGACATGTTTGTAAAGCCAAAGTTAAGGCTAAGGCTCGCCCATACTAAGGCTCTCTGCTTCATATGTTGAACAGGTTTGCTCTCCTCAGTGAGACACCCTCACTGAGCTCTGGTTATAAAAAGCTCTATTTTACTTTACTCTTTAATGGGAAGAATGGGAAAAACTATGTAAGTCAAATGGGATTCAACATCCTCAGTTATGTGGAGACAATTTGGCTGGAAAAACCTCACACGTTTTTCATAACCCAATCGCAGAAGCATTACCAAGGGACTGTCACCAGCTGTTAGAGATTATGTGGGGTTAATGAGGCCAACCATTATCACATATTCTGGAATTGTTCAAGGATGCTTTCTTACTGGCAAGACATTCATGCTCAAATAGAAGCCATATTTGGGATCAGCATCCCTTTTAAATTTGATTCCATATATTTAGGGCCTATTTCTTTCTAAAGGTGGGGTGATTACTACAGGAAATTATATTTATTTTTTTTGGTTGCAAGTAAAAACTATATCACAAGAAAATGGATAAAATTAGAAGCTCCTACTGTAGACATATGGATCGATATAATTCACAAAATATGTTATAGAGAAACTGACTTCGACACTTTGAATCCAGAAAGGAAAATTCTACTGCATCTGGTCTAAATTGTCAGAATATGTTAAACCTGTATGCTTTAATTTAATTGTTTGAGTGAAAGCAAGATATGAAACCCTTTACTATATTAAAGGAGGGCATATACGGCTTCCATAACACATACCCTTTTATGAATATTCCACTAATTTTGCCCCCAGCATTTAAACTGTCCTTAAAATCTGTCCTCTTTTTCTTGACTCGGAATAATGCCCACAGCAACACACCTTAAGTATGACACCCCCCAACCCACACTTTAAGTTCAGTTCACTTTATTCTTCTTAAAGTTTTTACGTTCAAAAATGTTTACTGCTGGCCACTATGGAAACTCCTCCCATGTATATTATTCTTTGGTTCCTGATGTATTCATGGACATGCATATTTGAACACATACGTACTTATCCCCCACCTCTTATGATTGTGTGTAATATAGATTAATGGAGGTGAATATGTATGGTTAAAGGACTGAATTCTTGCTTTGGAAACCACAAAGACCTCTCGAATATGACATTTACCCCCCCCCCCCCCCTTTTATCATTATTATTATTATTATTATTATTATTATTATTATTATTATTATTATTTTCTGATTTGTTTTCATTCCCCTCGTTTCTCCTTACATTTTAATTTTTTTGCTAATGCCTGAATTTTATGATGCCCAATGTTGTCAATGGCCAAATATCCAAAAATAAAATATTAAAAGCTCTATTTTAGGGCAAATTAACTAGGCAGTACACCAGACATAGCAGGTTATCTTAAGTACTTGAGCACAGGTTCTCACAGTTAATGACATATGTCTTCGTCAGTCAGAGGTTAATAAGAGTGACTTTATAGAGGTGTGGAAATTACTGAAGACAATGTCTAATGTCATAATATGCTCTGGTCCCATCCCAAAATGGTGTGGTTTTGTAGCTTACAGCAGGCTATGTCTATGAACTGATGGATGTTTAAGTGGTGCTCTGAAAACAATGTGGGCCTTATAGATAATTGGAGTATTTTGGAGGGCAAACCTGGGCAGGATGTTATCCATCCCTCTCGTAAAAGTGCTGCCCTAATTTCTTGCAGCACAGCACATGGTCTTAGAACAGGAAAAGGTAATCAATGATTGTCAAGAGTCAAGGCTAAATTAATTACTAATGTAAGGACTGTCAAGATCAGACTAAGAGGCTAACCTGGTTGTCATCACTCAGTATCAAGTTAAATGATATTGAGACTCTGTCTGTTCCATGAACTAAGAAACACACAGAGAGTCTTTTTAGTAATGTAATTAATATAAATTTAAAAATACAGAATGTACAGCCAGCACTTTTGATCCATAAATAGGATTATTAGATGTTAGATTGCTCGCACCTAAAGCACTTATTGTTAATGAAGTCATAACTGATCAGGAGTTTAAAGTAATGTGTTTAACAGAAACATGAATTAAACCAAGTGATTATGTAGAATTAAATGAAGTTAGTCCTCCTGGAGAGCTATATTCACCAGCCTTGTCTAACTGGTAGAGGAGGTATTGCAATCATTCTATTTTGAAAATTCTTTATACAAACTTAATATATGTTGCCAAAAAATATGTCAACTCAGTTCAACCCATTAGTTATGATTTACAGAACTCCGCGACCATACTTTGTGATCCTGTGTGAATTTACAGACATCAGTTCAAACTTGGTTGTCTCTTTGTATAAAGCATTAACTGTTGGGGACTTTATTCCACTTTCTCACCGACACAACTTTCACATGAATACTCGCGGTACCTCGAGGAGGAACACCCCAAGGTGTAGATGTGGAAAACATTTTTTTTCCCCCAGAAGGCATGATTCTACAACAATAGCTGAGGTGAAGATTCACTGCTTTTTATATTGTGGGGAAAAAAAAAAGTATGATCACCGTGAGCATCGTATGGTACCACTGGTGCTTGTTGATGTTTACATGTAATTCACGGTGGTCATATGATGCTAGTGGTGGTGTCACGTTGTCACATGCAAATAACACGTTTACTGTCTTTCCGCAGAAATGCGGTTGAAAAATCAGACCTGTTAGAATTTACTGCAAGTAGCTACAGAAGGCTGCAGTGCTGACGGTTCCATGCGTCAACTTGCAATACATGCGATGACAATTACACCTTGCTTTGCGGTGTTCTACGGAAGCATTTTTGTGAACTTCCGTGGGTCAAGTTGTGTCGGTGAGAAGGGGCATTAATATTCAATTCAGCATCTCAGAAGATCCTTTGAGAAGAGAGTGTCCATTCTAGACTCAATAGATCATGCCACTGTTTCTGAAGTAATGAACAGATGCAAAGATGCAAGACTTGCATAAAAAGGTTTTGTGAACAGCCAGGCAGGGGTATCTATAATTACCATCCAAATACATAAACAGGAGTCAGCCACTGGGTCCAGAAATGGGGCACAGAATATCAAAGGCAAAATTACACTCACAGTCAGGTATTTGACAGGCAGAAGTCAGACACAAAGCAGATAATATCAAAAGACAGAATAAGAACACCGATAAACAATCTGGGTAATACATAGGAAAGCTAAGCACACTGGAGAAATAAGGCTTGGCAGAGTACCGGCAATGGGGAACACAATAATGCATTGCACTGTGCTTTACGTTAGGCTCATTTAAATAGTGCTCCAAAAGCTGGGCAGATTGTCTGCACTTGGGTCATTGCTGTCTAAACATGCGCACAGTGGGTCAAGCCCACTGGGGCGAGTTGTAGATCTTCTGTGATAGAAACCCGGAAGTGACCTGCTCATCTGCACTGTATACAGAGTTCAGAGGATACTGCGCTGGATAAGGAGGGCAACATTAAATTAGAACATAATAGGATCCAGTTCTAAATGGTGGCCACATACTTAATTTAAAACTAAAATTCAGGATATATATTGGAAATATGGTTACACGTCCACTGACAGAAACTATTTAAAATCAGTATCTAATCTCACTTAAAATGCATCCAAATAATAATATACACACTCTCAATAAAAAGAGAGAGATTGTGTCAAAAGTACTATTACACTTGCATTGAGTTTCATTAATAATCGCCAGGAATGATCAACTATGATTGGATCTCTGTCAGATCCCACAGAACTTGGTCAGGCTACTAAATGCTTAGAGACAAAATGTAACTCCTCTTTAAAGAAAAATAATGATAGAAACCCTTAGCATCCTTGTATAATGATGATATGCGAAAGAGACCACCCGGAATTGGCATCAAACTAAATTACTGGTACTCCAGAGAACATGAAAGGAAAGTCTCCTTAACAATAGAAAAGCTGTTATTGCTGCTAGAGCAACACATTTCTTAAATCTAATAATAGGTAACAAAAATAATCTTATTAAAAAATACTTATTTAATACTGTAGCAAAATTAACTGAGAATAAGACCATTAATAAAACGTATACACTATATCCTTATAGAAGTAATGAGCTTTTATTTTTTTTCAATGTTACAATTGAAAATGTCACGCAAGAAATGAAATCTCTAAACCTAAACTGAGTAAATAACAATATACCTTTATCAGTTCAGTGATTATTCATTCATTCATTTTCTGAACCACTTAATCCTAATTAGGGTCGCGGTGAGGCTGGTGCCCATCTCAGATGACTCTGGGTGAGGGCAGAGTACACCCTGGACAGCTCGCCTGGACAGCTCGCCAGGCCATCGCAGGGCAGAAACACGCTGACGGCTATGCAGCCTACTCTTGACGAAAATCAACAATGGTTCTTTTACATGCCTTTCACCACAGACAGTGAGAGACATGGCTGGCCTTTGATAACCCAGTTAGCTGCACTGGGGGGGCAGCAGTAACAACCCGTTGATAGTGGGGCTTGAACCTCTGACATTGGGATCAGTAATCCAGCACCCTATCACCGGGCCACCACTGCCCCAGTTCTGGATCTGGGGGCTCTCAGGCATAGAGAGTTTTGGTAAACTGGAATGTTTTTTTTTTCTTTTTTTGCTACACTTTAATAATTTCACAAGGGAAATTATTGCGTCTGTATTTAACCCATCCAAAGTGAGCGCACACATAAACATTGAGCACACACACACTCGGAGCAGTGGGCTGCCACACACACTGGAGCACCTGGAGAGCAGTTGGGGGTTTGGTGCCTTGCTCAAGGGCACGTCAGCCATGAAGGTGGAGAAAAGGAAGGTGCAGTTCACTCCCCCCACCACCACACATTTTTCCTGCTGGTTTGAACCCAGCGAATCAAACCAGTGACCTTTTGGTCCCAAAGTCGCTTCTCTAAGTGTTAGGCTACGGCTGCCCCCATGTTTAGATGCTGTTACCCCTCCAGTTTTATGTGGTCACGCAGGCTTGTTGACAGTGGAGAGACTGACTGCCTTACATCACAGGGTGCCCTCATTTCTGTCTTCCTTCTGGTTCTCTCTTTCTAATTAGACTGGCATGATCTAGTCTTGCTGGTTGCTCTCAGTGTTTGTTTATGTCCTCTCGGGGGGTGGGGGGTGGCGGGTGGTGAGCTGTCCAGGGTGTACTGCCCTCACCCAGAGTCAGATGAGATGGGCATCAGCCCCCCTGTGACCCTAATTAGGATTAAGTGGTTCAGAAAATGAATGAATGAATGCCCATACCTTTATGCTGCTTCTCCTATTGGCATTACCAAAAAAAACCCAAAAACAAACAAACAAACATTAAATTACCACCAAAATATGAGCTGAATATGTTTTTAACAGTTGAGACACTGCAGCTACTGCTCAGCACCCTTCTAACTCGTCAGGAGCAAGCCTAAAACCTCCAGCCACACCACCCTCTCTTCCTCCCTCTCCTTTCTGCACCTCTGCCTCCTGTGATAGACCTGACAATCCTGCCCCACCTGTCAACTTCACCTATAATCAGGTTGAGAAACAGCTGAGAAGGCTACACTCAGGCAGGACCGGATGGGGTGAGCCCCCGTGTTCTTAAAGCCTGTGCCCCCCAGCTCTGTGGAGTCTTACATTACATCTTTACGATGAGCCTTCAGAGGGTCCCTCATGACTCATTCCTGTACCAAAGAGCCCACATCCCAGTGGCCCTCAGGATTACAGACCTGTGGCACTGACCCCCTTCAGTTCGCTTACCAGCCTCGTATTGGAGTTGAGGACGCCATAATCTACCTGCTTAACGGTGTCTACACCCACCTGCCGGCGAGCACTGTGAGGGTCATATTTTTTTGAGTGCATTCAATACCATCAGGCCGACTCTAATGGGTGAGAAGCTGACAGCAATGCAGGTGGATGCCTCGCTTGTGTCCTGGATTGTGGACTACCTGACTGGAAGACCACAGTATGTGCGCCTGCAGCACTCCATTGTCGGACACAGTGGTCAGCAACATCAGAGCACCACATGGGACCATCTTCTCCCCTTTTCTCTTCACCCTCTACACAACTGACATCAGCTATGGAACAGAAACCTGCCATCTTCAGAAGTTTTCTGATGACTCTGCTGTAGTCAGTGGAGGTGATGAGATGGAATATCAGGCTGCTGTGGATTCCTTTGTCACATGGTGCGAGCAGAATCATCTGCAGCTTAATGTGACAAAGACCAAGAATCTGATTGTGGATTTCAGGAGATCCAAAACACCAGAGACACAAGACAACAACACAACAGAAACATACATCGGACTCACAGAGAATGATTTCAAAACAAGATATAGAAATCACACCGCC
>JAQMYF010000021.1:14730369-14756584 GCA_030014195.1 Neosilurus mollespiculum
CCTTACACACTAACATTCCACCACCCTTACACACTAACATTCCACCACCCTTACACACTAACATTCCACCACCCTTACATACTAACATTCCACCATCCTTACACACTAACATTCCACCATCCTTACACACTAACATTCCACCACCCTTACATACTAACATTCCACCACCCTTACACACTAACATTCCACCATCCTTACATACTAACATTCCACCATCCTTACACACTAACATTCCACCATCCTTACACACTTACATTCCACCATCCTTACACACTTACATTCCACTATCCTTACACACTAACATTCCACCATCCTTACACACTAACATTCCACCATCCTTACACACTAACATTCCACCATCCTTACACAATAACATTCCACCATCCTTACACACTAACATTCCACCATCTCACTGTGGAGATTTTGTTGGTACATCACTAAATCCTTTCATTCAGGACATAAACACCAATGATGGGATTACTGCAAGCAACATATTAACACTTAATAAAACAGTGAATCCTCTGTAAGGCCACTGAGCAGACACACCAGTTATACCGCAGCTAAGCACTGCAGCAGTTTGATGAGACTGAATCAGACAGAAAAGGTGTATTGTTGAGGCAGTAACCTGGAAACAAATCAATGCAATTAATGATTATTATTATAGTAAATACTTATATATATAATTAATTCATTCATTCATTTAAACAGCTTTCTCTACTAGGATCGCAGGGAGGCTGGAACCTATCTCAGCAGACACTGAGCGAAGGTGGAGTACACCCTAAACGGCTCACCATTCTACCATGGGGCATTAACACACAACCACTCACACTCACACCTAGGGGCAATATCCCCTATCCTATAATATGGAATATCCTATAAAACTCAATTAGTAGGCCTCTACCAGTCAAGGCCAACCATGGGTGTTGGGCTGTGGTGTTCTCATGGCTAGAAAAAAAGTTCACTGTGGTTGAACAGACCAATTCTGGAGTGGCAGTCTCTGGTGCAGGTTTGGGTGGTATGGGGTGCATCCTCTGCCTGGCTGTCATTACTTCAGCCAAGGTCTGGATCCTTTTCCCTCTTGTATTGAGTTGTCTCTGGAGCACACTCCAACATCTGCTGTGGTCAGCTGCTATGTCTTCCCAGCTCTTAGTGTTGATTCCCAGAGCTTTCAGATAACATTCACAGACATTCTTGTAATGCAGCTGGGGATGGGCAACAGAGCTCTTGCCAGAGGCAAGCTTGGCATAAAGGATGGCTTTTAGTTTATGACCATTTTTCATCTAGTGCACATGGCTGAGCCAATGCAGTCTGCAGTGGCACCCAATCTGGCATTGGGCAATGTTCTTGATGACATTGCTAAAGTTGAACTCCTCCTGGTGTGAGGTCAGAATAGGAGTGCAGGTATTCTTAAGGATGACTGGACCATCCAAAGTCTGTAGTCTGTAGGCTCAACCATTTTCATCAGGGAGTTCCTGACTGTAAATACAACTCCCTCATCTCTGTACTTCCTCCTTGCCAGAAAAAAAAAATAATAATAATATTTAAAAAAAAAATGTAGTCTTTTTCCTTGTGCAGACATTTCAGGATCCAAGTTTGAGAACTGGTCTCCTGTATTTAGATGATTTCTTTCCGTTTTTGTCTGGTGTGATGGTTGTGGTCTGCTTGTGGGTGTAATCCTAATCCCCATGCACCCAATGAGAAAGGTAAAATGTAATGGGACAGCACCTATCTGGCTGAGGGCAGCCCAGTTTAAGGCAGGTGGGAGCTGTCCCGTGAGATCTGAAAACCTATCCCAGCCTTTACGCAAATTGAGCACTGTGGGTTATCACCTGTAAACTGCTGCCTCCAGTGTGGTTTTGATGCTGTGAGCCAGGGTTAGAGTGTCCTTTTTAAGGTGCAAGCTGGGGCAGGGTGATATGGAGAACAAATTATTGCAAAATAGTAGGTACTCCTTCTCCACACTAATGATGGTTTGGTAAGAACAGCAAGTCCAATACAGTTTGGCACCAACAGTGTTGCAATAGTTTTCAGAACATCTCTGAAAGCAGTAGTGGACCACCTAAGGGACTCCAGCTCTGGATGATTCTTCAGGGTTGACTCCTGAAGCCTTTGCCATGACCAGGTATGCCATAAAGCAGAGGTTTGGAATTAGGGTATGGATGTTTTAGCTGAGGTTTGGAATCAGGATAAAATTCAAACAAATATGAAAATTTCATTTTAAGGAATTATGTAACACAATTATTCCAAATTGCAACATTTAAATAAGCCATGAATCTGAGGGAAACTTTTCTTTAAGAATCTGGTGGATTCTACCAGAAACTAAGTGGTTTAATCATTTAAAATATTTAAAATGATATCCATGAACATCTTGCCATCCATGCACCAAAAACAAAAAGTAAATGATAACAAAGTGCTTTTGTTAAATCTGTGATTCACTGCAAAACAATTCGACCTTCACAAAAAAGAAATAATTTATTTTTCATTTGATAAATTGCACAGCTTGCAAGTCATATCATATCTTTTAGAGTGTTGTTTATAAATATAATAAATAACTGAAGAAAATGATTTATAGGTGCCTTTTTATATAGTTTTTTAAAATAAAAATATTGTGAACTGAATTGTTGTTATGATTTGCCATTAGTTACCTGTTACCACAGAAATAAACGGATGATGTGCAAGAGTTAATTATTTAAAATCAGTGTTGTATTAGTTTTTAAGGGTAACACTGTGAATTGTGCCCTTACAGTATTCAGGACCTTGCCATGTTTTTATTATGTAAGTATTTATATTCAATAAAAATGATAGTAATATCACATATTACAAGTAAATGTGATTTTGAAGAATCTAGTCAAATTAGTGGGTTCTTAGCAAAAGTGTAGTTCAAAAATCTAGTGGAATGAGTTAAAAGAATTTGATTAAATTACCATGTAGACTTTTGAACAGTGGCACCTTAAAGACCAAAATGGCCATTTTGGAGAATTTGGCCATACTGTTGATGTAAATATCTACAGTACAATTCCTGGAAATCATGTAATACATATCTGTGGACATGCTCTTCATGAATCATGTGACGTGCTAGAAATACGTTGCAAAGCAAGAATACTCTGTATTATAACCGATGAACCCCTCACCCCATCCCCCCATTTTCCCTTCTCTTTGTACATACATCTTTCGTACTCTACATCTCTTTGTAGCACATAATGACCACAAAGAGTAAAGCTCCTCACGTGCTTTCTCTGAGATACATGAAGCTGTGAATGCATCTTGTTTGAGCTCTAGCAAACACTGCATCACAGTGAAGTGTAACACACTCAGAGGAAATCACTATCAACCCCTTCTGTAAGGCCAGACAAAAAAACAAAAAAACCAAAAACAAAACAAACTTTGAACTGGGTTGGTAGGTAGAACCACTATATATTTATAACAGACTGAGGAAAATCTCACTCAGTTTTATAAACCATGGTACAGAAAAATTGTGGATATGCCTACTAAGAAAAGGCATTATGTATGAAATTCAACTTTGCTATCAAGGTAGGGCAGCATTTTTTTGACTCAGATCGTTTTTGGGAGGGTCGGTTGGGCAACCTGAAGCACAAACATTTTTGTTCGGCCTAGTCATGATCTCACAGATACCCTACAATTGGCCAGTATCTCTGTGATACTGTCAGTTTTCTTCAGAATTTTTGGACTTTTCTATGCAATAAGTATATCTATAAGCTTAATATCAACTCTGTATGGGGCAAATATATTGTTTTTGGTACAATAAACATTTGTTAATGCTTTCCAGGCGCCAGACCATTTTATTTTTCAACAGTCTATATTTAATGAAGCTGGAACAATGTACAGCATTCATTTTCTGCCTTAAATAACCATGTTCACATATCAGCTCGCACTATGCATTATGGGATCGGGGCTACCAAGCAGACCTGTGTAAATGAAAGAATGCAATATGAATGTGAGCAACCGGTGCAGTTTAGATGATTTGAGACTGAGAGTATTTTGTAAAAGCTGTGGTTGTGGTGTTAATGAGAAATGACTTCAGGGAAGGTAGGTCTTGTCATTGTTTATAAAAGCGTTCTGTTCACGTTATAAAAATTGACAATCAGCTGTAATGTGCACATATTTATTTCTTTGGTTAAGCGCATTTCAGTCCCAGTAATAAATTACATAATATTTCATGACATCAATTGAAACTGACAGTGTTCTACAGTATTCTACAGCCAATAAATCCACATAAAGAAATCCAACCAAAACATTTGTGGTGTGATATAACAGACCACGTTTATTAGTTGACATATATTTACATATGTAAACTTGAAGTGATAACAAGCACATGGAATGATTCACCCCACACAACCCAAACATAAATATCAGAATTCTGTAAATAAGCCTTAAAGTAAGGCTATCCCTGTGGTCGAAGCAATCGGGACTAGCACTGTCTAAATAAGTTTTGTATGGAAGGCTTTTATAATTATACACAAATCTATTGATGTAATACCGGTATTCCTTTAGAACAGTTATAACAACTTGTTATTATGTACAGTAACTAAAGTTAAGCATGCTGTAGCGAAGTGGATGATAATGGGCCACCTGAGGTATTAGCCCACTTAACTCACCCACTTCCTTAATTAAAATCTAAGATTGTCCACTTATTAGCAATAATCAAATTGTAAACATATAACTATAATTCAGATACTGCATTAATCCATCTGTTGTGAGTTTAGGGTTTTTTTCTTCTCTGTGGGTAAATTGTGCAGAAGAAACTGTGGTACATTCTGGCTGTTTGTGCTCTCAATTATGGATATCACACTGACTTTTACTGCACTTTTCAGGTCTATAATGACCATCAGAACATCTACAATAGCACAATGTGCACCATGTTTAAACTTCACCTGAACTTAAGGCTTAAACACAGTTAAAACTACACACCTCCCTTAACACACATTATCACACTGTGTGGTACACATTGGTAGGCAAACGGGAGAGAGGTTCAGAGTTTGCGCACGCGCAGACGAGATGCGAATATTGCTTATTCTACAGTGCACAGGGTGTGACTTCAGCAGTATGGTAGATCCTGCAGATGTAATACATGATAAGACAACAATGACACTGACATGACATCAGACAAAGACTGAAATTGTGAGTGTAATTCTGAGTGTGAGCACGTTTGTTGCGGATCTCTATTACTTTACCTGTGCACTTTTTGGGGCTTCCCAGCCGCTTGCCATGCATGCCCAATTTGCAGTTGAAGTTTTCCTCCCAAAATTCAGCAAACCACACGTTTCTCCTGTTATTGGAAAGTGAACGGCTTCGGAAGTAACGGTCAAAGGCTGTGGATGGGAAAAAGGAAAATGGGTGATTACCTTAGGAATAATACATAATATTGTTAAATAAAATCAAGTGAAGTGAACATAATCTGAAGAGTTTATCGTTTTTATACATCCATGTTTTTAATCTGAGAGGACTGGCTCCCTCTAGGAACTCTATACATTAACCAAAAAAAAAACCCTTTTGTGCCATATGTGTTCAGACTAAATTAAATTTCTCTTACTTAGTACAGGTATTATTTAGCCTGTTTACTCATTCATTAATTCATTCATTCATTGTATAAGCCACTTAATCCTAATTAGGGTCACAGGGAGGCTGGTGCCCATCTCAGCCAACTCTGGGCGAGGGCAGGGAACACCCAGGACAGCTCGCCACACCACTGCAGGGCCAACACACATACAAGCATTCACACTCACATAACTAGGGGTGACGTGGAACGGTGGGATAATGTTTTAATTTGTTAAAGCACAGTGCATTGTGGGATATATAATGTTTTAAGTTGTTGGAATACAGTAAATTTTGGGATACGTAATATTTTAGGTGTTAGAGTAGGAGGGGTGTGTAGGGGTTGTAGAAACATGTTTAAATTTCTTTTTAAATTACTTTTACTATATAAAGCTGCTTTGCGACAATGTCAATTGTAAAAAGCGCCATACAAATAAAACTGAATTAAACTGAATTGGAATTAGAGCACAGTGCATTGTGGGATATGTAATATTTTATGTGCATTTTCAATAAGAAACACAATAAGCCACGAAACTATTTTATAAAAAGGTGGACCAGTATTCATAGCGTCACAGTGATTTAAACTCAGAGACAAAATGTGTTGGACTTATCAAGGTCAACCACAGTAACAACAGCTTATATTCAAGTCAGATTTAAACCAGAAGGAGATTTTTTTTAATTATTATTATTATTATTTTAAATACTTGAGATCAGTGACAATCAGAACTGGGATTGTTTTTGAACATTAAGGGGAAAAAAAAGAATTAAGAGTTGAATTTATTACAGACATTTAAAAAATCTAGTAATAATAAAATACTAGCAAATTTTATCATTACCATCTACTGAAGCTCTTTTTGGCAAAATGGTGATTGCTCCTTCAGCCACCTGCTCCTGCTGGATCACTGGTGAGATCTTGGAGCCCCAACTGTCTGAACCAACCCACAGGAAGTGTTCCGTCTGGTTGTTCCTTTTGGCAGCATCTAGAACTCGTCTGCAAATGGAAATACTCATACAGTGTACCAGCCATGTGAAATAATTATTGCAATTTGAAAAATATATAATCTCCCTTAAACACTGGCTATTCACAAAACCTTATCTCTATTAGATTTGCACAAAGAGTCATGAAAGCACCTAACAAAGCACCACAGAGCTTTACCTGAAGCACTGCATTACAGAAGCACATAAGAAGAGCACCATAGGCCAAATGGAAAAACAAAAAAAAAAAACAAAAAAAAAAACAGAGAAACAAGAGTCTTCTCTGCCCCCAAGCTAAGAAAAGCCTCATTTTCTACATGCCAGCTTATATTTTACTTTGTACCTTGGGACAGTTCAATGGACTAGATATCTACAGGCTATTTAAGTAGTTATTTTATATATTAGAGTATTTATGTAGTATTCAAATCACAAAGAAGAAGAAAAAGAACAGGCCGGCATGGTGGTGTAGTGGTCCTGGGTTTCAGTTGCAGGCTAGGAGAGTACGAATCTGCGTGGAGTTTGTATGTTCTCCCAGTGCTTTCGGGGGTTTGCTCTGGGTCCTCCAGTTTTCAAAGACATGCACATTAAACTAACGAGCTGTTCCAAATTGCCCCTGGGTGTGAGTGTGAATGCTTTTGTGTGTGTGTGTGTGTGTGTGTGTGTGTGTGTGTGTGTGTGTGCTGCCCTGCAATGGTCTGATGAGCGGTTCATTGTGACCCCAACTTCACCCAATGGCAGCTGAGATAGGCTCCAGCCTTCCTGTGACCATAATAGGAGTAAATCAGTCAAATCAGTGAGTAAGTGAGTAAGAGGAAGAAGAGCCATGGCCTAATGGTTAAAGAATTGGGGTTCCTAATTGTAAAAGTCCACTGGTTCGATTCCCAAACCAACAGGAAAAATGTTTTGCGGTGGGGAGTGAGCTGCATCTCCCCTTCCTCCACCTTCATGGCTAAGGCTGAGGAAGGGAAGGTGCAGCTCACTTCTCCCGCGACTGCACTTAACCCCCAACTGCTCTCCGGGCGCCCCAATGTGTAGCAGCCCAATGCTCTAAGTGTGTGCGCGCTCACTGTTCACGTGTGTGTGTGTGTGTGTTCACTTTCTATGGGTTAAATGCAGAGGATTCATACAAAAGTAGAAGAGTGATATTGTTATAGTTTGACCCCATCTGCTCCATTTACACTTTAGGGTGACTTTTGAACTAACTTTATTTCTGTCTTACTCCTCCTTCTGTATTTCATGCAGAAGTGATGATGAGCAGAGAGGTGAAAGTTTCTGCTGTGCTGGAGACAGAGTCACACCTGATGTCGTCCTCGTTTGCAAACATGATGACCGCACGGGCGTTGGGGGTCTCCAGCAACCGCACAATTATCTTGTCAAATTCCCCTGGCCTGGGTTCCCGTGGTATCTTTAGAGACTGAGCGATACACACCCCACCTTAGAGAAAAAAAGAGAGGGGGGAAAAAAAAAGAACGAGAATGAGAAACGAGATTTGACTAAGTAGTGAGAAATTACAACTGTGTGAAACATTTGATACTGGGTAAAATAAATAGAGTCCAATAATTCAAATAGATGGTCTATAATTTCAGTGGTACAATTTAAACAATGTATTCCAGTAAATTATATGGAGTAAGGCAGAGGCATATTTCATATTTAATGTACACCATAATATCAAGTCGTCCTCCTCTGGCACTGTATTATATCATTAGTGTCTCACATTGAGATGAGTGATGGACTTTATCCAGCCACAGAGAAAGAGCTTCCACTTCATGTAATCAGAAAGCTATTTCTTGGACATTCTTTACTTCAGAAAATTAGTAATTATCCCAAAATGTTGCCTAATTTATGGATAATTATGTCAGTTACATGTGTACCAGCACGTCTCCTGCTATATCATGGTCCTTTTCATCCACTTATACTAATTCATCCACTATTTAATCACTTTTTAAAGGTTACAGAACATAATCTAAGAACATTGGAGACATGGCCATAAGACAGGTTGAATGAGTAAGTACCTCATAGGGCACGCTCGTCCCTCAGAAATGACGTCCCTTTATATGGGTATATATGAATCACTTTACAGATGAGAGGTGTATAATAATAATTTCCTCTCAATGTGATTGTAATTGGGTAATTCTGAGTACATTTATCCAGCAGGTTAGGATTTTTTTTTTTCATTCATTTTCATTTCATTTTCTGAACTGCTGTATCCTTTATCGGGGTCATAGGGAGGCTGGAGTCTATCTCAGTCGACACTGGGCGAAGGCAGGGTACACCCTGAACAGTTGGCCAGACCATTGCAGGGTCAACACCCATTCACACTCACACACACGTCTAGGGGCAATCAAAAATATCCAATTAGCCTCATGTGCATATTCTTTGGACTGTGGGAGGAAACCGGAACACATGGATAAAATCCACACAAGCACGGGGCGAGCATGCAAATTCCAAGTAGAAACACCCTTGCCGAGCACGGGGCTCTAATACAGGACCTTCTTGCTGAGAGGTGGACATGCTAACCTCTACACAACCATACCATACCTGAAGGTGTATATACACTGTATCTATATATCTATTTTGCTTGAATATATCTAAATACTCTATCACCTTAAAGATGGGAAAAGATCAGTTATTGTTTATCGTGGTTTCATTTTTTATGCATCAGGAACCCTGAGATTTTAATGAGTGTGTAGACTTTGTATGTGGATCATGCATGGTGACTTAATACACCTCCCACATTTCAAAGGTAAATAAAAAAAATAGACCACAGGGCCAACATAGACAAACAAGTATAGCAAGTTTGAAAGTCCCACCTTTTTTCACGCGGCAAGTAAATGTCCGGAAATCTAATATACAGTTTTGTCTCTGTGACCTTGAAAAGTCGGTCAAGGTCACTCACACACAAACTCATCCTAGCACTCATAGTAGTGAGCCAGCATACAAGGTTGAAAGCTACAGCTTCAGTGCGGCAAGTAAATGTCCAGAAATTTAAGTGTGACAGAGAGACAGACGGACGGATCCTATACCTATAGCTCCCAAGCCACTTTGGGGGCAACCTAATTCTACTGGGATCATGGAAACTAGCAGTATAGCTAAATCTGGTCATAGGTGGGGTGCACCCTGGACAGCTCGTCACACCATTACAGGGACAGGTTAAAGATAGGATCAAATTATTATTTGCACATATGAAGTTCAGTGAGGCATGTGTGGTCTATTGGTCTATTGATAGCCCAACCCCAACTGTCCTCAGCTGCCAACATGCCTGGGTCGGGAGCAGCAAGAAGAAGCAGAAGATGTTTCTTCGATTGCTTTAGAAATGTGGGAGGTTTTTTTTTGGGCCGCCCTGTATTAAAAAAGGGTGCGCTTGCAAACTCTCAGCTCTTCCTGGTGTTCTGTTCAGTCAGTGTGTGATTTTTAATTTCGAGACATAAAGGATTATTTTAAGAGCAGATTGACAGACAGAGTGCTTTTTAATGTCTGTCTTCTGTGTTTTCTCACTCTTCTGCTTTTTGACAGATCACTTCATCTGTATCCTCGAATATAAATTAAAACTTTGATTAGATATTAATACAAGTAGGAATTAGTAAGCCATAGTTTTTGTTCTGTAATTACGTTATTTTGACGTTTGTTTTGAAAATTATATTCTACTCCGTTTTTTGACAGATAATGAGAAATAAAGACTGAGTACTGACTGCATGTAAACCTCTTGCCCTGTTGCACAGCAAGACATCAGTATTGCAGCATGTTGCAGAGAGGAAACTGAAGGGATTTTGAGTTGAATTGAATGGATCTGTGAGAACAGCCCCACCTGCTGATAAATGACGTAACTTTCCTCTGTGGTGTGCCAGTTCAGCGATACCACACTTTACATGAACAAATTTAAATGCAACATACAAGTATTATGTATTTTACTTCAGATTTGTTACCCTTTCCCTGCTCTTTTTTTCCTGCTTTTCACTAGATTTTGGAGTGAATATTTTGATGTGTGGCTGCAGGGATTTTTGGGGCCTGACTATAGGGATTAGGTCTGTGTGGGTTTGGTGTGTGGATGTGGGATTTGGGGGCATGGCTGTGGGAATTTTTTGGGCATGGCTGTGAGGGCTTGGGGGCTGTGGTTGTGGGGATTTTGGGGTGTGGCTTTGGGGATTCGAGGGCATGACTGTGGGGATTTGGTGTGGGGATTTGGTGGCATGGCTATGGGGGTGTGGGGGCATAACTGTAGGAAACTTAAGGCATTGCTATAAGGGTTTCGGGGTGTGGCTGTAGGGATTTTGGGTTGTGGCTGTGAGAATTCAAGGGCATTGCTATGGGGCATAGCTTTGGGGGTGGTTGTGGAGCTTCTGGGGTGTGCTTGTGGGGATTTGCGGGTGTGGCTGTGGGAATTTGTGTTCATTCAGCTACAGGAACATTAGTGAGGAGGTATGAGGTTCAGTCTGTTTGACTTCATCCCAGAGGTGTTTACTACTCAGTGGTCCACTTTCCACTTTCTTCCAACCTTAACACACCATGTCTTCATGGAGCTCACTTTGTTTATCGGGACAGTGTTTAGGTCACTGAGTTCTAATTAAGGGAAACCGTAATGTGGCAACAGTTTGTGGTAAGAACCACAGACTGGATCTATAACCAGCAATGCAATGTTAGAGACATCTGAGATCTGCTTCCTGTCCATATGATATTATAATCACAACTGTTTGTAATGAACATATATGAAAGGTGTGATGAGATCCATTGTTCTTCAAGTGAATGAACTGCCTCGTCTGATATCACATGGTAATTAAATTACTCATCTTCCTTTTAGTGTGGAGGGATCAGAACTGAATGATTTGATTCTTAGGAAAAGTGAAGTGTTTTCAGCCCTTAGTGCCGACTGTCCAAGGCTCTGACAAATTTTTCCTAGTGGAGATAATTCTGAGACATTAATAAATACATTATAACCCACACCCCCCCCCCCCCCACACACACACACACCCCCCTTACAGATGATGCAAGGTTTGCTGTAGATAATTGGCTTTTCTGTCCAAAACTGCCGCATTCATATCTAAATCTTGCATATCTTAAATAATATGAAAGCACAACATGTTTACCATGTATTCATCTCGGAACGACTCCATTCATTTAGCTTAAATGCAGACGTATCATTTTCACCTCACACCTCCTTGTTTCTGTCATTGCTGGAAGGCGAGTGTCACTCTTGCTAACTTTAGGTCAGACTGGAAATAATTATGAGGTTTCAATGATGTTCAGAACAGAAAAGAAAACATCTTAAACATTTCAATTCAAATATTTAGTAAATGGGGTCGTCACTCATCTTACACAATTGCTTGTGTGAAAATGCAAGCTTTTAGATGCTAATGACACACCCCAGAAGTACAGGCATTGTTACAACAGCCCATTGTGCATCCATTACACCGCAGATGTGTGCCACATTGCTAGTTACTGCAATGTTAGGAGAGGTCTTAAGCAGAGGGAATTAGGGAGGCTTGCGAGGAGAAACCATATTTTCTGAAAGTCATAACCTGCTGTTCATCATCAGGAACCTTCACTTCCGAAATGCCCTGCCAAGTTTACCTAAAAGGGATTTCCTGTTACATAGGGCAGATAAGCAGCCTCGGAAAGGGAACTGAACATAACAAAGTAGAATCCAGTGAATCATTATGGTAAATATTTTATTATTAGCCATTAATCTTTTATGTAGAGTGAACGAGTCATACACATTGGAATTTTTTTAATTGGCTTGCTGCTTTCTGTGTTATTTTTTTCTGAAAGAAAATGGTTTGGATGCCAAAGTGGGAGAATTTAGTGCAGCACTCACACACACACACACACACACACACACACACACACACACACACAGGGAGTCTGTTTATTCAACTCTTCGATCCATCCACATGCACACAACCCTAAAATGTCACGATCCAATGTAAATCCTCCTACTCGCACACTGTGTGGCACACGGCGCTTATTCACCACCATATGCTGTCGTTAGACATCGCAATACTGTTTTTCTGAGAACAGCAGTGTGTGCAAATAAATACCATGAAGCAAACAAATACCATTTGACACACACAGTCTCCTGCTGCACTACACCAAGGCCAAAGGAGGTTATATAAGCCTTTCCTGAGTCAATAGCATACTGCAGTGGAACAATAGCACTTCAATCTCACCATGAGCATCATTTATGTTCACTGCAAAACTTAGCCAACAACAGATGGAGTGTAATACCATTTGAACCTGTGGTCTGGTTTTTGTGGAACATTTGCATAACCTTACAGTCCCTAACCTCTGCATTAATATTATTGTGTATACTAAAGCTCTACTTAGATATTTAGATATTTTTAACACTATCAGCACATTTTTCTAGCACATTATGCTAAACAGGTGAGGTAAGGCTTGCCTAACCAAGTTGGGACTGTTGAGGACAGTGCGACCTACACCCGTCAGTATCTTCATCAATAACCACTGATCAATCCTTCCAGCTTCCTCAGGGAGAACTGAAGTGGACTATCAGATGACGCATGGGCAAGGCTGACAAAGACAGAGAGAAGATGGTGTGACAATAGTCGGGATGCTGAGGGGGTTCTTAGATCAGGTCAGAGCAGATTGAAGGTCGTAGCATTATTCTGCCTCCAAGTAAGCTTTTATTTTCTTCTGGTTTTTTTGAGACACCACCTTTTTTCCCCTGTATGTAGCATTTATCTGATATTGAGTCAGTGGAATTTGTTCTGCCTAAAGCTGTCGAACTGTCGACCTGTTCCTATACTGCTCAAACAAACAAACAAACAAACAAACAAACAAACAAACAAACAAACAAACAAATAAATAAATGAAACACATCACTGTGATTGGCTCAGACTCTGACATAGTTATGTTTCACAAACAAAACAAAAATCAACCCATTTATGCATTCTTTTAACGACTTCTCTTTCCTAATGCCCTTGTAGTATGTTCTGCTCCGATTGAAATATGATTATTAGTACTATCCATTTCAAATATGGGCATTTTTTCCCCCTGAATGGAGGTAGTATTTTATTACCATTGGTTAATTGTGCTCAGATAGGATGGTTAGTTTGAGACCAGAGAAGTGAGCAGCTTTTTATTCTCCTGTAATGTAAAAAGTATAAAGTAGAATGAGGGGGCTGCTACATGGAGAAAAGGTTTCAGAAGGTCAAACTCAAAATCAGCAAAGCATTACCGCGCAGGGCTCCATATGTACCCTAGAACACATCTGTTTTGTAAATTAGAGGACCAGAAGTTCCTGAGCTAAAATAAAACATGAAGCTAAAATGGTACCACCGGCTCCATGTGAAATAAATATCAAGTCTGCTATCCATTTTATTTTTCCTGATTAGGCAAGCAGACACTCTGAAGATTGCATCATGTTTGTATAAGATCACGATGGAGGTAACATGAATAGTTTCACTGTAAACATTCACTATTTAATTAGGATTGTGAGGAGCAGAATGTGTAAGATTATCAATATTGTTTTGAAAATATTTATTCATTCATTTTCTGAACCGCTTAATCCTAATTAGGGTTGCAGGGGAGGCTGGCATCCATGTCAGCCGACTCTGGATGAGGGCAGAGTACACCCTGGGCAGCTCGCCAGGCCATCGCAGGGCTGTTTTGAGAATATTTGTATTTTATTTCTTATTTTGTTAGTTTATAATATTAAACCTACCTGAAATTAGCTATTTATCATACAATTTAAGTTTAGTTGATCTGATTTTAAATTAAATTGAGAAAGAAACAAAGTCCAAGAAAAAGCTTATTTAAGTTAATGCAGTGCTTGGAAAACTAAAAACATGTACATTATGTTTTTTACTTACTAAAATATGTTCAGTAGCTTGTATTAACCTGCTTGAAAAGACTACCATTTGTAGTCTATTTTACTCTCGCAAGTGAGCGAAACTGCAAGAATAGGATGTGGATGCATCAGTTCATATAAAGCAAGATGCCAGCAATAATAACAGTAAACAGATATTAAACTATCAAATCAGATATAAACTAGTGATGCTAGTCACTAGAAACCAGTCAAGCTATGTTGCTTGTCGCTTTCTGTGTTGGCACTTTATTTTTATACATTTTACACTTTTCTAAAGCTTAGAAAGCTTTTATTGTTTGTTTGTTTTTGTTATTTTAAGAAATCTGATCAAGTGTAATAATCTTGAACTTGCTCGTAGTCTTTATATTTTTACAGTTTTCATGATCACTTGCACACTTTTAACTGGACCCATTTACTAAATATCCCAAACCATGACACACTCTATCAAAAAACAGAGCCATTGCCCAAAACATATTTCAGATGTTTTGAACTTGTTGTGAAAAAACTCCATGCACATGTCCCTTTATATATCACTGGTTGCCCCATGTGCTCATTTAAAAGCGCTGGCATTAAATACCATGAATTTATTACAGCTGGAGCCCAATTAATACACATTCCATAGGTGGAAACACAAAGAGGCACAATTGTTGACACACCAATCAGAACCTCAGGATAGGTAGATAAATGGGACATGGGTCAGTTTACTTGTTTTGGAGCAATGAAGCCACAAAGACCTGAAGGTAGAGGTAGAGGAAGAGGACACAAGGGCAAGGGCAAGAAGACAAATTGTTTCTTATGAGATTTATGCAACTCTATTTGACCATGTCCTTGTCCATGGGTTGCCAGTGAAGGAAGCTGGGCAAAGAGTGCAGCCAAATCTGAGCCACTTCATTGTAGCTTCTCTGGCCTGCGTTTATGTACTAGAGCACTGTGTTTTGGGGCTGTACTGGTACGGGTTGCTGATCACGTGGTTGTGGGTTCAAGCCTCACAACACTGCCACTGTTGGGTCCGTAACGCCTATCTGCTTAGTTGTACAAATAAGATAACAAATGTAAGTTGCTCTGTATGAGGAAGTCTGCCAAATGCCGTAAATGTAGAGTAGTCAATTACTGTACTGTACCGTACTGTACTTTATTTTTTATTTTATTTTGTAGAGAATCTTGGATATTGATGTCAGAGACCGTTCTCATGAACTCGTCTTTGCTGATAAAGCAGGAATTAATCTTAATTTTTTTTATTAATCTCAATTCCTTGGCCACCGGGCAATGTAACCATGCATGCTGCCAACAGTCACTGAGGGCTCCTTCACCACCATGCTACCCTTGGTCCATATAACACCATGCATCTGCTGGCTTTCCTCGATGGTCTGCGAGATTATGTTTACTGACTAGACCAGGGGGAGCCAGCACAACTACAGCAGCAATGCTACTGTACGTTGTCATTTGGTGCAACGTCTGTTTTCACTGGGCTGCTGTAATTCATGACTGGTTCATGAACAAAACAAAGATTTAGCAACATCTATCTAACTGCATATTCTCCCTTCCTAAACTCCATAGATGAATTATTTTCGGTACTTTGGTGGAAAGTCTATGTCCCCCTTCATCCATATTCACTTCCTCCAGGTCACGGAGGTGGCTTGTTTAGATATTACGGTTGAAGTTTGCCAGGGGTAGATAAAGCGTGCACAGAGGTTTTTCCCTGCTGACTGGCTAGGGCTAATTTGTAATTTGTGTGTGTGTGTGTTTGTGTGTGAGAGAGAGGGAGAGGCTAAGAGACCGAGGGATGAAGAATGAGGGAACGTGAGAGGGGGTGAGAGATAGCGAGAGGAAATGACAGAGAGTAGGAGTGAGAAGGAGACCAGGAGATGGATGTTGAAATGATTGTTTATTGCAGTATTAATGTAAGTGACAACAGGAACCATATTGCCTGGGACATTCCTTTAAAAATGTTCAGATTAAACCTTGAAACTTTAAGATTTTTTGATCGTGACCAAATATCAATTTTGTTTTTTGTTTTTTGTTTTTTTTACTGCATGACAAATCTTCCAGACCTTCCATAAAACATATGTGGCAAACTAAGACAATCTTTTATTTTATTTTTATGCATTGTATCTTGGTGGACTCATGGTAATCTTGAGAAAACCTGGTGGATTCATGGTGATCTTCAGGGACCTGGTGGAATTGTAATGATCTTGAGGGAACTCAGTGAAATCGTGATGATCTTGAGGGAACTTGGTGGAATCATGATGATCATGAGGGAACTTGGTGGAATTGTGATGAGCTTGAGGGAACTTGGTGGAATGGTAATGATCTCAAGGGAACCTGGTGGATTCGTGGTGATCTTGAGGGAACTCAGTGAAATCGCAATGATCTTGAGGGAACTCGGTGGACCTGTGATGGTCGTGCTTATTATTACGATGTATTATGATTAGACGCCAATCGTGATGGAACGTGGGAATCGTAGTAGTAGAGCTTATTATTATTTATTACTACAAGTTGATAGTGGGGCTTGAACCCCCGACCTTGGGATCAGTAATCCAGCACCCTACCACCGGGCCACCACTGCCCCCGATATGACTTATTTGTTTATTTATTTATTTTTCAGGAACTCAAATCCCAGTATGAGGAAAGCATTTATACAAAACCTGACATTTATGCACTATATATATTAAGTTCAGCATCACGAGTACCGCAACACCCTGACGTAAATTAGTTTGATTGCTTAATTATTTCAGTATTTTTGTTTGTTATTCCTCACATAGGGATTGTAGATTCCATGCAACACATCTTAAGTGCCTTCATATGTGAACTGTCCTCTTCAGTTCAAAACTCAATAGGATTCAATTTCATTTCACGATCCCATCCATCACTCCAAAAGCCCACGGACCAAGAATCACAAAAGAGGTTTAAAGCATCAGTGATTCACTGCTATCATTTACAGCAGCTGTGAGAGCCTTCTATGCTCTCCAGAGGCATTTTTAACCAAATATCCTGAGGATGTTAATCGTCAGAAAGTTGGACTTGACTGTTTTCTAAACAAAACCTACCATTAACTGAAGTTCCAGTGATCAGTAAAGTTCATGTGCTGTCTTTTGCCAGTGAACTGAACACATCTGAAAAAAGAAAAAAAATAGAAAAAAGACAGCTGGTTTCCACGATGGTGTTTCTGGACCACTGTGTGCTTTAAAGTGGCACAGCAAGAAGGTCCTGGGTTCGAGTTGCAGTCTCGGGTACGGCGTTTATGTGTGAAGTAAGCATGTCCTTCTGTGCTTGTGTGGGTCTCCTCCAGGTATTCCAGTTTCCTTCCACAATACAAAGGCATGCACATTAGGCCAACTGGCTGTTCCAAATTGCCACTAGGTGTGAATGTGAGGCTGAATGCAATGGGCTGGCTTTGCTTAGTTTAATAGATGGTCCGATACAATCAGTCTATACCCATTTTTTCGTTTATTTAGTTTAATGTATTTATAAATGAGTTTGAAAAGGTGTATCTAGCAGATGAGTGGAGAGGTGAGATGTAGCAATAGTTTACGGAACAGGGTTTGCTTTCATGCGTTTCCTCTACAAGCAAGATGCCGAGGACGCGATTAATGCCATGGATGGCGCACTGCTGGATGGAAAAGAACTGCGTGTGCAGATGGCGTGCTACGGACGACGATCGCCGGACGCGCACTACAGCCACCGCAGAGGACCACCACGCAGATACGGAGGCTACGGACAGAGGAGTCACAGCTATTCCTAGACCCAGCTGGTGAATAGAGGTCTGAGTGCACAGTGGTCAGTGACTCCCTATCTATGCTTATAGATGGGTTAAAGACCTTGGCCTTAATGTAACAAAGCCTACAAAGAGGTACTACAGCTGGTGTAAAGTATGTTAGAAACATTCCAGTGAGAGTTACACAAAAGGACAATTTATATTCATCATCCATGACATCAAACATCAACAAATCGGGAAATCCCTCTAGAACAGTTACACCATGAGGCAGTGTGCACGCCAAAACAGGCATTGTGGTGGAATAGCTATCCTTCATCGCAGTATCTTCAAGACTCATAAACAAACTCTGAATATGACAAAAAAGACATTCGAACACATGGTGTTCATGTATAAGCCAGTGCACATCAACATGGCTGTTATCTACAGACCACCAAAGCAGCTTTTCGCCAGTTATGGTCCATTCTTACAGGAGTTTGACCTGTTTATTGATCAGTTATCTACTCTCCCAGGAAAAATGCTGATCATTGGGGAATTTAATGTTCACGTGGATGAGCCAACTCAGCCTGGTGTCATGGAATTCCTTACCCTTTTAGAAGGATATGAGCTACATCAACATGTTACAAGTGGCACTCGTGCATGGACATGCACTGGATTTAGTTATTACCAGACCAACTGATTCACTGCTTTGCTCATCTACACGTGTCATGGACACTGCTATTACTAATCATTTGATCACAGTTGCTTTTGACATCTGGGAAAAGCGGCCAGCTCCCGCACTGAAGAAAGTGCATGGAAAAGATTTTCACAACTTGATATATTTCAACGTGATCTGCAGTGTGCTCTATCATCACTCACAGCAGCTGACTCAGTGAATCAGCAGTTCTCAAATTATGATTCAGCTGTGAAACAGGTGCTTGATAATCATGCTCCTCTTGTCACATGCTGCAGGAAAGAACATGTGACCTACCCATGGAATGATGATCCGTCAAGAGCGACGCATGTGGGAAAGGTGTTTGTGGAAATCTGAAATCAGGAATCTGGATTATCTGTGCACCGCGAGATTTACGAACAAATAAGTGATTATGTCACACATGTAAAAATGGATTACTTTCAAGGAAAATTCACGGTTGCAGATCAGAATCCACTTTTAGTGCATTGAACAGTCTTCTGAAGGACAGTGAGCAGGTGGTCCCTGAGTCTGACAACCCAGAAAAAAAAAATATTTTCTGATTTCTTTGTTAACAAAACTGACAATGTTGTGATGAAGATCAGTTCTGCAAGTGATGAGCTGAAGAAAGTCATAATGGCATCACCCACAAAATCATGTATGTTGGACACAGTACCCACATGGTTGCTCAAGAAAACTCTGGATGAACACTTACCAACCCTGGTGAAACTAGTGAATGTGCCACTCTATACAGTCACTGTTCTTGCTTCGACTAAAGCAGCTGTTGTTACACCGTTAATCAAGAAGCCAACTCTAGATGCTTCTGTCTACAAAAACTACAAACCTATCTCGAACTTATCGGTTTTGAGGAACTCCATAGAGCACATAGTACTAAGTAGACTGATTGCCTATCTGCAAGAAAACAACTTGGATGAAGTCCTGCAGTCTGCGTACAAGGCTAAACATTCTACAAAGACAGCTCTCCTGAAGGTACATAGTGACATTGTATGCTAATTGATGAGGGGAAAGCTGTACTTCTTGTCCTTTTGGACTAGAGTGCAGCTTTCGACACCATTCATCTGGACTCTGCACTCCTCATTCAGTATTAGTGGTGTCGCCCTTGTCTGGTTTAAGTCATATATCCGAGGACGATCACAGTGCATCAATGTGTCTGGAGCCCATTCTATACCTGTGAACTTGATTCTACCACCGTTAGTCCAGCAGCCTCTATCAGGAATCTGGGAGTCAGGTTTGACCAACACCTGACGATGGTAGATCACGTCACTGCAGTAACCAAAAGCTGTAACTATCACTTGCGCAGCATTGGTGAAGTCCGGAAATACTTAACACCTGATGCCTGCAAGACTGTTGTACAGAGTCTCATTGTGTCGCAAATTGACTACTGTTGTGCCCTGCTATTTGGCCTCACAGTTCAACAAGTCAACTACCTACAGTTGATGCAGAATAAGGCTGCTCGCCTCATTACTCGCACGCCACGTAGTGAACATATTACACCAGTGCTAGCAGCCTTACACTGGCTTCCCTGTAGTCTTTGCATTAAATTTCGGATACTAATATACGTGTATAAATGTTTGCATAACCATGCTACACATCTATAAACCTATTTGCTCACTGAGATCAGCTGCTGACACCTATATCCTCATCAACAGACATTCAAAGAAAAAGGCTGGTGAACAGGCCTTTTTGCACGCAGCACCACAGCTATGGAATAACTTACCTGTGGGTGTCAGGAACAGTCTGTCAATAAACATTTTTAAACTAAAGACTTACTTTTTTTTAAGAAACATTACTCAGATTTTACATGATGATTTTCATATATATCTTTTTTTATCTTATATTTCGTCTCTTTTTAAAATTTTTAATCTCTCTCTTTTAATTCTACTTTTAAATTTTATTAACTTTTAGGAACATTTATGTGAAGTGCATAGATCTATGGGATTCCACCAAATTCCCTCAAGATCATCACAAATCCACCAAGTTCCCTCAAGATCATCACAAATTCACAAGGTTCCCTCAAGATGACCACGATCCCACCAAGTTCCCTCTAGATCATTACAAATCCAAAAGGTTCCCTCAACATCCTCACGAATCTACCAAATTCCATAAAGATCATCACGAATCTACCAAATT
This sequence comes from Neosilurus mollespiculum, assembly GCA_030014195.1. Classification (NCBI taxonomy): domain Eukaryota; kingdom Metazoa; phylum Chordata; class Actinopteri; order Siluriformes; family Plotosidae; genus Neosilurus; species Neosilurus mollespiculum. The sequence continues at coordinate 14,751,250 of JAQMYF010000021.1, forward strand.
CCCCTAAAATCAGCATAAATCCACCAAGTTGCCTCAAGATCATCACAAATCACTGTGTTCCCTCAAGACCACCACGATTCCACCAAATTCCCTCAACATCATCACAAATCTACCAAGTTCCCTCAAGATCATCACAAATTCACAAGGTTCCCTCAAGATCACCATGATCCCACCAAGTTCCCTCAAGATCATCACAAATCCAAAAGGTCCCTTTAGCATTATCACAAATCCACCAAGTTCCCTCAAGATCATCACAAATCCACCAAATTCCCTCAAGATCATCACAAATCCACCAAGTTCCCTCAAGATCATCACAAATCCACCAAATTCCCTCAAGATCATCACAAATCCACCAAGTTCCCTCAAGATCATCACAAATCCACCAAATTCCCTCAAGATCATCACAAATCCACCAAGTTCCCTCAAGATCATCACAAATCCACCAAGTTCCCTTAAGATCATCACAAATCACTAAGTTCTCTCAAGACTACCACAATTCCACCAAGTTCCCTCAAGATCATCACAAATCCACCAAGTTCCCTCAAGATCATCACAAATCACTAAGTTCTCTCAAGACCACCACAATTCCACCAAATTCCCTCAATATCATCACAAATCTACCAAGTTCCCTCAAGATCATCACAAATCCACAAGGTTCCCTCAAGATCACCACGATCCCACCAAGTTCTCTCAAGATCATCACAAATCCACCAAGTTTCCTCAAGATAATCACAATTCCACCAAGTTTCCTCATGATCATCAAGATTCATCATGATTCAATCCCACGACCCCCCACGCTCATTATGATTCTCTCAAATCATGGATATCACGGATATCGTGTCCCATTGTAAACCCAGGAATAGATGGGTTACCTTTGGGTGCTCCAGTTTCCTCCTATAGTCCATAGACATTCGTATTAGGTTCAGGGTGTACCCTGCTTTTGCCCAGAGACGGCTGGGGTGGGCTCCAACCTTCCCACAAACATAATAAAGGATATAATGGTTCAGAAATGAAATGAACTGAAAATACTGCATGCTACGATACAGTACATGTGTAAAATCATGAAAATCCAGCTATAGGGACACCCATGTTAGCTTGTGGAAGTATCTAAAGAACAGCACTTTTGTTTTATTTTAGAGATCAGGAGACTCTCTTACGGTCTACCTGTATCTAGGGGTTAGGCAGCAGGGTAATCGCCTGTTCCTGAAAAAATTCTTGATTACTGGAACTTCGAGAACCAGAGCAAATGAATCCAGGGTTAGACAGGGTCGAATAACACTAAAGTATAGCAGCCCAGTGCACCTCTTCATATGAAGGAGACAGATAAGAGGTAATTAGAAATAATTCCCCTCGAGCCTTATCATCAATTCTACAAAGTAATCAAGTTCTATTTAATCCTCCTGTACTGTGTAAGTGAAAAGGCGTTTTCCATATTCACTATCATTCTTCTTACATTTTAGGATGACTCTATTTCTGCTCACACTATTAGAGCTGGGTGCCAATAATGCCTGTTTGTCAGAAGATATTTGACAAAGTACCCACCTCATTTGCAGCAGGTAAATAAAAGAGACAGTATAACACTTGAAAGGTGATCATTATGTCAACAAAAACACAAATCAATAGTTTCCCCTGCAGCCAACCAAATCAGGACAGGCCAGGTTTAGACCCTCAGGAGGCCACCAAGTCAAGGTTCTGTAAAAATCCTTCAAACAGACTTGAATCAGGGGAACTGATTCATCATTCTCATTGTGTTTGTGCTGTGGGTTCATGGGGAACACTGAGTGCACGGATGAATCCCATACGAGGACAGCCACTCTCAAAATGCTAATTAGTCTTAGATTTTATAAAGACAGGAACATGACAGAAAGAAGTGCAAGGAGATCTTTAACACTCCAGATCTACTGATTAGCCATGACTGTGCAAAGAGAATATTTTCCGCATCTATTGCGCATATAGAGTTGTCTGTATCGCCATTCATTCATTCATTCATTCATTCATTCATTCATTCATTTATTTGCCAAAACTGCTTACTCCAATTAGCAGAGCGGGGAAGTGGGAGCCTATCTCAACCGACTCTGAGCAAAGGCAAGGTACACCCTGAACAGCTCACCAGTCCATTATAGGGCAACACACACAACTATTCACATTTACACCTAGAGGTAATTTGGAACATCCAATTGGCCTAATGTGCATGACCTTCAACTGTAGGATGAAACCAGCATACCCAGAAGAAACCCACACAGGCACAGGAAGGACATGCAAACTCTACACAGAAATGCCCTCACTGAGTCCTGGATTCATACCCAGGACCTTATTGTTGTGAAGCAGACATACTATGTCACAGTGACTCCTATTTTATCATTATTTATATTTATTTGTGTATTTTACATAATACATAAATAAATTTGTGAATAAACTTTAATGCATGTTTTTTTTTTTCCAAGTTTTCCGGTCAACATTATAAAAATATTTACAGTAGATTATTCATAATCCAACAAAGAGAGAACATGCAAACTCTACACAGAAATGCCCTTGCCGAGCCTGGGACTCAACCCAGGGCCTTCTTACAGTGAGGTGGACATGGTGACCACTCTGTCACTGTGCCGCCTGTCCGTCTTGTTTCAGTCTCAATAGAAAAAGCTTGTCTTACATGTGACACGTCTTTATGTACATTTATTATACAACTATTTAAAACTTTAAATATTAAGGCATGGCGGCACTTTGGGACAGTAGTATCACGTCTGCCTCACAGCAAGAAGGTGTTTCTGGGTGGAGCTTGCATGTTCTCCTCGTGTTTGCGCGGGTTTCCTCCTGGCTACTCTGGTTTCCTCCCACAGCTCAAACATATTCACAGTAGGCTACTTGGCTGTTCCAAATCATCTCTAGGTGGGAATGTGAGTGTGAATGGTTGTGTGTGTGTGTGTTGATGCTGCAATAGACTGGTGAGCTGTCTAGGGTGTACCCCGCCCTCGTCCCGAGTCGGCTGAGATGGGCACCAGCCTGCCCTGACCCTGACTAATTAAGATTAAGTGGCTTAGGAAACGAATGAATGAATGAATGAATGAAAGAAAGAATGAAAGAATGAATATTAAGGCACCTCAAGTTCATAAGTAAAGTATGCTTCTACCATGCACAAATGTTTCTATACAACAATAAAAGTTTCACATTTGATCAGTTTGAGTGAATGAATTAGTTGATGAACACTTTTATGAGTTTACAGCAGACTCAAATCAATGAACGTGTAGTACAACGGCAATGTGCAAATGGTTCCTTTTTTTCTTTACTAGGGTCAAAATAAACACTGAATTTACTTACAAACAATCAGATGATGTTAAGCTGTGGGTAATTTATGGAACAGAACAGGCGCAGCTTATTGGTTTTAATCAGAAAAACATATAAACATAAGTCAACACCATGAGGAAATACACAGATAAATAAATACTTTATTCATCCTCACAAGGGAATTGGAATAACCAGCGGCTCACACTAACAATCACAAGACCATGTGGCCAGAGGAATGTGTGATAACTTCAACAAGTGTTAAGAAACAGAAGAAGGAATATGATTTCAAGAGAAATAAAAAAAAGTGGTGATGTTTATTAATATTATGTCACCCGGTGCAAAGGTTATTGATACTGGTGTACAGGAGGAAACAAATGGTTTCAGAAAGACATTGTGGCAGATTCCATTTTATTTGTAAGCTATAACACTCTCTTTCCTCTTTAATATTTCTGGGAAGTAAAGGGGTCCCTTTAAAGCAACCACTTTTTCATTTATAAAAAATGTTCTTGAATAAATAAATATGCGTAAAAAACTAAATACATTTTTAAAAATTTCCTTTCCTTTCCAATATTTCCTTTGTTTTCCGGTGATAATGAGTTATTTTCACTTGCTTTTCTGTGATGTCAACTTATTTACGCCGTTTTCTCTGATAAAAATGGTGTTTGCTTCCATAAGAGAAAGGATCCCCTAACCTGCTCTGTTCTGCAATGCAATAAGACAAGCCATCTGCTGCTGCTGCTCTTCTGTCCAGCTGTTGAGAGGGTCTCTGCTATTACACAATATGCCACACATGAGAAAAAATTGCGTAAAAAATAAGAAGGCTTTTTTCCATGTTAAAATTTAGCTACAATAAACAGTAAACCTGGATTCTGTCGCAAACCTTAGTAAATCAGTCTCCATATGCAAATCCAAAAGATCCAGTCACACAAATCTCTGGGTTCCCACTTTCCTGGTGCAGTCTTGTCACTATGCTTCTTTAGTAAATACCAATAGTACTTTTTTAACTCCAAATCTGGGTTTGGGCTGGTGCAAATCTGAATCAAAGGCTCCAAATTGCACAGCATGACAGTAGTGAAACACTAAAGGTAAATACTTGAAAACCAGTTTAGAAACAGTACCCAGATAACACAGAATGTTCCTGTAACATTCCCTGTGGGTTATTTGAGGGTTAGTTTATAACACTGGTAAGAAACATTCCTTTAACGTTCTTAGAACATTACAATTTTTCTTATAAAACCCTCCCAAACTCATAAAAATGGAGGAATTGTATTTATTAGTATATCTTGTCAACATTAATGGCTGTATACCCAGTTTCCCAGTGTTAAATATTAAACCGTTGTGTCTCAGTGAATACATGCATGCATACGAGGGGCCTGAAAAATTTTTGAATGTGGATATATTCATATTATTTACATAGCAATTCCCCACACAATTAAAATAAGCATGTTTTAGACCTCCTGGTAGAAATAAACCAAGTGAATACAGTTTTACATATTTTTCACAGTTATTGGTGATATACTAAACACAGGCTAAAACGGGTTTTTATGCATCTATTGTTAAGTTGCATAATACAAATGATAACTGCTTTCAGTTACTTGCAGTAGTCCGCAGCGCGGACTTTTACTTCCATAATTTTATGTGGAATATTGTTGGAAAGTTAGTGCTTGTAGTGGTGATGTTCCTCACACTGAAAACAGTTGACTGCGTTACTCAGTAACCAAATAGGAACAAGGTCCAAGGTGTAATGATGAGCTTAAAATTATGATCACTGCATAACGCTGTTGTGTATATATACATAATATGTTATATTTCAGGTTCTATTTCTGATACTTAGATAAAAGTATAAATAATATATGTGAGGTTAAATGTTGATTACTTCATGTCGGATCATTTTTACACCTGGAAGGTAATATATGAGCATAGTTATTAATACAATGTTCTTATAAGTCGATTTTCCGTAGAACAGTGCTCAATACATCAAAGTAGAGCTAAATATAATAAATAAAAAAAATAAAATGACTACAGTTTTATCTCTCTCTCTCTCTCTCTCTCT
>JAQMYF010000021.1:14763124-14776786 GCA_030014195.1 Neosilurus mollespiculum
ATTCATACATCTGAATTTTTTTGTGCGTACGACGTTTTCTGAATTTAAGCGTACGCCATTTTTCAGTAAGAATTCCACGCAAGTCTTTGTACATGAGGCCCCTGAGGAGGATAAATGCAGCCTGGAAACCATCATGCGACAAATGGCCAAAGTACAGTGTCAGAGTTCTTGGCCAAGCAGGTACACTTCTTCAGTCTTTTACGTTGTCTCTGGTTATGAATGTTAATTATTATTAAATTATATAAAGTTACAGGTATTTTACATTGATAAACCTTTCAGTACATTTCACAGTCTTATAAGTCTCAATCTGATTTAATTAAATGAATTTGTTTATTAAAAAAAAAAAAAACTCCATTATATACATTATAAAAAAAAAAAAAAAACAATACTGAGACCCAACATATTTCTTTTGTTGTGCTTCCAAACATGTAGGAGGAAGCGGAAGATTGATTTTTAATATTTTTTGCAAATAAAATTATTGATGTGATCAGTAAAAGATGATGGGAAATCCCTTGAGAATCACTTTCATTTTGTACTTATTTTATATAGTTTAAGCAAGCCATATTCCATATTCTACATTGAATAGGAATTATAAGAAACCCAGGGGTGCAAATTACTGATTTATTGATAGGCTAAGTCCAGTGGATTTGGCTGACAAATGGGTACTGCTGTTATACGATTTTAGAATTTGATATAGTAATAATCAGAAGAAAGAAAATAAGTATTTTCGACATGCATGCAACTCTACATGATCTTATTTCATGAACTAAATGTTAAATTCATATTATAAAGCTTTCTTCAAGTGAATATGTTTGAAACTTAATTTATTTTTTTATTTATTTATTTATTTTTTTATTTTGTGATAGCTGTGGAATGGTTGCTGTTTACACAACTAGAAGATATTAAAGAAAAGATGCAGATACAGATGGGGATGCTGCAGTTCCTGATTCGAGAGAAAAAAGATACCCCGGATGTCTCGCAGTATAAACTGCCGGAAGGTATCACATTTCCTATAAAGTCAGCGGAACATTTCACACAAACAGAGGAGCAGCTGATGGTGCCAACATTCCAGAATGGATTGGTATGTTTAACAGATTCACTTAATATATCAAATTGTTATGTCTTCAACTGGAATGATAACTTGGTGAAACCAGGTTTGAAATATTCTTGTTGTTGATTTCTCTAGCAAATTAAATTTAATAAATGCACAGAAATAACTTAGTAGAAATTTGCTGCTAAAGATATGTGATGCCTCATGTGCTGGTTAGAAAAAATACTTGTTGTGCAAATGTTTAAAAATAAACAGTGTAAGAATGAAGTAGGTAATGTAAGTTACAGTAATAAAATATTATTATTAATGATATATATATATTTATATATATTCATCTTATATATAATCAGATTAACACTTTGTTATTTTTATTTGTCAGGTATTCATTCTTGGAGATTTAGGAGGCCATAATGTCCAGACAGCTGTGGACCAAATAACGACTTACTTGATAATACCAGATGTTGCCCTCTTGTTCAACATAACAGGTGAAGGGGCAAAGTAGCATTTGGTTCATCTCTCCTCTTTGAAGTTGTTAATTGTAGGTATTTTCATAAAGAAAATAAATGTGCTTTAAATGTTAGGAAAAGAGCGGTTCAAAATCATCATTCATCATTTAATTTTCAGAACCGCTTGATCCTAATTAGGGTCGCGGGGAGGCTGGTGCCCATCTCAGCTGACTCTGGGCGATGGCGGGGTACACCCTGGACAGCTCGCCAGGCCATCGCAGGGCCAACAGTCACACAACCATTCACACTCGCACCTAGGGGTGATTTGGAACAGCCAATTAGCCTACTGTGCATGTTTTTGGACTGTGGGAGGAAACCGGAGTACCCGGAGGAAACCCACGCAAGCACAGGGAGAACATGCAAACTCCACACAGAAACACCGGCTGGGAATTGAACCCAGGACATTCTTGCTGTGAGGCAGACGTGCTAACCACTACACCACCGTGCCGCCCAGAGGTTTAAAATGAAAGGGCTAAAGTTTGGTTATAAATTATATTTTTAGTTTTCAAAAATTTGTGCCAGTTTTATAGTCCACGATAGTTTATGCTGTAGCTGGTGACATGGCACATTTAAAATATGAGTCTTTTATTATTACTAAGCTAAATTAATTGGCAAACTAATTGATTTGAAAGCACATGTGTTTATTGTTTTTTTTTTGTTTTGTTTTTTTGTTTTTTTACTGCTAACAAGTATTATTTTTGAATCCCAAATGAGGTTATGTGTTGATTTTTTAATATATGCCCAAATTTTTAGTATTACACTTTATAGGTATACTGAAATACTGTGATCATTTAGCATTTATATCATTTCCGCTTCTTCGTACCATATAGAATTTAGTTGTTAGCACAGTTTCATTTTAGTGTTTTTATTTAGCAATTATTTAAAATAAAACGGTCACCAAAATTCTCGATATACAGTATACTGTATTATTATTCATACATATTGTAAATTAATCTACAATCATATTATTTTGTTACAGTATCCATTAAGAGAAATGCACACACAAGTGACACCTCCAAAACAGAAGTGCGAGAAGCTGTAAGCAAGTGGCTTACAGGTTCCAGAGACCGAGGAGGCAAGCATACTGAAAGGGCCAAGAGAGAAGCTGCAGCCAAGAAAGCAAACAACTCTAGCTAAATTATTATGATAATATTGATCATCATGACTATTACTAAGTACCGGAATACAGTGTCATAATTTATACCAAGTACATAAAATTAGGCCATAGCAAATTAACAAAATGGATGATGGATTTATCGCTTTTCCTCAGAACCTGAAAAATTATTAAATTTCTATATATTTATTCGTCCACTTCTATTCTGTTTCTTGTTTTTTTTTTTTTTGTTTTGTTTTTTGAGGGGGCAAGGGCGAAAAAAAATGTTTTTCAATACTAATTTAGTGTTTGTTTGGTTGTTTTTTTCTTTTTTTTATCAGTTCTGCTTCTTTGTATCATGTACAATTCAAATGTTACCACATTTTTGGAAAATTTATGTAATTAGCTGAAATAAAACAATTACGAAAATTTCTTGGTTTAATGTTTTTTAATATTTTGTAATTTGAAGAAGGAACATTTAAAAAAAGGGAAAATCTCTACTGTGTATCAATATAAGGAAAGTGAGACTTCACAAATAGGCTAAATTTTAAGGGCTTCAAAAAGCTTTTATCTATTTTGATGATCATGGGAGGATTTAGTAATTTATTGGTCTTTGGGTTCTTTTTATTTGTATGCATGCATGTCCTATAGTAATTCTTGATTTGTTATATTTGGTAAAGTGGATTTTTGTATATACACTAGACATTCTTGAAAATGTATTCCAGCTGGGTGGATCTCTAAGCCTGCTCAAGTCAAATCGCCATTAAGATTTGTAGAAGCCCATCTATACCGCGAATGCAAGAAAGGACCCATGTGAAACCCACATATTTGCCCAAATAGGATCCATGTGGGACCCATATGTGTTAGCCCATATGGGTCTGCCCAAAAAGGACCCATGTGGGACCCATATGTTAGCCCATATGGGCTTACCCAGAAAGGACCCATGTGGAGCCCATGGACAAATCCACTTAGGGCCCAGTTGGCAGCCCATATGGGGCCCATAGGGGACCCACCTTGTTGTGCCAGTTGGGAAATGGGCTCTGGGTAGATGTTTACAGCTTTTAAAAGTGTGTTTGTGTGAAAATAAAAACCAGCAGTGCAGAATGAAATTTGAAAAAAGAAGTAAGTGACACAGTGTCACTTACTTCCTTTTGGCGTTGTAGGGCAGAAATATTCTGCCGGATGATGGAAAAAATGGTCTGGGTAAGAACTACTTCAGACTGAGCAAACATTACAAACTTCACAGCACATAGATCACACTGAAACTCTACAAAGGAATATGAAAAGTTTTAGTGTCTGCAGTCTTGAGCAGCTGGTGGTGCTGTGCACAGTACAATGCAATCTGTGTGTTTTAAGAGAAAGAATGAAGGAAAGCAATATGTTGCAAACCTGTGTGGTAAAGCACAGAGTGTGTGCACATACTAAGGAAGCCTAACGACAAGGCGTAATCATTTGAGGTCCAGCAGGATTGCTTTCCCACATCATAAAAACTGGCCCTGAGCAACCTCAGGACGTCTGATCAAGCACCTTATTTTATTACTTCACTAAGCACATAACAAGGCACCTGCTGTCTGAACTGACTGTGTCATGGACCAATGCTGAAAATGCCTCTGTGCATTTTAAAAACAACTTATATACATGCCTGGGTTTTCAGAGTAAAAACTGTCAGACGGCAAATACATATCCAACATGGTTTGTTGCACGACTTTCTGAATTTTCTGTAAATTAAAAGAAGCGAAGTTTAGCTACTGGATAAAACAATCCATTCCGGCATACTAAAGAGGCCCATTTACTTATCAGATATTAAATGGAATCGAACACAATTTCTTTCTGAATTTCCATTTGCATACTCCTGTTGCAAGTATCAATTTCCCCTGCACCGGGCACCATGATATTAGTAAACATCACAATTTCTTTTTTTTGATCCATTTATTTGACAAACTGCTTAGTCCTACTATAGTCTTAGCCTGCAATGGGACAAGGCAGGGTACACCCTGAACAGCTTGCCAGTCCATCACAGGGCAACACACGAACAACCATTCACACTCACACTCATACCTAGAGGCAATTTAGAGCAGCCAATTTGCCTACAGTGCATGTCTTTGGACTGTGGGATAAAACTGGAGTACCCAGTGGAAATCTACACATGTTTGGGAAGAACATGCAAACTACACAGAAATGCCCTCTCCAAGCCCGGGACTTGATGTGAGGAGGATGTTCTAAGGAGGATGCCACCATGACCCCTGTTTTTTTTTGTATTTCTCTTGAAATCAAATGACTTCTGTTTCTTAACACTTGACTGTAGACTTTTCCACTTTTTATGAATCATGTTGCACTGCCAAGTTATTCCATATGTGCAACACCATTCCCCTGGTCACACAGTCTTTTTACTGTTATTTTAAAAGAAAGAAACAAGATGTAGAACAGGTGAATAAGTAACACATCCCATAAAGATAAAACTCAACATTCACTATTTCACTATTCACTAGTAAATGGCATTTAAGGGAACAATCAGTATTTTTTCTTTTTGTATTTATATATTCGATTTGTATGAATATATTCATATATTTTTCAGTCAATGTGTGAAATGACTGATTCACTCAGGAGATGTACCATCTTAGGGACGTTAAAAATTCCTACGTGTAAGAAACGGTTTTAGTTTCAGGTGGCTTAGTGGTTAAGCCAATGGGTTACTGATCCGCAGATCAGTGGTTTAATCCCCACTACCACCACTGTTGGGCCCTTGAGCAAGGCCCTTAACCCTCAATTGCTCAGTTGCACAAAAAAAATAATAGTCGTAAGTTCCTCTGGATGAGGGCGTCTGCCAAATGCCATAAGATCTAAGTAGGCAGGCAGGCAGGCAAGTAAATTAATTAATCTATTAAATAATTAAATACATAAAAATATTGAAAATAAAAATATATTTTCTTCCCTTTGCATGAATCTCCTTTGTAATTACCAATGTATCACATCCAGAAGAATAAACTGAAGAATAAATCTACTCAACATACGAACATGCAAATTGTTCAACACATTCTGTCCAAACCATAGAGCATTTTGGGTACCTGAACATATAGGACCCTGTAGAGTCCAGTGTGATATTTGTTTCTGAAATAGAAATGTAATCCCTTTTCCAGGCATTTTAAATCTTCACTGAGTAATCAGGATCCCCATCTTCCCTGGGTGCATTATAAAAGCAGTACTGAGGACTGGCATGCTATAGCTTCTGCATGTTATGTTGTCCTTGCAACCATTTTTTTTTTTACAAATAAATCATTTTTGAACAAAAAGAAGTCAAAAGACTGCAATATCATCATACTGTGATGAAGCTCAGTAAGCTTACATTATCAGACCAAACTAGAGGGACACTCACATAGTGCAAGGTACCTCCGCCATGTACAAATAAATTATTATAACTTGGCAGAACTTTAATGAAATGGCTCCCCAATGGGTGTCAGATGAACATTTTGTCATATGTTAAAAAGGATCCCCCCCCAAATTGTGATCCCATGCATGGCTCACCTCCAAAATTGAACGGGTTCTTTCCAGGCCCTGATCTGGATCTGCTATAAAATATTATGGGTTCTTGCCAGGCATATACCCCAACCCTTCACCAAGCATGGTGAAAATCAGTTTAGTATTTATTGAGTAAACCTGCTAACAGACAAACAAGCAAACAAACAAACAGACACCACTGAAAACATACTAATATTAACTCTAATACATACATAATAATGCATACATAATACTAATACTAACAAATACATACATTAAAAGGTAGAAAGTTAGGAAAAGTGAGTGCAGGGAAGATGCAGAGCCAGATTTTACCATATATTGATAAAATATTTTGGAGTTAGTGGCCCGAGTGGAGGGCATTGTAGTTAGTCCTCGCTGTTTTCCGACAACATAACACCTTAATGTAGATCATTTAGATGCATGTGAGATCTAATTTAAAAGAACAAGAGTAAGTACCACAAGAGGGTAAGTAAAAAGAAAACGCAAAATGGCCAAAAGGGCAATGTTTAGCTTACTTACATGAGCAAGGCTAATTAAAAGACAAGGACCAGTAATAAAATCATGGCCAAAAACAATAATAATTTATTAAGGAAGGGGTTCATTACAATCCCAGAAGTGATTCAGGAGCAAAGGTCTCGCAATGGAGTGTTGCAGACTGAACAGGATAAATAATATTTACCTTTCATCTAAATGTGGGTCAAGTGAGTGTAACTAGCATCTCAGGCTGGAGGTGTAAAATAGGGATGGAATGGGAATTACGAGTCCTGTGATTGATGCTGTGTATGAATAAAAGAATGTGCAGATCATTGGAAAAGAATTTTTAATATGTTCAGATGATGGGAAAAAAGCAAGCATATTTTATTAAGCTTCCTCTTTTTGGCTGAATGTTTGCAGAATCTATGGCTGTATACTTTAAAGAGGAATGGATTGAAGCCCAGCACTATGAGTGATTTACAGTACATTAAAATGATACATTAATGATCACCCACCATGCACGCTGATTCATAAAAATTAGCAGAGTTGAACTTCTCATGCACTGATTCCTGACATGTACACATATCTGCCAATAGGTGACAGTATGAACAAGTCTTTCATCGTGGATAAGAAAATACTCAATTTTCAACTGAGCTGCACAATCCAGGGACGAAGACTGCATAACATACACATAGACTACTAGTCAAAGGATTGAACATGCTATCTATACAAACAATATTTTTCATGTCTTAGAAAAATGTATTCCTGAGTCAGAATATTTTTCATCCATTCATTCATCCACTCATCCATTCATCCATCCATCCATTCATCCATTCATCCATCCATATAGCTTATCCTTCAGGGTCGCAGGGAAACTGGAGGCAATCCCAAACTGACTTCAGGCAGGAAGCAGGTTACACCCTGAGCATATCCCCAATCAATCACCGGGCTCTTGTAAAAAAATGTTTTTTTTTTCATTCTTTCCCTAAACAGAACTGAGAAAAATTAGTGTGAGGTTTATTTGGGATAAAAGGCTCTTGACTCAAGTGTTCTTGTGAAGAATGTTTGGGGGGGAAAGCTTCATGAATTTCAATATAAAAGAGCTCTGCCTGGTTTAACACTTTTCTTGGTCAGTGAATAATTTAATGATCACAGTGGTCACTGTGGAGTGGACAGGTTGTGACGACCATCATGAAAACACTGTACCTGGCTGAGCTGCTCCGAAACTAACTTTGGCCTAATGGAGTTCGTACACATAGATTTCCGACTTTGAGTACATTACCAGAGATGAAAGTGTAGGAGGAAGTGCTACAAAACTTTGTTCGTTACTGCTTGCCTGTGTTTCAGAATATATACAGAAGGCACTGAGGAATGTGTATCCTCAGGGGGAATCCCCAGGCAGAACAATTTAATTGCACCCAGGATGAAAGTGAAAAATAGTAGGTATGACATTTGGTCCATGCTTCAATTCCATTAATGTGACAGGCAATATGTCTTACTGTTTCATATTTGGCAGGCAACCTATAGCACATTCATGTTTTTTGGGTTTTTATTTTCATTCATTCATTTTCTAATCCGCTAAATCCTAATTAAGGGTATCGGGAAGCTGCCGCCCATCTCAGCCGACTCTGGGCGAAGGCGGATTACACCCTGAACAGATCGCCAGACCATCACAAGGCAACACACAAACAACCATTCACACTCACTCTCACATCGAGGTGTGATTTGGAAAAGCCAATTAGCCTACTGTGCATGTTTTTCGACTGTGGGAGGAAACCAGAGTACCCGGAGGAAACCCACGCAAGCACGAGGAGAACCTGCAGACCACAAAGAAATGCCCCGAGCCCAAGACCTTCTTGCTGTGAGGTGAATGTGCTAACCACTGTGCAACCGTGCCGTCCCAGGTTTTTATTTAATTTTATTCATTTGTTAGTTTGTTTGTTGTTGTTGTTGTTTTTTAGGTTTTTTTTTTTTTTTTTGGGTTGGGTTGGAGGTTTGAGCATAGAGGAAAATTGCCATATTGCAGTTCTGTCTACAAGATTTACAGATAACTTACGATTTGTCCGAAAACACAGCAGATCTGAGAGGCACAACATCAATCCACTCAGACTAGAGACTGTGCCCTGCTCACTAATCTCAGTATGAGAAAAATAAAGAGATCATGAACACACTGCCAGTACTGAGTGATAAACATTGTTCAGAAGAGCATCAAGCCCAATTAACCAACTTTTTTTATTGAAAATAAAAGAGTGACCTGGATAAATGTATTATTTTCCCAGTTCATTGGATCATACTTCCTTTATTGGTTTATGCAGGAGTTCTGCGAGGTTAATGTTTTAATACTTTTCAAAACTGTGGGGCTCATTTGTCAAAGAAATATTTGAATATAAATAGATTTTTCATCAATCTTTAAGGGGAGCATACACGTACCATAACCAGTGGAATCCTCAGCTGACCACCTCCAATCTCTATGAGCTACTCCAAGTCACCAAAATAGTTTTGTTTTTAAGAACAGATTTTTGTAATTCTCTGAGCAATGTGCTGTCCACAGTTACCTGGATAAATTAAGAACCACTTAATCCTGCTTGGGTCGTGTGGACTCAGCCGTCACTGAAATTGTTTCTAAGTGTCAGATATGCATTTGTCAGGTGTTTATGGAAAATCTCAAAATGTGTTTCAAAAACATGTCAGTGCAAGTAAAGAAGGCCATTATGAGGCTGGAAACATAACCACACCTATCAGACAGATAGAAAATCTAAGATAATTTAGGAGAAAATCAACAATTCGGTACATTCCTAAAAAGAAGGGGATTGGTGGCTCAGGTGGTTAAGGCTCTCTGGTGGCTTCTTGTTGTTCTAAGGTACTATGATTAATATTGCATGCTTTGACACTGGCTTTCAAGACATCCTTGTACCTTAGGAGTGGTCCTCCTGTGGGCCAAGAGCCAGAACATAGTTGACAGCATAGCACACTCTTGGGAAACCAATCATCACTCATCTGCAGAATTTCCCACCCAGCGGAACTGACTTGCCATGAGAATACTCTCAAAATGCTTTCCAAGCCACACCTTGAGGACATCAGTATGTGGAACACGGATTTGCTACTTAAGGTTGCATATACAGCACATGTGAAATGACTCAATGACTCCAGCTGTTTGACAGGACGATGTCAGAGCCATGCAGGAGAGCAGACAGAACAACAGATCTGTACACCTTGATCCTGGTCATTAGGTTTATGCCATGCTACTTCCAGAGGCGTGGAGTTAGTTTCCCAAAGGACACACTGGCTGATGAGATTCTTCTGGTTATTTCTGCAGTTAGTTGGTTATTGAAGGTCACTATACTTCCAAGGTAAAAAAAAAAAAAAAAAAAACTTATCTCTTGTCTTTAAGGTAGCGCCTCATATTGTTACAATGGGTGGTATATAAGGTGTACCATGAGGGGGCTGATACATCACCTCGGTTTTCTTCAAACTGATTGTTAGACTGAAATCTTTGTCTGCTCTTTCAAAGCAGTTCATAAGATGTTGGCTGTCTTCCAGGGAGTTAGCTAGAAGAGCACAATCACCTGTGAGTAGGAATAGAATCTGTGAATAGGAACTGTGAATAGTTGTTGTTCCTCGACTTTGGACGTGGCTTTCAGTCGCCTGAGATTGAAGAGGTTACCATCAGTTCTGTACTCTACATCGATGCCATTGTCGACGTCAAGGAAAGCATTCTTGAGCAGGACAGAGAAGTAAATAGCAAACAACACTGGGTCCATTACACAGCTTTGTTTTGTCTCATCTGTAACAGGAAAATGGGCTGTTATAGCACAGCACTCCACCACTTGTGCCATCATTCCATCATGGAATGATCACATCACTGATAGAAGCTTGTCTGTCCAACCAATCTTCTTTAAAACACACCACAAGTCTGTAGGCCTTTGTGCTTTGCTAGGACAGTAAGATCTTGGCAAAGCACCTCAAGGGAGGAAACTCAGCATTTGGTGATGTTCATGGGTTCAACTGACTTCAGGTGGCCACTGACTGGAAATAAAAATCATATTTATAATGAACTGGTTTGTCTAATAACTTCTTTGAAAATGGGGGTCTCTGTATAACGATGGCTGTAATTATTAAAAAGTTAATGAGATATTTTGATTAAACACCTTCAATTATAGCTGAAAGTCTACACTTCAATCACATCTTGATTCCTTCATTTCAAATCCTTTGTGGTGGTGAATAAAGGCAACATTACACAATTAATACAACCTGAAAATTTAATTCTTTCATTTTCTGAACCGCTTAATCATAGTTAGGGTCGTGGGGAGGCCGGCACCATCTCAGCCGACTCTGGGTGAGGGCAGAGTACACCCTGGACAGCTCGCCAGGCAATCGCAGGGCAGAAACATGCTGACGGCAGTGCAGCTACTCTTTACGGAAATCAGCAATGGTTCTTTTACATGCCGCTCACCACAGACAGTGAGAGACATGACTGGCCTTTGATAACCCAGTCAGCTGCACTGGGGGGACAGCAGTGAAAAACCGTTGATAGTGGGGCTTGAACTCCCAACCTTGGGATCAGTAATCCAGCACCCTACCACCAGGCCACCACTGCCCAACCTGAAAATTTAAATCATATTTTCTGATATTTTCACGTTATTTAACAAGCCTACAATTTATTAAACTAGTTCTATGTATCATTACACAGACTCTTCACTGAGGGTGGAAACACCACAGCTACCTTTTCATTTCTGCGAAAGCATGATACTTATGATATCCAGTTGACTGTTGATATGACTGGAAATATCAAAATATGATAATTAATCAATTTATCGCCCAGCTCCATCCGACCACACTGATACTGAACCTGTAGTCTTTGAATGATCTGGTCTGTTTTTACTGATGCAGTAAAATAACTCTGACAGTTGGATGTGCTCCATGCCCATCATCTTCACCTAGCTGTAATGAAATATGACTTTGGGTGCCAATAAGCAGTTCCCAGAGGTTGTTTCTGCTTCACAAAGGGAGAGCACAGTCGCCCCCACTTCCACATGAAGGCAGTCGAAAAAGATGCAAAATGCAAATGATCTCATCTAAACATATGTAGGGCTGCAGAAGGAAGGTCTGCTTTGAATAATCCTTCCTTTAACTTGACAAGCATGTAGGGCTTCTGCCTCCCACACAGGATTCAAGCAAGCAGGTCCTTAATCACACAGAGAATCCTGGAGTGGTGACAGTATATAGTAACATGCCCAAAAGGCTTAAAGCACAAATCTGCTCCATTTATTAATATAAAATTTGATGGAAATAGATGTTAATATCTCTCTCATTTCTTCCCATTTACCGTTCTGCACCTGTCGGTGGCCTGACATCAACTGGGCTGAAGCCTTTTATTGTGGAATATTGGAGAGTGAGATAAGAGCAAGAGAGAGAGAGAGAGAGAAAGAGAGAGAGAGAGAGAGAGAGAGAGAGAGAGAGAGAGAGAGAGAGAAAAGTCAGCTTAGTGAAAGAAGTGTGCATAATAAAACAGAACTGCCTTTCAATTGACATTTCAGTAGTAGTGAGTAAAATGATGTAGATTTTAGAGGATAGAAAATCTTTGGAACGTGTACGTATCTTGTTTTGTTTTGTTTTGTTTTTTTCCACACAGTGTTAAGTTGAATTATGCACAGCTATACAGTAAATTATTTGAATGCAGTCACTAATAGAAATCAGCTTTAGTGAATGCCATGCTCGTTCCTTTCTGTTTTTCTGTTCACTCTCATTCCGTCTTTGTTTCACTTTCACTCCCTACTCTCATTACACCAGAACTGCTGTGTGCTGGTGATGGAATCAGACAGAATACTCTTCTAGATATTTTGCATGCATGACCCAGATGCCACGCATTTACCTCTGAATGCTGATCATTATGTCTTCAGGGGAAAAAGAGTCTTATAGAGCATACATTATGGAAAAATAAAGAGAATGTTGCACAGCCTTGAAACTAAAGCCTGTGCCTTCACACATTAATGATTTATATAAAGGACAATTCTTCTACTTTACATTTAATGAGAAAGGTGATTATGTGTACAGTAACATAGTTATGCCTTGGTTTCTGCCTCCTTCAACCTTGAATGCTGTCAGAAGCATCCTTTGTGGCATTTTAATGATCAGTTGGTTTCTGCGGGAATTGTAGCAGACTCATTACAGACTGAACATGGCCACTCCACTCCAGGACAAATAGCTTTATGAGTTGCACAGAGACTAGTCACCTGTTTACTCAATACCATTGCTTTCACAGAAGACTGGGACATTACATAGTGATAGAGTGGATTGTTCAGGTAGTGAGAGCTGCAGGCTGAAAAATATTTCTAAGACTGAGAATTTTAATAGAGCTAAAACAATGTGCCCTTTCTGTGCCTGGTAAACAGTTTATTAATGATTAACTGCTTATTAAATGCATGTCATGAATATAAGTTTAAAATGTTTTGCACCTATTTCGCTTTGCTGTTTGTTTTGGTTTTTCACTGAAATACTTCTTGACAGTAAATAGTTTGTTTTCATTTTAAAATGATTGTACCTACTTAAATATCATTAATGTAATATCATATCCACTGTCTTCATAAGCCTACAAAACCAAAAGTAATGGTAAATATAACAAATTGTAACCGCAAGATTTATAAGGCTGCTAACTTTTTAATCTTTAGTAAAAATATATGTGAGCCGCTCCAGCATAATGCGGATTAAGTCTCAAGGTGGTGTTTTGAGTAAGAGCCAAAGTAAGTTGAAAATGGCGTACCTGGACAAAAATACGATATCACCAAAAATACATCCTTCAAAGCAAAATTTTTAACATGACCAAGTTCAAATATCCATAAACACAATCTATCCATGATAAAAAACTTGTTTAAGAAAGAGTTCCATGTCCACGTTGTTGTAAAACAGTAGAAATATTCACTTATTTTACTGATTTTCAGACGGCTTTTGTAGTTGCTCAGGGTATTTCCTTATTATCCAAATTCACTACCAGAATCCTCTCCCTACTTACAGAATCCCAGAAG
>JAQMYF010000021.1:14776886-14792696 GCA_030014195.1 Neosilurus mollespiculum
AGGAATGCTTCCAGCACCTTGTTGAATCTATGCCACGAAGAATTGAGGCAGTTCTGAAGGCAAAAGGGGGTCCAACCTGTTACTAGCATGGTGTACCTAATAAAGTGGCCGGTGAGTGTATATATATATATATATATCTGTGTGTGTGTGTGTGTGTGTGTGTGTGTGTCTGTGTGTGTGGGCCATTCACTGAAACTGGTACCATAAAATGTGACATTCACAATCCCCAAATTTCAATGAAGTCCTGCTTATTTCCCTCGATATTGACCATAAATTCATGAACCATTGTTACAAAGACACTGAGAGAACTACTTCATGCACATAACTGCACTTTTATTAGTAACAAACAGGAATATATTGATATGGAACACATATGGACACCAAATTTATCCTATTTGTTTTTGATGACTAAATTAATTAGCGTGAGAAATAAATCCACGCCAGGAGGAACTCAATCGTACAGTGATTAAGAAACCTCACCCTCACAGGAAAAATGGGTCGGCTCCGTATATAACTGGTCTGGACACCACTGGAACCATAACTTGATGTGCGATTCTCAGTCCACGGTGTAAAAAACAGGAATTTCTATTATACAGGATATACATTTTAATACAAGATCTTTATTGCATTATATACTATTTGCACTTTGAGTTGATACTTTGGCAACAGCATGGCCCGAAACATAAGGAACAAAACATCTGTTTTCATCTACAAACTGCAACCAATTCTGCAGAAAAACTTCAATATAATTTTTTAAAATGTATCCAAATTATATTTGTCTGACGTTGTATGTGTCCATGTGGTATGTTTTGTGCAGGGATTGCTTTTTTACTTCTTTATAGTTTTTGGAAAATATTATACAAAATGTGAATCATTAAATTTGTCACAGTTTCAAAGAATGACCCACTTGTTCTTCAACTTTGAATCCAGTGTGTGTCCTCATCTTTCTTTAGTCTCTCCTAGAAAAAGAGGCAGAAGGAAACAGGATGGTGTCTGAGATTGAAATTGAGCACAGCATTTTCTGCTGGATTTTCTATGCACACATATTTGTATTCCACATTACACTGTAAACATCATCATGTCTTGCTCTCTCGGTTCCAGAGACATTGTGAGTTGAAGGAGGATCAGAAGGAAGTTGTGTGAAAGTGGCTGTAAAACACAAATCATTCCAAGTAAGAATTCTAACCAAACACTCTCACTAAATATTCCCTATACTTATACTATTGAAAAAGCAAAGGTTCACTTACAGCTCCTGGCTTTTGGTGGAGCAGGTTTGAAGTATGAAAAACAGATGACAGACAGTTATACTAAAGACGATACTAGTCGGAGCTCCACCTGATCCTCCTCCTGTGAAATGAGTACAGAGTGTTGATGATGTGCTGCAGTAATAAATCAGGTTTCACTCTGTACATCTGGAGTTTTAGAGCAAAGTGTGCCAGAAAAAAATTATATTTGTATAAATTTATACTTTGCTTCGAATGTTTAGCAATATTCTGCCTAAAAGTAGTGTTTATCTATTAGAATGTTTGGCTATTGATTAAGTAACTAGCTTTGATTAATGCAAATCCATAATAACCACATATAATCTTCATAATAATCATGCATGACGATTAGTGCACTAATTTAAATAACCACACTGAAACTGAAAGAAGAAAAGAGAAAAAATAATTTATTAAACATGAGAGGTTACAGATCAGTCTGCCTGTACAACGGGACTGGTGGGACCAGAGGGTGAGTGAATGAAGAACGGACCTCAGGTTCCACAGGAGAAGTAGGAGAGTAGTCAGTGTGAGAAGCTGAGCAAGGTTCCACAAGAGAAGTAGCAGAGTCAGAATTGCCAGAGGAATGAATGGAAACATCGGCAGTCTTTCCCTGACCTCTCAGGATTTGGCGCTCGCTCACTGGCAGCTCTAACTCCTTCTCCGAGCTGCTGTGCTGAATCACACAGGTGTAGTTGTGTTTCTGCAGATCCTCAGCTGGGACTTTCAGAATACTTCTCTTCTGGAAACTTTCATCCTGGTTGGGTAACATCTCTCTGAGCTCCACGTCCTCATGCACGTCCTCTCCGTCCTTCTGCCTGGTGAACATCACTGCTTTGGGGAAGAAACCTATAGCACAACACACCACCTCTGGAGAAGAAGAGTGTTTCTGTAACAGTGACACCTTGGAAGGAACTGCAGAGACACAGAGAGATTGAGATTACTCTTATTTATTTTGAAAATAATTAGGGTTTTCCCTCTAAATAATGGAAATAAAGTTAAGTATAAGTTTAATTTCTAATGAAAAATAAAACACTTCATTCACAATTAGCCATAAAGTAATTAGTTTTTTTTTTTTTTTTTACATTTTTAATAAAGGTGCTTTCAGAGTAAACAGTTCTAGGGACTCATAGAAAAGGTTTATACTCTGTGAAGCCTCTCTGAAATCTATTCAACAAGGATTTCTTGTGCGTGTGTTTGTGTTTGCAGTCACAGTACCAGTAGGAAGGCTGTAATCACGTAAGCTGGCACTTTTAAAAGCACAGATTATAGGAATTTATAGGAAAAGGGAATTTTTATTGCTAGCTATTTAAACGATCACGCATGACATCAGCGGTTCCTTCAGGCAACATCAATCCTTGCAACTGGCAAATACATGTGAGTGTTGCCTTCTTCATTGGCTGTTCCAGCAACGGCAGTGACGTTGTTTTGTCCAATGGCTGCGATGGACTAGTCACTGACCCCGTGCAGCTGCCACCAGTCTATAATAACACAGTACTGAGTTGTGGCGGAGTGCAAACTATACGGCTGCACAAACAACAAGCGCAGAAATCGCAGAAAATTTTATTTTGCATTGCTAAACCAACTGATGACAGGAAAGCTGAGTTGGCAAAACGTTAACTGCATAAACCATTTTGGATTATGGTCATTTCCGGCAGCATTCCGTCCTCCGAGTCACTAGAATGTAACGTCTCACTGTCTCCACAAGACTCCTCCCTCTTTGGTTCAAATAGGTAACCATTTATACCCATTTCCTCCAAATTGCTGACATAGTTGCTTCTTGAATATGTTTTTTTAGTGCTCGCTGAATGGATCTGCTTGTTTACTTACGTTGCACAATGCTCCCCAAAGAGTTCATGTTACTTCCAGGGGAAAAAACTGCTAACCATTGGTTCAGCCCTCGCTAGTAATCCACGGGAAAGAATGGCCAGTTTTGTGCTTTTTTTATGGTCATTTATGTTAAAATTAGTGTCTGTATCGTTTAACCGTATTACATACACACAAATTATGCTGTAAGGGTGACCAATACCGCTACTCAAAGTTATCCACGTTCATGTCTCGGTTGTAGGCCCTGAGATTAAGAGATGTTCCTGATTTTTGCCCAGAGTCAGTTGGGATAGGTTCCAGAAGACCCCTATGCGAGAAAACAATACAAGGACTTAGTTTCCCTTACCCGGACACGGGTTACTGGGGTTACTGGGGTCCCCCCTGGGGCCAGGCCTGGGGGAGGGGCTCGAACCACATAGCTTGGACTCTGGAACCACCTATCTCGAGAGGGCCTGGACCTTGTTTCATTTTGGAGTTGCTCATGGGAGAGGCGGCAAGCCAATGTGCGCATGCTTGTTGCCCCCCCGTCTTGTTGCCCACATGTTGGGGTTCTCCCCAGATGACAAAAGGGTAGCCTCCCTCAGCCTCCAGGTGGGAGGACGGGACCTGAGTGTTTGTGCTTTTGCACCAAATGACAGTTCAGAGTACCCACCCTTTTTGGAGTCCCCAGTGGGTGTGCTACAGGGCGCTCCCCTTGTGACTCCCCCGTCATCCTGGGAGACTTTGGGTAGTGCCCAAAAGAACAAGATTGCAAATACAAGCGGTTGAAATGAGCTTCCTTCGCAGGGTTACAGGTCTCTCCCTTAGAGATAGGGTGAGGAGCTCAGTCATCCGGGAGAAACTCGGAGTAGAACTGCTGCTCCTCCGCGTTGAGAGGAGCCTACTGAGGTGGCTCGGGCTTCTGATTAGAATGCCTCCCGAACGCCTCCCTGGTGTGGTGTTTCGGGCATGTCCGACCGGGAAGACTCCTCGGGGTCGACCCAGAACACATTGGAGGGACTACGTCTCTCAGCTGGTCTGGGAATGCCTCTGTGTCCGCCCGGAAGAGCTGGAGGAAGTGGCTGGGGAGAGGGACGTCTGGACCTCACTGCTTAGGCTGCTGCCCCCGTGACTCAACCCCAGAACAAGCGGAAGAAGATAAGACAAGATGAGGGATTCTTGATTACCCCTAGGTGTAAATATTTGTGTCAGTGTTGCCCTGTGATTGACTGACAATCTGTGTGTACCCCACCTTTACCCAGAGTGTTAAAGGATTGGCTCCGGCCCCCCCGTGACTCTAATAAAGGATAAAGTGAAAATCAAATGAAAATTATTTTTGGATCAAAGTTCTAGTGACTTTTAAAGGGGGTTTCCACACGTAGATCTGATCCAAATCAGTCAGATCATCACATAGATCTAAATCAGTTGTTGAATTTGATAATTTGCATTGTTTCCTCTTGTTTCAGTTTTTTCAGACAAAGAAAAATCCCAGAATGCATCACTAAATGCTACACTGCTTCACACGTGAGAAAGAAAACATCCTGGATGACTGAGTGGAACAATGGAGTAAATACTGAGCATGTACAACATGATGCACTTAAAAATCTGAATTGCTTCTAACGTCTATTTATCACATCCTTAATCAGCAGAGAACATTCATTCATTTACTGAACCACTTAATCCTATCCAAAAACTTTAAATAGCATCCTCATCCCCCTCACTTCCATCTCATTCTTGTGTCCAAGTCCCTCCCACCAAGGAGACACGGAAAGATCGGAGTAAAGGATGTGAGGAGTGTGAAACTGAGGAAATGTGTTTTAAGAGAAAATCCTTAATTCCAAATAGTACAATATTCCTTTCTCTTGGTTTTCTTTCATGTAACTCAACTAAGATGCTGATAAAGCAAGTGTTTCCCATTCCAACTTGGCAAGATTTTTTTCCTGTTCTTTAAACTGCACCTGTGTGATTTCCACAACTCTTTTCTCATTGCACTTGTTCTCCAACTTCCAGTGTGTGTGTGTGTGTGTGTGTGGGCAAGCACGTGAGTCCACATCTTTGTCTACTCTAGAAAAACAGCCAGAAGGAAACAGGATCATGTCTGAGATTGAAATTGAACACAGAATTTTCGGCTGGATTTTCCACACATATTTGTATTCCACATTACACTGTAAACATCATGTCTTACCGCTCCCATCAGCAGAGGTTGTAGAGGAAGAATCAATTGAAGAGGCTGTAAAACACAAATTATTCCAAGTTAGAATTCTGACCAAACACTCTATATCCTCTGTACATATACTATTGAAAAAGCAAAGGTTTACTTACAGCTCCTGGTGATTTCTTCAACAGGTTTGAAACCTGAAAGACATGACAGACAGACAGTAATTACTTAAAACTGTGTTTCACCTTCATAAAAATGAAACATGACAAGACAATGTGTTAATATCAGAATAACATCCAGTCTGAAATCTTTAAATCGGTTTTCTCTAAACTTCACATCCCATCCTTCCTCTTACCAGAGTTCTTCTTCCACACCACAATTCCAAGAACAACAGCACCCAGAACCAGGAGAACCGCAATTACACCAATGATGATACCAATCTGAGTTTCATCTAATCCTTCATCTGATCGTCCACCTGTGAAATGAGAACAGAGTGTTGATGAAGTGCTGCAGTAATAAATCACTTTCACTCTGTAAATCTGGAGTTTTGAGGAAAGTGTTTCTCCGACCTCTCAGGATTTGGCGCTCGCTCACAGGCAGCACTAACTCCTTCTCCAAGCTGCTGTGCTGAATCACACAGGTGTATTTTTGTTCCTGCAGATCCTCAGCTGGGACTTTCAGGATACTTCTTTTCTGGAAACTTTCATCCTGGTTGGGTAACGTATCTCTGAGCTCCACGTCCTCATGCACGTCCTCTCCGTCCTTCTGCCAGGTGATCAACACTGCTTTGGGATAGAAACCTGTAGCGTGACACACCACCTCTGGAGGAGACGAGTGTTTCTGGAACAGTGACACCTCAGGACGAACTGCAGAGACACACAGAGACATCGATATTAATCTTATAGCGGAGGTCTGCAGCTCCATAATTATGCGAATGTCGTAAAGCCATGAGCTAGACTTTGTTGTCGTGTCTGTGCACACATGCCCACACAGACAACCCAATATGTCACACGTTTGTGCTGCCGCAGTCGGCGCAGAGTTCACAGCTTATTCCCATTTACTTTGTGTACTGTATTCATTCCTCTGTAAACAACAGGACAATAGGACAATAAAGTGTGTATGAAACTGAAGGTGTTACAGCAGGTGAGAGCAGGTTCTTCAGTGTGGGTGGAGGGAGGGGATACGGAGGCACTATTTCCCTATTTGTTCCCCAAGATCTTGTGTTGAGGATGGAAGAGTGAAACCACTCCATAACTCTTCCTTCAAGACATCCCAAACATTTTCAATAGGTTACGGTCAGGACTAGAGTTAAGTGTCAGTACATGTGTGAAAATGATTCCTCGTTCTCCCTGAACCACACTTTCACTCTGATCCTGAATTTAATATTGTATCATTGCTCACGTTGAGGGAAACGTGTGTACGCTCTGCAGGCAAAGCAAGAAATTCATTTCATATAAGAATCAGAATCAGTTTTACTGGACAAGTTCGTGTCCACAAACAAGGAATTTGACTCTGGTTTTACTTCACTCACTGCACAGACTAAGATTTAAATTAGGTTTAAACAAAATTTATGTAAGTAAAGATAAAAATAAAGTGAAGAAATAAACTGTAAGGAATATGTGCAAAAATAAAAACCGTGACAAAATATAAAATTTACACAACAGTGCAAAAATTGTCATTGACTGCAAACCAGCGTTCGTGAGGTTGAGCAGTGAAAAATCGTGTACATATTGCTATCTGTCTCTTATTTAGGAACAGGACACAATAGAGAAAATAATTTAAATAAGAATTTAATGAAATATTGCTTTTATACAATAAAACCTGTAATGTAAACACCAAACAGTAAAATGTGATGTGTGTGTTAGTGTTTGCACAATCAGTGTGTGTGCTACAAGAGATCACACACACTTTACCTTTCCTCTCCAGAGTCTCTCTGCCATCAGACACAAATCTCTTTAACCACTCGATACACTCCTTCCCCACGTAGCTCTTCCAGAATATAGGCGTCTCTTCTCCTCTAGACTCCCACTGCAGTTTGGTGATCAGAGCTTCAGGTTTATCTGCAGTCCAGGTTCCAGTTCTCAGATCCAGACTTAGGAAATCTTCTCCATCATAACCGTACTGTCTGTATCCTCTAGTGGCGCCGTCATCATCAAGTTCACACCCAAACATCCTCTGCAGTGTGTGGACTCCTGCAGAAACACACACACAAGATTTATAATTTAAACATTACTTTATATGTTCTACTATTTCTTTTGTCCTCGCTCATTAATTTTTACATTTTTGTGATGCACATTGCATTGTTTTATCTCAGTATCTAAGTCAGTACACATTCTGAGAATTTTCAGGTGTAACGGAAACTGCATAAAGCAAAACTTAAATAGGACAAATAATTTTTCTTACAAACTATTATACAATATATACAAAGCCCATTATAGGTATCTGCTGTGATTAGTACATAACTGGAGCTGTAGGACAGAACAAAACTGCAACAATGTGGTCACCCGGTTCTAGTGTTCCTTTGTGATGGACTGATGCAAGGTGAAAAGTGTGCTTTGGTCTGATGAGTCCACATTTTGGCTCTTTTTGAAAATCATCCAGATTGTGTTTTCCAGGATGAAGAAGAAAAATGACCATCCAGGCTGTTACAGCACAAAGGAAAAAGCCAACATTTGTGCCAGTTTGGGGTGTGTAAGTACCCATGGCACTGGAAAGTAAAACATAGTGGCTCACCAGGCCGGTGCTTATCCCCGTTTTCCGTAGCGTGAAGCGACTAGGAGTTCAACTCCTCCTGGATGGGATGCTAGTCCATCACAGATTACCTTCCTAGTACTATTTACTGGTACCCATTTAAAATGCTGGGTGGACAGAGGCAGACTTGTGGTTATGACCTGTAATGGATTCGAACCCACGACCTCCGGATCATGAGCCCAGCACCCTACCATCGAAATAAATCATACAATATAAAGATTCATGTCTCAAAGCCGAGCTCCGAAAAATGTAACTTCTCTTGAACAAGGTTTTAATGTGAATTCCCTTTGATGACACTATTGATGACAATGTCATGTGACCATCACGTTATGTCTGAATATTTACAAAATTGTTGATCAGATAAGACATTAAATGTTTTGTTTTTGAAATAAATTTGGGGCTGAGAAACAAATTAAATGATTAAATAGAGAAAATTAATTGTTAAAATAACTGGCAATTTTTTATTTATAGAATTTAACACTTAGTTAGTTGGTTCTATGTTATTATACGATAAGTACAGAGCTTATTCTATTAACGTCATGGCAATAATGCGCTTTTAAGCGGAATGCTGACTGCCGTGGGGGAGGGGAGAAGAAGAAGAAGAGAACCAATGGTATGCATTGTGTAGCTTGCACCTTGATGAATTCAGACTGAAGTGTTTACAAAATACCTGAGACAGTGCTGTTATACCCAACGAGGCTAACGTTAGCATGGAGAAAAGTGTACGATCCAAGCCATTCAAAGTACAGCTCTTTGCATGTAACCCTTTAAATAACAGAGTAAGGTGCAAAATGGTCACAGGTGAGACAGCATGGCACGGCAGCACATCACGACATGAACACCGAAGAAAATTGGAGCCATGGGTGAAAGAGATTCACAGCAAATTATTACCTTATCACTTATCCATCAAGAAAACAGACAGAAGATTCTTCTTTCTATTACGTTTGTTTTTAAATGAGCCTGAAATTGTGCATTTTTCAGTTATAACAGACACAAATCTGCTGGAAATGATAAGTTAGTCTGATGATGATCTCCTTGGTTGGAGAGGTAGGATTAGGTTGGAGAGACACTAGCATGTAACGTGACATTGTGCAGTTTTTGGATTTTTTATACAATTAGAGACAACTTATGGTAAATCCTACATTTCTTCAGAAAAACAGACTTGAGTATTACCTGCTCAAATATATTGTGGCTTACCATCAAAATCATATTCTCTATAATCAAATGCAGATCGGATTAGATTAAATATAATTAAAATAAATAAAATAAAGATATTAAACTACAGATATTTTGAGAAGATGATTTAAAAATGAAATAAAGTATTCATTGTAATCCTTGTTTTTTTGTTATTTTGCATAAATTAAATATATTCTATGATAAGAGATTTTATGCTCCTTTTTTAACACTTATTTTAACCACTCTGCTTCTGTAAACTGAAGACTTTGAGGGAAATGTGTCAATAAATATACAATACGTTTTGTACTCTTAATGTAGCATACATTGAAAAAATGCAAGTTGTTTGAAACAACATTTGTGCAAAATCTGTTTTTGTTAATGAAATAAAAGGCTGGGAATAAAATCTTGTTTTTGCTGTTGCTTTCCCCTTCTCTATCAGATTAATAATTGATTAACAGAAAATATAATCGACAAATGAATTGATTAACAAAATAATTATTAGTTGCAGCTATATCGAACGGTATCTTTTGTAATGTGCTGCCTGCTGAAACATGGTTATTCTACTTATAGCATTTTAACCATAGCACAGATAACAATTATATATTTCTACATCTATTCTATAGAAATTCTACTCTATAATATAATGATACATTAACATCATTATATCAGGAAACTTCAGGCACTTTGTCTGTCCCTGCTATAAGCCTTGAAATCAAATGTTAATTTTAAACATGTGCATAAATTCCTTCATCACACATACAATGTGTGTGCGTGCGTGCGTGTGTGTGTGTGTGTGTGTGTGTGTGTGTGTGTGTGTTTGTGCATGCGTGTGCGGCAATTTAATATAAGATTATTACAGACAAAACAAAATTAATTTCTTTATAAATACCAAGATCTCATAAATTCATTACAGGATTTGTTTTTACATTATTCAGAGTATCGACTAACTTCACTTTTTAGTTTTGAGAAAACGGGGACTTTAACATTTGAGAACATTAACAGTTTACATGTAAAATCAGTTTGTTCACCGTTTATTTATCCACTAATATATTTAGGTGGCAAAACCACTTAAGAATCACATCATCTATGTATTTGGATGTGATTCTTTTCAAAGTTGTAAAGTGGAGATATTCATTTGTTGCTATCAGCCCTCGGTATGCACCATTTTGTGTACGCAGTCAAATTATGTTTCCTTTACATGTTTTTAACTTTAGCCACTAATAGCCAGCCGAGTTTATTCATAGCCGGTTATCTCTTCTATATGAGCGGCTAAGCAGCTAGTCAGCCACTTCATAAAGTAGCCAGACTATTTCATTGCAGCTGGCTGGCTCCCAAGTCTAGACAGGCTGCCAAGCAGGAATACATTCTGCCAATGACGTATCCAAAATTTTTAATATTTTTATTGTGCACTCAGCAGGAGGCAAGAAACACCAATCGTGACACGACGTTGATGTGTTTACATCACGTTTGGGACATTACTGATATTATCTAAATCTTTTATTTTATATATATATATACTTTCTTTATTTTAAAAAAATCCTTAAATTGAGAACTGTAGCTGTAATGTGTTTGTCAACCTTCAGTATAAACTGATCAGCCATAACATTAACACCGCCTGACTTGTGGTCAGCTCGACAGCCCATACAAAGCAAGCTGCAGTGCACTGTGTTCTGAAACCTTTCGATCATTAACAGTTACTGTCCCAGCATTAACAGTTTCAGCAGTCATGACACTCGTCATCAGTGAAGAGGAGATCACACAAGAGGAGTTTGCATTTTGCTGCATTTTTTTCTCTGTAAGTTCAAGATAAATTAAACGGGCTGGTGATTAAAAACAGTACATGTAGGCTATAATGTAATAGTTAAAAATTAAACGCATACCTTCTTACTGTATCACCTGCTAGTATTTTTAGACTGATATTATTCTTATCCCGAGTCTTAGTGAACCAGTACCAGTATGTGTTCCCTGACCAGAACTTCAAAGTACTTATGTAAGCTTATTTCTAATTATTATTATTATCATTATTGCTGTTGTTGTCAACAAAATTCCTGTCATTGTTTTATTTGTTTTATTTGATTATTTTGCTATTACTCACATTGTGAATTTCTATCGCACACTACCTTATGCTAATTACAGATAACTTGGTTCACTTGAGGATCATGCAAATAATTTCAGAAATATATTAAAAGTGCATACTAAACTGTTTAGGGGTGTTACATAAATAAGAGAACAAGTTAAAATAATTGCACGGTGTTGTACACAGAATTTGTAGTAGCCTGTGATTAATTAATTGTAGCCTGTTCAAGCTGTGCGCAGCACAGGAACAGCATATCACAGACGGCACTCCTAATAAATCCAGGATTTGCATACTTATCATTTGTGGAATATACATAAACAATAAAATTTTGTATTTTTATTCAAGAAAGTCATTCCATGAAACTGAAATTTTATCATAGATATCAGTAATATGTGCATCTGGTCTCTTAGTAATCCTCTGCAGGGTGCCGTCTGGCTGTATAACTGCATATTTAGCCTAAATGTACATGTGTAATGAGTGAGAAGTACAATTAGGATTCAGTGATAAAATGTTGAAAAGTTGAAAAAACAAAAACAGCTATCACCTTGAAACTGGCCATAGAAATTACTGTATATATCATTTAGGTTTTCTACAAGTATTGCTTTAATAAATTAATTGTGCGTATTCATTTATTTTTGCTGTTTTAGTTTTCACATAAAATATGCCCAAATTCCTATGTAATGCATAACACAAAATCAGTGATAACGCTGTTTTTTCCTTTGTAAAATCTAAAAAGGAAACCAATAACCAATAATTTGAGCTTAATTCAATCACTGATGCACGAAATCACAAATTTAACCCAGTATTTA
The DNA here is from genome assembly GCA_030014195.1 of Neosilurus mollespiculum. Taxonomy (NCBI): domain Eukaryota; kingdom Metazoa; phylum Chordata; class Actinopteri; order Siluriformes; family Plotosidae; genus Neosilurus; species Neosilurus mollespiculum. The sequence goes on from JAQMYF010000021.1 coordinate 14,788,923, forward strand.
ATTACAAGCATTTTGAAAAAATATTTTGGGACTAAAATACAACAGGCATTTTTCTTCAATCTGATTAAAACCTTCATAATTTAAATGTTTAATGGTTAATGTACAAAAATACAACAACCCTACACTAAATGAAGTGTGGATTTGTGCATTTCAGTTCGAGTTACATAAAGGTTTTTGCACTAATCATAGGCGGAAAATGTTGTGACTAGCCACTGTACACTCAGGAGCGCCGCTACTACAATAGTCTTGAGCAAAAATGTCTTATGACTAGATTTAAGCAGTTTGAACAGAAAATGTAGCCTGCAATAGGTGGCGCATTCCTGCAGGCCACGGCATGGTAACTTTCTGTCATTAATTAACAAAGATCCCAATAAAGTTTACGATACTCAAATGTTAGAAAATAGCTTTAGATTTTACGCGCTGTCTGCATAGTGACCCCTCTTTCCCTTCAAAGTTACTGGGTTAAAAATAAACAAATATTAAAAACTTTTTCAAAATTGATATTTAGTGCTAATAGACAAAGGAAATGTGCATACAGATGTGTATGAATACAATTGTTTGTAAAATAAAATGTTACATAAAAATGTGTGCAATAAGAATGTGTAACTAATATAAATGCAACAAGTGCATAGAGAGAGAGTGTGTGTGTGTGTGTGTGTGTGTGTGTGTATTAATGATTCAAAGTTCTGAATGTGTCTCACCTGTAGAGCGGTTAAAGCGCTGGATTAGTGTAGAAACAGTGAATTTGAACCGCTCCTGTTCATCCCAATGTTTCTGTGTCTCTCTGCTCCAGTAATGTGGATCATCTGCACTGATCTTCTTTATCCACTCTGTCTTCGGGATCATTATCCTGATGTTACTGTCATAGTACACAAACTGCTCTCCATCCACCAAACCAACTACAGTGAATTCTGTTAAATTTATTCCTGGAGTAACTCCAGTGTAGAGGTACTGCAGAGAGTGGGTACCTGTAAAGGCGTGAAATGGTTTTAATAACACACAGCACATAAAAAGTATAACAAACATACCCAACTCGGAAATTTGGAATCTGCTAGCCTCCAGGGCTAATGGCTCAGAATATTTACTAGCCTTGTTTTATTGCAAGAGAACACTTTCAAGAGGCAGCACCAAAGTTGCCAAATTCGAGACCAGCAAACTTAAAAAGCATTTAAAGATCGAACCAGCAGGAAAAATAAAAAGCAAACCTTTCCGCTTCCTTCACGCTTAATCAAGGTACCTAAATTCCCAACTGCTTTGTGTGTGTGTGTGTGTGTGTGTGTGTGTGTGTGTGTGTGCGTGCGCTCTGGTTTAAAAACAGAGCACACACACGAAAAGTGTAATTTCCTTCTTGTGTTTAATACAGTATATTAAATAAATAATACTAAACAAAAAAGATGTGAAATGGGATGACATGGGATGAGAATTAGCACCTTCAAGTCCAAGGCCATGGTTCTCAGTCGGAAAAGGGTGGAATGCCCCCTCCAGATCTGGAATGAGGTCTTGCCCCAAGTGGAGGAGTTCAAGTATCTTGGGGTCTTGTTCACGAGTGAGGGAAGGCTGGAGCGGGAGATCGACAGGCGGATCAGTGCAGCCTCTGCAGTAAAGCAGAGCTTGTACCGGTCTGTTGTGGTGAAGAGGGAACTGAGCCTGAAGGCAAAGCTCTCAATTTATGTTCCCATCCTCACCTATGGTCACAAGCTTTGGGTAGTGACCGAAAGAACAAGATCGCAAATACAAGCGGCTAAAATGAGCTTCCTTCGCAGGGTGGCAGGTCTCTCCCTTAGAGATAGGTTGAGAAGTTCTGTCGTCGGGGAGAAACTCAAAGTAGAACCGCTGCTCCTGGGGTCGATCCAGAACACGCTGGAGGAACGATGTCTCTCGGCTGGTCTGGGAACGCCTCAGTGCCCCCCCAGAAGAACTGGAGGAAGTGGCTGGGGAGAAGACGGCTGGACCTCACTGCTTAGACTGCTGCCCCCACGACCCAACCCAGGAACAAGAGGAAGAAGAAAATGATGATGATGAAAGGTAAAAAAGACAGAAGTTTACAAGTTCACAAAGACAAAGGAAATCTGCAAAACAAGGAATTAAAAAAGAATGCCCTTACTACTTTTAGGAGACTATGCTGGATAGTTTGCTTACAAGAACTTTAATAGATAACATATTTATATATTTGTTCCTCCATAAATATTATGCAAATTGCTGGACTTCCCCATCATGAACTACAATTAATTATTGATCATTGACAGCATCAACATGAATATGAGTACAGAAACTAATATCTTTGAAATGAGGGATCATATTTCCTTTATTTAAAGACATTTGTTATCCTGAAATAGAGAACCGTCCAATGAAGTCATCTCTAATAAAATATATATTAAAACTGCTAATGATTATACCTATAGAAGAGCCATTGTATGATTTACTGCTCTATTTGATTACTGGATGATTTATGTGACTATTGCATGAGAAGTTTATTGAGAAGTTTATTCAAATGTGTGCAAGATTATTTTATTATTTTATGTAGGGCCCATTCCACTCCCACTGTATGAGTATTGCTTGACTGTCCGTGAACACGTAACTTTGAAACAAAATGTCGGACCTTGAAAAGAAACAAAATAGCTGTACTAATCGAAGGGGGCCCCAAGCCTTCAAGGTCAGCTCGGGACAGGGATTTGTTTCTCGGGACTCGGGATATGTTTAGACATGTTGAGATATGAAGTCATCGAGGACCAATTAGAACAAGGTCACATTGAGACATGATGTCATGATAGAGCAATCAGATTGGAATTGACACTATATAAGAAGATTGCATTAGTCGTTCTTGGTCTGAGAATTTTTCTCTTTGAACAATTTCTTTTCTTTTCCTAAAGGCTAAATTAACACCTGAAAATGGATTTGAACCTCTTGTGTGGTGAACTGGACACTTTTTGCCACAACAATAAATAGATAAATAAAAATATATAGATAAATGCACACGCACACACACACACACACACACACACACACATATAAGGCTGGTAACAATCAATAAATCTATAGATTAATTGCTCGATTGGACCCGTGACAGCTCGTATCGATAATAAAATCTTACTTACCGATAATTTCCAATAAAAATTCCTGTGGATTTGGTGAGATTCTGTCCGTTTTTATGGCATTTTTTCACTTATTTTCTGCTCAGAACCGGCAATCGCCTTGTATTTGTTAAGACGGCATTTTGGTTTAAACGCAAAGAGGGGCGTGGCGGCATGATGTCAATAAAGATATCTGCTTGTAAAATCTCTCAAATCTCCAAACTCACTAGAGATATTGCTGTCTCTCTCTTGCTTCCATAAACTTCCACAATTTCCTCTTCCTTCCAAGCAACCACATGCGTATTTTTTGGGTTGGTTGATGCTAGTAAGGGGTGTGTCATGTTTGTTTTGAATCATTTCCACTTTCTGCTTCTGTGCAACTTTGCTTAGCATAACCCGGTTTTACCACATCAAACGTGACGAGAAAAACCAGGGAAAAAATTGGCATAAATTATTAATCATAACTCTGATTTTACTTGGCCTATCAACGCATTTTAAAAATTGTTGTATATACCAGCACAAGTTGAAATGGAGACTCAGTGAGACTGCATTTTCGTGCTACATCATCTTAAATCAGTCACGTGATTTGGACATGCCGGTGCATCCAGAAACAGGATAGATTTTTGTATTCTTTTGCTCGATGTCACTCAATTATCGTTGTACATCAACCTTTGAGAGCAGAATCAATGGCCGATTTACATGC
>JAQMYF010000021.1:14826917-14839501 GCA_030014195.1 Neosilurus mollespiculum
GCTGGAGGAAGTGGCTGAGGAAAGGGACGTCTGGGAGTCACTGCTTAGGCTGCTGCCCCCGCGACCCGACCCCGGAAGAATGAATGAAAACGTTTAGAGCGTTGTTGTTCTGAAGAGTTGCTGTTGAACCTGGCTATGCTGAAGTTCAATAATTTCATTGAGGTATTCACCATTGACATCTGCTGTCGCAACACTAAACATGAACGGCTGTCTTACCCATGCTGGACATGACTCTCTTGTGGGGAAGTATCCGTCAAGAGACTTTGCAAGCTCACCTTGCATGGCAATTGCTTGATTCAGTTCCCTGGGTACAGAAATGTCTCCGATTCCAGACACGTCTTCAATCTTACTTACACACCTTATGTCATCCAGCAGGGGAAAGTTTGCAAAGTAATCATTCTCTGTTCATCGTTTCCAAATTGGTAGCTTTTGTTGAAAGGCCTCAGGTTTTCTTCCGCTTCGTTGATGTTGACTCCACCATTCTGCATCTGTTGATTGAGATGATTGAGAGCAGCGAAGATATCGGCCATGTACGCCAAAACAAGAATGAACTCAGAATTTTCGAAGCAATCTGCATGACAATGTTGGTGCTCTCACAAAAACAGGGCTAATTCCACACGCAAAGCAAAAACACGATTCAGTACCTTTCCCCAGGATAACCAACAAACTTTAGAATGGTACATAAGTATCTCAAATTCAGAGCCCATTTCTTTACACAGCTCATTGAATATGTTGTGCTTCAGAGCACTGTTTCACACATAGTTCACAAATTTCACTACAATTTTTAATACTTTTGTCAGTTTTGGAGGCAAGGTTTTTGTTGCCAATGCATGTCTGTGCAGAATCTGTGCTTCGGCTTTCACTAGCACACCAAAACCAGAGTTTCATCCCAGCATGACTGAAGCTCCGTTCGAACAAACTGCAGAAACCATATCCCATGAAAGATTGTCGTCTCTGAAGAAGTCATCCACAAGTTTCTTCACGTTAGCTGCCTTAGTCGTTATTGTGAGGCTTGCAAAAAAAAAATCTTCCTTTATCATGTCGTTGTTCACATAGCACACAAATACAACAAGCTGGCTCAGATTGGAAACATTGGTGGTCTCATCGAGTTGGAGGCTGAATTTTGCTGGGCTTGAAATCAGTTCTTCAAATACTTGAGCCAAGATGTCATCGCTCATTCTGCTACTGATGGTGTCATTTGAAAGAGGAATTTGGGATAACTTATTTTCAGCAGCTTTTCCCAGCATGATATTCGCCATCTTCAACGCAGCTGGTTTTATGAGTGTTTCACCAATGGTGTGTAGTTTGCCCTGCTTTGCGATCAGGTAAGCAACTTCATACCTTTAATAAAATCTTATTTTAAAATCCTTTATTAAGGATTTTTCACAAGCATTTACAAACATTCATTCACTGCCATTGGCCTACAGACATTCCCCCACCCAAACAGTAACACATAGCCCACACGGTGGAGGCTCATGCACTATATCTGTGCTTATTTTATAGGTTTCATAATTAATTCTTACTCATTTTGCTAAACACTGTGTTTCAAAGGTGACGAAAGAAAATATTAAAGAGAATAAACAGAACTTGATACCTAATACACCTGTACATTCATTTAAATATCCAATCAGCTTATCAATCAGCGACAGAGCTTTGCATAAATCCAGTGAATCAGTTAATGATAACGTCAAATCACAGATGGGTCACATGGCACAGTCTCAAGATCACACAGAATTGTATTTCAAAAGAACTCCTCCAGGAAGCAGCAGGTCTGTAGTGCCCCAGTAACTCAAATAATCCCTCTTTACAACTGTGGTGAGCGGAAAAGCAAAAACCACATCACTTTGACCCTGGAAAAAGATGAGACATAATGGCAAAACATTTTATAATCTAACCATGGCTATAAAGTGTGATGATTTAAGTTAATGTAGCCTTCTGTCAGCCAAAGCCATTCTGTTCTGTCCTCTCTCATCAGCACACAGTCTACAGGTCTGCAGCTCGAACTAGGCACTCATGTTTACACAGACTGCTCTGCATGAGTATCATCCTTTTTATTTTTCATTAAACAGCTTTACTTCCATAGCTCATGTTAAGAATATTTTTACTCCAGCAGATGTTAAAACCTCTCGTTGTTAATTACTACCTAATAAATGGCTAGTTGAAGATTTTAATGGTGTTTAATCCTCCCTATAGCTCACCATAAATTGCACAGCTGTCCTGATGTTTGTAAACAGGCTGGTTACTGAGCTGTATGTGCTTTTCACACATTGCTGAAAATGCCGTGCTTTACAGCTAAGCTCCTGAGCGGTGAACCATAGGCTTGGAATATGACATAGATTGTTGTCTGTGTCTGGGCATGCCCACCACAGGATACCCAATAAGGCTGCCGTGTCACAGAGTCAGTGCTGATTGGCTGTTATGTATCTCTTACTTGCATGATAATTGGCAGCAATTAGTCAATCAATTAATTAATTAATCAATGAATTAATAACAGATTTATTTTAATAACGAAACTGAATCCCCCAAAAAAATGAGGCTCATTCATCACAACTTAGAAAAAAAAAAAACACACAATTAAACTTTTCCTGAGCAAAACACCACCAAACATTAACAGGAACACAGAACATGAACTCGTTACACAGATAATTAAACTAACAAGACACGTGATATAAATGAATGCGGAAATTAGCGAGTGAATGGCAGTGAAAAGAAAACTCTGTGTTAACCTTTTCTGTTTTGTGACATAGTCAGAATAGCCTCAAGCACCTATCTATAGGGATATCTATCAGGAGCTCCACCTTTACACTGCCTAAATCATTGTATTAACTGTAAGGGGAAACAGCAGGTCAAATATTATTCACACAGCATTCTAACTGCTATTAGAAAAGTACTGAAAACTACTGGAGGTGATCATGGAGCTACATCTGGAGCTAAATGTGTAGTGCAGTTGTCTCAGAATAAATGAAGCAATTTATCATTTATAAGTGTTAATAAAACTGAATAATGAGAGAGCTGTGTAATACTGGATATCACACGAATCCTTAGCAGAAAGAATAAGATGCTAAGTAACCATAGGGCTGTTGAGAGTCCTATACCTTCTTTAATAGCACAGATCTTTACACATGAAGGGGACAAAAATTTGGCTGTGTCCAAAACTTTGTACTGGATCCTGCTCGTATATTGATTCTGATGTAAAAGAAAAAAACTCTAGAAATAAACAATTTGCAGTATAGCACAGTTACACAGATGTACTGTTCAGATGATCACTTCCAGAGCACACTTCATCAGTTAATGCATCCAGTGACTTCCCAAAAAAAAAAAAAAAGAAAGAAAAAAAAAAAAAACAAGCTAGCTAGCTAATTATCTCACTACTGTAATTGAAAGTTATTTCTAGCCAAGCTATATAGCATTTTTATAATACATTAGCAATTGGATAACTAGCATTTATTCCTCACATTAGCTATTTGTTCTGCTCCAGGCCAATAACACGGATGTACTAGCCTTGTACACAACATGGAAGTAAGAAGTTGTCATACCTGCATGCTATACTGCATGCTAGAGGGTATAATAGTACAAACAGCTACAGTGAACACAAGATTAATGATTGCACCTACATCAACAGGCAATAGCAGCTCATTACTGCCGTGTGTTTTACGGCTGCACGCATCAATTTTACAAGGATAACAACCGGAAACACCATACTTAGGTCCATGATTCTGAAATGGTCGGCATTTCCATTTTGAGTATATATTTATGTTTTTTTCTCAGTTCATAATGGACAGAAATCTCTGTTCTCTACTTTGCTGCCTAAAAATAATAATGAAAATAATAAACTACATATTATAATTATATATCATAATATGTATTAAAATATAAAAAATAGACCACAGGGGTCTAGACACTCCTGCTGAAAGGACCATTATGCCAGTATAGGACAAGCACAGCAAGTTTGAAAGCCCCAGCTTCAGCGCGCGACAAGTTAGTGTCCGGAAACCTAATATACAGGTTTTGCCTCTGTGACCTCTAAAAGTAGGTCAAGGTCACTCACTCACAATCTCATCCTAGTACTCATAGTAGTGAGCCAGCACACCAAGTTTGAAAGTCCTCGCTTCAGCACGCGGCAAGTAAATGTCCGGAAACTAAAGTGTGACGGACAGACAGACAAGCGGAACCCATTCTTATAGCTCAGGAGCCACTTTGTGTCAGGATCTGCCACAGCATCACTCTGTTTACCTGTATCCCACTGCTGGCCTTTTCTGTTATCTATTTTTGTTTTGGTTGCCATGTGCCTTTTTGCTCCACCCCTACTTCCTGTCTTTGTCTGTTTCCCGCCTAAATCGTCTCCCACCTGTTTTCAGTTAATCCCAGTTATTACCCTACTTATACCCTGCTCTGTTTGTTCCTCCTTGTCAGATCGTCTTTGGAGTTTGATGTGGGTAGACTGCTGACTGCGTCTAGTCTGTCAAGTGCCCGTTCTTCCCTGGATTATTTACCTGTATTGATATTTTTCTGTGTTTTTGACTTCCTGTATTTTTGAGACTTTTGTGGATTTTGGCCTATGTGCCTTTGGATTATCTTCTGCGCTTTGACTTCTTGTGTTGAAAGAGACCTTTTTTGATGCCCCTATTGGACCTTGTTTTGTGTTTTTTGAATCAGACTTTTTTTCTAAATAAACAACTGAACTGAGTCTGCGCTTGGATCAAAACCTTTTTGATAACCTGACAGTAAGATCTGACCAGCATGGACCCAGCAGACACCGACCAACTCAAATCAGTTTTGGAGCTACATGGAACAATGCTGGGAAAACAACAGGCCATGCTTGAAGCCGTCTCCAGGCATATTGAATCTGTTGTGTCAACCATAACTGGATTAGCGGCTCAAACACAACTCCAGCATGCCTGTCCTGTTCAACAACTCCAGCTAGCCAACAATCCTGCCCCGGGTCAGCCCACTAGAGAGTCCCGGCTTCCACCACCAGAGACTTACTCTGGGGATCCCGGATCCTGCCAGTCCTTTTTGACTCAGTGCGGCCTGGTTTTCACCCTCCAGCCTTCCACGTTTCCCTCTGATTGTGCCAAGGTAGGCTATGTCATCACACTGCTCTTAGGAAGGGCTCGTGTTGGGCCACAGCCATATGGAACAACAGGGAGGCTATCCGAGACAACTTCGATCAATTTGTCTCTGAGATGAAACTGGTTTTTGACCGCTCCAAGCAAGGCAGAGAGGCAGCTAGGGAGCTCTTACATCTCCGTCAGCGAAGCCAGTCAGTGTCTGATTTTGCTATTCAGTTCCACACATTGGCCCCAGTGTTGGGGTGAGATCAGGAAGCACTTTTTGATGTTTTTTTGACAGCCTTTTTGAAGAAATTAACAATGAGATAATTCCCCGGGTCTTGCCTCAGACCTTTGACGGCCTGATAGACATGGCATCCCGCATCCATGCTCAGCATGGCGAATGACTCCGAATGAGGACTCCCCTGGTTTTCCCCTATGAGCCGTTCCAGGCTGTACCAGGCACTGGACCAGATTTCCTGGACCCTAGTGAGCCGATGCAGCTGGACCGCACAAGGCTGACACCTGCCAAGGGAAGGAGGCACCTACTGGCTAAGGCTTGCCTCTACTGTGGCCAGATGGGACATTTTATTGACGGCTGTCCAGTTAAAAGACCGCTAGTCAGAAATGAGGGGAGTCCTGGTGTGCAGTGTTTTAATGAAAACCTCCTCACTTCTTCAAACTGTGTTGCAGGCTATAATTATGTGGCAGGACTGTCGAATAACATCATCTGCACTTGTTGATTCTGGCACTGAGGAGAACTTTATTGACACTGGTTTGGCTGCTCAGTGGGGAGTTCCTGTCTCTGTGCTTCAGGTACCCTTAACTGTCTCAGCCCTGAATGGGAGCCACTTCGCCAAGGTGACACATCGGATCGAGTCGGTGAGTTTAAGGCTTTCTGGTAACCACTATGAAGAAATGATATTTACCTCATTGACTCTCCGCAAAACCCATTAGTGCCAGGACATCGGGTGGCTGGTAAAACATAACCTGCACATCAATTGGGCCAGGAACACCATTTTGGGCTGCAGCCTATTCTGTCTGTCTCAGTGTTTAAAGTCTGCTCTTTCTGCTATATCCCCCATCTGCTATGTCTGAGGGACCTGAGGACCTTCCTGACCTGTCCAGTGTGCTGGAGGACTATCTGGACCTAAAGCCAGTGTTTAGTAAGTCCAGGGCTACCTCTCTACCTCCCCATCGACCCTATGACTGTGCCATTGATCTCCTCCCAGGGACATGTCCTCCTAGGGGTTGGATATACTCCTTATCCCCCCTGGAATGTCTGGCCATGGACAAATATATCAACGAGTCCCTTGCCACCGGCATCATCCGCCCCTCCTCCTCTCCGGCAGGAGCCGGCTTCTTTTTCATGGGGAAGAAGGATGGCTCTCTGAGACCTTGTATTTACTATTGCGGTTTAAATGATGTCACAGGTATGCACTTCCTCTCATGTCCGATGCCTTTGAGTTGCAGGGAGCCACGGTTTTCACTAAATTGGACTTGCGCACTGCCTACCATCTGGTGCGTATCAAGGAGGGGGATGAATGGAAAACTGCCTTCAACACACCCACTGGCCATTATGAGTACCTGGTGTTACCCTTTGTGCTCTCCAATGCCCCTGCTGTCTTCCAGGCCCTGGGTAATGATGTCTTACGTGACATGGTCAACAAGTTCCAAAAGTCAAAGCTGTAGTGGAATGGACCAAACCCCAGTCCTGCAAAGAACTGCAGAGGTTTTTGGGCTTTGCCAACTTTTATAGGAGGTTTGTCCATAACTACAGCTCCATAGTTGCTCCTCTGACCTCTCTAACTTCCCCATCTGTTAGGTTCCGCTAGTGTGATACTGCAGAGAGAATATTCCAGGAGCTGAAGTCCTGTTTCATATCTGACCCCACTCTGACCACCCCCGATTCCTCCCAGCAGTTCATTGTAGAGGTGGATGCCTCTGATATTGGAGTTGGGGCTGTCCTGTCCCAGAGGTCAAAGAAAGATAACAAGGTTCACCCCTGCGCTTATTACTCATAGGTTGTCCACATTCAAGCGCAATTAGGATGTTGGGGATAGGGAGCTCCTAGTTGTAAAGCTGGCCCTTCAGGAGTGGCACCACTGGTTGGAGGGTGCGGAGAAGCATTTCCTCATTTGGACAGATCACAGGATCCTGGAGTACATGAAGACAGTTAAGTGACTCAATGCCTGTAAGGCTAGGTGGTCCTTGTTTTTTAACCATATTTACTTTACTCTGTCTTTCCACCCAGGCTCTAAGAATGTGAAGCCAGACACCCTTTCTCACCAGTTTGATGGTCTGGTTAAGCCTTGATAAGGTAAAAAGGGCACTGTGTAAGGAACCTAGTTCAGAGAACTGCCCTGCTAAATGTCTATTTGTTCCCAGATCGGTCCGCTCTGAAGTTCTGCAGTGGGGACATTCATTCTTCCTAGGCTTGTCATGCTGGGGTCGAGAGACCAATGGCTTGTCTTTGTCAGCACTTCTGGTGGCCCAAGATGGTTAAGGATGTCCGTAATTTTGTTGCAGCGTGTCCAACCTGTGCGTGCAACAAGACCTCCAGCTGGTCATCTGCAGGACTGCTGCAGCCTCTACCCATCCCAGAGCATCCTTGGTCCCAAATCGCCCTGGATTTTGTGACCAGACTCCCTTCCTCTGATGGTAACACCACTGTTCTAACCATAGAAATCGGTGCATTTCATTCCACTGCCCAAACTCCCCTCTGCCAAAGAAACTGCTCTGTTAGTAACCAATCATGTTTTCAGGATACATGGACTCCCTTCTGATGTTGTTTTGGATCGGGGCTCTCAGTTTGTTTCTACCTTCTGGCGGGAGTTCTGTAAACAGCTTGGAGCCACTGTAAGTCTCTCATCCGATTTCCATCTACAGACCAATGGCCAGACGGAACGGGCTAACCAGGACTTGGAATGGGTTTTGAGATGCTTGTCCTCCCAGAGTCCTACTACCTGGAGTCAGCAGTTGGCATGGGCTGAGTATTCCCATAACTCATTGCCAGTAGCCTCCACTGGGTTACCAACCTTCTCTTCCCAGGAGTCAGACGCTTCTGTTCCTTCTGTTTGGGCCTTCATCCAGTGCTGCTGGTCGACCTGGAGACAAGTTTGGACCGCTCTGCCACGCTCCAGCTGTCAACCAAGGACTTACCCCTAAAAGTGGACAGCAGGAAGTTGGCTCCTCGATTCATTGGACTCTACTTAGTTGAGCGAGTCCTAGATCCATCAGCTGTCCGACTGAAGTTACCCCTGCCTCTCAGATGGATACATCCCACCTTCCATGTTTCATGCATCAAACCTGTCCACCACTGCCCCCTTTCCCCACCTACTGTGCTTTCCCCTGTGTCATCAATGGGGTGCCTGCCTTCACGGTCCGGAGGCTTTTGGATGTCCAATGCCAGGGACAGGGGCTTCAATTTCTGGTGGATTGTGAGGGGTATGGTCCTGAAGAGCATTTTTGGGTTCCAACTCCTGAAATCCTAGACAGGACACTCATTCAGGAGTTCTGCCACCGACACCCCAATCATCCGGCATTGACGCCAAGAAGCGTACATTAGAGGGGGGTAATGTCAGTATCTGCCACAGCATCACTCTGTTTACGTGTATCCTGCTGCTGGTGTTTTCTGTTATCTATTTTTGTTTTGGTTGCCATGTGCCTTTTTGCTCCACCCCTACTTCCTGTCTTTGTCTGTTTCCCGCCTAAATCGTCTCCCACCTGTTTTCAGTACTTTGTGTGTGGGAGCTAATAAGCTTGTGATAATATAAGTTATTTATTAGTGATCTAGCTAGATACTGCTTGTGGGTCTGCACTGCCTGTAGGGAAATATCTGTTCAGTGCTCATGGTTTTACTCTGAAACACTTGGAAGTGGGAAACATACGAGAGAGTTACCTAGGCAACCAGAGCTGGCCACGAACGAGATTCGCTTGTGTTGAGAAGCAATTCACATAATGCTTGTTGCTCATCGCTTCCTGTGTGGATGCTGTTGCATTTGTAGGAGAATAGGCAAGAAAAACTATTAATAAATCACTAATTAGAGTCCATATGTTTAATTTAATGTTTAATAACTAGTCACCCTTCTGCATTTAACATTTCATCACTACATGAGAGAAAAGGTGTATATATGGAATAAAAGATGTGAAATAAAGACATCTCTTGTGGATGTAATTTGACCTTTATAGGTTAAATTAGAAGCATCAAACAACAATTCTGCTGAGTGTACTGAACTGATGAACTGTGCGTCATTGTGATCTTGGCATAAGGCGTGGAAGCACCTGCTGAGCCTGCACCCACTGAGAAGAGGGATGCGCTGTACTGCAATTATAAAACCCTTTGATGGTCGCTTCTTCATGACAGGAATGATCTGCCTCATTGAGGGGGAAATGACCGGCTGCCTGATGACATTTGGAAGGCTAATTGTTCCTTTAAATCCCAGTTGCCGCACTGTAGTCAAGCTCTGGAACATGCAAAATTGTTTTTCCAGTCCATACTTTGATGATTTTGGTAGAGAATATTTATATTCATAATGCTGTATGTTAGTTGCTTATAATGACAGTGCTGTGTGTGATTTCTTTTTTTCAGCCAACCACTAAGACAGATTCTCATCTAAATATTACCATGAACTGTGAAACTCTGGGATATTTTCAGAGAATAGCTTAGTTTGATCAGTGCCATGTCCCCTGAGTTCCTCCAGCATGATAAACACTAACTATATGAATATGTGAAAGGAATTTTTTTTTTTTTTTTTTAGAAAATAAAAACAAGACTGAACAAAACTGTTTTTTTTTTTTTTTTATCTGTCCTGTCAATCAACTTGGCAAGCAGAATAAGTATCTGAATGCCGTATTATGCCAAACACATAGAGTGGAGCCTTAGAATCTCTTTCTAAGACTTCTAGACTTCTTATTGCTTATTAATTTATTAATTTATTTGTTTGTGTGCTTGTTTTCATGCGTGCGTGTGCTTGTATATGTGTAAAATCCTGTCCTGGAACCCACTTAATAATGAGGGCAGAAGGCCGCAACAATGCCCCCTTGGAGCCAGAGGCAGGAAGAGACAGCCCCAAACCACCCAGGACACCCATAGCCCCAACAGAGAATGAAAGATAATAGGCCACATGAACCGAGGATAATCACATGCTGCTCTCAGGAGACAGGGGGAACAGCTCCAGAAGAAGTCACAATGGCCAAGGAGAAAGAGCCCCTGAGGACCATTGGCGGTGGCTCGCCAGCTCCGCTGTAGGTCAACCACCCACGTCCCCTGGAACCCCAGCAGAAGCCCCGCCCCACACCAAAAAGGTCCGAGCCAATACAGACAACACCCCTTGAAGAAGAAGGCTGGCATCCACCCCAAAGCCAATAATCACGTGCCCCAGGAACCAACGAGCAACCATGCCCCAGGGATGGCAGCAGTGTGCAGCAATAGGCATGTGGGAGAGTTACCCAGCAGTTTCTTGTTTTGTAAACAATACTTTGTCACATTAGGCATGTTAAGATTGGATTAATTATTCACAGGGATGTCTGCAATAAATATTTTACACATCTCCACAGAAATAAAACTCTCATATCTTGACAGCAATGGAATTCCCACAGATGTGGTAATTTCCAGAAGTTTGTATTTTCTATGAACCCAGATGATGAACTGCCAATAATTCGAATAATCATTATTTATAGAAAACTAAACATTTATTTATCTTCATTTACACTTGGACCCATATGCACATGTAATATTAAAAATCAAAAAAAAAAAAATTTATGCAATTGTAAGTCCAACTAAATAAATGTTTAAAGTGTAAGCGTCGCTTTCTTTTTGACTTTATTCAGACTAAAATTGCAGATTTTCCGTCATGAAAGTTGGACATATCTGGTCAAGTTCAGTTACCGGCTTTTTATGATTACAAAAAATTACTTTGGAGTGTGAAAAGTATGTTTAATGTGCGTTTTTTTGCTAATTTTGTTATATTTTGACACAGATTTTGACAGATGGGCCTCTGAATGTAACGACTGTCAAGATCCATATATCTGATTTGCTCTTGGTCAATATGATGTACATACCGGCAAATATCTGTACTTGGTTTTAGTAAACTGGACAGAAGGTAGCATTGGTTGCCCTCAATAAAAGAATTGTCCTAAAAAACTCATACAGGTAGTTCTATCAACATGAATAAACCACAGGTGAAATGTCTGTCAAATCAATTACAAGTTACGTTCATGTATAAATTGGCTCACACGTCAGTGTGGAAAAAACCTGAAGCCAAGACCGAGTCTCGTGAATATTTATTACTTCTAGACATGCTCAGTGGACACTTTTCCCAATTACACTAATATTTATAATGTACATGTAGCTGGTATTATGCTACTTTATATAATCAGCCAATAGGATCTTGATTTTTCATGCTGAAAATGCTTTCGCAGGTAATGAGTGTAGACGAGGATTTAAAAATCCAGACCAAGTTACACGGCCGAGCGCCTCTTCTTCTATCAGACCACATATGGCAAGTAGCATCAGTCGGGCACTTTTTTCCAACCAGAGGTGATATCTGCTTGAAAATCATAGACATGTCTTCATGTAGATGGGACAAAAATGATGACTAAAGTCTGAAGTGCTGAGTTTAGTGAAAAACAGGAAGTAATTCAACCTGAAAGTTTCTCAGAAAAGGACAAAGAAAAACACAGTCATGGCTGATCCAGACAAAAATAACATCTCACAGTATTTCCTGTAAATAGGATATTACCCCGGACAGGGATGGGGGTGTGATACCATGCGAATAGGCCTATTTTAATAAATCATTTTGGAAATCAGATACTATATTTATTCATGTTGCTTCGAATGTTTCATGCAGATTGATAGTTTGCCACTTTTCCTGCTCTGAAAGCCTGAGAGGTGAACTGAGAGGAGGAAAATGAGAAAAGACTGAATAACTGAATCACTGTAAATCACTACAGCGTTGTACTGTACAGCTGTAACATTTCATCAGAAACCTGTGAAAGTGAAGCTCTGGGTGAAGGTGGGGTACACCATGAACAGCTCACCAGTCCATCGCAGGGCCAACATACACAAGTATTCACACACACACACACACACACACACACACACACACACACAATTTTTTTATTACCAGGTTTTTATAAGAGAATTCATATTCTGAGGAATCACTTATGATGCTCTTCATATGAAAATATGTTTTTGTTTTTAGCCATTTGATCTCACAGAATCAACATGTTTCACAAACTGCCTTGCGATTATGTTTAAACTTACCATCTAACTGATTGATTTGCTCATGAAAGGCTCATAAAAGACCATTTTATTTTAAAAACTCACCCTGGTTTCATTCCTGTTTATTTGCTTTGCTGTGTCTTCTTGTGGAAATTCGAACATGGATTCAGTAATTACTTCTGCAAATGATATCCATGGTATTTTAAATGCATATGCAGTACATACGTTTTTTACATACAGTACAGACCAAAAGTTTGGACACACCTTCTCATTCAATGAGTTTCCTTTCTTTTCATGACTATTGACAT
>JAQMYF010000021.1:14839601-14857235 GCA_030014195.1 Neosilurus mollespiculum
TTCAGTGTGAATCTACAATTTTCATAGTCATGAAAAGAAAGGAAACTCATTGAATGAGAAGGTGTGTCCAAACTTTTTTCTGTACTGTACGTTTATACTTATACTTCCTTACCAATAAATACCAAGTGAATGTTATTCAGCGTTGATTAAACGGGCTGGAGTGTAACTCTTGAATCACATCCTACTGCTCCTACAGCTTGGTTGCCTATGGTGATTTAAATGCAGAACAGGAACCAGGTGTGCAGCAGCAGCAGCACAATGTGAGGATTTTTCACGGCTCTGTGGATAATGAAGAGAGGAACAATAATGTTGTTTATGTGCAATTAAACACATAGGAGGAAACTGGGAGGAAATTTTTATGGAATATTTTATGTAACAGATAAAAATCCCCACCATATTTCTTTTGGTCTTTCAGCCACAGCCACACACACACACACACACACACACACACACACACACGCACACACACACACGTTGTCTCTAGCACAAGTGTATGCAGTATAGAGAAGCCATACTTACAGAGCATTCATCGTTTAGAAGGAAAGGAAGAAGGAGGAATTGTTAAAAAGACTTTTTTATAAATGGAAAATTAAAACTGAGGAGCTTTTGAGCATGATCGTGGAAGACAGTGTTTCTTTTATACATCAGCCGTCTGCCAAGAATTACAATCCTTTAGCTTTGTAACTGTTCACTGTGGTCTTCAATGTTCTGCAACAATTATGAGACTTGACTTTGAGCAAGCTGGTTCATCACTAACACGTCTAGCTGTTTGTTTGTTTTTTGCTTTTGGCGCATTAACTTAAAGGGAGAGAAAAAACAGACCCTCTGAGATATGAATAATTTTCCACATAATACATAATCCAAATTTTATAATCATTTGATCATTCATTTTAAATATTTTCAAGTCTAGAGGAAAGTGCATCGCAGACGGTGTGAGTCAGCCAGAAGTACCACATGCTATTTTCCGCTAACACCATCTCTGCTATATATTTTTTTAGATGAATTCCATGAAAATATGGAACAACATATACAAATAAAATTTGATGGTAAGGACATATTTTTTTATTTTCAACATTTTATTTTAATTTTTTTACCAAACATGTCTTTATCAGCTTGTTGTGAGCAGCACACCTACTGACAGCGCTGTTGGGTAGCGCCACCTTTATGCCGCCATCTTGGTTGTTGCTACTCTTTCTCAGATATGGTTTACAAAAGCATAAATAGTGGGAAAATAAAATTTAAAAAAAAGTTTTGACAGCTCAGGGCCACAGTGCTTCACTGTAACCTGTACTAAATAACTAAACAAAATGGCTGCCAGTCTGCTGCAGGGCGTAGCCCAGCTATCTTATATGATCTGTATGATATACACTGCTAGGCCAAAAAAATAAGTCTCACACATAAATATGTTGTTCTTCTGCCTTTAGTCTTGCTTATAGCACATAGTCGTCATACCAATGTTTCAACAAACTTGAGCAAGTCAGGACTCTGGGGTGCCGATACATATGTGAAAATGATTTCTCATGCCCCCTGAACCACTCTTTCATTATTCAAGTCCCCATTTTATATCTGTGCCTTCAGGGAAGAAAAAATCCATTGATGTGATAACCTGCTTATTCAGTTCATTTTACCTCATTTTGTTGCCACATTAATGTTGCTGAGCCTTGACCAAGGCTCCAACTGGAGCAACATAGAGATTACATGCTGTGATCAAGGATAAATGCACTCCTTAAAAATATTACAGGGTGTGATTTTTTTTGTTGGGTTTTTTGTCCGGGCTCCATTATTGAAGCAGCAGCCTATAGCTGTGGCCGGAAGGTCATCAGTGCCTGTCACAGCATTAACCCCCAAACCCGGTGTTGGACAAGTGCAGTGATGGGGGCTGTGAAGCTGAAGAAGGAAGCCTATCAGGTCCTTTTGGCATGTGGGGCTCCCGAGGCAGCGGACCAGTACCGGCAGGCAAAACATCCTTCACCAATGAAAAATCCCGGGTGTTGGAGGAGTTTGGTGAGAGCCTGGAAAGCCACTATTGGTTGGCCTCGAAAAGGTTCTGGGCCACCATCTGACGCCTCAGTAGAGGGAAGCAGTACTCCATAAACACTGTTTACAGGAGCTGCTAACCTCGACTGGGAATGTTGTTGGGAGGTGGATGGGATACTTCGAGGAGCTTCTCAATCCCACCAACATGCCCTGTGTAGAGGAGGAAGGGTGGAGGTCCCTGAGGTAGTTAAAAAGCTCTGCGGTGGCCGGGCTCCGGGGGCGGACGAGATCAGCCCTGAATACCCCACGGCTCTGGATGTTGTAGAACTGTCTTGGTTGACACGTCTCCACAACAAACGTGTTGTCATCGGGGGCTGTATATCTGGATTGGCAAACCGTGGTGGTAGTTCCCCCTTTTAAAAAGGGGGACCAAAAGGTGTGTTCTATAACATTATAATATTTGAATTAATTACTATACATCTACATCCAGTTAACTCAACACCTTTTAATTTGAGAACTAACCACACTGTGTTAATTATAATTATTGTAATCAGCACAAACTCTGTTAAAAGAAAAGTGAGCTGACTATCATTTAAACAGGACATTGTTTGAAATGCCAGCAACACTACTGTATAATGTTTTCCTGCATCCCTGTGTACAAAGCCTGGGACTTGAACTCAGGACCTTCTTGTCATAAGGTGGATGTGATAACCACTACACCATCATGCTGTCCTACATCTTCATTACAAAGTATAGTGTACTTAAATAATAAAGTATTCTGTACTTGAACAGTCTTTCTGTAACTAATAGATTTAATTAGCATCTTTATGTAGACATTAATTTTAAAGCAACAGTTTGTTTAATAAGCGTTTATAAGCACTGAGCAGTTGTACAAACTCAAGTTGTTTTAAATACTTCTTCCATCAGCATCAGCAGCTCTCCCTCACATTTTTACTGTGTCCTTGGTGACCTGAGATTTGGAAAGAACTGCTGGTCGTTCTGTTCCCACATGAATGCCTCAATTCTCTATTCAATGTGAGAAGCAGCTGAGAGCGAAACATCTCACCTTCCCTCCCAGCACTGCTGTCTCACACGGAAACACGCCACAGTGTACACACCACACCTCTGGCTTTCCTCATTACTTTTCATATACAAAGTATATTATTATTCATGTAATGTTTGCCATGGGCAGCTTAGTGGCACAGTGGTCAGCAGGTTTGCCTCACAGCAAGAAGGTCCTGGGTTCAGTTCCCGGGTTTGGGCATCTCTGTGTGGAGCTTGCTTGTTCTCCCTGTGCTTGTACGGGTTTCATCCGGGTACTCCGGTTTCCTCCCACAGTCCAAAAACATGCACAGTAGGTTGATAGGCTGTTTTAAATCACCCCTTGGTGTGAGTGTGAGTGTGAATGGTTGTGTGCGTGTTGACCCTTCAATTGTCTGACGAACTGTCAAGGTTGTACCCCGCCCTCGCCCAGAGTCAGCTGAGATGGGCACCAGCATCCCCGTGACCCTAATTAGGATTAAGCGGCTTAGAAGATTAATGAATAAATGTTTGCCATACTGTTCTCCAGGACCACACAACTGCAAATACTAAAAACGAAAAAAGTGTACATCTTCATTAAACAAGGATTTTTAAGGTGTTGAAGTGTTGTAATGTTAAAGTAAATGTTAAAGTGTGTTTTTCCACTGGTTTCCTGATTCATGTCCGCCTTTCCTTATTTCAGATGTACTGAAGACATTTAAAACCTCACCCTCTCAAACTCTATCAGATAAAGTACAATAGCAACCGATGCACATGCTAGCAACCAGCTGAGTCTCTTGGCAACAACAACTTAGCAACCGCTCTCACCTACTCACTCATTTGTGAAACCACTTAATCCTGTTGGGGTCGCAGGGAGACTCAGCTGACACTGGGCGAAGAAGGGGTGCACCCTGAACAACTCATCAGACCACTGCAGGGCTAATACACACTCAACCATTCAACCTCATACTCACACCTAGGGGCAATTTGGAACAGCCAATTAGCCTAGCATGCATGTCTTTGGACTGTGGAAGGAAACCGAAGTATGCAGAGGAAACCTACACAAGCACAGGAAGAACATGTAAACTCCACACAGAAACGCCCGAGATGAGCCCAGGACTTGAACCCAGGACCTTCTTGAAGTGAGGCAGTAGTGCTAACCACTATGCCATTGTTCCAGCTAATAAATCCTAATAATTTTATAAATATAAGGTTTATGGAGAAAAATGTGTTGAAGGCAAAAATATTTGGAGGACAAAATAATTGAAAAAGAACTGGAAGACACCCCCTGTAATTGTGGTTCAATCCAGTACAGATATACTACATCTGAGTATACCCACAGAAACACTAACACGCAACAGAGACATTAATGCCATCCACACTCATATACACAGCAGTGGGGATTCAGGCTACTGTGTCCCAGTGTATTCAGATGGCCTCTTCAGGAGAGCACCCTGTGTGTATCATAACAGTGTACAGCATGTACAGAATATTAAACGATTATCTCAGCAACGTTCAATTAAGCCAAACCCTGTGTATACACTACCACTATTTTCCTCATGATTGCTATGCATGGCTAGCAAAAAGTTTGATTGTTTTCTGTTTGTTTTCAGATAAAATTGCATCCCTTACAGGATGATCACAGACACCTGTGCATGACGTCACACTGACGTCAGCTGTGTGTTATAGTTGCAGAAACAAAGCAGGAGTCTCGAGTGAATGTTTAGAGCAGAACTAGAATAAATTTTCAAAAACATTCTGTTATGCTATTGAGTGTCAGTGTCAGAAACAGGTTTATAAGCCTCACTGTTTCAAATCTGACAAGTTTACAGCCAATACACAACTAACAACAATATTGGGGGTAGCTCTGTCTTCATTCACCGTGCTTTTAGCTAATTCTCTGTCATATCACTGAGGTTGTCTTGCTAAGTAAGAATTTAACACACTTAGTTCACTGGCTAACAAACATGCCTAATTTATACTGCTTGAAAAAATGAACATCAAGAAAGTAACACTACATAGCTAGCTTACTTACTCAGTAAGATGGACAGTTACATTTACAGCATTTGGCAGACATTCTTGTCCAGAGCAACTTACATTTTTATACAACTGCGCACTTGAGGGTTAAGGGCCTGGCTCAAGGGCCCAACAGTGGCAGCTTGATGGTACTGGGATTTGAACCCCCGACCGATGGATCAGTAAGGCAGAGCCTTACCCACCTGAGCCACCACTGTCCTTATGGTTAAAGGGGTCCATTGACTTTCTAGGCATTAAAATAAATAAATAAATAAATAAAAATAAAAAAACATGAACTACAGAGGTGTCTCTTGGAAATAAAATGGAATGGAACAATGTCTTTCTGAAGCCATTTGTTTCCTCCTGTACACGAGAGTTAATGACCCCTGCACAGGCCGCCATGATATTAATAACATCACCATCTTTTTTATTTCTCATGAAATCAATCCCTTTCTTCTGTTTCTTAACACTCGATCAAATACTTTTCCACTTTCTATGAATTGGTGTTGCGCTGCCAAGATATCACTCATGCGCATTGTTCCTCTGGTCTCATTATTCATTCATTTATTCATTCATTTTCTGAACCGCTTAATCCTAATTAGGGTTGCAGGGAGGCTGGTGCCCGTCTCAGCTGACTCTGGGCGAGGGCGGGGTACACCCTGGACAGCTCGCCAGGCCATCGCAGGGTCAACACGCACACAACCATTCGCACTCACACTCACACCTAGGGGTGATTTGGAACAGCCAGTTAGCCTACTGTGCATGTTTTTGGACTGAGTACCCGGAGGAAACCCACGCAAGCACAGGGAGAACATGCAAACTCCACACAGAAACACCCGAGCTGGGAATTGAACCCAGGACCTTCTTGCTGTGAGGCGGACGTGCTAACCACTACACCACCGTGCCGCCCCCGTCTTGTTATTGTTATTATAAACAGACACAGAACTAAAACAATATGTAAAATAGACCTCAGGGATTCAGACGCTCCCGTCGAAAGGACCATTTCATAATATGCCAATATAGAACAAGCATAGCAAGTTTGAAAGCCCCAGCTTCAGTGCACAACAAGTAAATGTCCAGAAACCTAACATACAGCTTTGCCTCTGTGACTTTGAAAAGAAGGTCGAGGTCACTCACATACAGACTCATCCTAGCACTCATAATAGAGAGCAAGCATACCAAATTTGAAAGCCCCAGCTTCAGCACATGGCACGTAAATGTCCGGAAAATAAAGTGTGATGGACAGACAGACAGACAGCGGACAGAGCCCATTTCTATAGCTCACCGTTGTTCAGCTCAACAAGTAAATTTATGGGGTATGTTTGGGCAGCACCTCAACTTTCAGGAACACACTGTCCTTGATGTGAAATGCGTCTTGAACAAAGTTCTAACTATCCCAAGATTCATACCCCTTCAATATCTTTCTAAACGCTCAGAGTATGTAGTGTCAGTACTAGTATAAATAAATACTCAGAGTATGTATATAACTTGTCATGTGATCAAAGAGTGAGCAATATATCTCGTGAGTCAGTATGCTGCATGATATCATGCTGTCAACATCAGGCCAGAGTTATACTTTTTTTTTTTTTCACACTCATACAGGCACGTGCAAGGGATTTGTGCAATGCATAACCGTGTTTGTAATCAGCAGTGGAGACCTTTAAAATGCTTCATTAAGTCAACAGAAAATAAACAATAAGCCAGGCGAGGTGGATTACCCGGCATTCGTGCTGCAAGGGGTACAGAATGTCTTTTGTGGATGACATACTGCACATTTTGGTGCACAAATGCCACTCAGTACACCTTATCCGGCTCTTCACTTCATTGCCGTGGGTTTGCAAAGCATTTCAAGGGTCTCAGTTGCTGAATCTTTCAGAGTTTAACACAGACTTTGAGGTTTCTTCTGGGGCTATACAAAAAGTGAGAGATTTGCAAATGTGCATGTCCATATTGACTCAAAAACAGCTTTTTTATTATTCGCATGACCGTAACGCACTTCATTTGTTCACTGTAGCAACAGTCCCAGAATTTTTTGATTGCACCTCGTATGTACATACTGCATATGTTTCCAGCTACTGCAGGCTAGATCATCATTTAGCATCATTTGGGCACTGACAGAAAACCAAGCCATAAGAATTGTCCAGATTTACACCATGTATAAAAGTATAAAGTGTTTAGCCACGTAGCCTTTAATATATTTTAGTATTAATCTGTACAATAAGTGGACAAGAATTCCATTAATGTCATTCTGACTGTTCAATAAAATTTTCAATCGATTATTTAGTTAACCACTTACCACTGACTTACCACTTAGCGATATCGCCCCAAAGCCGTTTGTTTTCTGAGGTCAATCCTATTATTTCTCCACTAATTCACTAACACACACACACACACACACACACACACACACAGTTCCACAAGCATTAGTAATACCAGATCTGAGTGTGACTTTAACAGGAGACTGAAGGGCAGTGTACTTAGACCACTGAGGATTTAATGATTTATTTGGAAGCCTTCAATCCCTCGGGAAGTCGCCAATGTTCCCTGCATATGAATGTGGCTGGCAGGCTTCAGTGATCACTGAAATAATATAAATGGAAATAAAGGCATGTGAAATTGTAATACAGTTTAACATTTCCATTTGTTGCAGGTTTTATTAAAATTATGGTGTTACTCTTGAAGCACACTGTCATCTTCACAAGCAACAATTTTCTAAATTTCATCATACCTACCTATTTATCTAGCATTTCCTAATATATGATTACACTAAACCACATATAAAATACTTAAAACTACTGCTAGATATTTTGGCTAGGATAATTGGATTCCAAATTGCCCCTAGGTGTGGGTGTAAATGTGAGTAGTTTGGTATGTATGTGTGTGTGTGTGTGTGTGTGTGTGTGTGTGTGTGTTGCCCTGGCAAGCTAATCAGGGTGTAACCTGCCTTCACACAGTGATGGATGAAGATCTAATAAGATCTAAAAGTTCTAATAGGATTAAGTAGTTTTGCAAATGAGTGAAATACTAGATCAGTTTGGGCACACGGTGATGCAGTGGTTAGCATATCCGTCCCTCTGAAAAGTCCTGGGTTTGAGTCCCAGGCTCAGCAAGGGCATTTGTATGTGAAGTTTGAATGTTCTTCACATGCTTGTGTGGGCTTTCTCCAGGCACTCCAGTTTCCTCCACAGTCCAAAGACATGCACATTAGGCTAATTGGCTGTTCCAAACTGTCCCTAAGTATGAGTGTGAATGGTTGTGTGTGTGTGTGTTGCCCTGTGGTTAACTGGCAAGCTATTCAGGTTGTACTTTCTTAAAATATTTAACTTGCTGGCATTTTGTGCTCTTACACTTTGTTCCATCTCCCACTTTATCTACCATCTCTTTTACCTCTCAATAGCAGTGCTCTCAAACTCTCATTCCCCTCAGCCAGAAAAGTGGGATATTTGTACTATGTCACTGTCTCTCAGGATCTACAGTGAAGTCTGTCAGAGCTGCATGGAATATAATTGAGCTATTGCACTGTTAGCAGCGTTAGTCTGTGTATAAAAGCAAATAATTATTTTTAATGTTAGCGTTGTGCTGTTTCATCTCCCCTCTTCCCACTTCCTTACAGTGCTTTGTTTATTCACACATGAATTTCACTTCAACAACAATGTGAAACAGTTTCTCATAGAGCAGTTTGTCCAACTGAATTTCACTTACTTCATGTCATGTCATGTCATTTTCTGAACCGCTTATTCCTAATTAGGGTCGCGGGGAGGCTGACGCCCATCTCAGCCGACTCTGGGCAAGGGCAGAGTACACCCCGGACAGCTCGCCAGGCCATCGCAGCACTTACTTCATAAGCCTCTCCATTTTATTTACAATTCCATTTCAATATGCTCCTTCACTCCAGACTCCCTATTCTCCCACTGCTTATTCTTCTGTCACCCCACATACCACAGCTAGTTTGTCAGCATCACTGTCGTCATTATCATCATCAGCTTCACGATCAACATCTTTAACACAACTATCACCATCAATACTATCATCATCATGATCATCATCATCATCAGCATGACCGTCATCATCACCATCACCATCAATAATATCATCATTACAATCACTATCATTTATTATCATCTTCACCATCAACACCATCATCATCATTATCAGCATCTGCACCGTGATCAGTAATGTCATTATCATATCACCATCACCATCAATGTCATCATCACCATCACGATAAATTCTATCCACACCATCATCAAAAACACCTTCATCAGCACCATCACCATCAACATAATCATCATTAACACCATCATCATTATTACCATCGACACCATCATCAACACCATCATCATTATTATTACCATCAACACCAGCGTTATCATTATCACCATCAAAACCATCATCATCAATATCACCATCAACACCAGCGTTATCATTATCACCATCAAAACCATCATCATCATTATCACCATCAACACCATCATTATCATTTTCACCATCAACACTACTATCACACCAACACCATCATCACCACCATCATCAATATTACCATTAACACCATCATTATCACCATCAACACCATCATCATCATTATCACCATTAACACCATCATTATCATTATCACCATCAACACCATCATCACATCAGCACCATCATCACATCAACACCATCATCACCACCATCATCAATATTGCCATTAACACCATCATTATCACCATCACCATCAACACCATTATTATTAACATCACCATCAACATCATCGTCACCATCAACATCATCATCATCATTACCCTCATTATTATTATTACCATTAACCCAGTAACACCATTATCATCACCATCATCATTACCATTAACACCACCATTATCATCATCACCTTTACCATCATCATCACCATCAATAGCACCATCAACACCATCATCATCACCATCAACATTATTACCATTACATGACCATTATCACCATCATCATTACCATCAACATCACCAGCATCATTAGCATTATCACCATGAACACTATCATTATCACCATCAACACCATCATCACCATCAATTCCATCATCATTACCATCAACACCACCATTAGCATTATCTTTATCACCATGAACACTATCGTTATCACCATCAACACCATCCTCATCACCATCAACTCCATCATCATTACCATCATCACCATCATCATTACCACTGTCATTATCACCATAAACACTATCATCATCAAGACCATCGTCATCAACATTAACACCACCATCATCAAGACGATCATCATTATCACCATCAACACCATTACCACCATTATCAACATCATCACCATCATCATCACCATCAACACCACCATCATCATCATTGCCATCAACACCATTATCATCATCACCACCATCAGTATTACCATAAACACCATCATTATCACCATCATCACCATCAACACCACTATCATTACCATCAACACCATTATTATTACCATCACCGTCAACACTATCATTATCACCATCATCATTACCATCAACACTATCATCATCATCACCATCATCATTACCATCAACACTATCATCATTATTACCATCATCATTATTACCATAAACATCATCATTATCACCATCAACATCACCATCAACACCATCATCATCACCATCAACTTGATCATCATTATCGTCATCATGATCATCATTATTACTATTCACACCATTATCACCACCACCATCACTATAAACTGCATCATCAACACCTTCTATATCACCATCACCCTCATTATTATTATTATTATTATTACCATTAACACCATTATCATCATTAACACCATCAGCATCACTATCATTATCATCATTATCAACATCAACACCATCATCATTATCATCACCATCAACTCCATCAACATTACCATCAACACCACATCATCATTACCATTATTATCACCATCAGCACCATCATCATCAAGACCATCGTCATCATCAACACCTTCTTCATCATCATCAACACCATTATTATCATTACCAGCATCATCATCAAGACCATCATTATCATTATCACCATCAACACCATTACCATCATCATCACCACCACCATCATGATTACCATTACCACCATCATTACCACCATCATCATCACCATCAACACCATTACCATTACCATCACTATTAACATCATCATAACCATCACCTCCATCATCATTACCATCAACACCAGCATCATCAATTCCATTATTATCACCATCAACACCATCATCATCAAGACCATCATCATCAATACCTTCTTCATCATTATCAACACCATCAACACCATTACCATCAACATCAACACCATCATAATAATCACCATCACCATAAACACCATTATCATTACCACCAACACCATCATCATCATCACCATCAACACCACCAATATTACCATCCATACCATCATCTTCAATATCATCAACTCCATCATTATCATCATCATCACCATCATCATCATCAACCCCATCATTACCACAAACACCATCATCATCAGCATCAACTGCATCATCATCACCATCAAAATCATCATCATCAACAACAAATTCTTCATCACCGTCAACACCATCATCATCACCATCATCAACGCCATTATCAACATTATCACCATCAACCCCATTATCATCACTCTAAACACCAACATCAGCATTATCACCATCTTCATCACCATCAACATCAATATCAAACCCATCATCATTACCATCAACACGATCACCAACACCATCAGCAGCAGCAGCACTATCAAGACCATCCTTATCACCAACATTAACAAAATTATCACTATCATAATCATCTACACAATCACCAAAATCATCAACATCAAAACCATTATCAGCATTGACTTCATCATCACTATGATCATTAACATCATCACCCCATTATTATCACCATCATATTTGTCCATCTGTCTATCCATTAATGAATCTATCCAGTGATGTCTTTACCTATTACACTCATGTTTTTCTTTCCACTACGTGGTTCCACCAAGAGTGGTTTTACGCCACTTGAAACCAAATCACGTTATTTCCTCCAAGGCTTATTGGAAACATCTCTCATCTTCCTTTTCCCATCCTGCATCAGCCCATTCATTTCAGGGAATTTTATTGCTCACCTCTCTGCTCTTCTTTTTAAGCACTGAGCCTTAGAGTTACACACTCTCTCTCTCTCTCTCTCTCTCTCTCTCTCTCTCTCTCTCTCTCTCTCTCAAAAAGTTCACTAAATTACACATCCTTGCAGCAGCCTCTTTAATCTTCTTGAATATTAAACTTAACTCAAATACTCTCTATTTCACATTCTGCTCCAATATATTTTAACCAAGATAAACTCTACCGCAATGCTATTTCAAATAGATTAATAAGTAAAAAAGAATTCTGCCTGGAAAACCAGGGAGAAGTTTTATATTATCAGTAACATCATCAATAAACAACCAGTGACCAGTTTTACTTGCAGCCATACTGTACATGTCTATGTACATGTTAGACCAGTGATATGGTGTGCTTTGGATCATGAACCTTTACTTTCCTTGTATGATATTGGTAAGCCATATTTAGCCAGGAAGATTGGATGTTAAAATGTTTACACTTCAAATTTATATCAACAAGGAGAAGAAATAAGATAACTTTTCTCTCATTACATATATATATATATATATATATATATATATTTAGGGCCACCAAGAAATTGTTCCAGTATTGATTGAAATGTGAAAATAAAGCTACACAGTCATATAAGAGATGTTAAGGACTTTTTCTTATCATATCAGCAAATATGACTGATAAAGATGAGGCTAATGTATGGTACAAAGAAGCAGATGCTAACAGCTACGACTTCTCTCAGCATAGCCTAGCACAACACAGAAATGGTGATGTATAATCAATTGCCCCTAGGTGTGAGTGTAAGTGTGAATGGTTGTGAGTGTGCTGGACCTGCAATAGACTGGTAAGCTGTTCAGGGTGTACCCTGCCTTTGCCCAGAGTTGGCTGAGTGTGGCTTCAGCCCAAACAACCCCTACTGAGCCCAGACCCTAATAGCAAATTACCAGTTTCAGTCAAATGGTGAACATGTTAAGCGTTAGCCTCATAACAACACTAAACAAACGAAGAAATCTGTGGTCTCCTTCTGCAGAGTTGCACTACTTGTGTACAGAAATAGACTCATGAATAAGTCCCAATCCCATCGATCAAGTGGGAAGTTGAGTGTGAGACATGGAGATAACAGAGGTCCAGCTTGTGTGCCTCACCCCGACTCAGGGATACAGCACTTAGAAAGGTGTAGGCTGGCTCCTGCTTTTATACACCTGTTTCACTGAGTAGGTTGATATATTCCAGTTCAAGTGCAACGCATAATCACTCGCTTCAGCCAAAAAAAAATTTTTAGACCAGAATATAATTTCCCTTCTGCCAATAGTCTCAGAAACACACAGACACCCATCTTTCATGTAAACCCTGGCTCGTTTCATGTATTATTCACAATTCATACAAATTCATGCCATATTCTGAAAGACTACGCAATGCGCTCTAATGGCTCCTGTGTGCCTCTTTTTTTATAGTGTGATCACTGCATAGACTTCCTAGGGGAGCAGCCTTGAGTTCAAAAGGCAACCTGTATGAAAGTACTGCTGCAGACACAGACATCCTGTTATCACACAAACTCATGCTGCAGGAGTGGATGTGCTCCGGCATCCCCATACATACAGTGCAAAGATAATTGAAATGATGGAATACCTACCATCAGAAAGTCATTACAGAGTTTATGCAATTTAAAGTCTATTAAGTCTTCTACCTTTTACACCCCTCCCTCTACCAAAAAAGGTACATATTGTTTTTCTTTGTTTTTTTTTTTTTATTATTTTAAAGAAAATTTCAACAACTATCATATTTGAGTTCCAATGGCATATTAAATTTAACTAATCCAAGTTTGAGTTAATTGATAATTCGGTTTTGCTGATTAAATAAGCAATAAATGTGCCCTTCTTTAGGCTAGTTGAGTATCAGTTGTGCGTTAGATTAAAGACTTACAAAATATCCAGAAAAAAACTTTCTTCTGAAATCCGTCAGTCTATATTGGTTCTGAGAAA
Organism: Neosilurus mollespiculum; assembly: GCA_030014195.1. Taxonomy (NCBI): domain Eukaryota; kingdom Metazoa; phylum Chordata; class Actinopteri; order Siluriformes; family Plotosidae; genus Neosilurus; species Neosilurus mollespiculum. Next base: position 14,853,671 of record JAQMYF010000021.1, read on the forward strand.
TGAAGGCTAAGATCTCATACGACGGTGTGTACTACTCCCTTCACAGAACAGCACAAACTGTCTCTCACCAGGATAGAAAAAGAAGTCTGAGACCCTGTTGAACAACTGAACAAGAGGACAAGTACATCAGAGTCTTTAGTTTGAGAAACAGATCCCTGACAGGTCCTCAGCTGGCAGCTTTATTAAATAGTATTCGCAAAACAGCAGAATCAACTTCAACAGTGAAGAGCCGACTCCTAAAGTTGGGGATGGGGGGGTGGGGGGGGTGTAATTATGCATATCTGAGACTGGACAATAAAAGAAAAGGATTAAGATGGGCACCAGAAGACAGACAATTGAACAGAGGAAGATGAGAAAAGTGCTATAGATAGATGAAGTTTGAGGTGTTTGGGTCACTAAGCACTTGTGAGGTGCAGAATAAGGAAAGGAGGCTGGAGGAGTGCTTGACACCATATGTTAAGTATTTTGGAGGAGATGCGATGGTCTGGGTGTGCTTTGGTGGTGGTAAAGTGGGCAAGTTGTAGAGAGTAAAAGGGATCTCAAACAAGGAAGACTATCATTCCATTTTGCAACACCATGCCATAGCTTGTGAACGGCACTTGACTGCCACTTTCCTCCCACGACAGGACAATGAGTTAAAAACACTCCAAACTATGTAAGAACTATTTAGAAACGAATTCATTCAGCTGGTATTCTGTCAGTAATAGAGTGGCCAGCACCATTACTGGATCTTCACCCAAGATGTTGTGGGAGCAGCTTGACTGTATGGTATGTAAGAAGTGACCATCAAGCCAGTCTAACTTATGGGTGCTTCAGGAAGCATGGGGTGAAATTTCTTCATCTTACCTCAACAAATTGACAGCTAGAATGATAAAGGTCTGCAAGGCTATAATAGCTACAAATAGAGGATTTTAGACAAAAGCAAAGTTTGAAGGACAAAATTATTATTTGTTATCTCATCAATGTCTTTACTATATTTTAATAATTATTTTGCAACTCATTTGATGGATGTAAGTTTGTGTTTTCGCTAACAGAATACTAGCATATCATACTATATTATAAACTATATAACTATACTATATTACATTTATATTATAACTAGAATACTGGAAAAAAATAAAAAATATATAAATAGCAGTCCAAATATTTTTCTATAGATCTCAAGGTTGTTGTTGTTGTTTTTTATTTTAATGGCAGAAACTTTTTAGTTTTTCTGTTGGTAAATGTAAAATCAGCAAATTATCTGTTAATAAGAAAAGATACTTCAAACTTCAATCCTGAAATTAGGAAAAATCTGAAGAAATAGGAGAAATATCATATTTTTATATTTGCTTATTTTAGGTTTATTATAGAAAATATTATTAAAAAAAAAGATTAACTTTATTCAAAGCATTTATATTTGGTATTTTTTATTATTATTATACTTATTTTTAAAATTATTTCAAAAAATAAAAAAATATATTTTAAGACTACAATTTCATTTATTCATTCATTTTCTAAGCCGCCTAATCCTAATTAGGGTTGCAGGGAGGCTGGCGCCCATCTCATCCAATTCTGGGTGAAGGTGGGGTACACCCTGAACAGCTCACCAGGCCATCGCAGGTCCAACACACACACAACCATTTACACACACAATCACACCAAGGGATGATTTGGAATAGCCAAATTTATTAAAAGCACAGAGATATATGTTAAAGGTAGACAAGATATGCTGCTGTCCTACTTAATGGTACTGCCCTTATAATAAAAAAAGCTTCATAAGGATCATTAGTGGGGAGTCATTGTTGGTTCTGTTGTATTTATAAATTAACAAAGCAGGGACTGGAATTACAAACTCAGCAGCTTGTCAGCTAGAAGGCAGATGCACATCAGCATCTTTGGGTTGAAGAGTAGATCTGTGTACCTGACAGCTCAGTGTGCCTTTCCAGTGCAAAACTGTTACAAGCACGACAAAGTGACTCACATCAGTTTTAGGGCAGCATTTTCTCCTCTGACTCAGGAACGATCTTCCACATGCATTCAAAACGTTGTGAAACTCTTCAATCCTTTTATTGATTATTTTAAGCATTACTTTTCTTGATAAAAAGAAAACACAGCGTAGGTGTAGCATGTATCAAACACCGTGGAACATATGGCACATGGCGTTTGCTTACACTCACACCTAGCGGCAATCTGGAACAACCAGTTAGCCTAATGTGCATTTGGACTGTGGGACTGTTGGACTGGACTACCCAGAGGAAACCCACACAACCCAGGACCATCTTACTGTGAGGCCGACGTACTGACCACTATGCCACCATGAGTTCCAATACACAAAAGAAAATTATACTGCTATATTGAATGTCTTTACATGAGATTCATGTTTTTTGTTAGTCGTATCCAATTCCCACCCATCAAGTATTACCTTCCCTATCACATGACCACAACCAACCAGGGAGGGGTGTAATCATGCATATGCCCCCTCCGTGACATGCAATGCTGCCCCCTGCATCTTTACAAACTGCTGCGCATGCATATTTGGGGGCAGCCTAACACACTCGAAGGGAAAGCACTATCTGCCTCCTCATACAAATGAGCTCAAGAAGCCCATGATTGGCTGGTGATCACTGTGAGTGACAGGGAAGTGAGCATATATGATCCCGCCCTCCTATGACAGCTCGGCCAATTAGCTCCCATGGACTCCTGGTCATGGATGGCTGCGGCATCAACCTGGATTCAAACTTGCGACATGAGATTCATGGTAAATTGAACCTTCTTGCTTCACATGCAGTGCAGCAGACACTCTTCTACCCCATATCATACTGTAGATTTTTGAAAACTGTGTTTGCATAATGCATTATGTGTCTGTGGGTGACACAGTTGCATACATGTACATCTCACAGCAGGAAGGTCCATGGTTTAAGTCCTAGTCTCGGTGAGGCTGTTTCTGTGTGGAGTTTGTTTGTTCTCATTCTGCTTGTGTGGTTTTCCTCCAGGTATTCCAGTCTCCTCCCACAGTCAAAAGACATGCACATTAGGCTAACTGGTAAAATTGCCTCTAGGTGTGACTGTGAGTGTGAATGGTCGTGTGTGGCCCTGCGATGAAGTTGTGATCTGTTCGCCCGCGGTCGGCTGGAATAGGGTCCAGCCTAATAGGATTAAGTACATGGATAACTGTACTTGGTGTGGACCATGGTACGGATTATGAGTTTTCGTTAATAAATACTGAGCCAAATGCATCTTTTGTGCTTTTTTCTGCTCCGGATTAGCTCTGGATGGTTTGCCTTTTAATCACAACTGGATTATGGTGGATGTTTACAAGAGAGTACAGCCCTGTAGCATACACTCCTACAGTTACCTGGACATGTACTGGACTTGTTTTTGTCAGTCAGTCTAAGCTGATTTCCTTTATTTTACTCATTACATTCCTGCACACTGTCTTAATGTACATCATTCACTCTTTTCTTCTCACATTACAGACAATAAAAGGCACATCTACCCATCTCTCTCTCTCTTTCTCTCTCTCTCTCTCTCTCTCTCTCTCTCTCTCTCTCTCTCTCTCTCTATATATATATATATATATATA
>JAQMYF010000021.1:14876345-14900518 GCA_030014195.1 Neosilurus mollespiculum
ACAATATAATTTGGACTTATAATAAAAAACCATGGATGCAAAAATGTGTTAATTTAGGTTTTTTTTTTTTTTTTTTTTCATGTTTGGTGTAAAAAAAAATAAAAAATCCAAAGAATTTCAAGGAACAGAAAATAAATGTCTGTGGATAATAAATGACTTTAATCAAGCCTAATGCATTATGAACGCTCTAACAGTCTTAATGCTTCTGCTGTAAACATGTTTGAACTCATTCTGTTAACCACAAAAGTTCCATTTATATGGAGGACAGCACCAGCACATTACACACAATAAGGGTATCAAATACGTCCAAAGAACATCATTACAAAATATTTTATGATTGAGTCATTCAATTAGGATTTCACAGCCACCAAGTCTGCTCTGTTTTGTTGCCTTATATATCTCAAAAATACACACCAAACAGGAATAAAAAAAAAAGAAGAAGAAGAAGAAGAAGAAGAAAAATTCACTTGACTGTCTTGCTGTGACCTTGACCTGACTGAATATATTCCAAAATCTAATCAGTTCATCTGCTGGTTATAATAAGAATTTTATATACATTCTGTAAACATTCGGCTCTTCGTTATATCACACTAATGAGAATATTCTGAAGGAGATGTATGAACATACCCCGGAAGCATCTGGATTTCACTGTTTACACATAGGCTTAAAAATGACAAGCAAGAGAGTTTATCAATGACAAACTTCATAAAAGTATAGACTGTGAGCCTGAATATTCACTCATTCATTCATCTGCCAAACCGCTTAATCCTATCAGGTGGGGAGGATGGAGTCTATCGCAGCCAGATCTGGGAGAAGGCAGGATAAACCGTGTACAGCTCGCCAATCCATCACAGGGCAACACGCAACCATTCACACTCACACCAGAGAATGCTTTCCATAAACCTGCTTGACGACGGTTGTGAGTCAGGCGTATCAGCTGTTAAAAACATATACAGCACGCAGTGCACCCACTGCTTGAGTCTGTCCAAAGTCTTCAATGATGTATGTTTTAGTGGATTGCTATAAGCTTTCCAATAACTTATTCTTACTTTTTTTTCCCCAGCAAAGCAGGTACTGCTGCTAATATAATAATAAATCTTTTTTGATATTCAGCTATACATAACAATTAATCAGCATCAACTCAAAGACAAGGCGACTTAATTGGATTTCCTGTGATGGGCACGTGCGGACATGGACAACCATCCAAATAATGTTCTTTTAAACAAAGCTTAACATCATCACTGTCAAGAGGCAGGACTTTTTAGAGTGCAGGTTATTTAAGGAATGGGTGTGATTGTGAACAGGTATGCTTAATCAGTAGTGCAGATATTGCAGGCAAGAATATGAATCATTACATCTGACAACATCAGCCAAGTGTCATGTGCACTGTAGGTCTTCACTCGACTGCAGCGTCTCAGTGGTGATAGATATTGTCAGTGATGTGACATTAAGCCAGAGTTAAAGTGAGACAGAAAGCCAGCGCACAAGTTGAACTTGGCACCGAGTTTACTTGTTACCAAAATCAAGCCAGGAGATTTGTGCCAAGAAAAGCAGCACAAAACATAGCTTCTATTTGTATAGTGGAGCCCCACTGATAAGGGAAAAGTGTCTTTTTGAATGTCAAGAAGTGTCCATCCGTCTGGCGTACGTGTACCGGCGTACATGCCGGTATATAACCATGGTAATGAGAATGAATGTCTGAATGATGGTAACATCTTCTACTCTATCTTTCCCTCCAAACTGTTACTTGTTTCAAGCAATAAAACAGAATAAACAGAATTTATCTGCCAGGTATATTTGTTTTTTTTAACTGGTAAAATAAACTATTACTTCCATGCAATGCATTACTCACTTGAATAGAAAGGCTTTTGTATTATTGGAATGTTCTCTAAAGCTGCGGTTTCTAAATGGTGGACTTTACATGTCGAGACTAAGATTGCGTGTTTGGTTTCCTCATTTTTATTCCCTTCTATAAACAAATGAATTAATCTTGATACGTAGGATACGTGTACGGGGTTTGAGAGTTCCACCAAAAACTTTTCATATAAGAGAAACCTTATGGGCGCTCCGCTTTTAGGCACTGCCTAAATCCCCATATAATTATAATATATTCAGTAACATATCAAAAGTAAAGATAAGTAAATGATTTCTGAAAGATTTAAATATAGGTATATATATATATACATACTAGCCATGTTGATGGAGATTCCTCACAGCAGTACTCCGACTCACTTTCTTAATTTCTTATTTTCAACAGCTCACTTGGGAGTCTGAAGACAGCTGTCAGAGAGCCCAGGTCAACCTTGGCCGACTCCTTGCCTTTGCTGTTAAATTGTACAGTCACTATGTTGACTTTGGAAAGAGGAATCCCAAGGTTTGTGCAGTCTGACCCTGGATAAGTCCACCTCATACTGACCCACAATACGCCCTCTTTAAAAATAAGACGACTCTTTTACTCCTGGTGTTCACAGCATAGCCATTTACTATAAACAATTTACATACTGCAATCGAAAATAAAATAATATTACTATATTAACAAGTTAAAGCTCTGTAATGAGGGGTGTCCATTTACTGTTGATATGCCTCTGTATATTTTTAATTCTATTTATGAAATCAACATGTTAAGTCACTGAGTCGAAATGTCAGGCTAACAGCACTCCTGCTGTAAACAACTGGCAATAATTAATACACACCACATGGAAGTGCTCGTGTTTAGCAAATGTTTTTAACGGTATCGCTCACTGTCTGGAAAGTATGATTTGGTTCGGCAGTAAGATATTTGATTTATTAGTTATGATGTGTCAGTCATAGAGAACTGGCAATACACAGACTCAAAATAAGATGTTTTTACTTCAAATTATTTCATGCAAAGTCACACAAAATCTTCACACACAATCTAACCATGATGGGTAAGGTGGATGAATGGATAAATGGAAAACAAATTTCGACAGAACTCAGAGTTTATTTTCCTGCTTTCGCTCCAGACTGTAGCTGGGAAACTCAGGGGAGATTTACATTTATTTCCTCCAGGGATGAAGTCGGTCTTAAAGGAGCCGCACTACTCTTGTAAACACCTACCAACAGATCAGGAGGTCCGCCTTTCGGCAGTGCCTAAATCTTCAGGGCTGCAGAGCTTACTACACTCGTATCATTGAAATCATTTGAAATCTGTTTGTTGTTCCCTTTTCTTTATCAATCCTAACTTTAATCTTATATTTAATTCATACATTCCCAGTGTGCCAGTTTGCAAAATATAGAGAATTGAGAATCTCATATTCTGCTCACTTTCACCGTTATCTGTTACAATAATACAAATATTATTGGATTTTTGAATATTATGATTATTATTTTATTTATGTTGTTTTTTTTTTTTTTTGTATTTATTATTTCAGTGCTTACATATGAACATGCCATGCATTTCATCCTGTTTTAATGAAGTTAATGAAGTAGAGAGGCAACACTGTATGTGTCTCCAGAACCAGCTATCTACAGTTATGTGTAATTAAGGTACTGCAGTCAAGACAAATTACAGGCAGTGTCCCACATGCTGCATTTGCAGTTATCTAACAGTGTGTCTCACCCTTATCAGCATTCTCTTACCCATGGACACACATGGAGGGCCATTTTCAGTACCAACTGCCCACACATGCACTTACGTTTATAGACACAAACTAGAGTCATCTCTTTTTGACACATCCACACAATATGATGCTTACACACTTGCCGGTGTCCTCCTCAGACCTTCAATATACACCTACTAGTCTACCTCAGGCTGGTACGTGTCATATATAATGAATTCTTTGTTTACTGTATTCTTTCTGCATGACAGTGCCTCCTGGGTGGTGCTAAAGAAAAGCTTCCATCCTATGATTCAGAGGTCAAATCCTGACAATGCCCTAACCATCCACGACTAAGAGGGCAATACTGGCCATGCTCTCAGGATGTGAGGGGCAAACTTGGTCATGTGGAAAAAAAAATAATATATGACCAAATCAGATGGATGAAGGCAAAAAAAATAACATCTAGGAAAGCAGTAAAGGCTGCCATTCATTCATTCATTCATTCATTCATTCATTCATTCATTCAGTCATTCATTAATTTTCTGAGTTGCTTAATCCTTGTAGGGTCCCAGGGCAGAGGTGGGTAGTGACGCGCTACATTTACTCCGTTACATTAATTGATTAACTTTTTGCATAAACTGTACTTGTAAGAGTAGTTTTAATGCAACATACGTTTTACTTTTACTTGAGTCTCTCAGCTGGTCTGGGAACGCCCCGCGGTAGAGCTGGAGGAAGTGGCTGGGGAGAGGGACGTCCGGACCTCACTGCTTAGGCTGCTGCCCCCACGACCCGACCCCAGAACAAGCGGAAGAAGATGAATGAATAAATATTTGTGAAGAAGAAAGGCTACTTTTACTCCGTTACAGTGAGATGCATTCCACTCGCTACTTTTATTTTTAAATCGAAGTCACATGACTCTTTTTTGGCAATCAAACATAGCCACTAACACTAAAAATTTTGGTTCCGTTTCACCAATCAAATGGAGCCAGGCAGTCACATGACCGCACACAAAATCTCCGTGGCCCCACACAGAAGCAAAGTGATTGAAAGTAGAAAACAATGGCGGAATCAATGGCGTGTGATTCGGAATCAAAAGAGGCAGAACACCCCTGGCCTCACATTCAATCTATGTTTACCTTACAGACTATAAGAAGAATTTATAAAAAGAACAGCTATGTCATGTGCTGTCGTATGTGTCTGCCTAAACACGTTGCGGTAAGTTGTATATGTGTTTTAGCTGTGGATAGGCTAACATTAGCGCTATATATAACTGTCGAATGTACATTGCTTTGGAGTGATTTATTATCACACTGCAGCCTCACAGACAGACACACACATGCATACACACAGAGTCAGTGGACAGCAAAGCACAGTCACCACGGTGGAGAGAAACAATTTATAATAAACAAAAATGTTTTTTTCTGTTGGCCGCTGAGCATGTTTTTTTTTAAATATCTAAGTCATAGAGTATCCCACCGTCATGGTGTGGTGTGGTGATGAGTCTGTCTTAATGGATAAATTCCCTGTAGTCTCATTTATATTTTTCACGAGTTTAACAACAAAAGAAGTTATGAAGTTATTACCATTTCTTGTGGCTGAATTTGCCTTAATTTATGTGAAGTTATGTTTTATGTTATGCTATTTTAGTTGTTTTTCTAAAATTGTAATTTATTGTTTAAGTTAAAGAATTTGCACATCAAATTCAAAATTCAAATTTTATTTGTCGCATACAAAGTCATGTACAGTATATCATGTAGTGAAATGCTTATTATGGCTGTCCTATATTTGAAGAAGAATAAAAACTATCATTATCAAGAGGAAGAATAAAATATCAATAACCTTTTTTTTTTTTTTTTATGGGGTGTTTGCACCAATAGTTGACCAATAGTCAAATATAAATCAAAAAATAATACGGTAAGGATAGTGTCAGTGCAGTATGCACATTGCTATTTAATGTTTTTGTCTATTTGGTTACATTCATGCTCTGATTATTGAAACAATAAATCAGAAGTTACTCAGTACTTGAGTAGTTTTTTTGCTAAATACTATCTTACTCTTACTCAAGTAATTATTTGGTAATTATACTTTTTACTTTACTTGAGTCGTATTATTCTAAAGTAACAATACTGTTACTTGAGTACAATTTTTGGCTACTCTACCCACCGCTGCCCAGTGGGGTTCACCCTGAACAGCTCGCCAGACCATGGCAGGGCGACCTACACAAGTTCAGGGAGAAAATGCAAACTCCACAGAGCAACACCCTCGGGGAGCCCGGGACTCAAACCCAGGACGTCCTTGCTGTGAAGGGGTCGTGCTAAGGACTATTCTAGCAGGTACCCGAAGTCCATCCATCCTGTAACTTAGTGGTCCTTATAGAAGTGTGAGGGTGTGTGAAGGCCAGCTAGAAGGGAACTGACTTTTATTTTTGCTACTTCAGTGGAAATCACAATCCACAATTATCAAGTATTTATTTATTATTGAGTTATTGCCTCCTTTTACTGCCATAATCCACGTATCCTTTTATTTTATGTATTCATTTAGTGTTGAATTTCAGAAATAGAAAGGTCAATAAAACACAATATCATTATACATGATGCCACTGTGTTTCTATGTGACATTTGCATGTTGCTTGTGTGGGTTTCCTCTAGGTGCTCCAGTATCCTCCCATAGTCCAAAGACATTTACATTAGGGTGACTGGCTTTTACAAATAGCATGTAGGTGTGAAACTCCTTTAATCGATTCGTATACTGATCCATCTCCATCATACCTTTTCTGTCTAGGATGGAGTAGGAGGACGTTCCCACCCTGTAAGCAGTAATCAGCATGACTGATTTGATTCTGTTATTGAAATAAAACAAGCTCTGCTGCTTGTAGTTGTTTGTGTCTTGGCACTGTTGGACTTGAGTGCTGCATTTGGCACTATTCTGACCGGGATATTGTAATGGGCGGGTTTGAAGGCACACCTGGGACTGTGCTTGTGTTTAGGAACTGGCAGCTCAGCCGAAAGATAAGTATTGAGGGTTGTGTGTCAGGGTGGAATAACAATGGAAAATTATGAACAGCTGGATCCAATTATTTATTCATATAGATAATTTCTTCTAAAAAACAATGTCTTGTATAGCACTACAGTTTTTGAAATAGTGATCCAAAACTGGCATCCCAACAGGTTGTGCACCATTACATCCCTATAAACCATGTACAAATAATCCTAACAGTCTGTTCTTTGTGTGTTATAGGCAGATGTTCAAACTGAGTATGAGTTTTGCATTCATGTCTAGACAGCCCCATACACATTCATTCATTTGCGCACACTAATGTGGTCGTGGCGAGGATGGAGCCTATCTCAGCCGATAGCCCTAGGCGATGGCGGGGTATTCTGACTGGGAACTGAAACTGGGAACTGAAACTGGGCCATGTCGGTGAGAGCCCCGAATCCTAGACACTAGACCACTAGGGAGCTCCTCATGCACGGCGTGCTGTAATACATTGTGTGTTCTGAACCTGAACTGTTTCAGTACTACTGTTACAGTAGCTCTCCTGTGGGATCAGACCAGACGTACTTGCTTTCACTCCCCATGTGCATCATTGAGACTTGCCCCGTGTGCCAGTATCCACACTTGCACCCTTGTTCCACTTATTTGCATGTTCTTACTCAGGAATGCAAGACCGTAGGGTTTCCCAGTGCTCTAGTGTGTTGCTCTGTAAGGGCGTACTCAAACGCGCATCAGACCTCACTTCCCTGAAGGCTATTACCCATAATCCCTTACCGCTAATCCGCTAACCAATGAGGAAGCAAAGCAGTTGTTGTCTGGGTTATTTTATTTATTATTTATTTTATTTTTTTTGGGTGAAGCTGACAGGGAAAAACAAACAGAAATGTGAGAGGTAAGTGAGAACCTTACTCTGAGTAGAAGTTGATGCTAATGTGTCAAATTTGTTCTGATGTGAAGCTGTGGCTCAACAATACATCACATTTTAAAACAGGAAGTGACACAGACACGTGTACAAAACTGTGCCAGTTCTCCTCCTAATAACTTCTGTCGCTTGTGCACAAGTGTGCATGTCAAGGAAGACCTTAGGGCTTTGTGTGAACATTGGGACAAGGCTTGGGCACCCATAAGACTTTTTCAGGTTACTAGTTGTCCTTGCTTGGACCACCTTTGGTAGGTACTTACTACTGCATACAAGGAACACCACACAATTCAGTTCTGTAGTGAACATAACAAGTATCACTTTTCTTTGCTCCAATGTCCCCATGGCTTCACCCACCAAGTGATTTGTTTTCCCCTCTCTAACAGCAAACTGGGGGAAACAACTGCTGACACATTTCTTTCAAAAGCAAACACAGTTTAAAAGCAGCTTTTGGTCAGCAGTGAAGGCAGTCAGCCAGGAATCTCACTTGGATTGTATGTTATATACAATGTTGAATTATGTCATATTTATCTACCTTACCTAGCAAATCTTAACATGAAACTTTTATCTTACATACACAGTTATAATTTGTAAGACTGTGTACAAATAAAATCCTCAGTCATGCATTTATTCATTCATTATCTGAACCTTTTAACCCTATCTGGGTCATGGGTCTCAGCCAATTATGGCCAAAGGCAGGTACACACTGGACAGCTCACCAGTCCATAGCATTGCCAACAAACACATAACCATTCATACTCACCCTCACAGTCACACCTAAGGGCAATTTGGAACAGCCAATTAGTCTTGTGCACGTCGGACAGTGGGAAAAAATCAGAGTACCTGGAGAAAACCCTTTCACGAAATCTTGTGTAAATCCAGTGTAAATAAGGCTGTTCTGTGAAGTACTCAGAGGTTTGTTAGAGAACATTAGTGAACAAACAACATCATGAATCACAGGGAACACAACAGACAAGTCAGGGATAACGTTGTGGAGAAGTTTAAGGCAGTGTTAAGTTATAAAATAAAATATCCCAAGCTTTGAACATCTCACGGAGAGATGTTCGTATCCATAATCCGAAAATGGAAAGAGTACGGCACAACTGCAATCCTTCCATGACATGGCTGTCTACCAAAACTGACAGGTCGGGCATGGAGTACATTGATCAGAGAACTCTGGAGGAGTTGCAGAGATCCACAGCTGAGGGGGAAGAATCTGTCCACAGGACAGTGTATGTAGTAACTTCACAAATCTGGCCTTTATAAAACAGTGGCAAGAAAAAACTATTGTTGAAAGAAAGCCATAATAAGTCTCTTTTGCAGTTTACCACAAGCCATGTCGGAGACAGTAAACATGTGGAAGAAGGTGAACTTTTTGGCCTAAATATAAATCACGATGTCACAGGAAAACTAGCATTGCATATCACCCTGAACACGCCATACCCACCATGAAACATGGTGGTGGCAGCATCATGCTGTGGGAATGCTTCTCTTTAGCAGGGACAGGAAAGCTGGTCAAAGTTGATGGGAAGATGGATGGAGTCAAATTCACAGCAATCTTGGAAGAAAATCTGTTAGAGTCTGCAAAAGACTTGAGACTGGGGTGGAGGTTCACACGACCCTAAACATGCAGGCAGAGCTACAATGGAATGGGTTAAATCAAAATATTAATGTCTTAGAATGGCTCAGTAAAATTCCAGACCTAAATCCAACTGAGAATCTGTGGCAAGATGAAAATTGCTGTTCACATCCAATATGACTCATCATGAGCTATTTTGCAAAGAGGAATAGACAAAAAATTCAGTCTGTAGGTGTGTGTGTGTGTGTGTGTGTGTGTGTGTGTGTGTGTGTGTGTGTGTGTGTGTGTGTGTGAGAAAAAAAATACCATAAGTGTATCATTTTCCTTTCACTTCACAACTATGTGTTGGTCTATCACATATAATCCCAATAAAATACAATTAACGTTTGGGGTTGTAACGTGACAAAATGTAGATAAGTTTAAGAGGTGTGAATACTTTTACAAGCCACTATACACTGGCACCAAAATAGTTTTTTAATTCGTTTTTTTAATTTCTATGTCTGAATAAAAGGTGGGGATACGTTGTCATTTCTCTATAGTCCTGCAGGTGGCGTACTCAAATGCATCATTCCTTCCTTCTTTTTCCGATGTGCTAACCTCTACACCATTTTCCAGCCTGACGCTCTAATCTGTTCACACATTGGCCGACAGCACAGCATCCCCTGTGGCAGGAGCACATTGTTTGCTAACAGCAAATAAAGCTTTCTTGTTTACTTCTGATTTTAATTTTATTTTATATTGTTTAATCCTGCCCTTGGATTTTGGTGGTGGTTCTGCTAAGAAGAAAAGTATCAGGATGCAAGCACATGGGGCGAAGTTTATTCAGTGTAACAGAAGATAAACAGAAGACAAAAACAAAAGTCTATAAAAGGTCAGGCATATTTAACTGAAATAGTGGCCTTCAGTCACGCCAGCATGAACAAACAGAACAGGAGTCAAGAAGACCAGCAAACAGAAGGCGTGTCAACCAGAGGGAAGGAAACAGCTTACGCTAACTCAAGAAAACACAATAGCAGAAACAAACTGGTTCTCAGAAGACTTTAAAAGAAACCGACTGATGAAGATAAATGGATAAATAAACTCAACACATTGCCTCACAAACCGGCAGAGTAGGCAACACGATGTTAATACATCACAACAAGGCGTATCCAGCAGCATTCTCATATAACAACCATAATTAGCCCTTATTAAGTAGTCCTTAGCCCTGATGAGCTAGCAGCTGTGTCGCGGCGTTCTAGACAATGAACTGATGCTGCCACACATGACTGAAAATGCAGTTCTCCTGGAGTGCCCCACTGTGGGAGGCATGCAATGTGTGCTGATGCAATGGTGCACACACTTCTGATGCACACAGAAGCGAGCCACATGCATGCAAGGAGGCAGGGCAGCAATGACAATTCAAAGGAGTTACATTTAATTACTCGTGTTCAAATCAGTTGTGCGGCTCTTTTTTTCAAGGGTTTAAAGGTCAATTCAAAGTTTTCAAGGTTTAAAGCTTTAGAGGTATAACTCAGATTTATTTTACATGCTTCAAGGTTTGAAATTGTAACAAAAATTGGAATATTTATAGAATCAAGATACTTAAAGAATCGCAATATAAATAGGTCATTCCCTGAAACTGGTACCATAAAGTGCAACTTTCACACATTTTAATGTAGTCCAGCTTATCTCCCTCTATACTGACAATACATTCATGAACCATCATTACAGAGACGGTGAGAGAACTACTTCATTCGCATCACTGCACTTTTATTAGTAACAAACAGGAATAAATCTGTATGGACACAAAATTCATCCTAATTTTTGGTGAATAAATTAATTAGCGCTTGACTACGTGTGAAGCAAATACATTTCAGGAGGAACTCAACTGTACAGTGAACGTCGTAACATGGAACCCTCACCCCTCACAGGAGAAATGGGTCGGTTCCGTATGTAACACCACTGGTTGCGCGCGGAACCGTAAAATGGGGTGCGATTCTCTACTATTTATACTTTGAGTTGATACTTCGGTGGTAGCATGGCATCAAACATAAGCAACAAAAAAACCTTCACACCTTTCATCCACACACTTCAGAAAAATTTTCACTGGATGAATCCGAATTATTTTATCTGACATGTTGTATGTGTCCATGCGGTATGTTTTGGGCAGGGATTGCTCTTTTAATTCTTTATACTTTTTAGACAATAATTATAATCCAAAATGTCAATCATTAAATATGTCATTTTGGATGGCCCCTGGTGACTCCCATTCCTAGTGTCAAGGGTCACACTAGCAACACCTAGTGTTAGGGTCAAGAAATTCTATATATATTTTTTAAAATAGCATTGAAATGTGGCTATCTTGAGCATAGACGTGGAGTGAGCCAGCTCTGAGCTCTCACCCATTTATTTCTGTTTACAGTGTTAACATCCGCAAGAGAGAGATGAGAAGAGGGAAGTTAATTTTAGGTTTAGTTTGTAGAACATTACAATGTTTTAGAGATAAGAAAGTATAGCTAAGTTTACCAGAGCAACAGATAATTAAATAAAATATAAAGGCACACATTCACTGCGGTTGGTCATGTCCGGCATTCACATGTTTACCCGAGAACGTCCCTGAGTGTCACACCATCTAAAGCAACAGCCAGTTTAACATCCACAGCCTGAACAATGCAGGTTCTATTCCCTCTGTATACTGGTCTCAGCTCGTACTGAACAGGTTATTTCACTGTCACTCCTGATTTATTAGGAACATAGCAAGAGGGGAAAAAACCCAAAAATTGCCATTGTCACAAATTTCATGGGCACAGGAAGAAAAGTGTCATTGGAGTGGGAGGGAGAGCAGGAAGGGAAAAGCTCTCCTTCTTCTCCAAAAATGAATTTCAAGCCTCATTATTGATTCCTGCATTGGCTTTTTCACACCTGCATGAAAACATTAAACTGCTGCCACCTGCTCTGTGTATACACACACACACACACACACACACACACACACACGCCTGCACACACACAGACACACGCACGCACACACACATAAACACACACATACGCATACACACACACATGCACACACACACACACACACACACACAGACACACGCACGCACACACACATAAACACACACATACGCATACACACACACATGCACACATACACGCACACATACGCACACACACACATACGCGAAGACACACACACACACACACACACGCCCGCACAAGCACAACTGCACACAAGCATCCGCACGCACACACAAGCACACAAACACATATACGCACACACACACACACACACAGACACGCATGCACACGCACACACACAGACACACATATACGCATACACACACATGCACGCATACACACACACACACACACACAATAATAATAATTGAGTGGATACATGCTATCAATAGTTTATCATTAACAACACAATAAAAACACTACACCTCTTTCAGTGTCAAATTCAAGCACTGTTCATGCACTCTCCTGGTGCCATTCAGCCTGATCTCAGCCAACTCTGGGTAAAGGCGGGTGCACACTGAACAGCTCACCGAACCATTGCCGGGCCTGCACACACACGACCACTCACATTCACAACTATGGGGAATTTGGAACAGCTGATTAGCCTAACATGCATGTCTTTAGACTGTGGGAGGAAACCGGAGTACCCAGAGGAAATGCACACAAGTACGCAAGCAAAACTGGAACACAACACGACACCCTTGCCAATCCTGTGACTCAAACCCAGGACCTTCTTGCTGTGAGGCGGATGTGCTAACCCCTAAGCCACTGTGCCGCCCACAGGTAATTCAGTGTAAGGATATTCCTTTACGTTGTTTTGTTGTTGGTGTTTTTGTTGTTGTTGTTGTTGTTTTACATTACAAATACATAAGCAGTCTTAAAATATAAATCCAAAATACCAAAGAAAATAATCGGCTGATTATGGATAGGAGTGGCAGAACATTCATACTGTCCTTTAGAGATCATTTATCTATAAACACTGGAAACTCTGGGGTTACACCACCAGTCAGATCCACCCCCATCCACAGCCATATCATAACCATTAGGGTTAATAACCATGATGATATCACCCTCTGTCTCACACACTGAAGCTGAATGGACCATTACAACATATCATAATCTCCATTCTCAATACTTTCATTCCCCTGAGTAAAGATTCAATTAACTCCGAAGACGAATGTCAGTCCATAAAGAACATGACCGTCAGACTAAAGAGCCGACAGATAGAACTGTACATGTCCATGTAATATTTGATCTGACTGAGCATCACACATC
The DNA here is from genome assembly GCA_030014195.1 of Neosilurus mollespiculum. Lineage (NCBI taxonomy): Eukaryota > Metazoa > Chordata > Actinopteri > Siluriformes > Plotosidae > Neosilurus > Neosilurus mollespiculum. The sequence continues at coordinate 14,889,673 of JAQMYF010000021.1, forward strand.
ATTCTCACATCCTAATGCTGTACTATCATATATTGATTTATTCATATTCAGGAACTAGTTTATCCTGCTTAAAGTGGAGATCCTGGGAACACTGAGCATGAGAACACATTCCCACCTTTATTCACACCTGGCAGCAATTTAGCATTTTCAGAATATCCACCAGCAGAGAACCCAGATGTAACCCATGCAAACATGCATAAAGCATGTCAAAAAAACAGAGCCCCAGATCTAACCAAGGCCCTTATACCAGTAAATCACTTGTTAAACATCATTTTTATTGAACCCCTGACATAAAAACTGCATGTTTACACTTACCAGTCATAGCCAAGTAAAAACTGCTTTAAAAGTTTGATGATTTTGCAGCAGAGGTTACAGCAGAACTCCTGAGCAGCACCCAATAGGTTTTTTCATGGTTGTCCTGTGTCCATGTCCCTGTCCGTGCCTACTACATGAAACGCAATATCACTGAGTTGATTGTATTGCTGATTTGCATGATGACAAGCAGCAAGAAAAAAAAAAGATTTATTATTAAGAATGAAACTGAAACCCAAAAATCCAGAGGCTCATACACCACCACTGAGACTCGCACAGAATAAAAAAAAACATGAACTTGTTACATGGATAATTAAACTAAGAAGACAGGTGATATAAATAAACACAGCGAAGGAAAGGTGGTGAAAAGAAAACTTAGTGCTTTCCTGCTTTTGCTCCAGACCATAGTTGGGAAACGGTGGGGAGATTTATTTAGTTAGTTATTTCCGACAGGGCTGATATTCGGCCTTTAAAGGAGCCATGCTACTCTTATAACATTAGCCTCTAACTTTCAATAGAGATATATATCGGGAGCTCCGCCTTAAGGCAGTGCCTAAATCTAGGTGTTACTTCTGCTATGTATGTGCAACTTAGCTTTTTCATTAGTGCAGTAACATGATTGGCATGTTTCCTGGTTTGACAGAAGATGCAGGATATGTGTATACAAGCCCCATTTCTAACTTTACAGATTTTTCCAAAATATTTCGTCTAAGGATTCTTTGTCTCCACTCTCATAATATCTCTGATCAAACCAGGGACCTTAGAGCCATGAGTTGCCAAGGCTACCTCCTTCTTTCTTGAGTGCCAGAAGGGATGATGAGTGTTCAAAAGAGCCAGAATTCTACCCATCCTGAAGAAACCCTCTTTGGATCCATTAGCCATTAGCAACTACACAGTGGTATCACTAGTCTCTTTTCTTTCCAAAAATCTTGAACACACTATCTCTACCCAGCTGTCCTCCTATCTCTTGCAGAGCAACTTCCAAGACTCTAATCAGTCTGGCTTTAAGACAGTCCATTCCAAAAGACTGCCCTTTTGGCTGTCACAGAGAAGCTACATGCAGCGAGATCGGACAAGATGTGATCAGTCCTCATCTTCCTTGACCTTTCAGCACCATTTGACACAGTCAACCACAATACTCCCATGTACATAACCAGCAGTCTTTGAATTTGCGGTTCAGCATGGCAATGGCTTACTACCAGGAACCTTCCAAACTGGAAGGTTGTTCACATCAGGTTAAATGGAGATTATCAACATCTGCTCCATGCAGACTCTCCTTTGGCATCCCCAGGGTTCAGTACTTGGTCCACTTCTGTTCTCCTTTTATACTAGGTCCCTCAGTGATGGCATATCCTCACATAAGTTCTTATACCATGGCTATGCAGATGACACCCAACTTGTCCTCTATTTTCCTCCTTCAGGCACTGATGTTTTTGTCTAGATCTCTACATGTTTAGCAAATATTTCATCATGGATGGCAGCTCTCCAAGTAAAACTTATTCACAGCAAGATTGATGATAGGTGGTTGACTGGTGCTCATCCTAGCTGTCTCAACCCCACATGAGGATCTGGTCATCTCCCAGGACAACTCTTTGTTCTCTTCTGTTTTCAACCTTCCCAAGTTCTCCCACACTACTCCACCGCTGCACTCACTCTACTGGCCTCCTGTAGCTGCTCACATTAGATTTAAAACACTAATAAATGCCTACAAAGACACTGATGGACGTGCACCATCAAGGAAAACATGCATCCAAACTCTTGTCTGTCCTGTCACCATGCTGGTGAAATAAACTTCCCCTAGATGTTCGGACAACTGAGTCACCGGATGTCTTCAAATAACGGCTGAAAATACCTTTTTTCGGAAGTACATGGATTACCACAATCAGTTTACAGTTTTGACTGAGGGTAGCCTGTTTAGCCTGTGCCGTAGTGAACCAGTATCTGAATGTATTCACTGATAGTGATTTCAAAGCACTTATGTAAGCCACGCTGGATAAGGGGTTCTGCCAAATGTCGTAAATGTAAATGTAAATGTAAATGATGAGGTGAGGAGGAGCCAGTAGAACAGTGCAGCACATATTTACACACACCCTTTCACTATAGAAGAAAACATCTGACTTACGCTGCCATATAATTTACTGCAGGACGTTAACTTCATTATGGTATCACGGACACCTTCTGAGTCTATAAAGAAATATCACAAATCACACAAGAACATCAGTTTCCCTCCTCAACTCAATGCCACATCACACCAAAGTACAATCTGTTTATTTTAGGGCTGCCCCTTTACACGTGTAAATCATTGTAAATTAGAAGTGGTTGTATCACTTTACTCCAGTGGTCCAGATATACTGCTCAGATTCTCTATCATCATCTCTGCTCACCTCAAATCTAAAATAATCTGGAATTATTCAGACATACAACCCCTACAAAACTACAGGAATGTTTTTGTTATGCACTGAAGAGATTTGGGTTTAAGACCAAACGACGAATGAGACGATCAGAATTTCAGCTTTCATTTTCTGATATTGACTGTTTTCCCCTGATGAAGTTTTTTGTTACACTGTGTTCTGGGTCATCGTCTTGCTGCATTTTTATGTTCCTCCCAGATAGATTGGATGTATTTCCATATAAATGATCAGAGAGAATGTTTCTGTAGACTTCTGAATTCATACTGCTGCACCATCATGATTCCATCATCAATAAATATTAGTGAGGAAGTTCCAAAAGCAGCCAAGCAAGACATGGTACTACCACCACCCTGCCTCACCCATGAGCTGGTATGTTTTAGATCATAAGCAGATCTTTATAATCTCCACACCGTGGCTTTCCATTACTTTGTTAGAAGTTCATCTCGGGTCCAGAGCCTTTGTGGTTCATCTCTGTATTTCGTTCTTAATTTCATTCTGATCTTCTGGTTCTTACTGCTGATGAGTGAAGTGTTGTTGTTATCTTGTAATGCGGTCCCTGTATTTCTGCTTTTTTGTACGGTGGACTGTGAGACCTTCACCCCGCCATGTGAAGATTGTTGGTGAGGTCACTGACTGTTAATTTGGAGCTTTTCTTTACAGCTCTCACTACATTTCTGCCATGTCTGGCTGTTAGTACATCACTGGATTTGTTCTTTCTTAACCCATTCCAGATTGTTGTACTGGCTCTGCCCAGTGACTGTACAATGACTGGTGGAGTTTTTCTCAACTTCAAAATGGCTTGCTTTTCTCCTATAAACACCTCTCGGGTTTTCCTGTTGTTTTATCCTTTTTAACAACAAATGTCTTTACAGATGGAAACCCAGGGAAAAAAACACGAGTGAACATTCACAGCTATGCACTGTTTAAACAACCTGGTCACACCTGGTGAGCAGGAAATACCTGTCAATCACATGTTCAATTATTTTTTGACCAGTTGAAAAAGTTGGGTGGGTTTAAATAAAGGGTGCCATATTCTGAGTTATTTATGACATGGATGTCAATGTTAAGGTCAGGAAATAAAAGTCGAAATTCTGATCTGTCATCTCATATTCATATTTTGATTTCAAATCCAATTATCTTTGGTGTATAGGAAAAACAAAAGAGTTGTCCTTGTTATTCTATTACTTACAAAGTGAAATTTATTTTTAATATCCTTTTCCTCCTTTTTAGCGGAGCACCCAAGGAGAGCCCCATAGGCATGGAGCGTAAATTGGATTGTTGTCCCGTCTGTGCCTGAGTTGATGCTAAGGTCTGGCATGAGTACAAGAGACAGCAATAAAAAAAGAGATTTATTTATTAATAACGACCGAAAGCCAAAAAATAGAGGTTCACACACCACCACTCAGACTAACTCAGAATAAAAATCATACGTTCCTACTCAGGTAGGAAACAAATTTTTCGCTGACAAACACCAAACATTACCCGAACACGGAACATGAACTCATTAAATGGATAATTAAATGAACAAGACAAGTTTTACTAATGAATGTGAAAATCAGTGAGTGAAAGGAAGTGAAAAGAAAACTCAGTGTTAACTTTTCCTTCTTTAGCTCCAGACCGTATTCAGGAAATGCAGGTAGATTAAATTATCTATTTACTTATTTAGGACGGCAGGGCGGTGCAGTGGTTAGCACATCTGCCTCACAGCAAGAAGGTCCGGGGTTCGATCCCCAGGCTCGGGCATTTCTGTGTGGAGTTTGCATGTTCTCCCTGTGCTTGCGTGGGGTTCCTCTGGGTACTCCGGTTTCCTCCCACAGTCCAAAAACATGCACAGTAGGCTTACTGGCTGTTCCAAATCGCCCCAAGATGTGAGTGTGAATGATTGTATGTGCTGATCCTGCAATGGCCTTGTGAGCTGTTCAAATTCAAAGTTAAATTTTATTTGTCACATAAGAATTATACACAGTACAATATGTAGTGAAATGTTTAGTACGACTGTCCAAAATGTAAAGAATAACCTATCAAAGTAACAAGAAGAAAAGAACAATAACAATAACTAAACTTTTTAAGGATTCTAAAGGTGAGTATAAATATAAAATGCAAAAAACATAGAAAATAAAAAAATTTATAGAATAAAATAAAATATAATATAAAATAAAATATAGGATACATATATATTATATATATATATAAAATGAAATATAAAGGCAATATAATGAAATATAATGTAATGCAGTGGCTATTTTTCGAGTAATTGTCTGTCTGTAAAGTGTAAAGTGTCTATGTGCAAAGTGACAAGTGTCTGTAAAGTGGCAAGTGTCTGTGTGCAGCAGTCAGATGAGGTGGATGTTTATGAGTGGGGTAGAGTCTACAGTGTCCAGGTACCAGTGTTCTGGTTCAGGGCCCGAATGGCCTGCGGGAAGAAGCTCCTCCTCATTCGCTCAGTGTTTGTTTTCAAGGAACGGAAACGTTTCCCTGACCGCAACAGAGAGAAGAGTCCATTGTTGGGATGGCTGAGGTCCTTCACTATCTTCCTGGTCTTGGTCCAGCACCGCTTGCTGTATATAGTGTCCAGGTCAGGAAGCTCGATATGGATGGTACGCTCTGCTGATCGCTGTTCAGGGTGTACCCTGCCCTCGCCCATAGTCAGCTGAGATACCCACAACCCTAATTAGGATTAAGCAGTTTAGAATGAAGGAATGAATAAGTTTATATATTCATTTATTTCCTTCCTTCATACTGGTGGTTTCACTGAATTGTTAACAATCACTTCAATACATTTTGCTACTGGCTTATCACATTTATACCATACATTTATATTATTGTAAATAAATATCACATTGATCATTTCATCGGTTACTATCTAAGGGGAAGCCCTATACCTTATCATCTGGCGTTATTATCTGGAGCTTTACTTATTTTTGGCTGTAAGCTACATCTATTTGATCAACTGAAATAAGGCAAGAGAAAAAATGCTTACTAGCAGGTTCTTATAAAATGCCAAGGAGAAGGGCGAGTGAAAAGAGATTCCATTCGAGTTACAATTAGTAGCTTGTAGATAGCATCCCATTTTGGGTATCATAGTGAATAGAGGAAAAACCTAAGTCAAATGTTTTAACAGGTTTATCAGCAGGAGCTTAGTATGCAGGAGGTCTTTACTGTCACAGTGGAGACCTGGGGCAGCATGCATGCTAAATCAGCAGAGATTTCATTCCGATTCCTCAGTGGGTAGTTTCACACACCAGCCTACATGCAGTGCACTCTAAACAATACTAAAGGCTTCCTCTCATCTTCTACCTGGCACTCAGTATTACAGTGGGAACCCCTTTAGAAAGCTAAAACCCTTCCAAGTATCAAATGAGTCTTTGGGAGCAGCACACCTTGCTGGATAGCGTAAACAGATGTCTGATGGGGAGCAAAATCTTTAATCCGTTTGCCTCCATTTGCATGCATTTCATGTCTGTTTCTTCTTCAGTGAATGCGTTCTTTGTCAGGCAAGGGCCGTTTAATCCAATGGAAAGATTTGTATATGCACAAAACTTGGACCGGACTTCACTGGGCCAAGGGGTTGTGTGGTTGTTATGGGTTTTGTTTGGTACTTGTGCATTCCTCATCCTGTACTTGTCAGTCCGCATCCGCTGAAGTCCAGTGGACCTAACTCGTGGCCAGACTTCTACCTGACATGCAGTGGGTGAAATAGAGCTTTGCCAGACATAGACTGCATGTTCTGCAGACAATTTCTCATAAGGAATGTGTAACAAGGCTTCACAGGACAAAATTGATGACTTCAGGATAAATACAGTATACCTACCGTACATGTAACGGGTCTCCACTGGGTCCAAAATCGACAGCCATGTACATCCTCTGGGATATTAGGAGAGCCTACAACAGCAACAGAAATGACTCTCACCGCTGTATAATTTTCTTTCGCAAAGTTTCTATCCATCAAATGTCTCTTTACACTATCTGGCAAGGTGAGACTGCTCCCTTTAACGGACAGTAATATGAATAAGGTTATGATGGCTGATGAAACAAAGCAGCTCAGTGTGGGTCTGCAGTGAATCCTCACACAGCTCTGAGTGAGTAAACTATAATTTTCAGTGAGATCCAATACAGTTGTTTTTATTTCCGAGTTGAAACGGCGATTAAGGTCTATTGAAGAGACTGGGACAAAGGATCATAACTGCTGAAGAAATGACCCCGACTGGTCTTGGTCTTGACTGATGATGTGTAGACCATTATGGCAACTTTAAGATCATTTACTGATACAGGCTTTTATTCCCACTCTAGTTTTTACCTTCCAGATCCAGTAGACAGAGGAGTTTAAAATTCCCCATTCAGTTCTAGGTATAGATAATTCTAATAAAATGGAATCGGATCCACAATGTCTTTCTGAAACTATTTGCTTACTCCTGTACACAGGTGTTAATGACCCCTGCACAGACCGCCATGATATTAATAACATCACCATCTTTTTATTTCTCTTGAAATCGTATCCCTTCTTCTGTCTCTTAATACTTGATCTTAGACTTTTCCACTTTCTATGAATCAGTGTTGCGCTGACAAGTTACTGCTTGGTATTGTTAATGTAAACAGATACAGAACCAAAACAAGATGTAGAACAGGTGAATAAGAGATACTAAGCCTGTGAGCTGGGGTGGTTTCACCAGAAAACCTTTATATTCAACTAAAATGAATTGATAACGGAAGATAAAACACATAAGATATTCGCAATAGAACTTTTACAGCTCCACAGCTCTCAGCAGCTACGATTACAGGTGAATAAACATGCCAAGAGTCACTTTCATTCATTACAGTTTTTGACTGAGATTGAGTTATTCTTAGATTTTTAACAGATTGTGTAATGGTGATATAGGGAAAAATACAGAACACTGATCAGATGATTAGCAGGAAATCATTAAAGTCTACGTCTTGTGAATTAGTGTTACTCACTATTTAAAAACGATCATGTATAACATCAGCGGTTCCTTCCAGTAACATCAGTCCATGCACAATTTTAAAGTGCGTGTGAGTGTTATGAGTCTAGGCGTGCTCAGAGACATGTTGCCTTTCTGATTGGCTGTTCCAACCTGGTAGTGATGCGAAATCATTTGCTGGGCTATGTCACTGACACCGTGCATCATAACACATTATGGGCCAGTGCTGAGCTGCACAGACATCAAGTGCAGAAATCACGGAAAACATTTCTTTTTGTTCCTAAACTAACTGACGACTGGAATGACTCGGCAGAACATTAGCTGCGTAAACCATTTTGGATTCACCGTCACACTCATCTCTGACAGCATTCTCGTCCTCATAGTCAATAAAATGTGACGTCTCACAAGCTGCTAATGCCCGTAGTTTAGCACACTGCTAGTCAACTGGATAAAATTTCCAGTTTTGTGCTTTTTATGGTCATTTATGTTAAAATAAGCATGAGTATCGCTTAAACATATTACATTTGCATGCACTAATTATGCTGTAAGGATGAACAATACTGCTACTCTCTAATGATTAAGCATGATAGATGATATTTAGATTTAGATGAATTTCAGCACTTCTGGGTTCAAGCCCTGCATTTCTCTGTGGATTTTGCATGTTCTTCCTGTGAGAGCCCTTTGTTCATGATTGATTATGACTGATCATCATTTTATCTCTATTTTATACTTTTGAATTTGAATTTTGTCATTTTATGCCCACCTTACAGCAAGAAGGTCCTGGGTTTGAGTCCCAGACATGGTCAGGGTGTTTCTGTGTGGAGTTGCATGTTGCTTTGCTTGTGTTGGTTTCCTCCGGGTACTCCTGTTTCCTTCCACAGTCTAAAGACAACCACATTAGGCTAATTGGCTGTTTCAAATTGCTGCTAAGTGTAAGTATGAGTGCAAATGGTTGTGTGTGTTGCCCTGCGATGGACAGGAGAGCTGTTCATGGTGTACACCTCCCTCGCCCATAGTCGACTGAGATTCTAGCTGCCACGTGACCCTAGCGGGATTAACCGGTTCAGCGGATGAATGAATGCAGTCAAAGAAAGATTGTTTTCTGGAAAAGTAATCTATCAAAGTAAGATTGCACTGCATCTCGCATTGTTCATGTCAGAGAACAGCAGTGCTCCAAAACAAATAATGAAGAACTTTGAGATACTCCAGATTTGGACATGTTAGATTATGACTGTGCACACCACCTGTTTTTCTGCAAGAACGCCTCAACAGATCTGCAGTCCAACAGAAACAGAGGAGAGGGCTGAGTTGTGACCGAATGTTACACAGAACACATGCAGGAGCATCTGAAAGAGTTTTGGTACACTGTAAAAATACTTTATAAATACAAATGTTTACAACGCTAATTTAAAAAATTTGTTATCTAATCAGATTTAAAATCCTATCCCCAGCCAAAAATTCTTTAAGATCTTGTTTTTTGAATTATATACTATGTAAGAAAAGAATGTAAAATTATTCATATTGTTTGAAGAATATTTTTCTTATTTTAAGAATCTTAGTAAGTGTAATTATCTTACTGCACTGGCAGATAATTTAACTTATTTTATGAGGATACAAACAATAATCAAGAAAAATATTCTTAAAACAATATTATATACATTATAAGTATATAAGCGTTCACTTTGTGATTCACTATGTGATTCCGTGAATTTGCAATTCACTGAGTGAATCAGCGAGTTAGCGGTTCACTGGATGATTCAGTGAGTTAACAATTCACTGAGTGATTTGTCGAGTTATCAGTTCACTGAGTGATTCAGCGAGTTAGTGATTCGCAGACAATTCAGCGAGTTAGTGATTCACAGAGTTATTCAGTGAGTTAGCGGTTTGCGAATGATTCAGGAATCACTACGCAATACTATCAGAGATCTGACCGTAGAGACTGCCTTCTGCAGTGTGCGTCACACAGCACTTATGCGTCCACCAGCTTTGTGACTGACGCCTAGCTCACATGTAAGCAATCACGGCCAAATGTACAAAAGAATTTTAGTTCAAGGGTAATTGAATATATTTTCAGAGGTAGACGGTCGAATTTGAGGTAAATGGTCTGTTTTCACGGTCTTGGAAAAAGTTTTGGACTTGATCAAAATTTGGTGCAAATTCAGAGCCGCTTGATTACGAGCGAACAGCTTCAGAAGCAGTTAGTTGTTTTGTTTTGTTTTCTCTTTTTTGTACAGCTCAATTACTCCAAATGATAAGTGATGCACACGTCACGCAAATCCGCCACTTCTATAGGGAGAAGCCTGCGAAACACGGTCATTCAAGCCAGCGATTTCTCAAGGAAACAAAATTACACGACATCATGTTGAAAGGAGGTAAAAAGAAGAGGAACTCCCTCAACACTTCCACCTTGTCTGGGGGGAGGAGCAATACAGCAAGAGGGTGCAAGACAGCAAGGAGGAGCAATACAACTCACCACCACTACCACCACTACCATCCATTGAGGAGGACATGGGTGGTGCAGCAGTAGAACCAGCAGCAGTCCCCCCCCGATAACGACGACAATGATGATGTCTTCTTTGCCCGGCCCCAGGTGGGACCTTCATCAAGAGGTTAACCACTTGTCCATGCAACGGGGCAGGATCAGTTGGAAAAGGTAAATACAAACGTTTTATAAAATGATTTTTTTTAAATAGTTTTATTAGTGTATTATAATTGTAATTTATCATTAATATTTTTGTTAAATTTTCTGTCTTTACAAATGAACAAGCATGTCATTGACCTGGCGATGGAGGCTCTGGCTAGCCAGCAGGAGCAGGAGTTTGACCCCGATGTTGTGTCCTTTGGCCGGATGGTCATGCAGATATGCAGAGAGTAAAAGCGGAGGACTGCAGGGAGATGGAATGGATCTTAATCAAAAAGTTTCAGGACTATTTCTGGCCAAAGCCACAGGTTCTGCCAACTCTAGCCCGGCAGCTGTCTACTGCTCCTGTGACAGAGTTCAGACCCTCGAATTTCCTGTGGCCTGGTTATGATCTATACGAGTCAGGATTTGACCTGACCTGCTCTTCCAGGATATATATATATATATATTCAATTATACAAATTCCTCACTATAATAGACAAGCACTTCCCCAAAGATCACAAACTCCGAAAAATCTTCAACCGCAACACCATTAAGATCAGCTA
>JAQMYF010000021.1:14936211-14955839 GCA_030014195.1 Neosilurus mollespiculum
GGAGCTGAGGTCACCGAGGTAGTTAAAAAGCTCCTCGGTGGCTGGGCTCCGGGGGTGGATGAGATCCGCCCTGAATACCTCAAGGCTCTGGATACTCCACACACATACACTCACTCACACTCATCTTTCTCTCACTCACACCACTCACTCACCAATTAATCAAGAAAGACACCTGACTCAATATAGAATATAGAAGATCCAAATTATTTATATAACACTTGCAATGAAAACATTGTCAGACCTGAAAATGAACACCTGTTTCCCTCTTGAGAATGCACAGGCCAACAGGGCCAGAACACTCCGACGACACACTGAACAGTCTTTCTCAGGTATCGAATGCTTCCTTTTTTTTCCTTCTTCTTTCTTTAAAACTTGTCCTTTCTCGTTATTGATATTCAAAAATAAAAAGCAAAGCAAAGAAGTCAAGCTGCACTCGTACAACAGCATGTCCTTATCATGGTCAGGCGCAGCTTCCCAACAAACAGTGATGATAAGGGTGGTGATTGTGATAGTGGGAAGGTGGTGACGATTGTGATGATGGGACTGGTAGTGATAATGGAGGTGTTGGTGGTGATGAGGTTGGTAGTGATGGTGATTGTGATAAAAGTCGTACTGATGGTGGGGCAGTGGTTAAGGCTCAGTAGTTAAGGTTCTGGGTTACTATTCAGTGTTCAAACCCTAGTACCACCAAGCTGCCACTTTTGGGCCCTTGAGCAATGCCCTTAAGCCTCAAGTGCTCAACTGTATAAATAATCTAAAGAAAATTCACTGTGGGTATGGGCATCTGCTAAATGCTGTAAATGCAAATGTGATGAAGGTGGTAGTGATGATGAGGTTAGTATTGATGGTGGTGATGGTGATAATGGGTTGTTTGTGTTGGTGGTCATGATGAGGCTGGCAGTGACAGTGATGTGATAATGGGGGTGATGATGGTGATAGTGATGCTCATACAAGTGGTGTTGGTGGTGGTGATGAGGTTGGTAGTGATTGTGAAAATAGTGGTATTGGTAATGAGGTTGATGCTGATGGTGGTAGTGATGAGGTTGGTAGTAATGATGGTGATAAAGGGTGGTGTTGATAGTGATGGTGATGATGGTAGTTATGGGCATTGTGGTAATAGGGGTGATGGCGGAAGTGATAATAATAGGGGTGTTGTTGGTGGAGATGAGGCAGGTAGTTATAATGGTGATAGTGATAACGGGTGTTTATGGTGGTGCTGAGGATGGTAGTGATAACGGGTGAAAATGGGGGTGTTGGTGGTAGTGATGATAAGGTTGTCATGATGATGGTAATAATTGGGGTGTTGGTGGTGATGATGGTAGTGATGAGGTTGGTAGTAATGGTGATAATGGGGTTGTTAATGATGGAAGTGATGGTGACTGTGATAATGGTTTTTATGTTAGTAGTGATGGTAATAATGGTGGTGTTGATGGTGATGACTGTGGTGGTGATGATGAAGTTGGTAGTTATTATAATGGGGATGTTGATGAGGTTGGTAGTGATGCTGACTGTGATGAGGTTGATTATGTTGGTAGTGATGGTGATAATAGGGGTTTTGGTGGTGATGACTGTAGTGGTAGTGACATGGTGATGAAGTTGGCAGTGATGTTAATGGGGATGCTGATGAGGGTAGTGATGGTGATTGTGATAATAGTGTTCATTATGTTGGTAGTGATGGTGATAATAGGGGTGTTGTAGGGGTGATGATAAAGTTGTTATGTAGGTAGTGATTGTGGTGGTGATGATGAGGTTGGTAGTGATGGTGATAACGGGGGTGTTGATGGTGATGTGGTGATGAAGTTGGCAGTGATGATAATGGGGATGTTGATGAGGTTGGTAGTGAAGATTGTGATAATGGTGTTATGTTGGTAGTGACGGTCAAAATGGGGTTGTTGCTGGTGGTGGATATAATGAATTTGGTAGTGATGATAATAGGGATGTTGATAAGGTTGGTAGTGACGGTGATTGTGACAATGGTGTTGATTATGTTGGTAGTGATGGTGATAATGGGGGTGTTGTGGCGGTGATGAGGGTGACAGTGATGGTGATTGCGATAATGGTGTTGATTATGTTAGTGTTGCTGGTGGTGGATATGATGATGAGGTTGGTAGTGATGGTGATTGTGATAATCAGGTCATGGACTGTCCTTGATAACTGTGATTGATGTATTTCATTAAAGCACTAATAACACTTAGAGCAGGTATACTTTAAAAAGGAGTTTAACCGAACACCTAGAGATGTAAACATTTTAATGCTGAAGCCTCCATAGTGCTTTCAGAGTTGGATTCAGGAAGAAAGATTGTTTTGGGATGTCCTGGTGTGTAACAGTACAATACGAGTCATCAGATCAATAACCATGTGGGATTCATATGTACTGAGTGTGTATGTTTTAATATCCTTGTAGCAGTAACAGCACTGGTCATTGCAATGGCCCATCAAAGATTTAAAAACCAAGCCAGATTGCAGGGTTCTTCTGTTCACCTCACAGTTCTCTCACTCAAGAATGTGGAAGAAGATATACAGGACTGTGTGTGATGTGTGAAACATGTTGCACCTTACCAAACCATCTCCTGACCACTTTTTCGAAGCACTGTTCATGACCTCTTGGAAGGGAAAGAGCTGTCTGCAGTTCGTGTTTAGCTCTGGTAGTTAACCTACGGCCAATTTTGCATAGAAGCAAGGCAATACGGTAAGAATGACACGTCTACAGGGCAAGTGATATACCCGCACAGCACACGGGGTCTGTTATGGCACTGGGGTTCACACAGTTTACATATCCTCACACAGTGTACAGATATCTCTGCCTCATTTTCCTCATAACATCTTTATAAATAGAAACATAGTAAATTCCTGTCCAAAGACAAAAGTGCAAAAAAGTGATCTTTTTAAATTGTCAGTAAGAGTTCTGTCTTCACAAGATCAATAATATTATAAAGAATATTTATATTATGATTTAGTCGAGAAAAATAAAGCTTAAACTCTCTTGTGTGTCAGTACGGGTGACTTTACAGTGATGTCTAATCTCAAATCCTAATAATATTAATACTAATAATAATAAGCAATGAGCAATAGTTAAATGAGGCGAAGTATGGTTCAGAGAATTATCAGATCGAGGGTTTATTTGTGGAGGCTGGGGCGGCTAGCACCCTCTGAGATCTGAATAACTGTACATATCATATTATATGTAATGATGGATAAATCGGCTCACAGAGGAATACCTAGAATTCACTGGTGGCTTTCCACCAATCAGAAACAAGAATATATTTTGAATGAAGAATAATAATAATATTAATAAAAATAATGATTATTATGATTATTATTATTATCAGTCATCGTCATCATCATCTTCTGCTTGGTCGGTTGGGTCACGCAGGGCAGCAGCCTAAACAGTGAGGTCCAGACGTCTCTCTCCCCAGCCACTTCCTCCAGCCCTTCCGGGGAGACACCGAGGTGTTTCCAGACCAGCCAAGAGACAGTGTGCCTCCAGCGTGTTCTGGGTCGACCCCGGGGTCTCTTCCCCATTGGACATGCCCGAAACACCACACCAGGGAGGCGTTTGGGTGGCTTTCTAATCAGATGCCCGAGCCACCTCAACTGGCTCCTCTCAACGCGGAGGAGCAACGATTCTACTCCGAGCTCCTCCTGGATGACAGAACTTCTTACCCTATATTATTATTATTATTAATATTATTTTAATATCATTTTTTTTTATTCATTCATTCATTTTCTGAACCGCTTAATCCTTAATAGGGTCGCAGGGAGGCTGGCACCCACCTCAGCCGACCCTGGGCGAGGGCAGAGTACACCCTGGACAGCTCGCCAGGCCATCACAGGTATATTATTATTATTATTGTTATTATTATAAATGAAATAATATAAAGAGATGTCAGTCTACACACATACATTTTTATAAAGCTTTATGGACCAAAAGAAAAAGGAATAGAGCTGACTATTAGGTCAGAACCCACAGTCAGGCAGGAGTTGATGGAAAGTGTTATATAAAAAGTTATTAGAAACTCGCTTCGTTTAAAAAGAGTGATTTTTCTCACAGACTAAAAGCTGCCATTAAAAAGCCTTTTCCTCATTCTGATTCTGTGCTGCTGAGTCTCTCAATATTATTGTACATGAAAGAAAAAGGAAAATGTTGATATTTTTTTTCTTTCTATAAACCATTTGAAGATCAGGGAAGACAGAAACGTCTAGATCTCTAAGCTCTGAAAGACATTAATAATAAATATAAAAAAACATATGCACTCATATCTCTGACAATAAGGTGTCTATTACAATAATACTTAAACTTTCATAATGACAAATGTACAAATATAGCTTTGAGCAATTCCATAAGCCATGTAAGTTAGGAAAATTAATAAGTGGGATAAATTATTATACAAAATGTAATACTATGCTAGTTTGCCTTCCAACATGGACTGGAGTCATGAACATTGTACCAACTCCAAAATACTCAAAAACCTGAATTCACCCTCTTTAGAAAAATACAGCTTGCCAAAAAAGCATCTATAAAATATTCCCTTAATGAAACACTTAATTTTGTCTGTTTTGTTTTCCCTCAGCAGCCTGTTGCACAGTTCAGGCGTGATGTAGGACACTAAGTGCACTTTAGATCCGGCGGAGTCTGCAGAGTGTGCCTCACTCCTACAGCGCACAGCTTCAAATCCAACCAGTTTATCTTTACACTTCCACTTTAAAAAATTGCCAGAGCCACTGAAAAAAAAAACCCACAAAGGTGCTGGAGATGTACAGAAAGCCAGGCTGATTCTTCAGAGACGTTTTTACACACACACACACACACACACACACACACACCAGTGTTTAGTAAGCAGAATGAAGTGGCAGTTTGTTACCGCTGTTATGTAAATGAGATCTATTACAGTTTAGAAACTAAACAACAGTGACAGGTGGGTACGTCAGAGCCCCAACAGGCAGGGCTGTCAGTGAGCAGTCCAGGTGCACAGGCACACACCCTGACACACAGTGCGATGGGCTCCACAGGGGCCATGTGGGGTCGCGATGCTGCGCGCAGACCAAGGCAGGTTAAAGGTCATCACCATGTGTAAAAGAGTGGCAGGGTTAAAGGTCACTGCAGAGCTGCTTCACTTGCTCCTCCTCAGTCAGCGTCACTGATGCACCTTGGACTGCAAACACACATGTTGTACTGTATGGATACAGCAGATATATAAAAAAAAAACTTAAACACACTGCTAACATCACAGGTTTTTGTGATGAAATTAAACCAAGCTGTGATACATACAAGAAAAAATGTATAATAACCTGGTTGCACAAGTTTGCACACACCAAATAACTAGTACTGAGTAAAAACATTTTGTTTGTAATACACACTATTTTATTTCTCTATTATTATCGCGGGCAGCCGTAGCCTAATGGTTGAGATGCAGCTTTGGGACCGAAAGGTCGCTGGTTCAATTCCTGAACCAGTAGGAAAAATGTGTGGAGGTGGGGAAGTGAGCTGCACCTTCCCTTCCTCCACCTTCATGGCTGAAGTGCCCCTGAGCAAGGCACCTAACCCCCAACTGCTCTCCGGGTGCCCCAGTGTTTTCACTTTGGATGGGTTAAATGCAGAGGCAATCATTTCCCTTGTGGGATTAACACAGTATAGCAAAATCAAAAAAAAAAAAAATTCCCCAAAAAGGCTCTCCTTTGGCTTTAAACACCTCTTCAATTTCTTCCACAGGTTCTTAACAAGATTTACAAGATCTGGGCTCTAACAAGACCATTCCAGAACAATGGTCTTATTCTTCTTATCATTATTCTGAAGCTGTTGATTTGTTGTCATGGATTTGTGCTTTTTCTCGTCATCATGCAAGAAGCTGGTTTTCTTATTCATCCTCAGCTATCCACGAGAAAAAAGAAAAGCTGATTCTCCACCAGACAACCTAACAGTAAATAGGCTGTCCGTCTGTGATCTTAATAGTACAAACTGATAACCTTTTATTCCTCAGCAATCAGTTAATCCAACTACATTTCCTTGTTTTTTAATAGAGAGAGAGAGACAGAGAGACAGAGAGAGACAGAGAGATCCATGTTTCTGCCTCGCTTCCAGTTATTCTGTGTTTAAGCTCAATCACCTGACCTGGAGCTCCTGTGTTTCAGGTTTACTCTGTGAACTGTTACTTGCAGGTCTGTGTAATATTTCCTGTTTCTTTATGTGCGAGTCTGAGTGGTGGACTGTGGCCTTTCCTTGGTGTTTCAGTCAGATTTGTAATAAACCTCAGTTCCATTTTATTCTTAAATGCCCCTGATGATCTTATTCTATGCAATCAAGCAGGGTTTCAAACTAGTCGTGTTGCGCACTAGCATAGTAAATAAATGGAATAAATTGATTATTTTTATTTGGTTAATATTTTATATTGCGATATTTGTACACTTATTTTAAGTAAAACAGTCATGGTGACAGATACAATAACAATATACTCGCATTATAACTTGAGATGAAAAAGTATCGCGTTATAATGAAAATCTCAAATGACCCCCTTAGAGGTACACTCTGTTAATGTATGAATGGCTGCTATACACTAGCTAGTGCACTACTCTATTACAGAGGCGAGAATTTGAAATCTATGTACACTGAGCAAAAATATAAACACACTAATTTTTTATTTATTTATTTATTTATTTTTAGGCAATGTGGAAGTATTTCAATAAACAATGATTATTTTATTCTTGCCTTAATATTGAACCGAAAGAAACATGACTAACAATTTTCTGTTCAGAATTCATGAGTCATCACAGCCTGAACCAACCAGGGGTCGGTGGGCAAAGTTCACAGCACTCAGTACCGAGTGTGTCCACCATCCGCATCACGTAAAGGGCTACATCTCCGACGCGTAGAGTTTACGAGATGATCAATAGTGGCCTGTGGAATGTTGTCCCATTCCTCCTGCAGCAATTTGGACCTGGGCCATGTTTTCTGGAACCAGAACACGCTGTCTCACGCGCTGATCCAGATCATCCCAAAGGTGTTCATTTGGTGACATATCGGGTGAATATGCTGGCCAATTGAGAACAACATCCTCGTGTGTTGACACTGCTGTCACAGACATCCCAGCATTCAGCATGCCAATGACACGCTCCCTCATGTCATCTGTGGCATTGTGACTAGAGACAAAAGTGCACATTTCGGGGTGGCATTTTATTGTCCCTGGTGCAAGGATTGCCTGTGTATTGGTCACGCCCAGAAACCCATTTATTGTGAACACTACCTACACTGCCACCACCATGCTTCACCTTGGGAATGGTAGGGTGATGAGTGATAAGCTTTCTTGTTTTGGAATTATACCCAGATTGTTTTACTTTAGTCTAATTATATACCATAACGCATTTTGTTGCATGGTTTGGAGAGACTGCATGTATTGTTTTGTAAAAATCCAATCAGAAGAATAACATGTACCCCTCTCCTGATAGATACCGTTCAACAATGAGATCCTGGATGCTTTTTTTTTTAAAGCTCTTTGTAGTCCATGGCTTCAACAGACAGACATTCTACAGAAATAGTGACATTTTATTTGGGGTTATTCAGAATCCCTTTAATGACAACAGGGGTATGATCATTATTTTGTTTGTATGATATTATTTAAGTTTGAATGTGATTGGTTAATTACAAACACAGTTACACAGCCCATGTGTGTAAACCTGTGCAACCAGGTTCATATATGGTTTTTCTTACCACCCCCCCCCCACCCTCCCATTACACAGTTTCTCTATAATGTGTCTCAGAGAGAGCGTATGCTAGCTTTCATGCTCTCAGTCATGTGAGTACTAGGAAGTTGTGGCAATGCCAATGCTGGCTTAATGGTTGACATTTCTACTGCTGGCTAGCTAAAAATACTACATTAAATAATATAAATATGTTCAGTTTATAGTGCTTGGCTACAAAGCTTTTATTTATTATAATCTAATCACAGTAACTGTATCACTACATGTCAGTGCTCACCAGTCTAGAGAGGGCGCTGTGGGACGACTCAGCCGATGAGGACAGCATGGCGGTGCTGCTCTTCTGGAAGATTTCATTGTGTGCTGCTGTTTTGGTCACTTTGCCAGCTCGTTCCGAGCCCGAGGTTTTGCGCTTACGCCCCTCTGTGGACCCACAGGGCAGCAGGTTTTGGGACAGAACTGCCCCATGACTGCCCTTTGGTGCCTGGGGAAGGTTAAGATCGATGCTGGTGTATCTGTCCATGTTGCTTAGCCCTTGACTCACCCCGGCCTGGCTTGGTTTAGTGCGCATGCTCAGGGTCACTGTGCCATTGCTGATGTGTGCAGGGCCTGAAACATGGTAGCCACTCCCATTCCTTTTCTCAGAGACCAGAGGTGGCTTGTGCTTTTTCAGCAACAGCCCTTCTGCAGAGATCTTTAAGGACTTGTCTGTTTTATTCAGCTGCAGTCTGGATTCCTGGAGGGAGACGATTCTGGTGCCATTCTGGGAGAGAGGAGTGGAGCTGGACACAGGCGGAAGAGAGTCCAGGGGTCGAGCTGGGATAGGGAGGCAGGACATACTCAGAGAAGATGAATCAGATGCGCTAGGCACACTGTCCGCTGCTAGAGGGACCTTCCTATAACACACATGTGACATCATCAGACTGCGGCAAAGACCATTAATAGCAATGAATGCAGCATCATCTGTGTAGGAGTCAACATCACACCAATACCACCATCACACAAAAAACATCACACCAACACCATCATCACATAAATAATAACATCACACCAACATCACACAAACTCCAACACTGACTTCACACCAACATCATCACACAAACACCAAGAACAAACCACTATCACATCAACACCTTCACACCAACATCATACCAACATCACATCAACACCATCAACATCACACAAACTCCAACACTGACTTCACACCAACATCATACCAATATCACACCAACAACTTCACACCAACATCACACCAACACCACCATCACATAAATAATAACATCACACCAACACCATCATAACACCATCACACCAACATCATACCAACACCACCATCACACAAATAACATCACACCAACATCGTACCAACACCAACAACACCATCACACCAATGGCACACCAACACTAACATCACACAAACTCCAAAACACCAATTACATCGACACTAACATCACACCAAGATCAACATCACACTAACACCAAAATCAGGCCAACATTACAATAACATTGACATCTCACCAACATCATGATTCTAACATCACACCAACACCAACATACCAACACAAACATCACACCAATCACATCAACACCAGCATCATACCAACACCAAGATCATCACATCAAAACCAAAATCAACACCAATATTAAACCAGCACCACCATCACAGCATGATACGAACAGCACCAACATCACACCAATCACATCAACACCAAGATCAACATCACATCAAAAATCAACACCAATAACAATATTAAACCAGCACCACCATCACAGCATGACACAAACAGCACCAACATCACACCAATCACATTAACACCAAGATCAACATCACATCAAAAATCAATACCAATAACAATATTAAACCAACATCACCATCACAGCATGACACCAACAGCACAAACATCACACCAATCACATGAACACCACCACCACACCGACACCAAGATCAATATCACATCAAAACCAAAATCAACAACACCAATAACAATATTAAACCAACATCACACCGATCACTTCATCACCAGCATCACACCGACACCAAGATCAACATCACATCAAAACCAAAATTAACAACACCAATAACATATTAAACACCACCATCGCAGCATGAGACCAACAGCACCAACATCACACCGATCACATCAACCCCACCATCACACCAACACCAAGATCAACATCACATCAAAACCAAAATCAACAACACCAATAACAATATTAAACCAACACCACCATCACTGCACCAACATCACACCAATCACTTCAACACAAGCATCACACTGACATCAAGATCAACATCACAACAACACCATCACAATAACACAAACTCCACAGCAACCACGGCACCATTACACCATCACACTAAAATCAACATCACACCAGCAGCACCATCACCCCAACACCATTACCTTACTGTTGGGCGGTATGATGGTACATACTGTCTGTTATAAAGTTATAAATTTGCCTGCCAGTAGAAATTTTGCCTTCTTGATACTGTGATGGTATTATCCCTGAATCATCATGGTTACACCACCACAACACAAGGGGGAGCCAGCACTATAGACCCTAAATTAGTATTTGAACAAATATAAACATAAGTTACTCCGACCAAAATACATCACAAGCTTTTTCCAAGTAACAACCCTCCACCTATGGGAAAGGATAATAATAATTCTCCATATCATACTTTGCTCATTCAATAATAACTGCTTATTAGCTCCCACCCTACAGAACATCAGGACCACATTATCTTGCTGCATGAACATCTTCAGGTAGTAAACTTAAACTGAGTATCGTTTCAACAAAATCCATGCCATAGTTTAGGAGTTGTGGTGCTTACAAGCTTCCATGGACAGATGGACAGGGTGATTCCTATAGATCACTGGAGAACATAACTATGAACAGGCGGCGGCATCTTAAAAAAACTAAATGTTTGGAACAGTCTGTTGCCAGAGCGAATCCACATGAGAAGAAATCTCGACAATGGAAGAACATGACACATATGTAGGACCTGGTACAGTTTCAGGCAGTGGTAGCTCAGTGGTTAAGGCTCTGAATTAGTGACTTGAAGCTCAGGGGTTCAAGCCCCAGTTCCAAAAGTAATCAGGAAACCCCAATAATACACAACAGCATTTTAACACATCTGTGCACACACACACACACACACACACACAGAGGGAGAGATGCACAGTGAAGTAAAGAGCATCCACACATGTACTCTTACCTCCACATCTGAGCAGTGACATGCTTTTCTACCATGCAGTGCAGCGTCAGCCTCATCCTGTCCCAGTGTCTGTCAAACACGTAGTGGCCCTGACCCATCAACCGGCTGCTAAAGGCACACCACTGAGAAGAAAGGACCAAAAAAAGGAAGAAACATTCTTTAAAATGTTTGTATCTGTAAAAGTAATGCGTACAGCAGGGGAGCATATTCATCAGTAACAGACTTACCAGTCAATTGTGATGAGTGGCATTTATATGCATAAACATGCTGAAATTCAGTTTTATTTATGCTTTTTACTCCAGAAAGTGATTCTTGTTTGAAACTGAATTTATAACATAATTATAACCAGTAGTATGTGTATGTGCGTTTGGCCTCCGAGTAAATCTCTGCAGTGTGCTGTCAGGCTCAGTAACATAGCTGCATGTCTAGCACACAGAGAAATACTATTTTTCATTATGCCTCAGGCAGTGCTGTAGTGGTAAAAAAAACAAGTGGGTAAACTATGAGGCTGCGTAGTAAACGGCGCGCGCAGCGGCGGGGGTGTGTGTGTGTATCTATGGGGCACTGCCAAGAGAAAGATTACAGACATGAGACTGAACAGTGCAGAAGAGCTGAAGGCCGCTATTGAAGCATCCTGGTCTTCCATAACACCTCAGGAGTGCCACAGGCTGACAGCATCCCTGCCACGCCGCATTGAGGCAGTAACTCATGCAAAAGGGGCCCAAATCCAGTACTGAGTACATACGCATCATTATACTTTTCAGAGGGCTGACATTTCTGTATTTAAAATCATTTATTATTGTTTTCATGTAATATCCTACTTTTGTGAGGTTTTGGATTTGTGGATTTCATAAGCTGTCAGCCGTAATCATCAAAATTATAACAAATAAAGGCTTGAAATATCTCACTTTGCATGTAATGAGTCTATATAATATATTAGTCTCACCTTTTAAGTTGAATTACCGAAATAAATGAACTTTTGCACGATATTCGAATTTTTCGAGTTTCACCTGTATGTGTAAGAGCAAAAGATGAAATTGTCATCAAATATAAATTATGTATAACACTCCGCAGTTTAGGCTGGAAGGCACTGGCACAGAAAATATGTACACATGCATGTAGATATAAACACAAACTAACAATACATAGTTACAGCATTTTCACATAAATATTCAGTATGTACCCATTCTTAAATATCATAAATTTAAAAATACTCATGGGGAAATCGAACTAGGTAGTGGTAAATACCCAGGTACTCTACACTAGGGGGGTTGATGGCCCACCGGTCGGCTGGTAGCCTGTATGGGCAAACGTCCAACTCGACTAGTGATAATTTCTCTTTATATCGCCCCAAAGCTTCAGGAGCCAAGCCGTCCGGATATCAGTTTAGATCGTGTTGAGTAAAAATTGACTCGTATTCTCACAAAAAAAATGAGGCGGAAGAACAGTGCGTGTGTTCTCAAATCCAAAAAGCAATGTTTTCCCTGGTTTAAACAAGGCGCCAAGGTTACCACGCGACTCAAGCGTCACGCTGACATCACGACGACTCGGAGATTATAGTTGGTTGTCAACACATACATGCCAACTAGTTTACGGAAACATGAATGTGACATGGTTAAAAGTCAGTAACGGAGAACTATATATAAAAACTCTTTCACTTGTAAAAAAAAATGCACGCTGACAAACGATCACACCAGGCAAAATAAGTGTAAAAACAAAGTTCGTCCGATCATCACTTGGGGTAAAGCTGTATATTATAGACATTTATCCACTGCTTTAAAACTACATAATCTCATATATAAATGAAGCAAGTAGTGTAAAAATTGTGAGCAGAATTCTACAGGACTGTACTTACACCAATGGGTCGAGGGTGAGAAGAGGAGTAATAACATGAAGCTTTCTCCAGTTCCTCAGCAAGCTCAGCTTCTGCCTCATCACTGGACTCATGGACATCCCCGACATATCTCTGGCAGCTGGGTATCTGATCAGGGCCTGGAAGAGTGGTGGAGCTGAGCACCACTGCACCTCCACCACCAGCACCTCTGTGTACAGAGGATAAATAAAATGAACTTAGAAGTGAATTCTCCAGGGAAGACTTTGTGTCCCCTGCACTGGGTAAAAAAATCTCAATATTAAAATGCAAATGAAAAAAGTCCATGTTTTGCTATGGGAAAGCCCAAAAATTAACTAAGTATAAAAATAGTATGTAAATAAGATTCTGTGAAAATTAGGTTGAAGTAAGCTGACTGGTTGAGGAGCAGTTAAGAATTACAAGTAAGTGTGACGAAGAGGACAATGTCAGACAACAGATAGTAATGTCACTCCAGCTTTGCTGGCAGGTGACTCAATGAGTGAAGTGAAACTCAAAGTCAGAAAGAAAATAAATAAATAAAAATAAACAATACGGCCAAAATTTTGTGCACCCCTGACCATCACACCATGTTGTGGCTTTTCCTCAAACTGTTACCACAAAATCTGAAGCACACAACTGTTTAGACAATCTCTGTATATTGTAGTATTATACTTTTCCTTCACTGGAGCTCAGAGACCCAAATACAGTGCCAGCATCACAACGTCCATGTGTACACAGTGAAATCCCTTAAAATATGATGTGTCTATGTTGGAAGAAAGTAGAAGTTGTTGTGAACCTTGACCCCATCCCCACTGTACACCTTTGGAATGAACTGGAACACAGAATGAACCCAAGATCTCCTCCACATGTCTCGAAATCCCCACAGCCACACCCCAAAATCCCAAAACCAAAGCCAAAAACACTTACAGCTACACCCAAAAATCCACACAACCATGCCCCTAAATCCCCACAATCACACCTCAAAATCCCCACAGCCATGCCCTCAAATCCCCACAGCCACGCCCCAAAATCCCCAAACCCAAGCTAAAAACACCTACAGCTACACTCAAAAAGCCATGCTCCATTATCAATTGAAAAGACTTTGGATAAGCTTCAGCAGAAAGTGAATAAATCTGGAAGATGTTCATATGGGTGTGGTGATCAGGTGTCCAAAACTATGGCCGTACAGTACAATTAAATAATAAAATGCTTTTAATATAATGCAAATGGGAAAAAAAGATAAAGCAGAAACTAGAATTTTGAA
This sequence comes from Neosilurus mollespiculum, assembly GCA_030014195.1. Classification (NCBI taxonomy): domain Eukaryota; kingdom Metazoa; phylum Chordata; class Actinopteri; order Siluriformes; family Plotosidae; genus Neosilurus; species Neosilurus mollespiculum. The sequence continues at coordinate 14,950,237 of JAQMYF010000021.1, forward strand.
GGGTAATGTCATCAGTATGAACATGCCCACAGCTGTGATGCACATCACGAGATGCTCCCGAGTACCTGCGTCAGAATTCCTGAGGGAGTTTTTCAATTTGTTTGTTTTGAGTGAAATTATCGGTTTTGACCTCTATTTGAAAGCAGCTTTCATATGGTAGTGACAGACAACTCCAAATCAAATGAAAGGTCAAGGGAGTCAGATGGGAGCTGAATGAAGAAAAGAGGAGTAGAGCTCCTGTGAGGTTTTCCTGACAGGTTTGAGGTACGTAATGAAATGAGCAGATGCGTGTTACACACTCGTCAACTTCTCCTGCGCGAGAAATTCTAAGCCATCAGTCAAAACGGACTCATGATCATGTGTCTGTGTTATGGGCAGATGAAACAAAAACTTTCTGGCCACACCCCCCATCTGCATGTTTGATGAACAGATGGACACAAAAGAAAAACAGCTGAGGATCACACGGGACATGGTGGTGGATCAAGGATGAGTTAAAGACCGATTTCTCTTCCTTATTTGATTTAGATCAGAGTATCTCTCACTTCAAATGTTTTTAACGTGCTCATTACCCTGAAAGGTGTGAATAATCTGGAGTTAGTGCTAAGTCCAAATATGCTTCAGGTACAGTTTTACAGAAATTATCCTTTTGTTTGTACCTCTGAATATGTGTGCTGGCCAGCCGCAGTTTGAGAGTAGGCATGGTCTTGCCACTGGGACAGCCTGCAGGTGAGCCTGAAGGAGGACTTAGTGGTGGGCTCAAGTGAACTAACTGGTTACTCGCTCCATCCTTCTTCTGCACCATTTCTTTCTCCTTAGCTCGGCTCTTATGCTCAGCCAGAAGAATATCAAAGTCCTTTTTTCGACCTGGGACTGTACGACGATGAGTTAAAGAGTGGGTCTGCGCACACAACATACCTTTCACTAGCCAGGAAATCTTTCAGCTTATGATCATTAACATCATGACTAAAACTCTGAGCATTAGAATGAAACAGGAGCCAACCTTGCACGTAAGGGTTCGAGTGCATGGCCGCTTGCTCTCTGGATTGACGACTCCACAGTGCTTATTTGGATCATAGACTCTACCTAAAATCAAGCAACAAGCAGAAATCATTAGTTTATATTCTCATAATCAATAAATTATTATTATCATTGTTGTTATCTCGCATCAAGTGTAGAATGGAGACTCTTTAGCATCGTGAACCTAAATAAATATATACTTAAGGAAAATGCTGACCGTTTCAGAGACATGGACCCAAGCATGGCGTTTCCAGTTATTATCCTTGTGAAATTTCTGTGAGGTCATAAAGCACGTGGCGATAATGAGCTGCTCTTCCATGTTCCATGTTCGTTTTTTTTACCTACGCACTGTTTTGGGAACTTAGTGTTTGGCACCATTAGCCAAATCAACGGTACCTTTACATATAGATACTATCATTCAAAAGTTTGGGGTCACTTAGAAATTGCCTTGTTTTTGAAAGAAGGCACTTTTTATAAATAAAAAAGATCAAAAAGACAGTCTAGACACTGTTAATGTTGTACATGACTATTATTGATGGAAACAGATGGATATTTAATAGAATATATACTCAAGTGTACAGAGGCCCCTTGTCACTATCATACTTGTGTTCCAATGGCACATTGTGTTTGCTAAACCAAGTTTATCATGTTAAAATCCTAAGAGATAATTATTAAACCTTTTTGCAATTATGTCATCACAGATAAAAATGCTGTTCTAATTAAAGCAATAAAATTGCCCTTCTTTAGGCCTGTTGTGTATCTGAAGAATCAGCATTTGTGGGTTGGATTATAGACTCAAAATGGCCAGAAAAAAAGAGCATTCTTTTGAAATTCATGAGACTATATTTGTTCTGAGAAATGAAGCTATTCTAAATGAGAAACTGCCAAGAAACTGAAGATCTCATACCACAGTGTGTACTACTCCCTTCAGAGAACAGCACAAACTTGCCCTAACCAGGATAGAAAGAGAAGTCTAATACCCTGTTACACAACTGAGCAAGAGGACAAATACATCAGTCTCTAGTGTGAGAAACAGATGCCTGACAGATTTAGCACCAGTCTGAACTTCAATGGTGAAGAGACCACTCCTGGAGTTGGAATAAAAAAGCCATATCTGACACAGGTTAGTAAAATAAAGAGATTAAGATGGGCAACAGAACACAGACTTTGCACAGAGGAAAATTGGGAGGTAAGTGCTATAGATATATGAATCTAAGTTTGAGGTGTTTGTGTCAAAAATTATAAGGTGCAGAATAAAAGACAAGATGCTGGGTGGAGTTCTTGATGCCATCGATCAAACATTTCCCCTATTTTGATAGATGAACTATTAATCTATAACTTCCCAAAGTTTTATAACCGAGAAACTTATATAAAGTAACGAAACTGACCATTTAGCAGAGGGTCTTCCTAAACTTGGCGAAAAAGACCAGGAAATATCCTTAAATTAGCCAAAATTCAACTCGTTCTGATCACATTTTCACTGGCAATACCCCCATCATCCTGGTCCCTCCTGACGTGGGGAATCTCCACTTTCTATATATAAAACTCACATAGTAACACTCCTGACAGAAAGCTAATCGGAGCACTCAAAATCTTGTAAACAAACCTGTCTTTTTAATATGCAATGGCTAGTGACCCAGCTGTGACCCACAAACGAGCATACTGATTGGCGCAGTTGTAAGCATGCGCTGCATTGTGGGTAACAAACAGTAATGGCCTTACCCAACTTACTCGCCTTGGTTATCGAATCCTGCATCAAAAAGTGTGTATTTTGTGTCATTTATGACTAACTTTTGGATCTAGTACTAGTAAAACCCTTGTATGGTATGTAGAGATTTATTTAATGTCTTATTGGGACAGTGGCTCTGTCAAAACACCAGCAAGTTGCAGGAGCATTGAACTCGCTAGCCACCTGGGATCTGTGCAACTTGTGTTCAGCAGCTAGTCAACATGAAGGGACGATTCTGTGAATGATTACTTTGGTTCTGATGACCCAGTGCCCTCCTCAGATTGGGAAAATAATGACAGTGATGATGAAAGTTTGTTTGGTGAGGAAAGTGTGCCTGTGGTGGGCTTGATAGTGATGATGTTATGCATGTATATAGTGATGTACATGATGTGCATGGCTTGCATGCAGCTCCGTAGATTGAATACTCAGTGGCCAGCAGAATTGGCTTATCTTTGCTAGTCATCACTGTAATTGTAGTGTGATCGTGGTCTTAGTAATGTTTGTTACAACGGCTTAAACTGGTGTTAAAAGTTAAATATAAATCTAAAATGTAAACTGATGAAATTTTCACAATATCTAAGTAGAGAAGACCTTAGAGACACACAGGGCAGTGATATTGTTCAGTGACTGTTATCAGTTAAGTGTTTGTCTCAAGTGATGCCTGTTCGAAGTACCATTACTTCATGTTGTACTTTCTGTCCCTGTGAGCTGGTACAGATAATAAATTTGAATTCTCCTTATTTCTTTTTCTCTTGAAATTAAGCGAAATGATGTAATCAAATGACCTGCCAAGCTTTATGTCAATAGAAGGAAGATAACCCATAGGTTGCTTAGGACATTTTAAAAACCCCAATTTACAATTACACACTTCATTTACATTCGGCACACCCCAATTTACCCTCACACAGCTCATTTAGATACAACTCACCCCAATTTACCCTCACACACCTCATTTACATTCTAGAGGAATAACAAAGAGTATACACCACAAGCAGCTGAAGATGGATAACAACACTGCATTACTCAGGCCTGGGGTGAGGCCAGGGTCTGCACAAACATCGGACAGAGAGGAAGAACTGTCTCATCCAACTTATCATATGCTGAAGCTGGCCTAGCTTTGCACCGCTCCACCACTAACTGCAGAACTATAGTTCAGGGAACTATAACAAAACTTTACAGTGAATTCTTTAAAATGCTATCAATAACAACTCACTTCCCTCACATAGATTAATTTATTAGAGATTTCTAACTAAATCATTATTAAAATACAAAATAACTACTTAGCAAAAATACTGTGTGGTGTAAAAGTTCTGCTCTAACCGGAGACTCTCCTGTGACTGCTGCTCTTCACTTCGTTCAGATGTTTGTGTTCTGGTGGAGAGGGTGAGACACCGGGTCTCCTGTCTAGTGAGGAAGGAGAAGGTGAAGTAGCAGGTCTCCTGTCCTGTGAAGATGGAGATGCCGTGAGCCGCTTGTCCAATGGAGATAACTGTGATGGGCTTTGCCGGCGGTCACTCAGGAGATGGGGTGCAGTGGTGTGTGCGGTTACGGTGCCCCGCCTATTCACGAGCTTCTCCTGATTCCTACATGATGCTGGTGACACCAGAGTGAACTTTAGGGAAGAGGAGGAGGAAGAAGGTGAGATTGATGCAGAGGATGAAGATGGGGTAGAAAGTGACGACCCTGCTGAGGATGGAATAGAGCTGACTTTGATTTGCGCTCTGTCCGAGTGGCTAAAACAGGGCATCTTCTCCAAACTCACCACAGGTAAGGACACACTGCAGCAAAACAGCAGTGGGAGTGAGATTTTAGTATACATTATTTACTGAAGATCAGCAGAATTAGGGTGCATGTGAAAGTAGTGTAGGTGAGAAGGTGGTTCAGGGCACTGACCAGGGTTTAGTTCGGGCTCCTTTGGGAGGGTAGACAGCAAGTGGGGCTTTGTTAAAGCGAGAGTGCGGGTAGTCGCGAGGCACACAAAATGGCAGAGGCTCTACTTCACTTTGACTCAGGGACATCTTAGCCTTCAGGGGAACCAGAGGGGCTCGGGAACCACTAACAGAACCGTATCTTCTCTCTGTAGAACAAACATATGTAGAAAGAGGATACTGCATGAGAACAAAAAAAAAAAATAACTACAACACTCAACTACTCAACGTAACTATACAAGAATTATCGAGTGTGTGTGTGTGTGTGTGTGTGTGTTAGAGGGTGGCACGGGAGTGGATTTTCACTCCTGTCCCAACCCACTCCCACAGAAAAAAACTTGTCCCATCTCAATCCCAGGCCAGAGTAAAAAAAATTCCTGTCCCATCCCACTCCTGGTGAAATGACTCTCACTTCCATCCCGCTCCCATTAAGAATGACTCTCGCCCCTGTACCGCTTCCATTTTTTTTCCATGCCTACCTTGGTTGAATAAACCCAAACATAACATATAAAGTTGCATTTTCCTCTGGGTTCCTCTTGTTCCTCTGAAAAGCTGGCTTTCACTCAACTTTCTTAAATTAAACAGTGACAAAACCAAGGTTCTCCTCATCGGCACTAAATCCACATTATCCAAAACTGATAGTTTTTCTCTCATAATTGACAACTCTTCTGTCTCCCCCTCCACTCAGCTCAAGAGTCTGGGTGTCATCCTCGATAGCACTCTATCTTTTCAGTCTCATATCAATAAGAATCACCCGGTCTGCATACTTTCATCTACGCAACATTATTCGTCTCCACCCTTCCCTCACTCTCCACACCACAGCTATCCTTGTCCACAGCCTTGTCACCTCTTGCTTGGATTACTGCAATTCACTTCTCTTTGGTCTCCCTCATAAATCTCTCCATAAACTTCAGCTGGTTCAGAATTCA
>JAQMYF010000021.1:14972438-14982887 GCA_030014195.1 Neosilurus mollespiculum
TGGACACCTGAGAAAATTTTCATTACACGTGTTTTGGCAACTTTTCAAAAGTGGACCAAATGCAGTTTGAGCAACACACATTGTGTATCTGCACAATATGAGGAGTGGTTTGGAAAGCCTATATAAAGGCTCAAAAATGTCCACTCTTGTTAGTCTAGTGCACGTCATAATGTCACGTCTATCACGTGAACAACGTATACGGGCAGTGGGTATGGTGGAGGCAGGTTGAGCTACAGTGAGCTAACAAGGCGTATGGGCTATACACAACCCACCATCAGAAACCTGATTGACCGTCACAACTTGACACGGTCAGTTGACATCACCGCAAATCACTGCCTGTATCACCGCAAATCACCGCCTGCATCACCACAAATCACCACCTGTATCACCGCAAACAGAGGCCATACCCAATACTGACTGTTGTGACTTTCATTTTGGAAGATGCCATTTTGTTTTGTTGTTTTTGATGTGCATAATTTATTCTTGACACTTTTGTCTGTTGATTTTTGAAGCCAACATGCTAAAGAAATTACCCATATTACAAAAATCCAGTTTTGGGTACCAGAATAAAATGTATTTAAAAAATTATGGTCTCAAAGATTTTAATGTATACACACACACACACACACACACATTTTTTTTTTAAATAACTGTTGCAATTGATGCATATAAAATAAAATGATGCATATAAAAGGAAATTATTTATGTTTACCACTGATATATCCAGTGTGCGCATGCTGGAAAATTCAGTGACCTCACACGTGACCTCATGTTGTCTGCATAACACCAAGCTGGCACTAATGCCATCTGTGCCTGTGGCATGCTTGACTTTCTGCAGTCCTTGAGCCCAAGCTGATGAGCATACCAACCACAGAAAAGCAAAGGCCGCTGTCACCAGGAAATCCTTCAAATCACAGAGATAAAAATACAATATCTTCCTCCTTTGCATTTTTCTCTCTGAGGTGTACAGCTACAGTGATTGGCTGTAAATACCAAGTAAATAGATGAATGTATACAACACACATATTGGGGGAACATGCCACATAAAACCTGTACTCAAAAATATCATACTCACAAACACTGGACCAAAGTCAGAGTCCCGGTATACATGCATGTAGCCCACATAAACCAGCAGAGCTATCATACAGTAGAGAAACGCTAATACGGCTACAGCAACAAAAAACTCCACAGAGGATGAAGAATCCCCCATCAGATGGGTCTCAGACACGGTTTGGTTACACAGAGTGACATTTTCTTCAACCAACAGCACTTGGTTAATCCTGTTTGTAGAACAGAGCAGAAATATATACTAACATCTTGCAGCTTCACTGAGAGTCTGTCAGAAAAGTCAAAGGGCAAATTGTGACAAATTGTGTGTAAATATTTAGTAAACATTTAGTAAAGTTCTGTGTAAATGTTTCCAAACTTTAATAAAGCTGTGTGTAAATGTTTAGGAAACTTTGAGAAAGTTGTGTGTACATGTTTATTAAACTTTTAGTAAATTTGAGTGTAAATCTGTAGTAAGCTTTTAGTAATGTGTGTAAATGTTTAGTAAACTTTAATAAAGCTCTGTAAATGTTTTGTAAACTTTTAGTAAAGTTGAGTGTAAATGTTTAGTAAACTTTTAGTAAAGCTGTTTAAATGTTTAGTAAACTTTTAGCAAACTTGTGTTTAAATATTTAGTAAAGTTTTAGTTAAGTTGTGTGTAAATATTTAGTAAATTTTTAGTAAAGGTGTGTTTAAATATGTAATAAACTTTTAGTAAAGTTATGTGTAAATGTTCAGTAAACTTTTAGCAAACTTGTTTTCAAATATTTAGTAAACTTTTAGTAAAGTTGTGTTTAAATATTTAGTAAAATTTTAGTAAAGTTGTGTGTAAATGTTTAGTAAACATGTGGTATAGCTGTGTGTAAATATTCATTAAACCTTTAGTAAAGTTATGTGTAAATGTTTAGTAAACATAGAAAAGTTGTGTGTAAATATTTACTAAACTTGTAGTCTAGCTGTGTGTAAATATTCAGTAAACGTTTAGTAAAGTTGTGTGTAAATGTTTAGTAAACTTGTAGTATAGCTGTGTGTAAATATTCAGTAAAATTTTTGTAACGTTTTGTGTAAATGTTTAGTCAATTTTCAGTATAGCTGTGTGTAAATATTTAGTAAACCTTTAGTAAAGTTGTGTTTAAATATTTAGTAAAGTTTTAGTTAAGTTGTGTGTAAATATTTAGTAAATTTTTAGTAAAGGTGTGTTTAAATATGTAATAAACTTTTAGTAAAGTTATGTGTAAATGTTCAGTAAACTTTTAGCAAACTTGTTTTCAAATATTTAGTAAACTTTTAGTAAAGTTGTGTTTAAATATTTAGTAAAATTTTAGTAAAGTTGTGTGTAAATGTTTAGTAAACATGTGGTATAGCTGTGTGTAAATATTCATTAAACCTTTAGTAAAGTTATGTGTAAATGTTTAGTAAACATAGAAAAGTTGTGTGTAAATATTTACTAAACTTGTAGTCTAGCTGTGTGTAAATATTCAGTAAACGTTTAGTAAAGTTGTGTGTAAATGTTTAGTAAACTTGTAGTATAGCTGTGTGTAAATATTCAGTAAAATTTTTGTAACGTTTTGTGTAAATGTTTAGTCAATTTTCAGTATAGCTGTGTGTAAATATTTAGTAAACCTTTAGTAAAGTTGTGTTTAAATATTTTGTAAACTTTTAGAAAAGTTGTGTGTAATTGTTTAGTAAATTTTTATTATAGCTGTATGTAAACATTTGGTGAAGTTTTAGTAAAGTTGTGTGTAAATGTTAAGTAAATTTTAAGTATAGCTGTGTGTAAATATTTAGCAAACTTTTAGTAAAGTTGTGTGTAATTGTTTAGTTAATTTTTAGTATAGCTGTGTGTAAATATTTGGTAAACTTCTAGTAAAGTTGTTTTTAAATATTTAGTAAACTTTTAGTAAAGCTGTGTTGAAATGTTTAGTAAATTTTTTGTATAGCTGTGTTTAAACGTTTAGTAAAGTTTTCGTGAAGTTGTGTTTCAATATTTAGTAAACTTTTAGTAAAGCTCTGTATAAATATTTAGTAAACTTTTAGTAAAGTTGTTTTTAAATATTAAGCAAACTTTATTAAAGTTGTGTGTAAATGTTTAGTAAACTTTTAGTAAAGCTGTGTTGAAATGTTTAGTAAATTTTTTGTATAGCTGTGTTCAAATGTTTAGTAAAGTTTTCGTAAAGTTGTGTTTCAATATTAAGTAAACTTTTCGTAAAGCTCTGTATAAATATTTAGTAAACTTTTAGTAAAGTTGGGATCAAATATTTAGAAAACTTTTAGTAAAGTTTTGTGTAAATGTTCAGTAAACTTTTAGTAAAGTTGTGTTTAAATAGTTAGTTAGTAAACTTTTAGTAAAGTTGTGTGTAAATTTTTAGTAAATCTTTAGTATAGCTGTGTTTAAATAGTTAGTTAGTAAACTTTTAGTGAAGTTGTGTTTCAATATTTAGTAAACTTTTAGTAAAGTTGGTTGTAAATGTTTAGTCAATTTTTAGTAATGCTGTGTGTAAATGTTTAGTAAACTTTTAGTAAAAGTTGTGGGTAAATGTTTAGTAAAGTTTTAATTAAGTTGTGTGTAAATATTTGGTAAACTTTTAGTGAAGTTTTGTTTCAGTATTTAGTAAACTTTTAGTAAAGTTGTGTGCAAATGTTTAGTACATTTTTAGTAAAGTTTTAGTGAGTCATTAACATCTTTCTTATTTATTTACAGAGTTTTCAAAAACACTGACTTTCCATTAGTTAGTCTTCTCATGCTATAATATACAGTAGTTATGCATGAGTATATATACACTGTCAATAACTACTTGAACATTCTCACAGTTTTTGTCATTTAACCTCTGTATACCAACACAGTGGATTTGAAATGAGGCAGTCACAATGTGTTTATACTCTAAGCTGCAATTTAAGGGGTTTAACAAAAAAAAAAAAATTAACTTTAAGGAATAACAATTTTTAGACAGAGTCCACAAAACTAGTGAAGTCTGAAATCAGTGTAAATTAACAAAAGCTGACGTTCTTCCTTTGAGATAGTTTGCCAGGTCTTTACTATAGCCGCATTCAGTTGCTGTTTGCTTCAAGTTTCAAGTTTCAGGTTTCAAGTTTATTTGTCATATACAGGTAACAATGAAATATCACTACCCGCAATGAAATTCGGACTCAGAGCCCCTCAGTATTGTACATAAGAAACAGATATTGCACATAAAGACTTTTTTACTAAAAAACTAAAAGAAGTTAAAAATATATATGAACAGAAGGATAAATACAAAAATACTGAAGTGGTTGTAGTGCAGAGGTGGTGTGTGCTTGTACAGTGTGTACAGTGAGTGTGCAAAAAGTGTGCAGATTGTCCGGTATATCAGCAGTTCAAAAGCCTGATGGCTTGTGGGTATAAACTGTTCCTGGATCTGCTGGTGTGAGTCCAGACGCTCCTGTACTGTCCACCCGACAGCAGGAGCGTGAAGAGTGTGTGGCTGGGGTGGCTGGGATCAGAGAGGATCCGCTGGGCCTTCCTCCTACAGCGCTGGGTGTAGAGGTCCTGGATGGCTTGCAGTTTAGCCCTGGTGATGCGTTGTGCTGATCTGACCACCCTCTGTTGAGCTTTGCGGTCCAGAGCATTACAGCTGCCGTAACAGGTCGTGATGTTAAATGTAAACGTAAAAGTTGGTGAGTATTCTGGAGTCCATGCCAAACCTCCTCAGCCGCAGAAGAAAGAAGAGCCATTGTCTCATGTGATCACGAAAGCAGCAAGACAACGGCTCTTCTTTCTTCGGCGGCTTGTTTCTTTGCTTAGTTGTTTGTGTGCCTTCAATTTTGTCTTCAGTAAGTGAAAAGCTGCTCAGCTGAGTTGACTGGCTTGGCCGTTTAAGAACATTACATTTCCTTACCTTAAGAAGCTCTTGGGTGGCCTTTGCCGTATGTTTTCTGTCATTATCCATCTGTACTGTGAAGTGACTTCGTATCGTATCCGTGTAGTATTATATACTTCAGAATTTGTCCTACTTCTATCAGCATTCATATCATCAACAAACACCACTGAACAATTACATGGGCAGCCACATATGCCCATGTCCACCATGTTTGACAGATGATGTGGCATACTTTGTATGTTGAGTCCTTCCTTTTTTCTCCATCCACGAATTCATCTTGGTTTCATCTGTCCAAAGAACCTTCAGGATTGGAAAGTCTAATCTGGCATGTCTGATCTTGAGTGTTACCAGAGGTCTGTATTTGAGGTGAACCCTCTATATTTACACGAAGGTGTCTCTTCGTTATATGGAGAACAAGAGGAGACGTTGTATAAAAATCACTGTAAAGGTTAATACAATACATTTCTATAATCCCTTGATTTAAAGCTGAAAGTCTACATTTCAAACACATGTTGTTGTTGTTGTTATTGTTGTTAGTACCTCCACTTGAATCCAACTCTGGGTGACTCTATTCTCAAAGTTTTCTCAGCAGTTTTTACATGGTAGGTTGCCAGCACTTTTCCTTAACCCTCTACAACACCTGGAATTCCTAGGTGGCCTCCCATCCAAGTACCACCCGGGGCCGACCCGGATTAGTTTCCGAAATCAGATGGAATGGGTCGTTCACAGCAAACACATAGTAACCATGTCATTTCATCTCCATTGTGGTGGTTTACAGAGACAAAATAACAAATATTTATGGACCTAATTGTACACATGCTCCAAGCATAAGTAGGATTTTGTTTTTGTGTAAATGCTGATATGAATATTATTCTGTATTCAGTTTGTATCCAGCTTGAAATATGAGGCCCCATGTTATTATTTTATTAAAGAAATACTTTAAGGTTTGTGCCTGTAATTGGTTTATAAAAAGCAGGCTATTTTGATTAAAAACATGTAATACAGATGTAATACATTATGTGTTATTTCTAATGTTAAAATACATAAGGGATAGGTGGACCTGTCAGTATGCCAGTATGCCTTTGTGCCACCCATGAAGAAGTTTATTTCATGATTAACCCCCTCTTTGTGCTTTATTACCCATTACACGGATACTTACAAAAGACTGAACTAAAGTCAATTATATTGATTTAAAAATCATCTAATTGATTATGCTAATGAGCTCCATGGCACTGGTGTGTTATACTTAGCCAGTGAACTGTGATCAACCTATCAGCGTTAAGGATGCAAATCAGCTTTGTGAAAAACAGCACTATTTCATGACGTTATAGTTTCCCATCCCACTGGTGCACCATCTCTCCCATAACAGTAACAGTGTAAGAAAATTAAAGCTAACAGAATTTCTGTATGGTTGAATCCTACCTGAATGGATACGTGAAAGTGGCATTAAGGGTCTCATTTTTTCCATCACCACAAAACAGGGAAATCACATTCCTGCCACTGTAACTGCCGCAGCATCCGAAGGCAAACACAGCTGCAAACTGGTTGTGATGAGAAACACATCAAGCATATACATACATATACATCCCTGTCTGTGTTGAGTAGACTGAAAAAGTTATAGCTCTCAATTATACCAATTTAAATAGGACTTTAGTGTAGCATGATAAGTAGACAAGACAAGAGGATATTTGTGTATTCATTCATTTTCTGACCTGCTTAATCTTATTAGGGTCAAGGGGAGGCTGGAGCATATATCAGCCAACTCTTGGCTAAGGCGGCGTACAACCTGAACCAGTCTATCGCAGGGCCAACACACACAACAGTTCACATTCACTCTCACACCTAGGGGCAATTTGAAATCACCAGTTAGCCTAATGTGCATGTCTTTGGACAGTGGGAGGAAACCAGAGTACCCGGAGGAAACCCATGCAAGCACGGGAAGAACATGCAAACCCCACACAAAAACACCCTTGCTAAGCCTGGTACTCAGAACCAGGACCTTCTTGTTGTGAGGCAGATGTGCTACTCCACTGTGCTGCCCAACAAGACAACATTCATTCATTCATTTTCTCAGGCTCTTAATCCTAAGATTAAGAGCTGGCGCCCATCTCAGCCGACTCCGGGTAAAGGCGGGGTACACCATGAACAGCTCACCAGGCCATCACAGTGCCAACACATACAACCATTCACAGTCACAGTCACAGTCACACCTAGGGGTGATTGGAACAGCCAATTAGCCCACTGTGCATGTTTTTGGACTGTGGGAGGAAACCGGAGTACCCAGAGGAAACCCACACATGTCGATTATTTATAAATCATTATAAAATAATTTACATCATTATAAAATATTTAAAAATATTTTTAAAATATTAAAAAAAAGATAAATTTAGAAATTACTTAAAAATGATCAGCAAATGTCTCCACAGTGAGTGAGAACCTGGTGTAGGAGCTGGTACTTTGGAGCTCATGTGACTAAAAGACCTGAAGCAGTGTGTGGGTGTGAGATGGAATGTAAGGATAGAGAAGAACAGAACATTACAGAGGAGCAAAGCAGGGCAGTGGTATGAAAATGCAGGATGTGGAGCTAGTGGCATGTGACTGTGTGTGTGTGTGTGTGTGTGTGCGTGTGTGTGTGTGTGTGTGTGTGTGTGTGTGTAAGTGCTGTACTAGTTTTAAATGTAATGCAGTTTGTTGACAGTTTTTCTTTCTGGTAGACCAATAAGGAAAACAGTATAATAATAGATATGACAGAGGGGGGAACAGGGACCAACTGTTCTGCACCTCATTTAAAGGTTCCGTTCAGTTCCAGGTAGATTAAATAAAGATGAAATACATGGTATCTCTTGGAAAAAAATAGAATCGGATGCACGGTTTACATGAGTGTTAATGACCCGGCTGCCATGATATTAATAACATCACCATCTATTTTATTTAATTTTTTTTGTTTCAATTTCTTGAAATCGTTTCCCTTCTTCTGTTTCTTAACACTTGATCTCAGACCTTTCTATGAATCAGTGTTGCCCTGCCAAGTTATCACACGTGCACAAGATCATTCCTCCGGTCACGCCGTCTCGTTATTGTTATTGTAAACAGATTCAGAACCAAAACAGGATGTGGAACAGGTGAATAAGAGATACTAAGACCGTGAGCTGGGGTGGTTTCACCAGGATGCCTTTATATTCCAGAATTACCTGATAATAGAAAATAAAACACATCAGTTATTCACTAGTGAATGAGGAACTTTAATGTGCTCTTGCATGTCCATAGATTTGTGCATGCAGCCTTTATACGTGAAGTTATAATTAATCTATTGCTGCACATTAACAGAACCCTTGTATAGATTATTAATATGAAATGAACTAAGTTTATTTAAAATTTCATGACAATTATTGCTATTGCCAAGCCTCTGTCCCGAAGTTGTGATTTGCGTTACAACAGAGGTCCGGAAAACGATGCATTAAAAGTCAGATGTCTCCTCTTCTATGCACCCAATTCTGATAAATGAAGTATATTTGTGAGCCATTCCAGTCAGAAAGTTAAGATACAGAGATATTAATGTACTTGTAAATGTAATCTGCTTCAGAATGAGGTATAATACATGATTATGGCATTAAAATGGACTGAGTTACATCACTTCGCATGTGACTAAATCATGAAATGGTACTTTAGAGAAAATAGTCATTACAGTTACAGAACCAGTTTCTGAATGTCCGCATCTGAAACTGTCTAACATCCGTACACTAAATGAATCCGGCTCTCCACCAATCAGCACCATCGTACTAGCGCCTTCCTATCAACAGACAAGTTATATTTGCACCGAGTCGTGTCTGTTTTAAGGCTTCTCATTGGTTTAGTGTTATATGATCGGGGGAATCCTTCTGGGATTCTGTAAGTAGGGAGAGGATTCTGGTAGTGAATTTGGATAATAAGGAAATACCCTGAGCAACCACAAAAGCCGTCTGAAAATTAGTTAAATAAGTGGATATTGTTTTACAACAACGTGGACACGGAACCCTTTCTTAAACAAGTATTTTATCATGGATAGATTGTGTTTATGGATATTTGAACTTGCTCATGTTGAAGATTTTGCTTTGAAGGATGTATTTTTGGTGATATCGTATTTTCATCCAGGTACACCGTTTTCAACTTACTTTATCTCTTATACTGGAGCGGGATGCATATGTTTTTGATGATTTTTCAAGTTCTTTCTTTATTCATTCATTTGCTTAATTCTTCTAAGTTCATGGGGAGGCTGCAGCTGACTCTGGGCAACGGCGGGGTACACCCTGAACAGCTCCCTAATCCACTAAAGGGCAACACACTCTCACGTCTAAGGGGCCGTTTTTAACAGCCAATTAGCCTAATGTAAATGTCTTTGGACTGTGGGAGGAAACCAGCATACCTGGAGGGAACCCACACAAGCACGGGGAGAACATGCAAACTCCACATTAAAACACCCTTGTCATGTCCAGGACTTGCACCCATCTTGATGTGAGGGGGACATGCTAACCACTACACCCAGTTCTTTTCTCTCATCTAAAACTAATGCAATTTTTGTACTTGGGAAGGAAGTCCACATGCCTACCTTAGATTACTAAAGTGTAGCTACATATCCACAGTCACAGCTTCACACACACTTCACTGACTTGATCACAGCAGAAACAGAGTTCTCCATAAAGAGTTAAAATCCACATGACATTTTCAGAGATGGTTTAAACATCTGGAATTCAGTTTTAAATCCGGTTTGCTGAGCACACAGCAGACTTCTGCCAGATGTTATGCTCCTTTATAGGAGCTGTTTGCTGACTCAGCCTTTTTTTATAAAAAGAGCAGCATTTTGAGATGTTATATGAACTCACGAATGAAACCTGAGCTGGACGTGTGTGATATATAGAAACAGTGAACAGCAGTGCTTTGGGTTATCTAAACAGAGTGTGCAGAATAGAGGCAGTGAGGAATGTGAGAGGAACTCGTGAAACCGCAGAAAAGTAATGAATCTATGACTACAAGAAGGAAATCTATTAGAGTAAATACAATAAACACATCCATTTCTAACCATATCTTCAGAAACCTGTAAAATATGCACAGTGATGAGCACAACTTCACTGAAGAAAAGAAAAACTCGTAGTTCTAATACTTTAACTTTTTTTTTTTTTTTATCTCCGAGGTCTCACATTGAAACTTCAGCAGAAAGTGCAGCATGAAGCAGATGAGAGCAGCTCCAGTGTGCCATGCAGCTACTTACCCATTCCACCAGTTTAATGAAACCCAGAGGCTCTTTCACAGGGTTCAGGTTTAACCGAAATCCCGTTTGCATCTTTACCACAAATTCAAAACAACACCAGGCCAGAAAGAACAGCTGCTGTTTCTCAAACTTTCTCTCCACTGCAAACTACAGTTTCACAGGGTGACGTGGTTTTCCCTCAAAACGATGCTGCTGCCACTCCTCTTATCTCCTCCTCTATCCTTCCCTCTCTCTCCTCTACACGGTCTATATTCCCTCCCTTCCTCTATCCCTCATCTCCTCCTCTATCCCTCCCTCTCT
>JAQMYF010000021.1:14997335-15013214 GCA_030014195.1 Neosilurus mollespiculum
GTAATTAAAACTGAGAGGCGAGTCGCCTCATGGTGCAGCCAAGGAGGCCACTTAGATGGCCCCCTCCTCTCCACCCCGCGTGACATACACACCTCCCAAGTCCCTATATGTATGTATGAGAGTAAGAGAGCGGGGAAGAAGAGGAAGTTGGGGCTGTCAGTCTGGAGGGAAGCAACCTACCCTCCAGATAACGAGCTGCAAGCAGCACTAGGCACCCCTGTTCCCTGGGAGGCCACCCAGGGCAAGACAGGCCAGTAGTAGCTGCCCCCACAACCGGGCCACCCAGCGACTGCAGCCCACGAGCCACCACCAACCCGAGAAGGTACCCGCCCACGGGGGAAGAAGAGGAGGGCGACGAGGACAGCGGGAGAGCCCAGACCCATCGCACCCCCCCCCCACAAATGCATGCTGAACACACACCCACATCCCAGCACACACACACACACACACACACACACACACCCGCACACACAGCACAGACTCACACCCCACAATCCCCCCCCAAACCCCACACTCCCCCTGCCCCCAGGCCAAAACCCGGGTCCCAGGGTGGCAACCAGACACCAGGGCATACACCAACCCACCCCATGGCAGCACATCCAGACAGGCCTAGACCCCCGGCACATACAGACCCCACCACCTCGACGAGCGGGGGGCCACACCCAGGCACCAGAGCCCATACCTCCCACCCAGCCTGCCCCAGGATAGCCCAGCCACCCGGCCCCGGGCCGATACCCACCACCCCAGGCACCACCAGTGTCCATCATTGACAATTTCTAAATTATACCAGCAAATACTAAAGGAAAATATCATACCTGTCCATGAACTGAATCTCAAGAGAAAGTGGGTCATGCAGCAAGACAATGATTCTAAGCACACAAGTCGTTCTACCAAAGAATGGTTAAAGAAGAATAAAGTCAATGTTATGGAATGGTCAAGTCAAAGTCCTGCCCTTAATCCAACTGAGATGTTGTGAAAGGACCTGAAATTGGATTTATTAGGTATAATTATTGGATTTATTCATTTCATAGTATTCTGCATTATTCTCTGATACTTGTGAATCTAACAGTTCAAATATTCATAGTCTGTGTATAGTAGACTTTACTTGTTTTCATGTGTTACTACAATTCATGGCACAATTAGAAGATAAAACAGCACAAAATGGATAAGAAGGATAGAATTTAGTAAGTCAACCAAAACAACTAGTGGTAAAAAATCTACTGACTCAGTATTTTATGTGAGAAATTGATCATTTTTGAATGGAAGTTGTGGGCAGTGGTGGCTCGCTGGATAAGGTGCTGGCTTACTGATCCAAAGGTCAGGGTTCAAGCCCCACTATCACCGTGTTGTCACTGCTGCCCTCCCAGTGGGTTATCAAAATAGAAAAAGAATATAAAAGAACCATTGTTGACGGTTGGATTGTTGTTAGTGCGTTTCTGTGTGAATGGTTGTATGTGTTTTTGCCCTGTGATGGCCTGGCGTATCTGCCCAGGGTGTACCCCGTCCTCGCCCAGAGTCGGCGGAGATGGCCCCCAGCCTAATTAAGGATCCTAATTAGGATTAAGCAGCTTAAAAGATGAATGAATGATGAATGGAAGTCTATGGAACTGGAAGTCTTTTATATCCTTTCAAAAGGGGAACACACTAGATATTAAAATCAAAGGTTCACAAACTCTTGCCGCTCACAGATATATAATATTGGATCATTTCCCTCAATAAATAAATGAGCAAGTAAAATATTTTTGTCTCATTTGTTTAACTGGGATCTTTATCTACTTTTAGGACTTGTGGGGAAAATTTGATGTTTTAAGTCATATTTATGCAGAAATGTATAAAATTCCGAAGGGTTTAGAAACTTTTAAGCACCACTGTAACTGCACGAATGAGCAGGTGTAAAGGTGTTCCTAATAAATTGGGCAGGGTGTGCATATTTGTGAGTTTGTTGTAGGTCTTGTCATGCATGTGCATTCACACTGAGGCATTCAGACAATTCTAAGCCGATGTGGTACTGATTTTATTTACATCTCTCGGTTGTACAGTCTTCCACTTTTTGCAGATCTTCGGTTATGATAACAGGATGAACTGAATATTCCAGAAGAAAGAAGCTGAGTTTATATCAGTTATAATTCTTAATGCATTCACATTTAACCTTTTCTATTTAAAAAAAAAAAACACTAGAGGAAAGAGAAGGGAGGATTTTTCTAGGCTGACAATGTCGGAACCTCCAGTTTAATTTCAAACATCCAACAGGTTCAGTGGAAAAAAAGAGAAATCCAGCACAAAGAAATCTATCAGACAAATTAAAAACAGCAGGTATTCTCAGTTCAAATCTACAGCCACAACAACACATACACACACTCTCTCTCACACACACCCCTCTCTCACACACACTAAATTCAGCTATAATAAAACAGAGGGAATAAATGGGTTCTTTGCTGGTATAAAATGGGAATTAGACAAAAATAACAACAGTATACTTCTATTTCCTGGTAGCGTTCAGCTCTCTTTAAATAAACAATCATTATATACAAGAGAGAAGGCATTTTGGCCACATCTGATCATAGATGGATATTTACGGTGAGAACTGTGGCAATATTTACTTCAATCATAAAAAATAATGATCATGGAGGTCGAGTGAACAGTTAGTATACAAAATACTAAAGCCAAGCAGTTCTAAAATGATTCTCGTTAAATAATAAAACCCACATTTTTTTTGTTCTCTACATCATAGAAAACATAACGCAAGTAACATCTGTACTTGTACAAAAAAGTCGTTTATCCCCATAACAAGACACAGCTACTTTACAATGTTTACACTAGAGAAAGTTTCTACAACAAGAGCTAGCCATGGATTTGGAGAGTCTCCTCTGTGGAAGAGAAGCGAGACGAAGATGAACAAGGCCGAAAATAAAAGAGCAAAAAGTGCATCCTTTCAAATACGCCGCCTTCATTGCATAAAGAAACAGCTTTCGAAATAAAAGTCCTGATCCACATACCTGTGTACACTCTCTCTCTCTTTCTCTCAAGTTATCTAAGGACATGAAAAGAAACCTACAACTTTGTTTAGATATAGTCTCTGATAAATGTCTGAAGAAAGAGAAAAGCCTGCTCAACCCTTTGGTCATATACATTAATATCACCCCATCAAGACTTTAAATGGAGAGTTTCTCATCTCTCTCTCTCTCTCTCTCTCTCACACACACACTTTCTATCTCTCTCTCTCTCTCTCTCTTTCTCTTTCTACTCTCTTGCTCCGTCTTTCTCTCTTCTGTTTTTCTCTCTCCATCTCGCTCTTTCTTTCTCCCTCTATCGCTCCCTCTTTCAATCTCTTTATCAGTCTCTCTCCCTATTTCTCTCCCTCTCCATCTCTTATTTCCCTCTTTCTCTCTCTCCCTCTACATCTTTCTCTCACTCTGCCTCACTCTTTCTCTCTCTCTCCCCCTCGCGCTCTCTCACTTCACTGAGATCAGTAGTTTCCTGACGCGTAGGGTCAGCCGTGTTGGAAGCAGAGAATGGTGCAGGGGGTGGAGTTGAGAAAGTGACCATTTAAATCTTGACTTTAATTTTAAAATTGTTTTCCCTCCACATTAAAAAGAGCCAGTGAAACTTTATAGACTTTACAAACAGAAAAACAGCCGCGTACAGGGAACACAGGGGACAGAGACTCTCCCTTTTCTCCTTCTCTATCTTCCGTCTCTTACATTCACTCATTTTCTTCATCAGTGCCAGGGTTTTAAACTTTTGAAAGGTTTTAAAAGGAGGGAGGGGAAGGAGGGGTGTGTACTCGGGACGGAAAGAAGGAAGCTTTGGCCTTTCATTGAAGCAGCTCCTCCACTTCACTCTGCTTGAGCCTGGCATTGTCCCTGACCTCGTCAAAGGTGTACGTCTTTACGATCTTCCCATTCTGGAAGACTGTGTGCAGCAGATCCTGCAACAGAGCACAGGCAAGCATGTGTCAGACCTTACGAAACAATCAGAGTACACATCATATGCACACATTATACACAACACTAAATTTAAAAGTGACTGAGGGCTGAATAATCACTGAACATCTATTCTAAAAGTGCAACCATGAAGTCTGCATGGTGAAATGACTGGTTTAGGCATTTATCCTCTTTTCCTTTATTCACTTGCATTATATGACGACACTTAACAGTGACATGCTAGCATGCAATCTTTCTACAGTCATGAATGACTAGCTGTTTACTTGAAATAGGCTGCTGACACCTAGTGGAAGGATGATGAATTACAGTGCCTGGTAATGGTGGATGTACCATAATAATATTCTTTGAAAGCTCTCGCAGGCAACGAAAAATGAAATGGTGGGCCAGATTTGTCCTGTGGGCCTTGAGTTTGACACCTGAGCTCTAAAAACACCTGCTTAATGAAATTCAACTTAAACATTCAAATATATATACACACACACACACACACACACACACACACACACTGTTGCCATGAGATTTTTTTTTCTCAATTTAGTTACTATATTTAAAATACGATTTTTGCTCTTTCATTCATTAATAATGAATTTTATGAACCTGTAACACAGTTGTACAATAAGTTAACTCATACTCGATAACTTCCATAACACCCTCAGATATTTCCTCCAAGCTGTACATGAATCCTCAGAGGAATCACAACTCGGTCTCCACAGTGGAGCTCCATAAAACAAACAGCAATATTGGTGAAATAACCTGAAACTTCATTTTATATCGGGATACACATGATTAAAGATCCCAGTATTATTTCTATGGGGTTTTGGAACGCTGAACCACATGCAGGTAAAGAAATAAGTGATAGCTATTGATAGGATAGTTTAAGGAACCAGAGAGGAGCAAAATTAGCCATAGATGAATTCTCTAGGTCTCACAGTTACTGTGGAATGAACGGAAACCCATGTTCCAGTGACTGCAAGTAGCTGAGTTGTTTACATCTGGCTTTTTGCCACTACCAGAAGTTGCCGCCGATTTGCCATGGCAACCACAACTGACCCTATTGGATGTGCGGTCTGTGTATTCTACACCATTGAGGTTATCAGTTTTCTGTTCGCCGCCTTTCAGTCACTGATTTCAAGTTCATTTGTATCACCTGTCTTGTTAATTTAAGTATCTGTTTAACGAGTTCATGTTCTGTGTTGCCACAAAGATTGTGTGTGTGTGTGTGTGTGTGTGTGTGTGTGTGTGTGTGTGTCAGGGGTTGAGGTGATAAGCACAAAGGACTCATTTTATCATCACACAAATAATCAGAATACCATCAGTTCTCAAATGTCCATACTCCCAGCATGCATCTGTGCAGTCTGAGACCCAAAATAAAAACCTTTGGAATGTAAGTGTTACTATAGAAAAATACGACATCTCTAAACTACATAAAGTGTGAACGCGTGAATTCAGCTTAGTTCTTTGACCCACCAAATGGAACTTGGTGTGTTTGTACTACCCATAGACAGGAAACTTTATGACGAACCTCCATATTTACTGTGGTGCCAATCAGAGTAACATCAGTGCTGGGGTGGGTACATTTGGACACAGGGTTGCCATCATTTTAATATAAATCAAAAGCACAAAACTGGTCATTTTATCCCGCGGATCACTAGCAGGGCTGAACTGAGGGGTTTAGCAGTATTTCCCCCGAAAGAGAGGTTAACGCGTTGGGCGAGGTTGACATCTCTTGTGGAGACAGTGAGACGTTACATTCTAGTGACTCTGAGGAAGAGAATGCCGCCAGAGATGAACGTGACGGTAAATCCAAAATGGCTTACACAGCTAACGTGTTTTCCGTGATTTCTGTGCTTGTTGTTTGTGCAGCCCAGCACTGGACCATAATGTGTTGTGATGCACAGGGTCAGTGACGTAGCCCAACCAATCCAACGAGTTCCTGTCACTACCAGGCTGGAACAGCCAATCAGAAAGGCAACAAATCTGTACATGCCTAGAGTCGTAACTTAAAATCAGGTAAGGACTGACGTTGCCGGAAGGAACCACTGACGTTATATGTGATCATTTTAAATAGCTAGTAAGACTAATTCACCACAGGTACACATTAAATGACCTCTGATGTGATTTAGGTACATTTGACTGTAATAAACCTGTAATGTATGATAACATGAAGTGTATGGAGATCTGAAAATCTGAACATCTTTATCCTAAGCATCTGTCCTCAACTGTGTAATACAAGCATATTTAGCTGTAAACATGTCAGATGATGGCAGTTGTATATGATGGAAGTTAGACTGTGTTGTTTGTTTCTACATCCTAAGGAATAAACAGTATTGATTAGATTAACATATAATATTATTTATCAGCATCCACAGAGCCTGACCTGAATCAGTTAAAAATTCTCAAAATAATGTTCCCATAGGGGAAATTAAGGAACGTACCTCTCCGTACTCCTCCAGCTCACCCTTCCCCTCCTCCAAGGTCACAAAATCTCCACTCTGTGTCATATGCAGAGACAGACGACCTTTCTTTGACCTCTTGTTGGGGTCTGCTACAGGGTCTTTGAAGACATTTACCTACAAAAACAGATTTTACTTCATTATGTAGCAAAATATCTGAATGGTAATTACGATGGCCCTGCAATGGTCTGACGAGCTGTTCCTGGTGAACCCCGCCTCAGGGTCGGCTAAGGTAGGCTCCAGCCTACCCACAACCCTAGTAGGATTAATTAGTTTAGCAAATGAGCGAGTGAATGAGTAATTATGTAGGGCAGCATGGTGGTGTAGTGGTTGACGCATCCTCTGCTCAGCAAGAAGGTCCTGGGATTGAGACCCCGGGTTGGCAAGGGCGTTTGTGTGGAGTTTGTTCCTCCAGGTACTTCAGTTTCCTCCCTATTTCATTGGTATATGTACACAATGTATTTACACACACTTATACTGGTTCACACTGGGGTTCAGAGATGATACAGGATCGATAACCTGACACACACAGGGATGTGTAGCGGGTTGTAGAGAAAAAATTTTTTTTGATTCCTCCCTAATTTAATTTTACTGTGTAAAGCTGCTTTGTGACAATGTCAATTGTAAAAAGCGCTATACAAATAAAACTGACTTGACTTGACACACAAGGCGAGGACACTGGCATGTGTTGTCGTCGCTTCCCCTGCCTGAATGATACCTTTTTTGTGCAATGGTCTGTAACCTGCAGGCTACAAGCCATAGTTTTGAAACTGCTGGAACTTTTTATTTTTCTTAAACCTGCCCTAGTTGGCTCTTGTTGAGCACTATGTTAGCTTCATACTAGCCTGTGGATTTTGAAAGCCAATAACCACTCACCATCTGGTGTTTTCAGCATTTACTCATCTGATCCCTTGACCTCTCGATGACGAGAAAGAAACTGCTGATCTGGCTGCAAGTTACTTTGTGGCTGGTTGTCCTGCTGACGATAATACATCCTCTGGCTTTTTCAAGTAGCCTTTGGCAAACTCTCTCGGTATGCTCATGTACCCCGCCGCAAAGTGAAACTCAAGCTCAATACAAACACCCGCCCAGAGTGTATATCTACCATCAAGGAACTTGGACTTCTTCGCCGACCTCGTTACATCCAAGTTTCCGGAGAAAGTTTAACTATCATCACTCCAACCACTCTGCTCCAACAATCCCAGCTCTCTGGTCAACAAACGCCGCACGCTGCACAAGTCATCAGAACACTGAAGACGGCTGCCCACTGGGCATGGCGGAAAACCTGGAGCGGGTTCTGCGGACTGTGGTGCAGATCTGACTGTGCTGCCCCCTCTACAGAGACCCACTGTTCCCTCACTGGCCAAGATTTTTTAATAACACAGTCACTATCATACAATGCATTCTTTATACCAGAATCCTTGAAAATGGATTGGATCTCTGGGCCTCACTGAAACATGGCAGGAGTCAGAGGTGTATTCTGCACTTAATGAATCCTGCCCCCCTAGATACTGTTACCTTGAGAAGGCACGCAGTACTGGTTGTGGTGGCGGTCCTGCTCCAATACATCATTAGGACCTGGAACTATCCTCCATTCCGTTACCTGAAATGTTACCATTTGAATGCCTTGCATTATAAATGCAAGCCTCCTCTGTCACTAACTTTTCTACTTATTTACTGTCCTCCTAATCCCAACTCGGCTTTCCTCCAAGAGATTCAGGACCTTCTCCGTACACTCTGTTCTACCTCTGCCAACATTATGATACTTGGAGACCTTAACATAAATATTGACACCCCTTCATGTCACTTTGCAGCCGAGTTCCTCCACCTACTCGATTGTTTAAGTCTGCAGCAACATATTGATGCCCCCACACATTCCAGGGGACACACACTTGACCTGGCGATTACAAACTCTGTTTTCATCATAAACTTAGAGGTACTTTAAGGCTGTCAGAACATAAAGCCGTCTTCATGGAGCTGCCTCTCTCCCACTCATCACACTGCAAACCAAAGCGGCAAATCTATTTTAGATCTATGAAAAACATTGACCCTGACGCCCTTGCTCTAGACCTCCAAGATGTGTCACCTGGCTCTACTGCTCTCTCCTGTCTCTGACTCTACTGGTCTCTGAACACCCTACTAGACTACCACGCCCCCATCAGGACTCGTACAGTCACCTTCTCACGCTCAGTCCCGTGGTATACTAGTGAGCTGCAGAGGATGAAAGCAGCTGGACGTGTCCTTGAACGGCGTTTCAAGGCTTCGGGACTGACGGTACACAAGCAGGCCTTTAGGGAACATCAAAAGGTCTATGCCGAAACACGAAAACGCGCAAAGATGCACGGCCCCAGTTTTACTCCAACAACCCAGGAAATTCCAAGCAGCTGTTCTCCATCATCAGCCACCTTCTCAAGCCATCAACCATCTCTCACTCAGATGCTACCTAGGAAAAGTGCAATAGCATCATTAACTTCTTCAGAAACAAAATAGTAACTATCCGCTCCCTCCTCTCCAGTCCCTCTAGCCCCTCAGCCACTTCACCCATTCTCACGGACCCACTACCAGGGCCTTCAAGACCTCTCAGCTACTTTTCCTCTGTCACACAGCAGGAGGTTGAAACAAAAACAAAGATGAAACCATCCACTTGTGTGTTAGACCCCCTCCCTACAGCTCTGGTAAAGTCTAATCTTGTTGCCATTAGCCCCCTCATCATGCAGGTGATAAACCTTTCTCTTCAAGCTGGTTATGTTCCATCTGCACTTAAAACTGCTGTCATCAGGCCACACCTTAAAAAACACACACACATTAGATCCAGATAATTTTACCAATTACAGACCCATTTCTAACCTTCCATTTCTCTCGAAGGTGCTGGAAAAAGTGGAGGCTGCTCAACTCCACAATCATCTCAGAATCAACAGTCTATATGAAACATTTCAGTCTGGTTTCTGTCAAGGCCACAGCACAGAAACAGCACTGGTCATGGTGACCAATGACCTGCTGATGACAGCTGACGCAGGCTTCCCATCCTTTCTCATTCTTCTGGATCTGTCTCGCCTTTGACACCGTCGACCACAACATCCTGCTGCACCATCTTCAAGCCACTATTGCTTTCTCAAACTCTGTATACAACTGGTTCTCCTCCTATCTTACTGGGAGAAAAGGACACAATGCCCTTTGAAAATTCAAATCAGAGACCCACATTGTCACCTATGGGGTTCCCCAGGGCTCGGTGCTAGGACCAACCCTCTTTGCCCTCTACCTGCTTCCCCTTGGTCATGTTATCAGCAGACATGGACTTGCATTTCATTGTTATGCAGATGACACACAACTTTATCTTAAAAGTGGTTCCAACCACTCTGCTCTCTTGCCTTTTGCAACTCTCACCACTTGCCTGGAGGAGATAAAGGTGTGGATGAAGCTTAACTTTCTTCAGTTAAACAGCTCTAAGACTGAGGCCATCCTGGTCGGCACTCCACACCAAGTCCGCACTTCCACCATCACCAGTATGACCTTCTCCAATCATGACATTCCACTGTCTCCCGTCATCACCAACCTTGGTGTAAAAATGGACCCCCACCTCACCTATAATGCTTACGTCCAAAAACTGTGTTAAACCTCTTTCTCTCACCTCAAGAACATTGCCAAACTCTGTCCATCACTCATCCTGGCAGATGCAGAAAAGCTGGTCCATGCCTTTGTTTCCTCCAGGCTGGACTACTGCAACTCACTCCTCATCAGGATCCCTAGCAAAGGTATTCAAAACCTCCAATACATCCAGAACAGCGCTGCTAGGATCCTGATGAGGGTGCGAAAATTCAACCACGTTACTCCCATTCTCAAGGCACTCCACTGGCTCCCTGTCTCTTTCCACACTGAATACAAGGTCTCACTCCTCACCCACCAATGTATACATGGTACTTCCCCCACCTACCTCGAGGATCTCCTCAATCCCCAGACATCCTCATGCTCCTTCTGTTCCTCCACCACCTACAGCCTTAAAACCCCAAGGACTAAACTCCACACAATGGGGGATCGGGCTTTCTGTTCGGCCGCTCCACACCTATGGAATGCCCTCCCAGGCTACCTGAGGGCACCGCAGACCATGGACACTTTTAAACGTGCCCTGAAAACCCACCTTTTTAAAAGGGCCTTTTTTTTAGTTGATTTTATGTGCTGTGCTGTTTTTATGTGTGAGTTTACTTTGTAGCAGTTGAGATTTGCAATTAATGAAAAGTGCGTTAGACATAAAACGTATTATTATTATTGATAACTTGGTTTTTATACATTTTCAGTCAGTGGTAACAGAGAGTCAAGGTCTTACCCCCAGTCCATTGGTCACCACGTAGCTGCACTTGAAAGAGCAGTTGAGAAGATCCCGGGTGAGTTTCTGCAGAAGTGCACCTCCTGATCCGAATGCAATGTTTTCGATGCTCCACCTGTGCTCCTTCATCCCCTCCACTATCTACAATGAGATGAAATACAAGACATGACCACCAGATAACCCAAACACTGCCAACATTCAGTGTGTAGAGGGTCTGGAGAGAGGCTTTACCTCCTGAAGAGTGTTGATATCCACACCATCACCCTGAATAACCCGAATGTAGGGAGGAAGCACCTTGTAGCCCTTAGAGTTCTCAACAGGAGGAAATTTCTTGCCTAAAATCTCCAAGACCTGCAGGATAAGGCATGGAAATCCATCAGCAAACAATAATAATCATTATAATCTATCACCAAAAAATAATATGGTACAACCTCGAAATCTGACTCACATTCCAGATACATTTCAGCTCTGAATTAATTTCAAAACACAATATTGTTTAGGGGTGGCAGGCTGGTGTAGTGGTTAGCACGTCCGCCTCACAGCAAGGTCCTGGGTTCGAGTCCCGGCCTTGGTGAGGGTGTTTCTGTGGAGTTTGCATGCTCTCCTCGTGCTTGCATGGGTTTCCTCCAGGTTTCTCCCATAGTCCAGAGACTACCATCTCCCTGAAGACTTTCACTTCAACTACAATCATGTCCGCCTGACCATCTAATCATCTCATTAGGATTAAAAACTGAAGATTAAGGTGATGAGTGGATATGGTAGGTGCACACCATTCTGGTTGGAGTCTTGAGGAAAGTAGATCTCCAGGAACAGAGTGGTGCACCTCTGCCTTAAACACTTTCATTCATTTCTCTGGATTGGATCAACTGTTGTGTAGGGGGTTGTAGAAAAATGTTTAAATTGCTTTTAAATTACTTTTACTATGTAAACCTGCTTTGCGACAATGTCAATTGCGCTATACAAATAAAACTGAATTGGATTGAATTGAATCAAGAAAATTTAACAAATCAGAATTAATTTTACGTTTAGAATATCCCACTCACGGCTTTTCACTTTTTTGACCACCTGGACTCATTTTGTAGTGACCAACCCCATATTTTTTTTTAAAGTGTACCAGTACTGTTCATCCTTACAGCATAATTAAAGTGTATTTAATACGTTTAAGTGATACTGATGCTTATTTTAACATAAATGACAATAAAAGTCACAAAATTGGGTGATTTTATCCCATGGATTACTAGCGGTGTGCTAAACTGTTAGCAACTTAGCAGTCGTTTTTCCCTAGAAGTGACATCAACATGTTTGATGTCTCTTGTGGAGAGATTCACATTCTAGTGACTCTGAGGATGAGAACACTGCCAGAGATGAGCGTGACGGTGAATCCAAAATGGCTCCTGCAGCTAACGTTTTGCTGACTTGGCTTTCCTGTCGTCAGTTGGATTAAGAATAAAAAGAAATGTTTTCCGTGATTTCTGAGCTTGTTGTTTGTGCAGCTCGGCACTGGACCATAATGTGTTATGAAGCACGGGGTCAGTGACATAGCCCAGCCAATCCAACGAGTTCGTACCACTACCAGGCTGGAACAGCCAATCAGAAAGGCAACATGTCTCTGAGCACGCCTAGAGTCGTAACACTCGCACGCACTTTAAAATCAGGCATGGAATGATGCTGGCAGAAGGAACCGCTGATGTTATATGTGATCGTTTTATAGAGCTAATAACACTAGTTTACCACAGGTAGGCTTTAAGTGTTGCGTATATTCCGTAAATTACAGCTCCGTGCAGAACTTGTTGATCCACAGGGAGTACGGACTTTCCTTTTCTAAGGTTCCTTTATTTTTG
This sequence comes from Neosilurus mollespiculum, assembly GCA_030014195.1. Classification (NCBI taxonomy): domain Eukaryota; kingdom Metazoa; phylum Chordata; class Actinopteri; order Siluriformes; family Plotosidae; genus Neosilurus; species Neosilurus mollespiculum. The sequence goes on from JAQMYF010000021.1 coordinate 15,009,895, forward strand.
TCAATGCTGCTGAAGCACAGGACCAGAAAGTTTGAATTTGAGCTCACTTTACCACCACACCATAATTGTATTACCTTTAGTACAGTGTCCAGAGGGTTCCCAGAGTCTGGACGCACTACCAGAGGAGCATCTGCACTCCGTTTCTCCACCAGCTCCCTCAGGTCCTCCCCCCAGATCTTCTCACAGGCGTTGTAGATGTCATAGCTGTCACTGACTATGGACACGGGCACTGAGGGGAACTGCTTCACAATGTGCTCAAAGGCATCTTTCTCGTGGTCTTTACCCCATGCTGTGATTGTGCTATGGGAACAGTGGGAACAGCGGGAGGTTGGAGTAAATACATATTTTATATAATATACAATTCTATTCAAAATAATTTCATGGAATCATGTCAGAACTTATTCCAGCTAGCTGTAATTTAAGAGTGCCACAAGGGGGCAGCACAGTCCACAAAGTGATGTTGGGAAGGACAGTTCTGGATCATACCCACAATGCATTTCATCATAAATTCAACTGCAATAATGGTGCAGAATGCAGAGTACTATTCTGTCATCGGTATCGTAGGATAAGCATGTACTCTAAACAGATTGTATGAAGCGTACTGCAGACTGGAATGACACTGTCCACTCTCCAGCCTGAGACAGAAAGCGTTCTGTTCTCTGTATGTATGTTTTAATCATCCAGTCCATTACTGCTAATACACACACAGGTGTTTTTCCACCATCAAACTGGTGTCTATGATCAAGTCAAGCCTACCTGTGTTCTGCAGCAGGCACCGAAAATCCAGGCACTGGGTCTTTGGTGCCATAGTACTTCTTAACCACTCCAATTCCAGCCACTGTGTCGGTCCCTTTGAAGTTTACTAGGTGTGCCGATGCTCCGATACCTGCAGTCTGAAATCATGAGCCAAAAAAAGGTTTGGGTGTTTGTGCAGACTGGTTTATTAAATTAATGTAAAACCATTGATCCGCTTTCCACAGCATGGCCAAAGATAAGATAAATACTTTGTTACAGAGTAGCAGTACTGTTCATCCTTACAGCATAATTAAGTGTATTTAATACGTTTAAGTGATACAGACAGTTATTTTAACATAAATGACCATAAAAAGCACAAAACTGGGTGATTTTATCCCATGGATTACTAGCGGCGTGCTAAACTGTTAGCAGCTTAGCAGTCGTTTTTCCCCAGAAGTGACATCAATGTGTTGGGCGGGGTTGACGTCTCTTCTGGAGAGATTCACATTCTAGTGACTCTGAGGATGAAAACACTGCCAGAGATGAGCGTGACGGTGAATCCAAAACGGCTTCAGCAGCTAACGTTTTGCCGACTTGGCTTTCCTGTCGTCAGTTGGTTTAGGAATAAAAAGAAATGTTTTCCGTGATTTCTGCGCTTGTTGTTTGTGCAGCTCAGTTCTGGACCATAATGTGTTATGATGCACGGGGTCAGTGACGTAGCCCAGCCAATCCAACGAGTTCGCACCACTACCAGGCTGGAACAGCCAATCAGAAAGGCTACATGTCTCTGAGCATGCCTAGAGTCATAACACTCGCACGCACTTTAAAATCGGGCGTGGACTGATGTTGGCAGAAGGAACCGCTGATTTTATATGTGATCATTTTAGAGAGCTAATAGCACTAGTTTACTACAGGTACCCTTTAAAAGAACCCTTCACTTCTGCCAGAGGGTGCAAGATTACAGTACACGTTTTATTTTGACCAAAAATTACCACAAATGGAAAAGCACTCTCCAGGGCAGAGCTGCACACAGAGCCTGGTAAAGATCACCACCAAAAATAATAATAAAGATATTCGTAGTCACCTCTTGTGATGAAACTCCTCTATAGCCAAAGTCATGCAGCTTGTACTCCAGTCCCTCCAACTTTCCGGAAGTTTCCATGAGATGCTTGGCCAGGATCTTCTTCTGCTCTCGGGAGTTTGTTGCAACCGTGATGGGATACCAGATCTGAACCAGGATAGTCTTTGGGAGAAGGCATTAGGAGAGTTGTTTATAGAGATGGACTTGGAGGACATCAGACTTTATGTTGTCTGGAGATGGGCAAGTTTTATACCGAGGCTATTCTGTTAGACAGTCTGTATCACAGCACTGCTGGAATGTGTGTGTGTGTGTGTGTGTAATAAGAAAATGATCTGTATACACTGTGTTTAGTTTCATTTCCTGACTGTGAGAAAAGCACTATTATTCATGATTACTGTGAAACATTCGGGACATCCATGCAGGAACTCGGGGTGTACTCAACCCATTTCAGACCATCATCAGACAACATGGTTGCTCACAGCACAAGCAGTATACACTAAAGCTACGTCCACACAGGAAGCAATGAAGAAACAACAAGCCGCCATGTAATCAGTGAACGCCAGCAAAATGAGCAATGACAGGCAAGATTTTCTTAAGAAACACCAAGTGGGCGGGGACTTAAATCAACATTGCCTATTTTTCACAGAGTGAAATTCAAACGATAACCAATCAGAGCTTAAAGATACTGTAGATTGACAGATGGTGCCAAACACTGAGTTCCCTAAAACGTTTTTTGTAGGGAAATAATGAAGACAAGTTTAACGACACCGCCTACATCAACATGGAAGGGCAGCTCATTATTGCCGAGTGCTTTACGACCTCACACAGGGATAATAATAATATTTATTATAATAATATGAACTATATGCAATATAAACTAAACAAAATAATAAACAGGGATGAGAACAGGCTTAGAAGAAAACGGAGGAAGATGGTCGGAAGGGGGGGTACAACAGTCCCTGCTGGGGGTTCAGGGGACAAAGCCCCCGAAAATTTGGGGGATTTTCTAGGAAAAAGGAGGTAAAATGATGTCCCCTGGAAGGACATTTTTAAGGGTACGTAATAATATGTTGAAATTAATATTGACAAAGTTTACATTACCTTCCTGTTGAGAAGCCAATGGTCATTCTACTGCTGTTACAGCAGGAAAACGCCAAAGTATATCATCAATATTTATTTTATTTTTTCTCAACTAATTTAGACGTATCCAAGTCCCACCCATCAAATATTGCCTTCCCTATCACACAACCACCACCAACCAGGGAGAGGCATAAGCATGCACAATGTAAGCATGTACGAATGAGCTCACAGATGCCCATGATTGGCTGGTGATCGCTGTGAGCGACAGAGAAGTCAGCGTATGCCTTCCGTCCCTCCCGTGAGAGCTCGGCCAATTAGCTCCCATGGACTCACGCTCACGGATGGCAGCGGCATCAATCCGGATTCGAACTTGCGATCTCCGGGTTGATAGTCGCGCACCTTGTCGATGCGCCACTCGGGAGCC
>JAQMYF010000021.1:15014333-15029903 GCA_030014195.1 Neosilurus mollespiculum
TATATATATATATATTTATAATGTTTAAACATCACTCATGATTCAACCGATAGGACGAATCAGGCGTAAACAAAAATGCTGTGTTTCCTCTAACCCAACCGACCCAGCAGGTTTTTTTGGCATGTGAAAAAAAAATATTAACTAAACTGACCGATCTCTCAGATTTGTGATGATCGGATTGTTTTATGCGTCGAGTGCCTGCCAGCTGGTTATTTTGTTTACGTGACATTGACCTATGGAGTCAGCGCGAGCGCTTCGTATTTATTAGCGACTTGCAGAAGTGTGCGGACAGTTGCAACACTATATTTTATTGGCTAACTTCGTAATAATTATAATTTTGGACACTTGAGTTCTACAAGTCTTGTCGAGATTTTCGTACTACAGTTCGTACTACAAGTCTTCGGCAGTCAAGCAACTGCTTATCGTCGTATACCTGAATATGTATATCGATATTTGCATACATAATAAGCCTAGCGAGGTAACAACTGCCATAAGCCAGGCCCTGCCTGTGGCCAAAATCCATTCCCACTTGCACAAAATCAAGCCATTGTACTGGGCGTTTCTAATCCTACAGCGTGTTCCATCACACGGCATCTGGTTCTCGACCCTCCGAAACGATTACACCACCATTCTCAGAACAACACTCAGCCTTTTTAAGTGTATGCACAGAAACTAGCTGAGTTACACACATTTCCCTGGCAACAGAATACACAGCGATGCACACACACACACGCACACACACACACACACACACACACACACAGAGGAAACGATCATGTGAGTCGTGTAGCAGGAGATTACTGCTCAGATCTCACTGCGCATGACCAATGCAGCCACATGCCTGGAAAACCTGCACCGTGCGTTCATGTGTCAGGAGTCAGGAATTACCAATCCTTCTGTCAGGAAGAATCCCGACGTCGTACTGCCTCAGTAATCACTGCAGAACATCATGCTGCTTCCTGCACTGGGGTTACTTTTTTTAAACCCTTTCAATTCTCACAAAAAAGCTGAAGGAAGATAAACTAATGCCAACACAACAATCCCATAACATCAAGAACAGATAAACACTGTCTGGCCTAGAGATGACAGTCTGGAAGCCAAGGCCATTCATCCAAGGCCTCAGTCGAGTAGCCTGTTAGCTTCTCAGCACCGAGGCTAAAACCAGCAAATCCACACAGCAGCAATACACAAGGACACCGTGTCGGGTCTACTGTATGTTAGTTATTATTTATGCTTTTAGGAGAAGTGGAAGACACTTCTAGTATAAAGTGCATGTAACAGGAAGGCTGGCTGTGCTGTCAGCGTGACTCAACACATCTCACACAGAGAACATTAACACTGCAACACCCGCGTCTCGGGTTGCTGGAGGTACTCGTTTTAAAAACGATCAGGTTACTATATTACAGTATACAGTGTGTTTCCAGCTCTGTTTCTAATTTACTTGCTGCCGAAATGTTCTGTGCAGCTGAAGGATTTCAAGGTCATTAAATCACTCGGATGTTTGATTTGAATCACTCTGAACTGAAAACTAGCGACACAACTTGCACCAAATACGAACTTTCACGCAATGTCATTTCAGTGATAACCAATCAGAGCTTAATGATACCACTGATTGACAGATGCCATCAAACACAGAGTTCCCAAAAACATTTTCCATAGGGTAACGATGAACACGAGGTCCACCTACATCAACACATTACTGCCGGACGGAGTTCAGCTGAGCTCAACTGTCATGCAGCGCAATTCAAGCGCTAACCAATCAGAGCTTAAAGATACCGTTGATTGACAGATGGTGCCAAACACTGAGATCACCAAAACATTTTGCATAGGGAAACAACGAACAAGAGTTTAATGCCTTGCCCACATCAACATGGAGGAGCAGGTCTTTATTGCCACGTGCTTTATGACCTCACACACAAATTGTACAGGGATAATAACCGGAAACGCCACACTTGGGTCCATGTTTCTGAAACGGTCAGCATTTCCCATTTATATACTTACATACTTCCCAGTTCATGATGAACAAGAGTCTCCATTCCATACTCAACGCTGGATGATAATAATAATAAAAATTATTTACTATAATCAGTTAATAAAGGATTATTATGAGAATATAAGCTAATATAAACAAACGATAAAACTCACTTCTCCAAGTACTTAATCCTATTAAGGTTGCATGGAGGCTGGAGCCTATCACAGCCAACAATGGGAGAAGATGGGATACACCCTGAACAACTCGCCAGTCCATCACAGGGCCAACACATTCACAAACAACCATTCACATTCACACACTGGGGCATTTTGGAACAGCCAGGTAGTGTAATGTGCATATCTTTGGACTGTGGGAGGAACCCGGAGTACACAGAGGAAACCCACACAACTCCAAACAGCCTTAGCCCGGGACTCGAACACAGGACCTTCTTACTGTGAGGTGGACGTGCTAGCCAACATGCCACCGTGCTGCCTAATGATAATATAGGCTATTTATTATTAAACTAGCTAGATAACGCTTGCAGATCTACACTTCCCGTAGAAACCACCGATCTAAAAAGAAACACTGGATGTTGCACTGAAGTTAAGTGGACATGCTTAAGCACCCATCTTGCGAAACCCAAAATATTGCCTGCTGTGGTCTCCCGCTGGTCTAAACAACTAGAATTTCCCTCGGTATTTTTACTGTTTTACAACTTTTTCTTACATTTTATTATGCCATCTTGTGCAGCAGTTATCTGTACATACAGAAAAGGAACTGGAAAATCATTTCATAACTAAGTCGGATTTATCATGTATTTAATGCCATTTATGACAAAATGTCCTGTAATGTCCCACGTGTGAGAAAAAGCTAAATACCTTTTATAGCCTGTTACTGCTAATAAACAGTCAATAATCCTCATTATTATAATTATATAATTTATGTTGTTAAAATATACTGTCCCTAGGCCAAGTAATTCATTTATTAGGCAAATGAGAATTTTTTATATGAAATTATTTACATTAATTATACATTCGCTTCATATGTAATGTATATGTAAATATATATTAAATTCTGTACAGAGGACTGTAAATCAAGCCATTGTTCTGCCAATAACAGGTTTCTGCACAGTAAGCCAGAACTATTAAAAAAGTGGTTCACGAACATGAGAAGAGAAAACTATTATCCATTGAAACATGCATTTTCAGGAGCACTGGTTGGACAACGAGGCTCTGTCAGGGTGCTGTACCTATTATTTCATTTTCCATAACATCTTATGAAGCCTGTAATTTTCAGTCAATTATAATTGTTATTCGTTATTAGTGAGTCAATTTTATTGGTATTTGCGTTATCTGGAATCTTGCGGATATCGTCAGCATTATAATTTCACGCTGTCATAAAATAGTAATTACTAATAATCACTGGAACAATTTCACACTTATCTGTCTAGATGCAATAAAACAATAAAAGTTCCCAATCTTATGTACAATACACAGTATATCTGTTTACAACTGCAGCTTTTAAGAGGGTTATAAACTTTCAACATTTATTAGTACATAAAATATTTTAGTATATATATATGGATTGTTAACCTACATGTAACTAATAGCACTAGAAACAAGCACTAGCCCTGTACATTATGAAACAAATGTGTACATATGCTTAAAAGCCAAGCCCCAGGAAGCCTGCCCTGCTACTTATTGGGGCCGGTAACATGGCTGCCCGGTAGCCTCAAAGTTGAGCGGCTCGCTTAGTCACACGCATCATCCTGTGGTTACCTAAATCAGTGGTAGGAACTAGCTGATGACTGCTCACGCTGCAAGAAAGTTACGTAGGCGTCCGCATGTCGCTTATCACTTCCTGTGTGGACGACACTTAACAGACTAGATGGTAATTTACATATAGACGGTGTAGCTGGCCTTTCTCACACACACACACACACACACACACACACACACACACACACACACACACCTGTGAAAGTGTTAAGTTTAATAGATTACAGAAAACAGTACCATCCATCCAACCAATACAAGAAAAGTATCATAATATAAAAAAAAGTAAGGAAAAAAAGCAATACTGCTATCAGCCGAGATAAATCTCAAGGAGACTTTGTCTGATGTTCCGTTTATAAACAAGCCCAAGGACATACAGGGTTCAAACACTGCATCTCGACTCCATTTCCTTCAAATTATGTTTTTTTTTCATATCTGGGTTGATGTTACTGATGATAATAATAATAATAATAATAATAATAATATCATGCAACTTACCTGAAAAAAAATAAAAATAAAAATAAAAAAAACAACAACCAACATTTAGCAAAATGACAGACACTACTGACCTCTACCCAGTTGGTAAGCCAGTAGCACTCTGGGTCTGTGCTTTCCACAGTGAAGAGGACATTTCCACGTGGAATCACACTTCCCTCAGGAACAGCCTTGATCTCAATGGGCAGATGGCCATCATATTTCTACAGTCAGAAAGTACACCACAACCGGGGTTATATAAACACAGTCCGGGGTTCTTTATCATCATCTCAATGCAAAAAAAGACCTGCGGTACAAACACGCTACTAACAGTCGTTCTGTTTCCTGAGAGACAGTGAAGAGGACTGTTCATAGCAACGGTGATCAGTGTGTGTCATTCATTATGAACAGATTACACATAAATAAAGACGTGTGGTGTTCATGAAAATACTGTGAATTCCACTCCACAGAGTCAGCCTCATATCCTTCCTGTGGGTTGAGAATTGGGTAAACACATGAGGAGTAAGACGTGCTTTCACTTTGCAATATGCTTTCGAATTGAATGAAACGGACAATATGCTGCATTTCTGCTGTAAGTTTCATACACAAATAACTCTACAGAGTTGAGCTGCTAGTTTCAGAAAATGGAAAAACGTGTGTATTTAATATGCATAATAGTTTACACTGACTGAACTGAGAGATGGAAACCAGAGCTGGGCAATATATCAATAAATTATTATACTGTAATATGACCATTCATGACATCACTTAACTGAATTGGGTCATTCCGTGCCTACTCAACAGAGGGTCCCCAGGTCACCCCTTCAGAATTAACTGAATTTCCTTTCTACATGTAGCCATATATGTTTCTACCCACCATGCAAAAGATTAGCTTTCAATTCCTCATAGTTTACAAAATAGAAGCCTTTTCGGCGTTTTTGGTCATTAAAACCACACGTCACAAATAGTATTTTTTCCAATTTCAGGGGCTTACAGTTCTATAGGAGAATAACCCAGACAGCTGATATTACATTTATTTACTGAATGATGTTACATTTTTTTATTTTTGGCACCAGACAGCCTCTGGGAAGCATATTTATCACTCTGTGGGAAGCTAAAAATGTCTTTTTGCTCAAAACGAGCTAAAATTAAGTGCAGTCACAGAAGCCCTTCTGAAAATATAGACCAACTTAGAATTTTCTCCTCATAACACAGTAATTATAAGTTTTTTGTTTGCCAGGATGACATAACAAGGCGATGTTTTATAAAAGTTTAAGCACAAGCCGTTCCCTCCAAGGGGTCAAAAATGGGCCGTTTTGATTCCCCGATTTGTTCATGTGTCTAGGGGTTTAGGATCTTCATATTTTTGCTACATATTGCCTCATATAAGATGTATTTACTGACCAAACTCAATTATCTAACACCATTGGCTTCATATGAAAAGAACTTTTTATTTACAAGCACATTTTTGATAGGATTTTTTTCTGGAAAAATCTGAAGAGGTCACCTGGGAAGTTTCCTGAAAATGTGTTGAGCTGACACAGGATGGCCACATATCGTCACGATTCAGCAGAAATATCAACGTTTCTTCAGAAATAAACAGCACTGTAGCTTGCAAGGTTTTTATTTGCATGAGCAAAGAGAAAAAACAAGGTTTCTACACTCTTTTTGCAGGTGTGTACCAGAGCACCTGAGCGCGCCCGGTCACTCTGGTGCTCACATACTTACAATCAGTCTGCATGTAATGGCATATTGTTTGTATCTGAACATTATTTTCATAGCAGACTGAATATCACGGTAAATATTGTTATGAGGATAATGTCAGAAAATATCTCAGTATTATTTTTAGGCCATATCACCCAGCCCTAATGGAAACTTAGGTACATTCCTCTAAACAAACTCATATTATTTTCATCAAATACAGATTTGGACACCACGGATTAAAACAGACAACAGGAAGGAAATGAAAACTGGAAAATATATGAAGATTTTGCTTTGGACATTTTTAGATAGTGACACTAGGGTCACGGGCAGACTGTAGATTCCCTGAATCTTTTGATGACATGATGTTCTGTAGATGAGACATTCAAAGTCTTCACAATTTTACACTGAGGAACATTATTCTGAAATCGTCTTTTTGCAGACTGGTAAACCTCTACCCAGATTTCATACCCAATTAGGTTACTGATCTGTTGATATCTTCCTGGTTCATGATGCACAAGAGTCTCCGTTCTTGTGCATCATGAACCAGGAAGATATCAACAGATCTGAGTTTCACTCAGAGATTTTAAGCGGGAAACATGCGAGAGGGTTACCTAGGAAACGAGAACGGATGACGCTTCAGCGGCAAAGTGATTTGCATGTAGTTCCGTGAAGCGATTCACGTGTCGTTTTCTGTGTGGATGCTGCTTTAAGCATGGTGGTAGCATAGCATGGTGGTAGCATGGTAAGGTGGTAGCATGGTAAGGTGGTAGCATGGTGCTGTGGAGATGTTTTGTTGAAGATGAACAACCCCACATACAACCCCTGGCAAAAAGTATGGAATCACCACTCTTGGAAGATGTTCATTCAACTGTGTAATTGTGTAGAAGAAAACCCCAATCACATATTCCACATCCTTTTCCTCTGTTTGATCTGTAAACAACAGCTGCAATTGACTACAATTTTCTTTCTTTTTTATTTTGTAAGTGTTTCATAAAGCTAAAAGGTTGGAAAGTTAAATGAAGATCGTTTTGTGATTGTTTTTTTTCTACACAATTAAATAATTGAATGAACATCTTCCAAGAGTGGTGATTCCATACTTTTTGCCAGGGGTTGTACATCAGAACCGACCGTGAAACGGATAAAGCAGCTAACATTATGCTTTTAAAGTGAATTCTGAACGAAGTCCTGGTCTCAGCCATATCAGAAATAAGTGCCCTGTGCTTAAAACCGTCTTATCTGGATCAGGTCACTGTGAAGAAGAGTGGAGACGTATCCAGCCAGAATTCTACCAGAAACTTGTTGATGGCTAAAAGACATGTCTGGTTAAGGTGTAACTCAGTGTGGTACACTTAACCAAATATTAATATATGGAATGAACAGTGTGTATATTTGACCCTGTGGTAATTCCAGTTATAATCAGGGTTGTTGTGTTTTGAATTAAAGATGTTCACCATACAATCATTTTAGAAATGAGGAAAAACCTAGTAAGGACCAAAGATCTCAGTGAAATTCTGAAGTTCCCAGGAAGTGAGTCTATACTTGATGGAGGTGAGTTCGCAGTCTGATGAACACTATATAAACCAGTGTGCAATCTGTACTTTAAAAGATTCCATTTCTAGCTTAGTCCGGTGTCTGAAAACCCCAAGGACTCACCTCAAGTATGTAGTTCCAGCCTTTTTCGTTGAACACATCGTCCTGAAAGTGTTCTCGATACACCTCCTTTGCCTCCTGAATCTTCTCAGGGGTGATGACCTTCCCTGTCAGTCAGAAATTATGACATAATGAGAGTGCGAGTGAGCAAAAGGACAGTCAGAGCTCTTTCCTGACACGCTGTGGGGGGGTTTTGGGATGGGCTACAACGTCAGGAAGACCACATCAGGTCCCTGTCCTATCAGCCAAGAACAGAAATCTGAGGCTATCAGGGTTTTCAATACTGGACAGATGAAGCCTGGACAATGAGGTGAGTGATCGGTGCCCATGATCACCTCAGGTTCCTGCAGCTGGATGTGAGGAGAGGAACCTGATCTTCTGCAGTTGTAGCTCATCTCAGCATTTCTACTCACCATGGTTATAAAGAGGGACTATCTGAGATATTATACCCTTCCTGGCTGCTCAATCCAATCTGGTCATTTTTCTCTGACCTCATCATCAGCGTGTTTCCACCCACCCACAACTGTCACTCACTCAGTGTTTTGAGTTTTTTCTGTGTGTACTCTAAAGCAGGGCCGGCTGGCTAACAGAAGCCGCTAGGGCACCGTCCCACCACGTCCCAAAAACATTACTTCAAAATATTTACTATTTTAAACGAGCAAGAAAAGTATTACACATGTATCTAGGACAAGGTTCTACATTGTAATGCAGTTACTGATCGGGTGCACATTTCGGTCTCTGGGGGCACAAATCTTTGGTCAAGGACTCTTGGTATTAATTGCACATGTGTGGAGCTCCTCTTCCATACAAGAGATCAGGGCACGTTGGGGTGCAGGAAAAGTGAGCCCCAACTTCCATCCATCCGCTGAACCGTTAATCCTATTAGGATTGCGGGGAAGATGGAGCCTATCTTAGCCAACTCTGGTCTAAAGGCAGGATTACAACCTGAACAGCCTGCCAATCACACACGCACCCCTAGGGGCAATTTGGAACAGCCAGTTAGCTTAATGTGCATGTTTTTAAACTGTGTGAGTACACGGAGGAAATCACACATACATACGAAGAACATGCAAACTCCACAGAGAAAAACACCCTCGACACACACACAGAGACACACACACAGACACTCAGACACGGGCACGGGCACACAGACACAGACACGATCTCACACACACACACACACACACACACAAAGCCCACGCACAAACAAACACACAGGGGCACACAGACACGGGCACACACAGGCACATACACAGACTGACATGGGCACACAGACACACACGTGCATGCACACACACACACACACACACACACACACACACACACACACACACACACAGACAAACATGTGCACACACATACATGAGAACACACACACACTGTTGACAACAAGACAAAAATCATAGCAAATACCTTTCAAATACTTGTGAAGGATGTACTGCAAGCCATAGAAGACTGTTTTTTCATATTTAACCTTTCGGGTCTTGGTCAGTTCCGTCTTCTTCTCACGGCACTCAAAATACGAATACACTTTACTAGTGTTGGGTGGGTACTGTTTATAATGTGTGACCTGCAAGAGACAGGGAGAAACAAGCAACGGTCACATCTAACGTTCACCTGCGACACGTCAGACCCCGAAGGATCAGCTGGGTCCGGTATGAATAAAACCTCATTAATCACACTCCCTTACTCACACTTCTCCTTCACAAACCACCAGTCACAGCTGAGCAATAAGGAATCTGCTTTCACTTTTCAACCTGCACCTGATTTCCCATTCGGATTTGCATTTTTTAATCAAGAATGTAATTTAAATAAGTTTTATTTTTACAATATTCACACAGAAAACATTTTAAATGTGTTTAGAAGAGGAATTGTTCCTCAAGTGCTCCCCCGTGGCTACTCCCTGCACTTTCTCCCTCAGGATTAAAATCAGTAACAAAATCAACAAATAAAATTAAACATGCCTTAAAACAAAGGAACCGTAAATCTAAAGAAAAACTTCTCATCTGAAGAGAGAATTCGTTAGCAACGTTTAAAGCTGCCGCTAGCTCACGCATTTCAGAGAGCACTGAGGAAATAAGTTTGCTCTGTGTGTGCTGCCATCTCGCCAAAGTGTGCTGGTGGGCAGAGACAGGGTTTTTGGATGGCGGGTATCAGAGCAGAAGGAGCGCAAGGCAGGAAAGAATCCTAGGTGGGGCACCAGCACTTCACAGAATTTATACAGCCACTCAAGAATGAATGAATGAATGAATGAATGAATCACATGCATATAAAATATTTTAAGCTTTAAAGTGTATATTTAAATACACCATCCTAAACCAAAAGTTCTAATTAACTGATAAACTCGCCTTATCGCCCAGCTCTATCACCCAGTCTGGGACACTGTAGGGTGAACAGTAACATCACAGGCTTTTATATCAGATTCTTTCTATCAGTCAGACTGAGGGTAAAACACGGAACAGAGGAAAAAAGTACTTTACCACAAATGTGCAATATTCTTAAATCCTAAAGCTATTGCAAAAATGACAGAAATTACATTTTCTTTCTCTGGAACACTTCGGAAAAATATTTACGGTCCTCTTAAGGGGAGGGGTCCCGAGGGCCAAAATGACAAAACACTAAAAAGTTGTTTTTGACTTTGATTATCTCCGCACACCCTCATTCCACCCTGTGATTTCAAGATATAAGAATGTATCAGGTAGAATCATTCAAAAAAATTTCAGGATTTTCAAGTGTGAATAAGGGCGCCACCTATAGGTGGTGCCTCAAACCACGACTTTTCACTTATTGGGCTGCAATCGGGGACCTCCAGCGGCTTGCACCCTGATTTAGCCTGGTTTATTTATGCATATTTGGACACGTGGGGACCTTTCATTTCTAAATATGCATGAATGCCGGTGGCTTAGTTTGGGTGCATTGGTATAGAGGCCGCTTTTTGTGATGAAAATGCAGTTCTGGAATATTTTCATCAGACCATAACACAGAGCGGCCTTCATGGAATTAAATAAAACTTATTTTATTTTGTTCCTCTGTATCTCTACTTTGTATGATTATATCAGGAGGCTTTTGGCACCATTAACTCTTTACGAGCCAAAGTTCCAGGTGAAGGCCTTCTTGATATCATTATACAAATTAGAGATATAAAGAAACACAAAACAAGTTATTCTGGGTCTAAGCCGCTGGAGGTCCCCGAATGCAGCCCAAAAAGTGAAAGGCCATGATTTGAGCTGTATCAGCCTAAAAATACCGACATTTTTTAAAAGACTTTTCCTGATGAATTCATATAGCATGAAATCACGGAGGCTGAATAAGGACACACGGTGATAATCAACCGGGGGTGGGGGATGAATTGGCCTTAGGGGACCCCTCCCTTACGCAGGCAATAAATTAAAAAAAAATAAAAAATAAAAAATAAAAAAAAAAAACTGTTCAATTTTGCAAATCTATCTACCCTTGCCAAAAAATGTACAGGAACTGAAGGGGGGTGATATAGCAAAGCCTGGATTATTCTTTAAAAAAATTGGCTCTTAAAGGGAAAAAGGAAGGAAAGCCTTCCAAACTGCGCTCACACTGAAAATGTTTGTTTTCATCAGCGGGTGGTTTTTACTTACATCTACAAACTTATAATCTGCTAAAATACATTCAATAATGTACATCAGCCCGTTTTTGAAAGGCTACCATTTGTAGTTCATTTCAGGAAGTACATACGTCAGGTCCAAGAAGGCAAGCTAACAAACAAACTATATCAAATATAATCCAGTAAACTTCTGAATAAAAGAAAGCTTGGCACATCCGCACATTCATTACATTTACATATACATGCTTGTTTACATGAACGTGTACATGGTACGAATACAGATATATACATACACACAGTTACACATTTAATGTATGATACGTAAATACAATACACACACTCCAGCAAAACTGTTGCTTCAATGTCACTCCCGCCCCACTTTTCACAGTGCAATGGCGCCTCCCTGTGTGAAAATATATTACTCATTTTATTTCCACTAAATTGTTGTGATAACTATAGCGTGTTTTAATGGGAATGGACATACACTATGCATGCAAGCATTTATTAGGTTTGGGTTTAATTCCCCTTTAAATGAAAGTCCCTAACTAGTCCCTTGCATACTGCCAGCCTGCCTCAATGTCTTTAGTATTTGCTACACACACAGGGTCGCTCTGTTACAGTACTCCAGCTACACTTTATCCTCCACCTCTCTCTCTCTCTTGGTCTGCCCCCATCTCACTACGTCTCCCTCTCTCTGTCTCTCTCTGCCTCTCGCTCTCCATCCCTCTCTCTGTCTCTTTCTCTCTCTCTTCCTCCCTCTCGCTGTCTCTCTCTCTCCCTTTCTCTGTCTCTCTCTCCCTCTCCATCTCTCTCCCTCTCTCTGTCTCTCTCTCGCTCTCCCTCTCTCCTTCTCTTTCTCTCTCTCTGTCTCACTTGCTCTCCCTCTCTCTGTCTCTCTCGCTCTCCCTCTCTCCCTCCCTCTGTCTGTCTCTCTCGCTCTCCCTCTCTCTGTCTCTCCTACTCTCCTTCTGTCTCTCTCTCTTGTTCTCTCTCTCTCTGTCTCTCTCCCTCT
Organism: Neosilurus mollespiculum; assembly: GCA_030014195.1. Lineage (NCBI taxonomy): Eukaryota > Metazoa > Chordata > Actinopteri > Siluriformes > Plotosidae > Neosilurus > Neosilurus mollespiculum. Next base: position 15,026,498 of record JAQMYF010000021.1, read on the forward strand.
CCCTGTCTCTCTCTCCCTCACTCTCCCTCTCTCTGTCTCTCTTTCCATTGCTCTGTCTCTCTCTCCCTCCCTGTCTCTCTCTCTCGCTCTCCTGCTCTCCCTCTGTCTCTCTCTCTCTCTCTCTGTCTCTCTCCTTCCCTCTGCCTGTCTCTCTCCCTCCCTCTGTCTGTCTCTCTCTCCCTCCCTCTATCTGTCTCTCTCATTCTCTCTCTCCCGCTCTCCCTCTTGCTCTCCCTCTCCGTCTCTCTCTCTCCCTCACTCTCCTGCTCTCCCTGTCTCTCTCTCTCTCTCCCTCTGTCTGTCCCTCTCTCTCAGCAGGGCTGAACAGCTGTACACAAGCTAGGCATGCGCAACAGGAGGAGGGGAAGCACGTGCATAAAGGCATAGAATAGTGCACAGAGTACAGGCGTGTGTCTCTGAAAGCACGTCTGCACATTTATTATGAACAGGTGCTTCAAGATCAGATTTAATCCACTGGAGTTTTTAATCACGCACTCTTACCCTGCCACGATGATCTGCTCATGACTCCATAACAGTCTTCCGTACAGCTGAATACGGCCAGTGTCACGGACTGTAATATGCATATTTAAACCAAATAGTAATAAAATACTTTGCCAAAACCAAACATTAGTACCTGGAAGCAATCATGTTGAGAAAGCGCTGTGCCGCATTGCCTCGCCTCACCTGGCCCTGGCGTACACAGCAACCCAGACATGTTGCAATGATGCTGACCAACACACACATAAGAGCAGCTGAGGGCCAAATGGAAGTGTAAACATAAGCACTAACGTCTGCACTAACACCTGGAATAACTGGTAACTACATATCCCATATGTACACAACAGCACTCTTACTCAGAACCCAGCCCTAACTTTTCCCTTTTTTTCTCTACACCTTCACAAAGCACCAACGCATCTGTGGGTCTGTATGTGTGTAGAGAAGGTAAGTGATGCCTGCGTGTTTCACACACCCTGCTATATACTCTCCATACCATTAAAACTACAGCTAAGAAAACAGTAAGGAATCTGCAGATCCTTATGAACGCACCTGAGACTCTCTATGATAAGTCCTCATGACTACTGTCCTCTCATTAAAGAGAAATCTAACTTAATGAAAGCTTGCATATGTACTATATGTCCGTACCCATCAAATCACGCTATTGTCATTATAACCTTGTTTGCAGGAAAAGAAATATAAGAGTAATAAGTCCTCACATGTATGTATGTATGTATGTATGTATGTATGTATATACATATACATATATAGATAAATATATATATATATATATATATATATATATATATATATATATATATATATGTAGACACCCATGTGTAATGTATATAAATATAATATAGTATTATGTGCAGATGTTCCTAGTTTTATTTTATTCAAAAGTTCATTAGTGTACTGTATATCTGATGTGTTAGTTTAATATCTGTATACGGTTATTGTTGCTGGCATCTTGCCATATTGGAACTGACGGGGCTACATCCTATCTTCGTGATTTTCGCACTCTCACAAGAGTGAAAAGAACTCATTCATACTATCTCAAACTATCGAACACATTTTAACAGATTGCAACTTCGTAAATGTAAATTAAAACCACCCGATGATGAAAATGTCCATATTTCCAGTGTAGCAGGAGAGCTCGGAAGGCTGCCCTTTTATTTTCCTAAAATCGCTTAACGTCTATACCAACTTTTATTTTTTTACGTTATATCTCAAATTAGTGGAGTATAGTTGACATAATGAGTAGAATCATGATTTGTTGATGAGTTGAGTGGTAGTAATCACTCATACCTGCTGTGTTTATTGTAGACGTCACCAACGCAGCAGGGCGTAGTGAGAGCTGAGTGACGTGATGAGCGAGACTGCTGAGTCAACTTTCCATAACACTAAGATATAGATTTAGGCACTGTGTAGAGGCTGAGTTCCTGATAGATATCGCTATAGATAGGTGTTCGAGGCTGGTGTTATAAGAGTCGCACAGCTCCTTAAAGGGCTCAACTTCAACCCTGGAGGAAATAAATGAATAAATGAATAAATAAATCTCCCGTGTGTTTCCTGACTACAGTCTGGAGTGAAAGAAGGAAAGGTTAACACTGAGTTTTCATTTCACCGCCTTTCACTTACCGATTTCCGCCTTCATTTGCATCACCAGTCTTACTGGTTTTACTGTGATGGCACGGACACAGGACAACCATGCAAGTAAAATTGCAGCCCTGTGAGGCTCCACTTAGTAGCTCTGTTGTTAAACTGTTGCACACTGAGTTCTTCTCTCCAACTGAAAACACACGCTAGATAAGTGTCGTATTAGCCTGATTGAAAAAAAAAAATTCAACTGGTGTCTTTCCAAGTTCCGGAGCCGTGCGGTATGAATAGTTCACCCTCTAATGTTACACCTCTTTCCCATGAGCAATCAGCTGTAAATAAACCCTCCCAGCACATCAAGCTCACCGTCTGGAGTCAGCTACAGATATTACTTTGAAGAGAAATTAAATAGAACACAAATCTATCACAATTATTCACTCGACAAAGTATCCAGCATTTCAAAGTCACCATGAAGTGACCTCTCACTGTGTGTGTGAGAGAGAGAGATTCCTTCATTCATTCATTCGCTGAACTGTTTACTCGTACCTGTCGCAGGGAAGCCGCAGCCTATCTCAGTCACAGCGGGTGAAGCCAGACTACACCCATAAAACCATCGCAGGGAAAACACACACAACCATTCACACACATACACACCTAGGGGACATCTGGAACAGTCTAACATGCATTGGACTGTGGAAGGAAACCGGAAGACCTGGAGGAAACCCACTCGAGCAGGTGGGGAACAGAGAAACGCCCTCGCCAAGCCCGGGACTCAAACCCTAGGACCTTCTTGCTTCGTGCCAACCACTACGCCACCGTGCGACACGGAGCTCTGAAGAGGAGGTGAATAAACATGGGTGTGAGAGACAAGCTCTTCATCATCATCATCATCATCACCATCACCTGCATGATGAAGCTGGAACACAGTAAAGTGTGTGTATCCATGATGAACAGAACAGGGTGTGTGCAGCTTTCACTTTCCCGAAAGCGAGAGATCACAGCTTTCACTTTTGGTTCCTGGAACAGATGTCAGGAAGCAGTGCCATGTCGAGTCATGATCAGGGCACGAGGTGGTCCCGAGCTCTCTGCAATCACTCACCTGCCACATCTTCATCATCATCATCATCATCATCTTACCTTCATCACCTGCATCCGGTGAGGAGGAGCAGCCAGCTTCCTGTTTCTATCAAAATATCCTCCCTACCCTGTACCCTACCGGTGTGGCCTACCGAAACCTCTCTCTCTCTCTCTCTCACACACACACACACACACACACACACACACACTCTCTCTCTCTCTCTCTCTCTCTCAC
>JAQMYF010000021.1:15030003-15075593 GCA_030014195.1 Neosilurus mollespiculum
TTTTTATAGTTAAGGAGACTCTCTTTCCATGCTAGTTGGAATACCATTGATTTAGTTTGACGCCATTTTCGTTCTAATTTACGAGTGTTCTGTTTTAGTGTGCGTGTATCATCGTTATACCAGGATACTAATTTGTGCTAAATGAAGGTGATCATTGTTATGAAGGTGATCATTGTTATGAAGGTGGTTATTATTATGAAGGTGATTATTATAATTATGAAGGTGATTATTATAATTATGAAGGTGATTATTATTGTTTTGAAGATGATTATTGTTATGAAGGTGATCATTATGCTTATGAAGGTGATTATTGTTATGAAGGTGATTATTAGTATTATGTTGTTTATTATTATGAAGGTGATTATTGTTTTGAAGGTGATTATTGTTTCAATGGTGATTATTGTTATGAAGGTGATTATTGTTTTGGTGGTGATTATTATTATAAAGTTGATTAAGGAGTCTGTAAATTAAATTAGTGTTAAATCACCAGGGTCTGTTCGCATTCATGTGAAAGGGACGTGTCCAAAGGTAATCATAGCTTGGAAATCATGGTGTAAGCGCTGCATTTTTCAGAAGGGGAATGGCGTAAATCCAAGTCCAATGGCATGGGGGTAAATCCAAGTCCAATGGCATAGGGGTAAATCCAAGTCCAACACTGTCTGAGACTGGTCCTGCATTCATAATCATTATTGCTTTGCTGCTTTATGGAAATGTGCACTTTCACCTATCTAAAGTTTATATGTAACTGTTAGTGTTGGGATAATCAATAAATATAGTTTAATTTGTTTATAATTTAATTTATCTCTAATTTATTCTTCCCGATTTATCAAGCGCAAATATTGCTGCTTGAGTCAATATATTTCAAATAATTTATATATATTTATATAAAGTAAATCTTAATTTTATGTGTCTATGTTTCAGCTCTGAATGGTCATTTGTTGGTCTGTAGGTCAGACAACTCAGTCCTGTTTAAATTACAATTAAAACACTTGAGTCACTTCGTTACCTCGCATGACCCTGACAACTCAAGCGAACTCTACACTGTTGACTCCCAACACTAGTAACTATAAGAGAAGGCTGAGATGTACTGCTCTCTTATGAATGTTTTTGTTCTGATCCATTTTTAGTGTTGGTTATGGAGCAGCAGGTTAGTGATGAAGAATCACCAGTAGTTCTCAGAGGTGAAACCCGGAGAAGGAGACGAAAAATGAAAGCATTTACATCAAACTCATCTGCAGCAATGGACCAACTATCCTTGGAGTTTGTGCTTCCTACGACTAACAAAACAACCAAAGCACCTGACACACTGCAGTTGGATGTGATCGGGAACTGGACAGTCGAGCAGGTCAAAGCTCAGCTGTGGCTGAAGGCAGTCACCACCAACATGTGCCCAGAATTCTACCAGAAGTATTCCCCAGACCACTGCATCCTGCTTTACCAAAAGAAAGGCAGCTGGTGTGAGATCTATGATAAGCACCAGGTGTTTCAGACTCTTGACTGCATTCGCTACTGGAAAGCTCTTAAAAAAGAGGTTGGGAAAATTTATCTGGTTCTGAGGCCACAGCCCTCTGAAGAATCCATCCAGTACCAGAAATTTCTGCACCATCTTATAGGTTATGATGTCACAGATGTCAGTAATGTTCATGATGATGAGCTGGAGTTCACAAGAAGAAAGTTATTGACTACAAGGAAAATTGAGCTGGCTGACCGAGATCCTAAACTTTACTCAATGGACCCCTGGCTAACCACCAAGCACTTACCTGATTACTTGCTGAGTAAGATAACCAACAGCCACATTCTCATTGTGATACACAGAGGTACTTCAAGCCAGACAATAAAGGTGTCAGTTGATGATACACCATTTCAGGTTCTACAGAGTTTTTTCATGAAGACCACCAACAAGAGAGCACTACTTGGCATACCTGAGCAGGTCAGTGAATCAGACTTTGTTCTCAGGGTCTGTGGAAGAGAAGAATATCTTTTTGGTAATTACCCAATCAAAGATTTCCATTGGGTCAGACAGTGCCTTAAAAGTGGAGAAGAGATCCATTTGGTGCTTGAATCCCCACCAGACCCTGAACAGGAAGTGGTCCAAAAGGAGGATTGGTCTCAGGTGGATGATTGCACTGGTGTGGCTGGCACACATGAACAACTGACCATTAATGAGAAAGACCATGAGAAGGTGTTCACCGTCTCTCTCTGGGATTGCAATCGCAAGTTCAGGGTAAAAATCCTGGGGATTGATATCCCAGTCCTGCCTTGTAACTCAGAACTGATGGTCTTTGTGGAGGCCAGTATATTCCATGGGCAGCAGCTGCTGGCTCAGGAGCGAACATCCTCAAAGCCTTTTACTGAAGAAGTGCTGTGGAATACCTGGCTTGATTTTAACATCAAGATCAAAGATTTACCCAAAGGTGCCAGGTTGAATCTGCAAGTATCATGTGGTAAAGCACAAACGCAGAGCTCGAAAGACAGCGTCTCACTTGACTGCAAGAACAAGAGCCGCCTGCTCTACTATGTAAACCTGTTAGTGGTGGACCACAGGTCTTTACTCAGGCAGGGCGAGTTCATCCTGCACATGTGGAAGATGCCTGAGAAAAGTGAGGATAACAGTAGTGTAAATGCAGATAAACTCACTTCTGCCACCAATCCAGACAAAACAACTTCCATGGCAATTACCCTGCTCCTTGACAAGTATTGCTACCCAGTGGCTTTGCCCAAAAGCAGGGATTCACGGGATGTATTAGAAATGGAAGGAGAGAGGGGGAAAAGAGAGATGCCTAACCATTTACGAAAGCAGTTTGATCAAATCATGGCTACTGACCCTCTGCACCCACTCAGCGCAGAAGATAAGGAACTCCTCTGGCATTTCAGACAAGAGTGTGTGCGGCATCCTACGGCCTACCCAAAGTTTCTTGGCTCTGTGAAATGGGGAAAGCAGGAAGCTGTCATGGCCACACACCATCTTCTAGAGAGAAGCACCGCATGGGACCGGAGCCCTCTGGATGTTGGCTTAGCTATGCAGCTACTGGACTGTCACTTCTCTGATGCGATTGTGCGCACGATGGCTGTGAAGAAATTAGAGACTCTCGGTGATGACGATGTTCTTCGCTACCTTTTGCAGCTGGTTCAGGTTAGTCATGTGATGGTTTAATAATACATGGTTGGTTTTACATATTTCGATATTGGCTATTAATTGTCTTTCCTCTGTATTTGCTGTAGTTTTATACTCTATTTCTACAGGCATTTTTCTCATTTATTTATATGCAGTATCTTCTGCTTACTTACTGTGAATCATACTGACTTATGTTCATCATTAAACTCTCCCAGGCAGTGAAGTTTGAACCCTATCATGACAGCGCACTTGCCAGGTTCCTCCTTAAGCGTGCTCTCAGGGTGAGTTAATTCTTTCTGATCTCTGGTGAACCTCATGGTGACGCTATTCTGAAATCTTTTTAACACTCTTACGTTTTCTTCTTCACAGAGCAAACGAATCGGTCATTTCCTATTCTGGTTCTTGCGCAGTGAGATAGCACAGTCCATGCACTACCAGCAGAGGTATGCGGTTATATTAGAGGCCTACTTACGCGGCTGTGGAGATGCCATGCTCCAGGACTTCATGAAACAAGTGGAAATCACTGAGGCGCTACAGAAGGTCACTCGTGAGATCAAAGCCATATCGGCTGAGAAATATGATGTATCAGCGCAAGGTAATTACCTACCCAGTATTAAATTGTTTTCTAGTCCCTGAAAGGAGAACCCAAATGCAATAAAAGCTTGCATAGTATACGTCAAACACACTATTGTTATTACAATCATCTTTGGTGAAAAAAATAAGTCATAAATTCTCATACAGGAAGGACCCATTGTACTGTGAAAAGTGGGAGGGGAGTGATGTTGAAGCAACAGTTTCATGGAAGTGTGTGCATTAAGTGTGTGTGTGTGTGTGTGTGTGTGTGTGTGTGTGTGTGTGTGTGTGTATATACATACACATACCACATATATACACAACATGCGTTCATGTAAACGAGCAGACGCATGTGATGTACACTCCAGGGCAAAAAATTGAGTAATTATTAACTATAAGATATAAATATAGTGAATAATTATGCAAATTCTATTAAATAGTCGATATGGAATTGCATTCCCTTTAGATAAACATTAAAGTCTTAGGGTTTGACTCGCTGAAAGTTTCTTGCATCTGGAAATGTCCATATTTGTCCACTTGTACTAGACAGCCTCCCAAAGTTCAGTGGTGTTATTAAACTTTCGTCCATCTAATTTATGTTGGATGTATAGCCAGATGTTCTCTATTGGGTGCAAATCTGGACTCTGAGGCCGTCAGTGTTACTGGACAGAAACGGTCTCTCGGATACATCACCTGGATATGACGGTCTTGTGCACGAGTAGTGACACGTGGCTGGCCAGGTCTCGGTCGGTCTGGGGTGGTTCCCGTCTGTCTGTGGCATATCTGAAGCTGTACGACAGTTGAACGATGCACGCCAAGGTGTGCTGCTACTCTTGCAGCGGTCATTCCAGCACTTAGCATGCCCAGGGCCTGTTCTTTGCTTGCTTGTGGCAGTCGTTACATCTTCACTTTTCAGAAACTTAAACTTATTTTACCAGGCTTTTTATAGCCAGAGGTGCCACTTGACAACAAACAAACATGTTTTGATCTCACGCTCCACTTTGTGGATTAATCAAGGAGTGCCTAAGGCATCAGACTTGTGATCATGCACACGCTAACGTGGGCATTCACTTTTAGTCATGAGAAATTGGTATCTACACCGCTCCTGAGTACTTCAATTTGTTTTCCCATTTTCATGTTTATACACAACATGTTGTACAGTTGTGCTTGTTGGGTTTTTAATGCCTCTCAGTATACTATGTGCTAAAGTGCCTATCTTTATTCAATTCAGAAGGTCACTAGTTTATATATGATTTGTTCATCTAATTTAATAATGGTACACTGTTATTATTTCTGGCATTATGCCTTATAGAGACTGAAATGGACTACAAATGGGGGTCTTTTCAAATGGGCAAATGCACATTACTTAATGCATTTTATTTTAGCAGATTGCAGCTTCGTATATGTAAGTAAAAACCACCTGATGATGAAAATAAAGATGTTTTGAGTGTAACAGGAGATTTTTTTGTTTTGCTTTTCTGTAGTTGTATTTCAGCTGCGCCAGAAACTGGAGAGTCTGCAGATGCAGGGTTTGCCTGAGAGTTTTAAAGTACCGTATGATCCGGGCCTGCGAGCAGGGTCACTGGTGGTTAGTATCAGGAACATTTCTTGTTAGTCTTTATTAACATGTCATTTGTTTGACAGGTTTTGCTACATTTTAAGAAAACAGACATATACAATATAAAGACTGTGCCACTTAGCTTTAAACTGTACATCTGGTGATGAAGCTCTTTCTGTTCATAGATTGAGCAGTGCAAAGTGATGGCATCCAAAAAGAAGCCATTGTGGCTCCAGTTTAAGCGAGCTGACCCCACCACCTTATCGAGCGACACAATAGGGATCATTTTCAAGGATGGAGATGACCTTCGTCAGGACATGTTAATTCTACAGGTGACAACGAAATCATGAAAACAAGTCTTGCTTACACACTTGCTGTCATTACATTTTGTTGAAATCTTGAACAGTCTCTGTTTTATTAAAATGTAGATTTTGGTGATCATGGAGTCTATATGGGAGACTGAATCACTCGATCTCTCCTTATTACCTTATGGCTGTATTTCCACTGGAAATAAAATTGGTGAGTTTGAAAAATCCCGAATGAATGAATTGTTACTGTTTGGACAATGTTCCTGTGAATGTTTACTCGAGATGAAATCTTGACCACAGGAATGATTGAGATAGTGAAGGATGCTACCACCATTGCCAACATCCAGCAAAGCACTGTGGGAAATACAGGGGCTTTTAAAGACGAAATCCTGATCCAGTGGCTAAAAGACAAATGTGTGAATGAGGACAAGGTGTGTTATTTTCTGTTGAAGGACTGTTTACATTAGAAGGAAAGGAAATGACTGTATGCATGCTTCCTGAACGGTTCTTTGTTTTAGAATAGACATTGGAACAAACTTAGGAAATGAAAGGCATGAGCCAGTAATCATACTGAATGTGTGTTGTTTGCCTGCACTGTTTGCATGGTTATGTTTGCATTATTCAAATGTGTGTAATAAAGACACTGAGGTTGCTTCCCCTCTAGTATCAGCAGGCAGTGGATCGCTTTGTGTACTCCTGTGGAGGTTATTGTGTCGCTACGTACGTCCTGGGGATTGGTGATCGCCATAACGACAACATCATGATCACTGAATCCGGTAATAAAGCATGAGTAAAATGTTTTGAAGTGAGGCAGATTATTGTCCAGCGTAAATGTTTTATTCCTCTTTCTACCACAGCAGTATCAGGGATCACTGCCCCAACAGTGGTCATGTGGTATTACAGGGGCTCACACGACTGTTGTGGGAATGTCGACATCACACTAAGTTACAATTTAATAAAAAATAAAACCTTCAGTTATTCCAATAGTAATATTTCAACAATTTAGAAATGACAGTCTATCAGAACAAGCATGTTAATATATAACCCCAAGTCCAAAAATGTTGGGACACTGTGTAAAATATAAATTAAAGCAGAATGCAGTGATTTGCAAATAAATCATTAACCCAGATTTTATACACAGTAAAACTTTGAAAATACCAAAAGTTGAACGTTAGATATTTTACTATTTCATGAAACATTTTAGCTCACTTTGAATTTGATGGCAGCAAATCAATGGAAAAGGCTGGAAAAGTAAGTGGTACTGAAAAGAAACAGTTGGAGGAACATTCATTCATTCATTCATTTTCTAAGCCACTTAATCCTAATTAGGGTCGCGGGAGGCTGGTGCCCATCTCAGACGACTCTGGGTGAGGGCGGGGTACACCCTGGACAGGTCACATGGCCCACACTCACACAACCATTCACACTCATACTCACACCTAGGGGCGATTTGGAACATCCAGTTAGCCTACTGTGCATGTTTTTGGACTGTGGGAAGAAACCGGAGTACCTAGAGGAAACCCACGCAAGCACGGAGAAGAAGCAAACTCCACACAGAAACGCCCCGAACCTGGGAATCGAACTTCTTGCTGTGAGGTGGATATGCTAACCACTGCGCCTCTGTCCCGCCCTGGGGCAATATTTTGTAAATAATTGGCAAAAGATTAGTAACATGATTGGGTAGTGAAAGAACATCTGGGCAGAAGTTGTTCACCAATCTGCAAAAAACAATTTCAGCACAGTGTTCCTCATCATCTACAGAACATAATATCATCAAAAGATTTGATCTCTTTGCACAAGTATTAGGCCAGAAATCAACTTTCAGGCTGCACTGCATTAAAAACAGGCATGACTCTTTCATGGAAATCGCTGCATGGGCTCAGGAACACTTAAAGAAATCATTATACGTGAACAAAGGCTTCTGAACTGAGTGCTAAGCCGGGTGGTTACTTTTCTCCTTAGTTTAGAGACGTTGCATCCATGTTTTCCAAAATGAATTAAAAATGATAAGATGGTGTTGTTTCTGGATCAAGTTCACATATGGATTTTCTTTACGTGATAGTGCTTTAACCTGTATTTATTGCACAAAGATAATGATCACCCTTTTGTTTGTCCTGTCCCAACTTTTTCAGACATGCTGCTGTCAAATTTTAAATTATCTATTTAAAAAATTTTAAATGATAGTAAAATGTCTCCCTGTAAACATTTTGCAATGTTTTCTATGTTCCATTGTGAATAAAATATGGGTTTATGAGATTTGCAAGTCATTGCTGGGGCTTTCAAACTTGGTATGCTGGCTCGCTACTATGAGTACTACGATAAGTTTTTGTGTGAGTGACCTTCAAGGTCACAGAGGCAAAACTGTATATTGGGTTTCCAGACATTTAATTGCTGTGCGCTGAAGCTGGGGCTTTCAAACTTGCTATGCTTGTTCTATATTGGCATATTATGAAATGGTCCTTCATCTTCATCTTCTTCCTCTTAATCCAGGGTCAGGTTGCAGGGGCAGCAGCCTAAGCAGTGATGTTTCCTTAAGGATGACTGAAATATTCAGGGAACTTTGGTTAGGTCTTGCTAGATGCCAGAGATTGATCTGCATTGGTAACAACATGTCGAATTCATTTCCAGTGGGGATTGGACTCCAGCAAGGCTGCCCTTTGTCACGGGTTCTGTTCATAACTTTTATGGATAGAATTTCTAGGCACAGCTAAGGCATTGAGGGGTTTTGCTTTGGTGGCCATAGGATCTTGTCTCTGTTTTTTTGCGGATGACGTTGTCCTTTTGGCTTCATCGAGTCAGGACGTCCAGCTCTCACTGGAGCGATTTGCAGCTGAGTGTGAAGCATCCGAGATGAGAATCAGCACCTCCAAGGCCGAGGCCATGGTTTTCAGCCGGAAAAGGGTGGAATGCACCCCCCGGGTCTAGAATGAGGTCCTGCCCCAAGTGGAGGAGTTGAGGTGGCTCGGGCATCTGATTAGAATGCCTCCCGAACGCCTCCCTGGTGTGGTGTTTCGGGCATGTCCAACCGGGAAGAGACCCCGGGGTCAACCCAGAACACACTGGAGGGACTACGTTTCTTGGCTGGTCAGGGAACGCCTCAGTGTCCCCCCGGAAGAGCTGGAGGAAGTGGCTGGGGAGAGGGATGTCTGGACCTCACTGTTTAGGCTGCTGCCCCAACAACCTGACCCCAGAACAAGCGGAACAAGATGAATGAATGAATGAATGAATGGTTAGGTCTTTGCCTGAGATTCAGTGTTTATGTAGATGTAGGACTTGTTTGTATAATCACCATCTTCTTCGTCATTATTATGTGGCTGCTTAAGAGCAGACACATATTACTATTCACCCTAGAAAAATGGTTCTCTTTATTTTTCTTCTTTTTCTTTTTATTATTCTTCCTTTGCACTTTATGCGGCCTGAAAGGCAAAGTGCACCCGCACAATGTATATATCAAAATATGTGTCTATATCCTGTGAAGTGTGCTATTAATTTTATTGGCATTTCGTGTTACCATGGCGACACAATTAGCCAAAAACCCATCCAAAAAAATCCCATTGAAATGAATGGGGAGAGGTCGACAAACGATCATGAAACTCACCTCAATTTGACGCCTTGCCAAGAAGCCATACTTTCACATTGAAACTTGGTCGAACTTTTAAAACATAGACACTGAAGTCGACATTTCGATGGTCAAAATGGCTTTTTGCTACCTTTTATGGTTTTCTCTTAATCTTTGATCAAGTGACATAAGGATTTCTGAGTCTGTTTGTGTATTTATAATGGGTGTCTATTATGTGGAATGTTCTGGGCTAGAGTGTGTTATGTCATCTTAGAGTGTGAGAAAAGAGGAGATTATCTTGGGAAAAGTTTTTTTTAACTCACTCCTACTCCTAGTGAATAATATTCACTCTACACCAATACATTTTACATCAAAGTGCAGGAAAATGTGTGCTGGTACTGACCATGTAACTTTGGAGTCAGCAGCACCTATAGAAGTGAAATGGCGAGGTGAGACGTGCACCATTGGCTTTTTCACAAAAAAATGTCATTAGCTGCCAGCTTAATCTCTATGGCAACGACCAGCTGTGTCATTCACCTCATGCACACACCTGCAGCACGTTAAAACAAAAACAAGTCATGCACACTCACATTGCCTATTTGTTTGGCTCCAGACAGGCAGATGGAATATGTAATAGAATAAATATGCAAATATGTGCAGATATGTATGTGGATATCTAAATATGTGTAGAGCCGGGCTATTCAATTGGTGCTTGTAGTTGGCTACTCTGTTCTTCTAAAAAGCACACACACACACACACACACACTGTTTTTTTCACCATGCCGCCTCACATCCTGCTATAGCGGACCAGTCTTCTTTCAAGGTATCCTCTCTCCTCCCCTCATTTGGGATTGTTTTCATGACCCCGCCCTCATTCCAAATTAATTGAATAGCCCTGGTATAGAGCTTGGCTTGAACCCCACAATAACAGTTACAGTTAAAGCAGATATGCTTTGATTTTTCTATTTATCACCACCTGTTTTGCCAGAGCTACTTAGAAACCTGTGTAAACTGTGAGGAATGAAGTTCTACAGTTCAGCACACCAGGTTTCACGTATTTTCCGGCAGCAGATGCAGCCACATCTCAAAATTTCTTCAGGAATTTTTCTGGGTAGAATTGTTCATGACCTGAAACATAAAGAAAAAAGAGATTGGGTTTATCCTGTTTTCCTCTCTTCTCTCTAAGGTAACCTTTTCCACATCGACTTTGGACACATTCTTGGAAACTACAAGAGCTTTTTGGGTATAACCAAGGAGAGGGTGCCTTTTGTTTTAACCCCTGACTTTCTGTATGTAATGGGCACAACAGGAAAGAAGACGAGCCCCAATTTCCTCATGTTTCAGGTGAAGAAGTCTATTTTTATGCCTTTTATCTATGACTACATATTTATAAGTAATTTACAAAGTGGGTCATTATTGTGAAATATCCCTAATCAGGACCCTGACTCAGAGTAGAGAGATCTTATATCAGATCTCTGATATCTGAAGAGGTTTATTTTGGAATCAGATTTCTCCCGAGCTCCCAGAAACTATTATTGTTTATGGATTCCTTGATCAGTGTCAGTTGGGTTTGTGTGTGTTGGGCTTTTTTGACTCTGAGTGTACGTTTATAAAGCTTTAATGTATCACAGTAATGAAGGCGTAACTCTGCATTGTTGGAATCTCTGTTTTTGATTTGATACTTTTCTTAACTCTTTTCTAATATTTTGGCATTCTGTGTTGAACCATTTATTGTCATAAATAGTTTTAGTTCTGTTCCTGAATTGCTTTAATTGAGAGATTTCTTCCGTCCTAATGAAGATGTGGTTTATATTCTTAACTGCGAGGTTGATGCCTTCAGTACTGTGGGTGTATGAGGTGTCCAGAAACGAGTCTAATAAAGTTTGAATTTGGTCGGTGCTGATTGCTTTCTGGAACTCTTCAGTGCTGTTTTGGGCCCATCTGTACGGTCTGCAGTTAATAGCAGTTATGTTCAGATAAAGACAGTAAAAGCGGTAGATTAGGTTAGCATTAATATACTGAAAATATACAGATGTAATATGAACAAGTATAGAGATGTAATATGAAGAATATGTAGGGGTATGTATATACAGAGTGCATTCAATATGAACTTATAACGAGTGTTAACTTTTCTACTTGTCTTCTCTTGAATGCAGAACATTTGTGTAAAGGCCTACCTGGCTTTGCGCCACCACACCAACTTGCTTATCATCTTGTTCTCAATGATGCTGATGACTGGCATGCCTCAGCTAACCAGCAAGGAGGATATAGAGTACATCCGTGAGGCTCTGACTGTGGGCTGCACAGAAGAAGTGGCTCAGAGACACTTTCTGGATCAGATTGAAATCTGCCGGGACAAGGGCTGGACAGTGCAGTTCAACTGGTTTCGGCACTTGGTGCTTGGAATTAAACAAGGTGTAGAAAAACGTTCCGCATAAACTGGGCTGAAAAACACCAGGGTTTCCAAAAAAAAAAAAAAAAAAAAGATTTTATCAGCAAAATCTATTTTTATACTTAATTTTTATTTGTATTTCTTTCATTTGCTTTGATGTCAGCTATCAATTAAAATTAAGCCATTTGCTAGATAGATACGTATGAATGCCATCTCGTTAACATTGCCACCTTCAGCTTCCTTAAGCCACGTTTACACAGAAAGAGATGAGCAAACAGTGATTCAAGTGACATGCGAATCGCCTCGTGACAACCGTTTTACTTAGCAAAGTGCACCTGACCAGCTCTGGTTGTCCAGGTAACTCCGTAAGCATTTAACAGCTTGTTCCCGACATGACCAAGCGGTGTCTTACTAGTTCACTAATAAATATCTTGTATCACTCACTCACTCGAAGCGCTTAATTCTATTATAGAGTCGTGCGGAAGCTGGAGCCTATCTCAGCTGACTGGGCAAAGGTGGGATTCACACTAAACAGCTCGCCAGACCATCGCAAGGGCCAAGACCACCGAGGGGCAATCTGGAACAGCCGTCTAACCTAATGTGCATGGCTTTGGATTGTGGAAAGAAACTGGAGTACCCAGAGGAATCCCACACAAGAACAGGGAGAACAGCAAGCTCCACGTAGAAACACCCTGGACTCGAACCCAGGACCTTCTTGCTATGTGGCAGACATGCAGAATACTACACCATTAGATTATCATTAGATTATATTATTTTAGCTTATAATTTTATTATAATAAATAGTTTATTATCATTATTATTATCGCGTGGCAAGTATAGAACAGAGACTACGGAGTTAAACTTAAAGTACGCTGCAGTCATGAGCTGCTCCTCCATGTTGATGTGGCGGAGTCACTAAACTCGTGTTCATTGTTACCCTATGGAACCTGTCAATCGATGGTATTTTAAGCTCTGATTGCTTATCATTTGAATCGTGTTGGTGAAAGTTTAGCGCAGTTGAACTCTGTACCCGCCCACTTCATGTCACATTTCGCTTTCGTACACTGTTCACTTTACATTTAAATCTACATTTTTGGCATTTGGCAGACACCCTTATCCAGAGCAACTTATATTTTTATCTTATTTATAGAACTGAGCACTTCAAGGTCAAGGGCCTTGCTCAAGGGCCCAGCATTGGCGGCTTGGCGGTACTGGGACTTAAACCCCCAGCCTTCGGATTACGTTACATGGTCGCTTGTCACTGCCCTAACAAACAGGTAAACCTGGGTTTAGGGAGCCTAGCCATTTTATGTTACTTCCCAAACCATACAGAGCCGCTGGTGTTTGACCCGGCAGCTGGCAGTCACTTTGGCGTAGCTGTTGATAGGACACAGGACTGACCTGAACACGTCATGTCTACAAGGAAAGATTGGCTGGTAGGTTTATTAAAAAAACCATAACATTTTTTGCAGTAATGCTGAATTCAGCTTTACATTGACTCAGTGATGCCTTCAGTGACCTGTGATCTGCAATAAAAAAGCTTTTTGAGTTGATTTATGCCTCTTCTGTTTGTTCATTGGAGATATCTGTACTAGTTCATGCACTCCCAGTGACCACCCATCAGTCAGTCCCCATGGTAAAACTGCATACACTTTAAGGATGGATCAGAGGTTTACACTCATCATGGACTCAAATGCCATGGCTGTCCTGAGCTTCCGGTGGTTTTTGAACTATTCTTTGTCTAGGCTGGCATGGTGGCTCAGTGGTTAGCACTGTCTCCTTACAGCAAGAAGCTTCTGAGTACAAAACTCCCAGCCCATATGGAACTCTCTGTGTGGAGTTTGCATGTTGTCTTGTGCCTGTGTTGGTTTCCTCCAGGAACTCTGGTTTCCTTCCGCACTTTCTTCCTACAAAGACATGCACATTGGATTAACTGTCTACTCAAAATCCTCCATAGGTGTGAATGTGAATGGTTGTTTGTGTCGGTGTTAAACCTGTAATAAACTGGTGATCTGTTCAGGGTGTAAGCCCGCCCCCTCTCCGGAAGTCACCTGGGATTGGCTCCAACTCCCCTCTGCATCAGGTAAGCAGTATCAGTAATGAATGGATGGATGGGTGTTTCTGAAATCAACACCAGATCAAAAATAACAACGCACCCACTGTGATTATTAACTAAATGTTGCTGAAAGTCCAAAAATGTCTTTTAACTTGCCAGGTCCTCTTAATGTCCTGATAAAGATCAAGGCTGAATACACGTGGTAGCATCTCTCTTTGACAAGTGCAAGTTATTGAGAGGCGTTTAAGTGTTAAGATAAACTTTCAACCTTGAGAACACCATACCAGTGCTGATGAGGAAGGAGGATGCAGACAGAAGTTTTAAACATAACCTCAAACCATCAGCTTGAAATTTGGACACACTCGAGAGTTCCGACTGAAGGATGACCCGGGACACATTCAACCTGGTGGTGAAACGGATAAATGTCTGATTGCGGTGGTATAATAGATAGGCAGCTCTTAGAGATAGAAGGTGAACATCTGTTTGGGTCCAGAGCTCTCTTGTCCTCTGCAGTATTGTTGGATACTAATATTTGATGTGAAACAACATGGTAGTGTTGTTTGTCCACAGTAGTACATGCGTCACTCTATAGGAGTTCCTGAAAGTGTGTGGAGATGGAATGGAGTCTCGTTCTTCCATCTTCCTTTGTGTTCAAAGGTATCCGTCAATGCTACTTCCTGTTTCTCGCGAAGAAGAACTGAGGACATGTAGTGTGACTCGTGATGTGCTGCTGAGCAGCCAATAGTCCAGATAGGGAAGTACACACACACACACACACACACACACACAGGCATTGCAGAGGCTCCATGGTAACTTGTACATATTTTATACTGTATGAATACAGTGTGATAAGGCAGAGCTGATGGAAAGGATTGGTGCATCACTTTGTGAACCTAAAGAAATATTCTGTGTTCTAGTAGAATTGTGCATTTGTTCATTTCCTGCATCACATCTGATTTGTGCAACAGACATTTAGGCCTTTAAAAAACTAGAATTGGCCAAACATCACCACATTTGTTGGTGATGGTTCAGATTTGGAATAAAAGTTTTATGCAACAAGGATATATATATATGTGTGTGTGTGTGTGTGTGTGTATGTGTGTATATATATATCCATTTTCACACATTGGCAGGACAAGAATCGAAAAAGAGGAAGAACGTAATGTGGCCTTTTATAGCTCACACTCTGGAGATCAGACTCACAAAGTGGCAGCTTTTTTTATTTGGACTTGCCAAAGAAATGAGCACATTTGAAAAACCTCAGTTTCTGGGAGGAAACTACTCTCACATCCAAAACACCAGCAGAAGATCACCCACATCTGGAAATACTAAATATGTTTAGGTGAAATGGTAAACTTAATAAAGATGCTGCAATATCTGTAGGAGTCTTTGTCTAAACCACCTGATTTCTGTTGAGATCTTTCATAAATAAAGTCAGCTTAATGGTGAAATGTTCGAGTTGTTAGATTTATCTGTTTCATAGGCGTGATGGCTTAGCTGTTATGACTGTCACATTACCCTAAGAAGGGTTTGAGATTGACTCCAGCTTCCCTGTGACTCTGATGGAAAGGGGTGCGGACCTCCTGAGTGGAGTCCCATAGGCTTGTAACATGACTTGGACGGTTGTCCCAATAAGGCTGCTGCATCACCAATAAAATGTATTATTAACTAGAAAAGCACTCAGAGAGCGCAGACCTTCGCCAAGGCTGCCAAAAAACTTTAACATTTCCTGGATCCCTGCCAAACTCTAATGAATTGTTCCTTGTATCATTTCCCAGCTATCCTAAAAATTTCATCAAAATCCGTGATGAACTTTTTGAGTAATAATGCTAACAGACAGACAGACAGACAGACAGACAGACAAACCAATGCCAGTGGAAACCTCCTTGGCCGAGGTAATAAAAAGATCATATTTTAAATATTTGTCACTGTGGTGGAAATTGAACAAAACCTGAAATTAAAAAACAAAGATACACATCTGATAACAGCAAGCAATCATTTATTTATCTTTGCAAAGAGACACCCGTCAGACCCACAACAGAGGCATATGAGAGGTGTGCTTCTCTCCTCTCATAGTCCCCCTCTTATACTGTGGTCTGTGGTGTCATGACTTTCTCACGTGACTTAAACCAGGCACTGAGGCAGCCATTACTCAGTTACTTGTCTTTTGTGGTTCTTTTAACCTAATCAGTAGGTTCTTAATTAAATCATCACTGTTATCCTGACCCACACCTCTGGTCAAAGGTCTAAGTAAAATTTTCCAATACAGTCACCCCCTCTTGGTTAAATATAATATTACTCTCAATAAAAGCTATTTTGGAGAATAACCACCAGGGGGTAGAGGAAAAAATTTTTAATCTTTAAAAATTCTCCCTTTAGACAATAATATGGATCACTGCCAAAATGTAATCAATTGATCCTGGTATCATTTCTGACTCATCCTGAAAATTTCATCAAAATCCATTCATAACTTTTTGAGTAATGCTGCTAACAGACAGACAGACAAACAAACAAACAAACCAACGCTGGTGAAAACAACCTCCTTGGCGGAGGTAATAACGAAAGACTTAATAATAGAGACTCATACACCACCGGTTAGACTCGCACAGAATAAAAAACACACAATCTAACTTAAACACAGCACAAACTTTCGTCAAGCAAAACAACACGGTACATTAACAGGAACACAGAACATGAACTAGTTAAACGGATAATTAAACTAACAAGACAGGTGATACAAGACTGTAATCGGGAAACTTGGAAGATTTATTTATTTATTTCCTTACAGGGGCTGCACAACTATTATAACACCATCCTCAAACACCTGTCAGTAGAAATATCTATCCTAATTATCTATAATATAACATCTATCTATAATATAATAGAAATATCTATCCTAATTATCTATAATATTACAACATATATTGATGTTTACTGAGTGTAGCATTAGTAAAGAGTTTGCAGCCACTGACTAATCCAATAAAAAAAATGCTAAAGCACCAAATACACTCACACCAAATGAACTATATTTAGTAATGCTGTACAATGCTTTATATAGCACTGGAATACAAATCTTTAGAATTTGTCTGCATCAGAAATAAATTGTGCATTTTATTATGGATTTTGGCTGAATTTAAATATTACAATATAGATGGCTGATTGGCTACTGTTTCTAAGATATTTATGGGTTTTTTTTATTTGTAGTTAACATAATACTGGGGGTAGGGTGCTGGCTTACTGATCCGGAGGTTGGGGGTTCGAGCCCCACTGTCACTGGGATGTCACTGCTGTCCCCCCAGTGCAGCTAACTGGGTTATCAAAGGTTGCCCATGTCTGTGGTGAGAGGCATGTAAAAGAACCATTGCTGACTTTTGTAAAGAGTAGGCTGCATTGCCGTCAGCATGTTTTTGCCCTGCGATGGTCTGGCGAGTTGTCCAGGGTGTACTGTGTCCTTGCCCAGAGTCGGCTGAGATGGGTGCCAGCCCCGCCCCCGCCCCCCCGTCCCCCAGTGTGACCAAAATTAGGATTAAGTGCTTCAAAAAATTAATGAATGAACAAAAATGAAAAACGATTAATTTTGTTATTTTATTACCAGATTTTTTTTTGTTGACAAGATGGTGGCGCAGGTACTCGCAGCGGCCCGGCACTCTTTGTGTTTTAGCAGCTATGTCTTTTATTTCTTTACATTGTATACTTTTATTTTATTTTCCGTGCTCAGTTCCTGGCAGCTGCACATGTGCAGTATGGCAGGGCTGAGCTGCTCATGGTTTTGGACAATTACTGCTCCATATACCACAATAATAGAAACTGGGACTTCATTCTGCCAGAGATCCGTAATCCCGCGGACCTCTCTTTCCATCCCCCGCTGACGTGGAGCCGATGGTGGCGACACAGAAAGCATAAGCAGGGGAAAACCAGCCATTCCGAGCCTATTTCTCACCAACTCACGGGCCCTCAACAAAAAGATGGATGAGTTACGAATGCGCTTTAATTCAAGCCACATGGATTATTGTGTAACGGTAATTTCTGAGACTTGGTTGGACACTTTCACCCCGGACGCCACAATTGAGCTAGCAGGTCATGCTACCTTCAAAGCGGACAGAACCAGCATGTCCGGTAAGAAATGCGGAGGAGTTCTGTGTGTTTACATTAACTGCATTTAATTAACACATTAATGTGTTTACATTAGCTGGTAGTCCAATGCCATAATCAAAAGATATTCACTGCTGTCCGGACATCTGGATCTGATGGTACAGTGTAGACCTTACTGCCTGCCGAGAGAGCTTACGTCTGTAGTTATAACTGCAGTTCATGTGCTGCCCCAAGCTAATGCTAAGCTAGCATATGGAGTGGGACTGTGTTATAATCGAGGCAGAAGACTTTAATCATGCAAACCTGAAGTCTGTCCTGCCTAGATTCTACAAAAATGTGAGTTTTACGATGAGAGAAAAAAAATCACACTGGACCAGGTCTACACCAACATTCCAGATACTTATAAAGCCACCACCCTGCCACATCTCATACTCTCAGTTTACCTCTCTCTCTTTGTCCCTGATTCCTGCTTAAAAACCTAGCCAAGGACCAGCAGTTAAAACAGTTCAGGTGTGGACTGAGGAAGCACCGCAGCTCTACAGGATTGTTTTGACTCTACAGACTGGGGAATATTCGCAGAGGAGACAGACCTGGAGGGTCACACATCAGCTGTGCTCTCCTACATGAACTACTGCACTGAGAATGTGACCACAACAAGGACTGTTAAAGTGTTCCTGAACCAGAAGCCGTGGTTCAACAGTGAGGTGCACACCCTGTTTAGAGCACAGGATGATGCCTTTAAGTCAGGAGACCACCCCCAGCCACCCCCCTACCACACCCCCCCCAGACGTGGCTGACCGGGCATCCCCCAGGGCCAGCAGCCCCCCATCAGCGTAGTCAACCCAGGTCCCAGCTCCGGTGACAACCACCCCCCCTGCCAGCCACATAAACTGGTTCAGAAGTTGGGCAACCTGGGCCTAGGGTGCTCACTGTGCACCTGGAAACTGGACTTTCTTAGTAACTGGCCTCAGAATGTCAGTATAGAAGACCACATCTCCTCCACTCTCATCCAGAACACCACAAGGGTGTGTTCTTAGCCCCCTTCTCTTCTCCCTTTTCACACACGACTGTTCCCCCATTCACACCAGCAACAGTATTGTCAAATTCGCCAAAGACACCACTGTAATAGGTCTGATAACAGATAATGACGAGTCAGCCTACAGGAAGGCGGTCTGGCATCTGTTGCAATGGTGCAACAACAATAACCTGGACCTTAACACATCCAAGACAAAGGAGATGATAATGGACTTCAGGAGATCTAAACAAACTGAGCACTCTGCCCCCTGTATTGATGGAGAGGAGGTAGAGAGGGTGGAGTTTCTTGGAGTCCACATCTCTGCTGACTTCACCTGGACCACAAACAGCTCTCACCTGGTGGGGAAGGCACAACAAAGGATGTGCTTCCTCAGAAAACTCTGACAAGCCCGCCTACCCTGACCCTTACTGACAAATTTTTACCGGGCTGCCATCGAGAGCACTGTTCACACAAATACAAGTTATGTCTTCGTCTGAACAAACAAAAAATTAAATCCCTCAAGATCTGAAGTATAAAACACTGACCAATCAGAGAGCATCATTTACCTAAGATTTAATCCTGAATTTAGTGAAAGATGTATTTAATGACTTCTGATTTAAATTCAGATCCCTTCCCTCTATAACTCACCCGTCCTAGAGCCAGTCAACGATTTTAAACGTCATTTTCAGTCCCAGCTGATCAAAATTAGGAAAGTATGACTCTATTTATTTCAGAAGCATTTTGGCTGTAGAACAATAATTGCCTGAGGAAATGCCTACCGATAGGAACACTGGTTATCTCGATCACAAAAACCTGGACAGGCAAGAATGACCAGTATCCTTTGTTTATGCAAATCTTTTTGGTTTCAGGCACAGTGTTTATGTGTACACATAGCCAAATGATCAACGTAAGTATGTTCCAGTGGCACATAACAGATAACAGTCCTACACCTTTATAGTAGTGGTACTTTTCCATCAGGGCCTATTCACAACCTATTCATGAACTATTCAGTGGTGAATTAAGGGTAATGACAAAATCACAAGAGATAATGTCCTCTTCCAAAAACTGTTTTGTGTCCCACATAATAAACATTAGATCCTCCAGATATCACTGTGTGCTGCTGAGTGAACCACACGCCAACCTGAGTTTTTTATTGTATAATTTTTAAACAAATGACATGAAAGAGAACTGTGAAAAATAGTAAACAAATGACATTTTACCACATGCTTACCTCATGCAATATCTGGCAACCACTAATGACAGCATCAACAATGCACTTATATATACATCTCTATTTTTAGTAAAGCTGGAAGGCATGCCGAATTCTGATAACTGCGTTGAGGGAAAAAGCAGAATTTTCTGTGAAATTCTTTTGGTGTTTTTCTGTTTGGCTAGCGTGAATACTGTAGGTTCCTGCTAAGATTAAATAACTGATGGATGTTTTTTATTGATTTGACAGCAAATATATGTGAAGGAAAACAAACAAACAAGAAACAGGGATACAATACACCTAGGACATATCATCATAAACACTGTGAGAAAGTCCAAACAAGGACATAGGAACAAGAAACAGAACTATAAAAAAAAAAACTGAAGAAATTGCTTTTAGTTCAGCTTCCAGATTAGAAATAGAGATTACAGAGACCTTGAAGAAGTCGTTTCCAGAGCTGGCTAAAAATGCCATTGCGTTACTCTTCCTCTGCCCCAGTGATGGACTTAAATCCCAGGGTGCTCTGATTATGGAACTATTTGTGAAGGAAGCATTTAAATGATTGTGTGATCTACATTATAGTGGAGCTCCACGGAATTAAATACAGACTGCAATGGACATTACTGATTGGCCGATGCTAAACCGCCATGTTGGAGCACTACACTGTGAGATCATCCATCCGCCAGAGGACTGTTCCAGTCAAAATAAACAGGAGCTGAAACCAACTCTCTTGCTGAGATTATATATTATTTCTATTCATTATCATTTTATGAGTTTAAATTCAGGTATGCATTGACAGATATCATAATAAAATTTAATAGACAAAACATTTTCAGAGCAGCATGATGACTGCTGGAATTAAACTCAAAGTTCTGATTGTTCAGTTAGAATATTTTCTGTTGACAGATTGTTCAAATAATTAAGTCACAATGACAAGCATAGCTGCGAAAGTGCACTCGTTCATTTATTTATTAATTCTCTGAGCCGCTTAATTCCTAATTGGGGTCGCAGGCAGGCTGGTGCCCATCTCTGCTGACTCTGGGTGAAGGCAGGGGCACACCCTGAACAGCTCACCAGCACACACACAACCATTCACATTCACTTTCACACCTAGGGGCAATTTGAAACAGCTAGTTATCCTACTGCGCATGTTTTTGAACTGTGGGAGGAAACCGGAGTACCCAGAGGAAACCCTCACAAGCACAGGGAGGACATGCAAACTCCACAGAGAAACACCCCGAGCCCGGGAATCGAATCCAGGACCTTCTTGCTGTGAGGCAGACATGATAACCACTGCGCCACCGTGCCGCCCTCAAGTGCACTATAGGTCCTAAAGTTAGACATCTGACCATTACTCCAAGGGTTGTTTAAAATTTCTATCTGTATAAAAGAGACTGTATAAAATATCTCTGTATTCTATAGTGTTACACGTTTCCTTTCCTGGAGTTCGGAGACCCAAACAAAGTTCCAGCACGATGATGTCTCTGTGCAAAAAAGTTCCATGAAGATATGGTGCAGTAAAGTTAACTGATTTGAAGGTTGGGGGTTCAAGCCCACCATCACTGAGTTTGATGATTCAGGAGGCCATATAGAAAAGATACACACCTGAAAAACCATCTGCATTTATTTAGTGCAACTTATACAATCCAAGTGAAAGATGTACTGTAATAGCAACAGTTCAGGAAAAAAAAAAAGATTTATTTCCCCATTCATATTTCCTTCTACCTTGATAAGTACATCAGACCCAGATGCAGAGAAACACCCCCACAGCATGATGCTTCCACCTCCATGCTTTACTGTAGGTATGGAGTTCTGATAATGACAACCTATATTGGCTTTCTGCCAGTTATACCATTGGGCATTCAGGCCAAATTATTTGATTTTGATCCCATCTGACCATAACATTTTTTCCCTCAGAATCTTCAAGAGACATTTTGGCAAAATGCAATCGAGACTTGGCATTTTTCCTGCATCCCTCCTATACAAGCCACATTTGTGGAGTATTTGTGATAATGTTGTCACTTGCTCACAATGACCATTCTTTGGTTAGTTAGTTAGTTAGTTGGTTAGTTAGTTAGTTAGTTAGTTAGGTAAATAAATAAATAATCCTGTAACTGTTTTAAAGTTGCTATAGGGGTCTTGATAGCCTCTCTGACCAGTTTCTCATCCATCCAGTTTGGAGGGACGGCCTGATCCGGAAAGGGTCCAAGTAGTGTTTCCATCCTCTGACTCGTGCCTGTTCACAGCTGGATCTCTGAGACCTTTTGAAAGTGCATTTCCACCCACAGTTGAATGTTTGCAGCTATCTACGAATACCTATTTTATTTTTTGTTGTTGAACTAATCAAAATGATTACAATTGGTCACAGGTGGAAGCCAGGTAGCTTGGTGTAGAAAGGAGAAGGTAATTAACAAATAATACAAATTAATTTCTAGGAGGGGGTGATTCTCTAACCATCTTAGTGATTCTGTTTTTCATTTCATTCTTTAAACCACTTAATACTTTATTAGTATCACAGGGAGCCTGGAGCTCATATCAAACTCCAGGTGAAGCCGGGGTCAATCCTGAGCAGCTCACCAAACCATCACATGGCCTTGCATAGGTTTCTTCTGTGTGTTGCGGTTTCCTCCCACAGTCCAAAGACATGCACATTAGACTGACTGGATATTCTTGATTGCCCCGAGGTTTGAATGTGAGTATGGTAGTGTGTGTGTGTGAGTGTGTGTGTGTGTGTGTGCCTCCCTGCAACCCTTATAAAAGATAAAGCAGTTCAGAAAATGAAATAAAAGTTAAATGAATGAATAATTCCATACTAACATTGGTCAAAATCAAACCTGTCTCATATTATTACAGTCCATCCATCCATTATTGGTACCACTTATCTGTCAGGGTCATGTTGAAGGTGAAGCCAATCCCAACTGATTGTGGGTGAGAGGCAGGGTTAGTACAGGATAAACACAGACACAAAAAAACATTCACACTCACATTCACACCTATCAGGGATTTAAAGTAGCCGGTGCAGAGCTGTCAACTGATCACCACCTGGTGGTGAGTTGGATCTGGTGGTGGGGAAGATTGCAGGACAGACCTGATAAACCCAAACGTGCAGTGAGGGTGAACTGAGAAAGTCTGGCGTAGATCCCCATCCATAAAATCTAAAAAAACGTTCTTCTAAAAAACACGGAATACCGGTTCATCTGAACACACGAATTTTCCACTGTGTGGTGGTCCCAGATCCTCCGAGCCCAGAGACGTCCATGGTGCTTCTGGGCACAGTTAACATAGAACTTCCTTTTTGTGCAGTAAAGTTTTTGCTGGTGTTTGTGGATGTAACAGTGTGCTGTAGTACCTTGTGGTAATATCAGCTATAGATGATTTATGGAATCCTGTCCTATTTTTCTTTGTTTTAAATCATTTCACTTATTTTCTCACAGAATTGTTGACAAACAGGACATCCTTTACTCCTCAAAGACTTGGCATTTCCTGGATACTGCTTTTGTACCTAATTATGATTATAATCACCTGATGACATCACCTTTTTCACATCATATCAACTTTGTACTGCTTGGCGAGGGAAGTTATGTATTCACCGGTGTCTGTTTGTTTGTTTGGTTGACTGTTTGCAGGCTTACGTAAAAGCTACTGAACTGATTTTCAAAAAACTTGGTGGAGGGGTGGGGCCTGGACCTAGAAAGACCCCATTAAATTTTGGAGGTGATCCGTGTATGGGATAATTTGTGGGGGTTTTTTTTTTTGTTTTTGTTTTTTGATATAAGGTATTAATCCCACAAGGAAAATTTGTCTCTGCATTTTTCATCTCATCCAAAGTGAGCACACACAGGAGCAGTAGGCAGCCACACTGCGGGGCCCTGAAAGCAGTTGGGGGCTAGGTGACTTGGTCCAGGAATTGAACCAACAACCTTTCGGTCCAAACCTGGTCCTCTAACCAATAGGCCACGGCTGCCCCCATCATGTTGAAAAGAAATCCTGAAATCCCCCAAAAAATCCATCTTTAACATAGTGCAAAATGTTTATCCAATGCCCACTAGGGAGACATTTCATTTTAACTATGCCAAGTTATAATAATCCGTTTGTGCCTCTGGCAGAGGTATCTTACACTCTATGAGTGCATTTGTAGTTTGGTCAGCGTGTTTCTGCCCTGCAATGGCCTGGTGAGCTGTCCAGGCTGTACTCTGCCCTCACTTAGAGTCGGCTGAGATGGGCACCAGCCTCCCTGCGACCCTAGTTAGGATTAACTTCAGAATCGATGAATGATATATATACAAAATTTCTCTATATAATAGGACATTCCGATTACAAATATAATACATGTAGATAACTTCTCTCTATATAATAGGTCTACAGATAATTTACTAATGTAATTTAATAAGAAAGTACATAACTACTGTTTGTAATTATAAACTTTCAACTCACTGTGCGTGCACACACACACACACACACACACACACACACACACACACACATACAAAATAGAAAATTGTTTGATTATAATTAAAATAATAAATGAAATTTCAGATGTGAAGTTGTAGTTCACAACTTTGTATGCAGGTGTGTGTTTTGGCTGTAAAGCAGCAGTTTTTAAGGTCCAGTCGAAGTTTTTGCAGGGAGTGGAAAGCAACACATGCAGAGGAAAATGTCAAACCAAGTAAAAAGCAACATTTGTTTTTGTAAATTAGCCACCTGCTAATACTGTCTTTCCTATATTTTGTGTATCAGTGTAGATGTATTGACATTTTGGTTTGTGGTGAATGCTAATTCTTGACCCTGCAAAGCTGTACGCCCTGAGTGCTTGTGCAGTAGATTCATTCATTGCACAGACAGAGGATTTGCTGGTAACTCTTGCAACTGTTGGTGCATATATCTACAATCAGAAAGAGACGAATTTAACCTGCATGGGAAGCATGGCAGGAAAAACCTTTTACTGTTTCAAAAGAAAACAGAGAAAGACTGCAGTTTGTCAATAAACATACATGCAAAGACCAGGCTTTTAAAAATAATGTGCTCTGGACAGATGACACAGTACATGCGTGAACAGAAAAGCCTCAAGCCTACTGTGAAACATGGTGGTGTAAATGTTATGGTTTGGGGCTGCTTCAGTGCCTCAGGGACTAAACCACTTTCAGCCACTGATATCAAAGAGTGCTTAAAGATGATAAGAGGCCATCTACCTAAAAGTTGAATTTGAAATAGATGTGGAGCTTTCCACATGATAATGATCATAAATGCACTCGCTGATCCACTGAGGAATGGGTTCTGGTTAAAGCCCAGATTTAAAACTCATTGAACTGTTGTGGGGGATTGAAAGGGCAAAACATGCAAGAAACCCCTAAAACATTTTGTGGCTTCAAGGAAGTGTGGTGTCATTGTGGTGTCACTTCAGTGAGTCCTGTTCCTCTCTTATGTTCACACATGCTAAAAATTCTGCCGAGGAGCTTCAATTCCGATGAGTCCGCTCTCCTACCTGATGCTCATTAAACCTGTAAATGTCAGACCCATGGAGTCATTGGCTGAAGGGGGTCAAACATCCATTTGCAGTTTTCACTGACCACAAAAACCTCGAATATCTATGCACTACCAAGAGTTTAAATCCATAACAAGCCTGATGGGCTATGTTCTTCACCCATTTCTCTTTCACTGTGACATATTTTCCAAGCAACTCTAAGGCAGACACTTTAGGCTATTCACCAACAAACCCCTCCTGCCAGCACACATCCTGCAAGAGAAGCATTTCTTCAACACTCTGAAATGGAAACTACAACAGGAAATCACCAAGTGCCTGCAGAGTGCCCATCGGACCACATTTATGTTCTTGCCAAATTACGCTCAGACCTTTGGGAACCATGTGTCTTCAGTGACTGGTCACCCTGGTATTATCCGAACGAATGACAGTGCTCTAGACAATGGAAATTCTTTGGTTGTTTTCTCAACTTCGGCATTCTGGAGGACATAATCAGTGACTGGCGAGTATGACAGGCAATTATGATTCAAAGATAAACTGAGTACTACAGTATATATATATATATATATATATATATATATACTTTTATATGGTTTATAGAAGGGAAAGCTGAGTCCAGAATCAATGGATGTTAACCAAGTAGAGCAGGAAGGGCTGGAAATGGACTCACCCCGTTCCAATGCATAATGCTCACGGTTTTCATGGAACGCCAAGAACACTGATATACCCACTGTGGATTACTGGTGTCAAAAGGCTGAGCAGGTCTAGGAACGAGCCATGCTGCTGCAACCTCTTTTCACAAAACTACTGCAGACTGACATGAGGCTAACACCTCCACTTATAAACCAGGCTGTCAACACACCAGCTACCGAATCACCAAGGCACCAAAAAAACTAAAGAAATGTAATATAGGACCTTTAAAAAATCATAAAAACACATCAACCTTATGTCTTCTTGCCTTGCTCTTCCTTCTTACATCTTCATCTCTTCTTCATTCCATGTCCTGCAGCTCAAGCAAGTCATACCAGAACCCATTGCACCACTCACTAGCACACCCCTGGAACCTCTGGAGATCAGTGGTCAACCAGTATACAGATTAAACCAATTACTTGACTCTAGGAGGCAATGCGGGGGCCTGGAATATCTAGTCAACTAGAAATGGACTCAAGGACATCCTAGATCTACAGCTCACTCAGAAATTCCACCAGACACACCCAGACAAACTAGGTGCCCATCCCAAAGGTCATCCCAGAAATAAATTTGCTTCTGGAGGTAATGCCTTAGAAGTGGGGGTTGGGGTTTCTGTCACAGCAGCTTTGCTATTCTCCCAGCCTCCTCAGTACACTTCCCAGCATACCCTTCCACCTGATTTTAGTCACCCCATCACATGACCCGGAACACTCCTGTCACCACTCACCTAGAATCAGCACCGCAGTATGTAAGGACTTTGTCTATTGCTTCTGTGTTTGCACTGTTTCTCCAGTGCATCACCGAGCCATTTATTTCACTGTCCTAATTTGTGTGACTCATTTCGCTACTTTGACAATACCAGCAATACTAACTTCTGAAGCCAAGTGTGTACTTACTTCCTTCACAGGAAAATATTACCCATTTCTTCAATTAATGAATAAAACAAAGCTGATGTTCCTTGTGACTTTCATGACATGTACTTTATTTTTCACATGACTGTACACAGTGGAGTGGAGTATTGGAAGATGTTTTATTCATTCGGCTAATGTAAAGCACAAGGGGACTTCCTTAAAGAAGTCTAAGGTTTTCTGTTAAGGGCAAGTTTGGCAGTTTGTTATTAGTGTCACCAGTTATACATAAAGAGCAGAATCGCTCCAGAAAAAAAAATTACACACTGAACATACACATGCATGGCATTACCCCTACATTGGTTCACCGTTAAGACATTAGGAATATTTCTTATTAAATATGAAATCACACTGTTAAACATTATATTAAGTTGTAATAGTTTGTAGAGTCAGTAATATAGGAGCCAGTAAGGTAGTGTGGTCCATGTGCACCACTTTGTCATGTTTCGAGGACAACAGTTAAAATCTTTGTAGTACTTGAATGCTTTGTTACTAGTTGTGCTTATAATTCGGAGAGACTGTGGTAAGAAGGAAACTGCACATTGACACAACATCAACATTAACATTAGTGTAAATACATAAAAATGGAGAAATAGTAGTGATTTGACATGAACATGCAACATTCCCAGTGTAAACAGTGACATCTATATTTAAATAATTAAACAGATTTAAAAGAGAGGTAGTTCGCCCAAGTTATATGTGACAATAAAAAAACCTTTGTTGTAGGATTGGTCAAAAATGTATATAAGAGAGTTTACCAGTTTTAAGAGCTTTGACTTATAAGTAATAAACAGTTGTCTCTTATTGGAAGGCATTCATGATTGCAACACTAATTTGGGTGTACAGTATATTTGGTTTGCTGCATAAGGCTCAGATGGGGTTATTATCAAGGCAGATTAGAAGACTGGAGTTCCTCAATGGAAGACAAGATACAGTGATTTTCTGGAGGTTCGCTTCCACACTACACCTGTAAAATATGACCATAAGGGATACAGTCATATTAGACACAGAAAGCAAGAAGAAACAAACCAGCATACTCATTATAAATTCCTGTAGACTGGATGGTTGGGTTTAAGAAGACCTGAGTCTGAGTGTTCACACCAGCACACTTTACTCCATAATATCTTATAACAAAATTCTACAATGAAACAGTGGATGCTTGCGAGATACAAGGACAGAATAATTCACAGTCATTTATCTTTCATTTGCAGTGTAGAATTCATGAATGCACTGCAGGTGAAAACAAAGACATAGTGTTGTGTGTTTACTTGCTATGTGGTGAAGCACGCCTGGATCTCAGTGTTGAGGAGGTTGGCGACAGTGGGGCAGGAAGCTGCTGACAATCTGGAAAAGACTGACAGATTAGTCATCTCTCCACTAGGGTGAGTGCGTGTCTGTGAGCCACACACAAGAACATATTTGGGATAATTTTGAGTATTGTGGCCGAGGTGTGACACTGAGACATTCAAAGGTAGCCAAAGCAAAGATGATCTAATTGTGCTACTGTTAGAATTTGACATAATATTGGCTGTTGTAGCTAAAGGTAATTCTGTGGACCCTGTGCATGAAGACAGCATGGTATTCCTGAAATTTATTACCATAATGTTACCCAGACTCCTTTATACAAAATCAGATATCAAAAAAAAAGTATTTCATAATGTATTTCTCGTGAACTTTACATGCACTGGCTTAATTAATACCCATTATCTTCCACTTACCATAGTTCTCCAATAATTCTTCTTGTCTCCTTTTTTCACTTTCAGATAGTTATGTTCCCTTAAACCTATACAAGTCACACGTGGTTAGAGAGACAGGTTACCCTTTAGGGAAGGTTCCTAATGAAGCACTGTGCATTATATATCAAAGGTTTTGTTAGAGTACTGCACTTTTTATGTTTTTATATTTATATAAATCTTTAAAAGAGTGGGTGCCCAGCAATTGCTTGACTCACTTGCCCTTTAAGGCAGCTATCTGTTAGCTAGCTAAGTTAGCACTATACTGAGGGTACCAAGTACAGTGTCTTGCAAAAGTATTCACCCCCTTGGCATTTGTAATGTTTTGCCTCACAACCTGGAATTAAAATGGATTGTTTGAAGGTTTGCATCATTTCATTTACAGAACATGCCTACAACTTTTGATGTGATTTTTTTTTTTATTGTGGAGCAAACAACAAATAGGACAAAATAACAGAAAACTTCAGCATGAATAACTATTCATCCCCCTAAAGTCAGTACTTTGTAGAGCCACCTTTTGCGGCAATTACAGCTGCAAGTAGCTTTGGATGAGTCTCTATGATCTTGCCACATCTTGCCACTGGGATTTTTGCCCATTCCTAGAGGCAAAACTGCTCCAGCTCTTCATGTTGGATGGTTTCTTCTTTTGAACAGCAATCTTCAAGTCTGACCACAGATTCTCAATTGGATTGAGGTCTGGGCTTTGACTTGGCCATTCCAACACATTTAAATGTTTCCCCTTAAACCTCGAGTGTTGCTTTAGCAGTATGCTTCGGGTCATTGTCCTGCTGGAAGGTGAACCTCTGTCCTAGTCTCAAATTACAGGCAGACTGAAACAGGTTTTGTTCAAGTATATCCCTATATTTAGCACCATCCATCTTTCCCTCGACTCGGATCAGTTTCCCAGTCCTTGCTGCTGAAAAACATCCCCACAGCATGATGCTGCCACCACCATGTTTCACTGTGGGGATGTGATTCATCTGACCTTCCTCCATACATCTGGGGAGTCGCCCACATGCATTACGGCAAACTCAAAACGTTCCTTCTTATTTTTAACACTAAGTAATGGCTTTTTTTCTGGCCACTCTTTCATAAAGCCCAGCTCAATGGAGTGTATGGCTTATTGTGGTCCCATGCAGAGATACACCAGTCTCTGCTGTGGAACTCTGCAGCTCCTTCAGGGTTACCTTTGGTCTCTGTGCTGCCTCTCTGATTAATGCCGTTCTTGCCCGGTCTGTGAGTTTTGGTGGGCAGCCCTCTTTTGGAAGGTTTATTGTGGTACCACATTCTTTCATTTGAAGATGATGGATTTGATGGTGCTCTGGGGATCTTCAAACATTTGGATATTTTTTTAAAATCCAACCCTGACTTGTACTTTTCAACAACTTTGTCCCTGAGAGTCCTTTTTCCCTTGTTTGGAGAGCTCTTTGGTCTTCATGGTGTGATGCCTCTTGCTTAGTGGTGTTGCAGCCTCTGGGGACTTTAAGACGTGTTTATACTGACAGACCATGTGACACTTAGATAGCACACAGGTGCAAAACTTCTTTTGACTTATTATGTGACTTCTGAAGGTAATTGGTTGCACCTGAACTGTTGAGGGGCTTCATAGCAAGGGAGTGAATACATATGCACATGCCAATTTTCAGATTTTTATTTTTAAAAATTCTTTAATATTTTTTTCTTACTTCACTTCACCAACTTAGAGTATTTTGTGCAGATCCATCACATAAAATTCAGATTAAACAAACATTTAAATTACAGGTTATAATGTAACAAAATAGGTAAAAAGCGGGCGGGGGGGGTGTGAATACTTTTGCAAGGCACTGTATGTAGTAGTTGTAAAATAGTACACTTTTTATTTTTACTTATCAACTATAAACAATGACAAAAATGTTGGGGTTCTCACTGTCTGTGGTGAGAGGCATGTAAAAGAACCATTGCTGACTTTCGTTAGATGGGTGGCAGCCTCCCTGTAACCCTTAAAAATAAATAAACTTATAAACTGTCCCAGAACTTCAATATGTTAATTTATTCATTCATTTTCTGAAGCGCTTAATCCTAATTATAGTCGCCATCCTCCCTGCAACCCTAATTAGGATTAAGCAGTTCAGAAAATGAACGATGACGAAACTGACAAAGGACAAAAAACTTTTATAGTGAACAAAAATAATATAAAATTGTTACAAGTCTATTAGTTTTTCACTATAAAAATAATATAATTATTGACATAATATATTATAAGAAAACTTTCAAATCACAAATGTCACAACTGGCTTCAAACTGCCGTAAAATGTGGAAATCATAATTACAGTCCAATGAACGAGTTGAATGTGCATGTAATAATAACCCAAAATAAAAGTTATGCAATTTAAGCTCATGGTAATAACTTTGATCACAATATTTTTAGTCCATATATTCATCATCATCTTCTTCTTCCTCATCATCTTCATCAGGTGAGCAGTTACACAGGTCTGTGCAGTTGAGTTCAGCTCTTCGACACTGATTTGCTGAACACCTTGATCTGACACATCCACACTTCACCAAGAGAATAACTGCATCAGGGGCTGGCAGTTGACTGGTCATAACAGCTATCCATTCTTGATTTTCCATTGTCCATCCAAAACCATCGGGAGATGGTATAATGGGATTAGGCACTAAGTCAAGCATTCGATGATGTGCTCTAAGAATAGCTTTGCATAATGCATCAGGTGTAGGTGGTAGTTTTTCTGACTGTGCCAGCTTTCTTTTAAAAGGGACGAACTGAGAACGTGTCGTAATATTTGTTGCTTCTGGATGACTACTAGTGGATCTTTTGGATACTTTTTTTGGATGCTACAACTTTTTCATAGCGATCCCTTACACGATTGCACATTGCACATATCACCTGCAAATACATAATTCCAATCATGTTATTTTAAACTCAATTCAGTTCAAATTCAGAAATGGACCAGTTTATGCATAAAATATAGAAAAAACATTGATTATACTTTGGATATCCAGATTTAACCTTAATAAATGTAATAAATCAATACCAGACTGTTGACCCAACATACGCTTCATCTGAAGAAATCCTAGTGCTGAAGGCCTTTTGTCAATATGGCCACGAATCCAAGTCAAACATACTTTATAAAGTCTTTGTGTATTCTTTGACACTAAAACATATAAATTGATACTAAGATGGTGGTCTTACACTGGGGCAGAAGGTTTTATCGTCACGACCGATACCTTTATATTTTGAGTTTGTCCATCTTGGATTTTTACATTTGACCACTTAATATTGATTTGGCATGGTTGGGAAAGTTTTTATTGGATTCTGTGGCCCAAAAAAAAACATATTTTGATACCAAAATCATTTCGAGAAATGGCTGCCACGGTGGCTCATAACAGGTTTCTGAAGTGCCGACATATTTTTTCTGTTGTTTGACGCCTAATGAACACTTCTAGACTAGTGGCACTATTTCAGCACGAAAAGCCCACAGGACTTATATTTAGGACATTTGCCACCACACTATCAGTGATAGTAAGGCTTGAACCTTCGGATCAGTAAGTCAGCACCCTACCACCGGCCACCACTGCCCCATTTTTAGAACACGTAACCTATAATGTATTTCAGTCCTTGTGATCCAGAACTACAGTCACTTCACAAGTGCTGATGATTTCAGTGGTTTGTGCATCCTGAGACCTCTGGTGTTCAATCAGTGCTCTGCATTAGGTGCAGTTGGGTCCATAAGTATTCGGACAGTGTCACAATTTTAACTGTAATAGTCTCTGTAAGCTACCACAATGGATTTGAAATGAAGCAGTCAAAATCTGATTGAAGTGTATGCTTTCATCTGTAATTTATGGGGTTTAACAAAAATATTACATTCACCTTTTTTAAAATTATAGACATTTTAATACAGAGTCCTCCGAAGGATAAAAAAGAAATTTGAAAATTAACTGATAATGAATTATCATGGCCGGTCATGCTCTGTTTCTTCTATATTTCATGACATATTAAGGAGATCAAATCTCTCGAGGAGGAAGATTTATGATCGTTAAATTCTACAATCCAGAGACACCTTCCTAAATGTAAATACAGATGGTACACTTTAGATGCAAACCACTGATTACGCTCAAGAAAGGCCAGATTAGACTTTTAATGATCGCCGTCCCAGTTCTGGAATAAAATTATTTAGACAGATGGAACCAAGATGAACTTCTAACAGAATGATGGAAAAAGAAGTGAAAGGGGAAGGAGAATACTTTTATTAAATATTTGCCGCTGTCCGAATACTTATGGTCCCCACTACATTTCCACTATGTTGGCATATTTATGTATTGTTACACACAAAAAATATTTACCTTTGCTCAGGTCCAATTTATCACTATACAGCTTACACTAGGGTGATCCTTACTGGTGGTAAAAAATTTAAGCTTGAGTAAAATTGACGGGCGGCCATTAAATTGGTTACATTCAATGTAAAAACACTTGTAGTAAAATAATTTTAATTTGGAATGATTTAAGGTATGCTCAACGCCAATTAAATTATGCATTACATTAATTACCATAATGTTACAGAGAAATTACCATAATGTTATAGATGAACTGCCATAATGTTACAAATTAATTGCCATAATGTTACAGATTAATTACCATAACATTATAGATTAATTACGATAAAGTTACAGATTAATTACCACAATGTTACGGATTAATTACCATAATGTTACAAATTAATTACGAGAATGTTACAGATTAATTACCATAACGTTACAAATTAATAACCATAATGTTACAGATAAATTACCATATCATTACAGATTAATAACCATAATGTTACAGATAAATTACCATATCATTACAGATTAATAACCATAATGTTACAGATTAATTATGAAAAATGAAGTTAGTTTCAGGAAGTATCCTGCACTTCTCTACACATGGTACACAGTCTAGAGTCTACACTACTTACGTTTTGTCAATGCTGTGTGCGCCATACAATCCCGTACATATTTAAATTACAGAACCTGTAGGTACAGTTTACCTCTGTAGGATCAGAACTACAACATTATTCAGCTGCATTCTTACCAATGTGGAAATGGTGTAGTAGTGCCTGAAATATAAGTAGTTTGGGAATTTATCCCGTTTGCAGGCGGTCCTCCACACCATGCCAGGCATTTATAGGAGAGAAACTTTGAGCATACCTTATATATTATTTGATTGGGAAAATCCTGTTAGGCATTTCATTTTTCAGCATTTGAAACCTTTTTAGGGGACGCCCGCTTTACAATTCAAAAGTTCAAAAATAAGGACCACCCAAGCTTACGAGCATTCTCTTTTTTTAACTCCAGGCCCGCACGTCTTTTTGCATGAACAGTATATGTGTTTTCTTTACTTGTGTCTGGGTCGCCAGATTATGACTACCGAGTAAGGGTAGAATACTCTTTACCTCATACTAATAACTCATTCACCAAGCAGTGCAATCTGTAAACCTTGTTTTCAGATATTTCTCATTATGACATCTCACTTTGGTTTACTAAGATGTAGCCACTGAAAAAATGTCTTACTAGACATAAAATCTGCAATTTCTGCTTGTTGAAACCAACTAAAATGTACATATTTTGAATAAAATTTCTCAAATTGGGCAAATATGTCTTTTAAGAGTAAAAAAAGTAAAAAGTGTATTCTTTAACTTAGCTCGTATTCCACAGAACAAGTGCTTATGGATGTTCAGTCGTTATCTGTAACACTTATCCATCAGAGTCATGATGAAACCGGAGCAAATCCCAAATGACTTCGGGTGAGAGGGGGCGGGGTTACACCCTGAACAGGTCACCAGTCTATTACAGGACTAACAGAGACACAAACATCCATTCACACTCACGTTCACACCCAGGGACTATTTAGAGTAAACAGTTCACCTGTCTTTGGACTTTGGGAAAAAAAAGGGGTACCCAGAGGAAACCCATGCTGGCCCAGGGAGAACATGTAAACTTCACACAGAAACACCCCCACCGTCCACAGGTCAGAAGCCAGGACCTTGCTGCTGTGAGGTGAGAGCATTCACCGCCTAATAAGATATTATTTCTTAAAAGATGAAATAAGCCAGTTCAGTGGTAAGAATGTTAGACTACTGACCAGAAAGTTGAAAGGTTGAATCCCAGTGTCACTGAGTTTATGCTGTTAATCCTATACTCCCTGGTTCAATAAGTGTGGAAAAAAGGAAATTCGGAATAGGGGTGTCTGACATGTGCCATGAACTTCAGAAGACTTTCACTAATTATATTCATCTTTATAGAAATCTCAGTGTAGGATCAGTTTAAGCAACAAAAGCGTTTTTAGTTTAAATTTTGTCAGTGGTTACTGTTTGTTAGCTTCAAGACTTTTTTACCGAGAAATATTAGCTTATTCCACGGGCAGATTTTTATTAGACTACATTAAACCTTTAGTACATTAAAGAAGATGCTGCCGCTTGAATTGTGCTGTGTACCATCTAAGCACAGTCTGGGAGAATTTTGTAAATGTTTAAAACTGCGATTGGATTAAAGAATTAATTCCATCAGGAAACTATGATTTCTACATGACCATCTCCCAACAGGTGCTTTCAGTGGTTAAAACAGTTCTAACTG
This sequence comes from Neosilurus mollespiculum, assembly GCA_030014195.1. NCBI lineage: Eukaryota > Metazoa > Chordata > Actinopteri > Siluriformes > Plotosidae > Neosilurus > Neosilurus mollespiculum. Next base: position 15,065,304 of record JAQMYF010000021.1, read on the forward strand.
GTGGGAATGGTGTACACATCTCAAACAGGGAATGAAACAGTGAAAGGATAAAAATGAAAGGACCGTCTTCTTTTCCAGAATGAAAGAGTTTCTGGCCACCCCAGACTCCTGGGATACAAGATGAGATACAACACACAAACACTGCATTACTGTAGGTCTTTTATGAGTTATTTACATTAAATATGAGGAATACACACCATGTTTACTGTACAATGTACTGATAGGGATTTTCTGTACTGGGTACTGACACGTGCTTATGTTCAGTAATAACAGTCTGCTTACAGAAATGCTTTTGACTTAGTACTAAAGTCCAAGTGTATGATTGATTCCAGAATGAGAAAAAAACAAGGTGACGTCTACAACAACTACAGTACTGAAGCATTTGACACGTTTCAGGGTGATTGAACTGAACAAACATTTATTAATTTATTCATTCATTCACCTTGAATAGCTCTCCAGTCTAGGCTTCCGCTAGCCGTTCACTACGGTCCTATTGGCTAATACAGCACTGATTAGGCGATTTGTTAGGTTCGCCACATTGGCGAGACATAAAAATCACTCATTCTTAGCTATTTATTTATTATTTTTAAAACATCAAAATACCCCAAATCTATGCTCATACTTGACCAAGTGCTGTTATCGCCAATGGTGTATGTGTACACATGTCCTGATGTCATCATCACTTGTGTACGGTGAAGGTGTGAAACGGACTTCCAGATTGGTCACTTTCATTTGATTTCCCGTTCCCACTTTGCAGTTCATCAGCGAAAATAATAAACAGCTCAGGCAACATAGAAAGCTGCATTATGCATCTACCAGCTATCCGAAACCTAATAATGGTAACTGCATTAATAATGTTAAATCATGTACAAGTATGCTGCTCAAAAAATGATCTCTAAATCTGTGAAAAATGTGGCTAAGAGGTCTTCCCTGTGGCTAACAGGCTTGGGCAAAATTCCGAACTGAATTGAGAATATCTCCCAAATTCCAATTCAATTCCATGAATTTGAATTGAGGTTGCAAACAGGAAGTAGAATTACAATTCAAATTCGAATTGAAGTACAATTGAAATTCCATGAAATTCCAGTTGATAATTTTGGTGTATTCCAGAATCATGCTTTACAGTATATTCCACACATGACTGTTTTACATATTTCATACAAATATTATTACTATGAACTTCATGTACACATTATATTTTAATTACACCAAATGTTTTTCATCGACTATTAAGAATAAAAGCATCATCCATAAAAAAGGAAATTTAATTTGATGTATTATAACTTTCAAATTATGGAAAATGATGGGAAATACTTCATTTCCCAGAATGCTTTACTTTATCCAAGTATTCAACACTTCTGGACATTTGTTTGAAAGTCTCTCTGCTGACAAATTTGATGGTCAGAGGTAGTTTCCAAAAAAAAATTCCCAAGTTTGTGATAACGGCAACATGGAAAAGGATAATAGACCTAAAATGCCATCTGTACTAGATCATTTTGGTGAGCTAATTCCCACAAGGACACCAGGACACCACGAGCCATCTGCACCTACTGTAACACTCCAATCCTGTTATTTGGCTATAAGGAATTTCTCTGAATTGCAATGAATTTAATTTCACTTCCTGTAATTCCTAATTCCCAAATTTTTGGAATTTTGCACAAGCTTGGTGGCTAGAGGATTTTTACAACTGTTTACAACAGTCAGCATTCTAAAGGATGCCCGGCCAGTCCATCACAGGGCAACACACACACACACACACAAAACTATTCACACTCACACCTAGGGGCGATCTGGAGGAGCCGAATGTCTTTGGACTGTTGGAGGAAACCGGTGTACACGGAGAAAACCCAAGCAAACTTGGGGAGAACATGCAAACTCCACACAGAAACGACCTCGCCAAGCCTGGGACTCGAACCCAGGAGCTTCTTGCTGTGAGGTGGACGTGTTAACCTCCATTATGCCACCATGCCACCTGAGCTACGCTTTAGTGGAACAGAACTGCTTTAAGGGGGAGGTAGGGCAGGGACAGACAATTCTGTGCGTGTGTGTGTGTGTGTGTGTGTGTGTGTGTGTGTGTGTGTGTGTGTATGAGTGTGTGCGTGTGTGTGTGTGTATGAGTGTGTGTGTGTGTGTGTATAAAGAGGGCACAGAAAAGAAAGGGGTGCCACACAGAGGAGGTCTGAGAGGTTTCTCGGAAAGGTTTCTGTTCTCTGACATTAAACACCTGAGAACATGGAGCCTTTCAACAAAATCACTAAGTCCAGGCTGCCATTCCTCCTACCTCAGCACCAGCCTATCTCTCACCTCAGTTGTACAGTGAGAAGGCTGCAGGGCCACAGCGGTGAATAAAAGCATGTTTGAATCTCTTTTCCTGTATAATAATTTAATAATTAATAATCTCCCTAAGTGCAGAGTTTAAACTGATCAAGGAGCAGTGATCTTCTGGGGTACCATGTGTTGTGAAGGCCATGTGATAGTGTCGTAGTCGGCATAAATACACAAGTACAACATAAAAACTCGGTACAAATCTACATGATCTGGAAGAGGTGGAAATCAAGAATTTGTCAAATGCTTCAGTCTCACTGTGGGTTCAGGCTGCTGGTTCAAATTGCATAACCAAAAGTTTAGATAATATGAAGACCAGGGCCTTTATATGCCTTCAGAGTCTTTGGTGCAATAAAAATATTTGCTAAAATGTTAGTGAGGAATGATAATAATGCACTTGTTCTTTACTATCTAAACCACTGTGGTAAAGTGTGGAGAAGTGTGGGGATGCTGTAATGGAAAATAAGAACAGTCTAATTGGCAATCAACTGTCTAAACAATATTGTGTGCCATACATGACCAAATAAACACAAATATTTAGTGAATAGCAAAACAATCTGATTATCCCACCATTAAAAGTCCAACACTATTCCCTGAGATAGTATAAGACATACGAGATATCATTTAATAAAGATTACATTCAATTAGAAGGCCCTGCTCCCTTCAGTGAGATGATCCAGACATTACATCCACATGTGCACCGTGTCACCACACTGCTCTCACTGTCTGAGTGCTTTTTCATCATGAAGCGTTAAGGACAAATGAAAGCCAAAAGTCATCAACTAGAAATGAGTAAATGGAATTATGGCAACTGGTAGAGTTGAAATTTTGTTATTCCTTTAAACAAAAATGCACAAATCACGAAATGCTGATGCTGGACAGGTCAGAGATTATGAATGGTTACCAACAACAACAAAAAGTGTTTTTGCAGCAGTGAACAGCTGGGTCACTCCACAGTAAGTGGGACATCTGTGTTACATGAGGACTCAAAAACTAGGAATTTCACAAAAGTTTCCTACATGTCATAAAGTTTCATCCACACATGAGAAAGAAAAGATAAATCAAGGACTTGTTACTTGGTGGTTTTCCCAAGAAGAACATCAAGAACAAGTTTTGGATGTGACGAGGTAAACAATGCAGGATGTGAAATGCCAAAAATACAACATGCGACGAGAACGGTACCACTGCTCCCTGGAAGTGGTTGGGGCCCGCATGGAATGTCACTTCCAAACAAGCAATGTTTTCGTAAAAACCGTAAATGGGATCTGGGTTTTTCTGGCTTGACATAATGCTTTATATCTAACCCAGGGTTTACATTGGGGCATGATGTCCACAATCTCTGTGATTTGAGAGAATTGTAATAAGCGTGGGGGGTCATGGGATCGAATTGTGATGCTCTTAAGGGTGATTTACGATGATCCTGAGGGAACTTGGTGGATTCGTGATGATCTTGAGGGAACTTGGTGGATTTACGATGACCCTGAGGGAACCTGGTGGATTCGTGATGCTCTTGAGGGAACTTGGTGGATTCATGATGATCTTGAGGGAACTTGGTGGATTCATTGTGATCTTGAGGGAACTTGGTGGATTCGTGATGATCTTGAGGGAACTTGGTGGATTCGTGAAGATCTTGAGGGAACTTTGTGAATTCGTGAAGATCTTGAGGGAACTTGGGGGATTTGTGATGATTTTATGGGAACTTTGTGGAATCGTGATGATCTTGAGGGAACTTGGGGGATTTGTGATGATCTTATGGGAACTTTGTGGAATCGTGATGACCTTGAGGGAACTTGGGGGATTTGTGATGATCTTATGGGAACTTTGTGGAATCGTGATGATCACACTGATCGTCAGAATTATTATGATGTAATTTTTTATGCCAATCGTGCTAGAACGTGAGAATCGTAGTAGAGCACAATAGAGCTTAACAGACCATAACAGAGCGTAACAGACCTTGATGCACCATCATACTGGATCTTGATGAAATTGGAAACACAATTCCTTTAAGTAAATTTTTTTGGATGCACCCTGCCTCCTTTTTATACCCCTACTGTGCTCTAAGCCTGGCCATAAATCGTGGAGCTCCACACTTTTTTGAATCACAGAGATTGCAGACATTGTGTCCCAGTGTCAACCTAGAGTCCAGTAACAATGCAAACAAATTTCAGATCGGATAGATGGAAAACGAATATCTGGACCAGACAGTGTTAATTCTCTATTCTTTAACTACAGTTGTCGAAGTAACCAGATGGGACATCAGTAGTTCTACGTTCTTGTGCAGGTTATGAAAAACAAATTCTGGGGAAAGTTATTAAAGGCACCACATTATGGAACTTTAATACTTTCTCCAAAAGTTCACTGAGCAAGAATTTTATAACACATTATCATGTCAGGGGTTCTAAAATTAGGTGCCTTTCTATGTGTAATAATTTGAGAACTTTCGTAAGGGACCGTTTGACTTGGACATGATTTTTTCGGCAATATTTCGATTGACATTGCCACTTTATCCTGTGTTTATCTTGAATTGACTATTAAAGGGAAGAAGCACTTGTGAAGGTGATGTTGTTTTACTGGGTTGGTTAATTTCTGAGGATTAAACTGTACCACATGCGACTGTCCTGCTTAGTGTGGAATGACGCAGCTAGCAAGAATAATAGTGTAAAATACAAACCAGCACAAAAACTGAACTTGATTAAGTAGAGGAGATGCTACTGAACGCTGGAACTCACATAAACGCTGGAACTCACATATTCAAGATTTTGAAATCAACTTGTGAATTCACATCAAAAACTAGCACACAGTGATGGATTTTACAGTGCATATTGGTTCAGTAATTAATAAGACACTTGCAAAGTCCTTCATGTAAATTGTATGGTTTGTTATAATGACACATTCACATTTAAACAAGACTACAATGCCTTAAAGCCATACAGCTCACAAAGTCCAGTTAACACTTTCCTCAAAGTAAATATAATCTCTGTGGTTTGGGAGGCTTGCACTGAAAAGACCCACCAAGTTCACTTCAGAATGAACTGTGAGAGGTCAGAAACAGCAAACAGTGTTCTGAGAATTGATTAACTGTTTTTTTTTTGTTTGTTTGTTTTTTTGGAGGAAGGCAGGGCCGTTTGTGCTCCACAAAATCCCTGAGCAGAAAACAGTCACCAAAGTTGCCGAGTGCAGTAGAAACTATAAAAATAGGAAACCAGTCTGTCCTCCTCTCTGTGCCACCTCACTGAGCCTTCAGTAGCGCGGGTGCTGAGTAGTGTAATTTCTTAGGTATGGTGAGCCATAGGAGGAGGAAGTTGGGGAAGTGTATCTGGTTGTGTGGGTGGAGTGCGTTGGGACAGTGGAGAGTGGGCGAGATCTGGGGGAGCTCCAGGTGGAGCGATAGGTGCCCAGGATGGGTGAACGATAGGAGGATGAGTGTGTACCCGATGAATAGAGTGACTGAACTGCATAACGACGGGCCAAGCTGGTGGTTCGGGACATACTGGTGGTATGAATGTCCACACTATAAGAGTGTGGCTCCACCGTGTATGCCTGCATACCCACTGTCCAGTGGGAGTGGCCCCGGCTGTAGGGGGTAACTGGGGGAGTCCAGGAGGAGGAAAAAGATGTGGCAGGAGAAGAAGGGGCTTCCAGAGAGGGGGGACTGCCTGGGTCAGAGGAGAGCAGGGGAGTGACTACGGAAGAGGTTGAGATAGCTGAGGTTTCTGCAGCTGCCTCAGCTACTAGGGATGATGTGTCAGGAAGGGGCATGGTGTCTGTTCCACTTACTTTGGGTGATGTGGTCCTCAGTTTGAGTGTCCTGCTCATGCGGGGGCGGCGTGATTGCTCGCTGTCGCACTCCAGGTCCTCCAGACGCTGCGTTAGTGCCAGTTTTTGCTGAATGGCCATGCGGAGAAGGGAGTTCAGTGTCTTCTTTTCATCCTCAGCTGCTGCAAGCTGCCTCTGCATCTCATCTAACTGAGTTACATATTCATCGCACCTGGACAGCAGAAGAAAGAATATAACTTAGTGAATGATTAAAAAGGTACTGGACGTTATTTCTGAAAATTGCTTCACCTCACATAATCATTCTTATGATGTGAACTTTAACAAGCCAGAATACCACTGTCATTTATGCTTTGAAGTGAACATGTACAAATTAATGCTGTTACACATTCATGTTCTTCAGTCTCTCACCGTGTGGCAAACATGGCTCTTAGGGAGGAAAAAGTGGCAGCATCCTCTTTTAGAGCCTTCAGTTCATTACGTAGCTTCATCATCGTCTCAGTGACCATGCTCTTCTCGGTCTCATACTTGCTTTTCAGGTTCGTCAGAGCCATTTCTGCAGTCTGGTACATAAAAACAGAAACCACATTTTCCAGCATCTTTGTAATAAGCAATGAATTCTTTTCATTATGCTGATTAACTGCTGTTACTAGAAACATTAGGGACTGTGATTAAAGCTCTAATGCTATAAAGGTTTTTAGAGACAAAAGAACATGACGGCACGTAAAGACTGTAGGTATACAGACGTCAGACAGCCAGGGCATGCTCTTGTGCACACTTGTGGCAGTACAGATTTGTTGGCATCTGTTAGAAAAAGCACCGATCCGAGTACAGGACACTCCTTCGGGAGCTGCAGCCTCTGTGTCCTGTGCGTTTGCTCTTTGCTCTGGAACAATACCCCTATTAGCACTGATTTTTCTTCATGGTGTTCTGGCCTTGTTTTCTCCCTGTTTTTTTTCCCCACTGCTTCTGCCAGGTGTCTTCTACTACCAACAGTAAAGATCATAATATTGAAAAAACTGACATTTACAGCTATGGAGGATTTAGAGTACATCCTATGTACATGTCCTTGTACTGTTGGGAGGAAACCCAGGAAAGCATGGGGAGAACATGTAAACTCCACACAGAAAGAATCTTAGCTGAGATTGGCGGACGTGCTAACCACTGCACCACCTTGCCACCCCACAAATAGTCATATCAAATAAAATTTGAAAGGAAATTAAATTACAGGAATAGACTAATGAACAATGGAAGTTCAATCACAACTTTAACTTTTCATTAAAATATTTAAAAATCTGTAGCAGAAATGCTAACCACTACGCCACCGTGCTGCCGATACCTACAGATGTGGAATCGTTACAACCAGTAAATGTCATAATGAAAAGCACTGGTGAGCCTACCTGTTTGTTGGCTTTGAGAACCAGGCGCAGGGTGGCAATTTGCTCTCTCTTGGTACTCAGTAAGGACTTGAGCTTGAGAATTTCTTCCATACAAGCCTCTTTTTCCTTATCGAAGAGTGGCGCAAGCTCACGGACGGCTGCTCTTTGGCGAGATAGCTGCAGGGAGTGGTCCACAGCCCTTTGCAAATGATTTATCTGATCACGAATAATGGCATTCAGGTGGTGAAGGTTGATGGGTTCCCGCCGTGTGTCTGAGCCTGCTGGCGAGTCAGGTGCTGGGGATGAGGATGATGATGATGAAGAGGCACTGACAGCGGATGAGCTCAGCACTGTGCGTGCTGGGCTGTCATCTGGGTTGAGGGAATCTTTGACAGGTGACTCTGTGGGGCTCTGTGAGTCACTTGGGGTCGAAATGGAAGATGTGGCAGCATTGATAGCTGCCAGGCGGCGTGCCAGCCTTGGTGTCAAGAGGACGCGATGGTCATCCTGTGCTTTAATACCTGTCGCACGTGGGGGGACCCGACCTTGGCGGTAATAGTCCAGCATTACACGGTTAGGTGTTTCATTGTTACACATGCAGACATGGTGGTAAAGCTGTGCCAGTTCCTCACTGAAGGTGGCCAGTTCCTCTTGGGCTGCTACCAGGGTGCTGTGGTTTTCCAAAGCAGAAGCATTAGCCTTCTTCAGCTCTTTCTGAAGTTTTGCTTCCTTCTCCCTCCCTTCACAGCAACTGCATTCCAAGCAAGCCACCTGAGCTTCAAGAGTCTTTAGTTGGACCTGGGCATGTTCCTCTGCACATGCTGCCTGTTCCACAAACTCTTTATGCCTCTCCTGAAGGTCCTTTAGCTCACCATTAAGGCTCACCACCTCGGTCACTGCTAATTTGTACTTACACTGCAATAGTTCCATACCCAGGTGCTCCAGGTCATCACATGCCCATGAAGAGCACTCCACCTCTGTCTGAACCTTGACCTCATCTCCAGTCTCTGTGGTACTTCCCTGCTGGTGTAAAGAACAAACTTGCTGTTGGAGCTGCTGCGCCCTCTCATACTGTTCGGTCAGGGCACACTGTGTGTGTCGTAGCTGTGTTTCACACTCCTGAAGGCTACTCAGTGCAGACTTCTTCTCCTGTTCCAACTGGAAAGCAAAACAAGCATTTCATTCCTTACTTTAATTATCATATGTAGCCACACTTATATGTGCAAACGTGAACCCAGTGCTTGTGAGTGTATTCCAGGCTACTCTACTACTATCAGCTCATGTACCTTGAGTAGAGAAAGAAAAAACTGTGTGTGTTGCTGAACCTACTCTGTGTATACAGAGTATATATATTTATGTGTGTGTGTGGGTGTGTGTGTGTGTGTGTGTGTGTGTGTGTGTATACACTACCGTTTGGGGTCACACCGTCAAATGAGTTGCAAAATGAATATGAAATATAGTCAAGATATTGACAAGGTTATAATAATAATTTTTACTTGAAATAATGACTTTTCCTTCGACCTTTGCTTTTGTTGATCATTATCTATTAGTAGCTATTACAGCCTTGCAGACTTTTATCATTCTGTCAATTTGTCAAGGAAAGATGAGGAAATTTTACTCTATGCTCCCATAAGTTGGAGCAGCTTGATAGACACTTCTCACATACCATATGGTCAAGCTGCTCCCACAGAAGCTCGGGTTCAGAGACTGCGCTACCCAGTCCATTATTGACAGAATACCAGCCGACTGCTTCTTCTTTAAATAGTCCTTGCATAGTTTGGAGTGTTTTGAGTCATTGTTTTGTTGTAGGAGGAAAGTGGCTCCAATCAAGCACCACCCACACAGTATGGCATGATGTTGCAAAATGGAGTGACAGTCTTCCTTGTTCGAGATTCTTCCTACTCTGTAGAACACACTCAATTTACCACCACCAAAGCATCCCAAGACCATCACATTTCCCCCACTATTTTTGACAAAAAAGTTCTTTTTTTTCCTGGCCATTTTGATTCTATAATCAAACACACAAATCCTGATTCTCCAGATATTCAACTCACCTAAAGAAGGGCAATTTTATTGCTTCTTTAATCAGAACAACAGTTTTCATCTGTGCTGTTAATTTTATATACAAGGAAACATCATTCAACTTAAATGTCCTTAAATAAGCACCACATGCTACGAGCACAATCATGGTAATATCTTTTAAAATGAAATCTTCAGACAGCTTCTTCTGCTCTGCTAGCTCTTGTAGAATCTTGTCTCCCTACACTACGTGTTGTACAGATCAGTCTGTACTTCCTTAAGCCGGCTGTAGTCTATAGTATTAAGCACCTGTGAATGCTATGATATTATCCATAAATATCAGCATGACTCCGGTTTTACAAAGAATAAACACTTACCAGTAAAAAGAGATTTCTTTATAACCGTCTGCACTGTTTTCACAGCCAAGAGCACCACAAGAACCCACCGTTTTAACACAGAAAAAACACGAATCCACAACACAAACCTTCCACCTCCAAGGTTTTTTCTGGTTTCATAACTGTTGAAGTCAGTTACCCACGAGAGAGGGGATGGTGGCACTCTGGATTATTCACGTCATTGGCACAAATGAAGTTAGCCAATAGAATATAGTGTTGCAACTGGCCGCACACAGCGCATTCTCATTCACTGATTCTGCAAGTCACGAATAAATACAAAGCGCCCGCCACTGGCTCCGTAGGTCAATGTCACGTAAACAAAATGACCAGCTGGCATGCGCCTCGACGCATAAAACAATCCGACCCATCACAAAACACAATTTTATGTGCCTATATAT
>JAQMYF010000021.1:15146457-15159597 GCA_030014195.1 Neosilurus mollespiculum
TTATTATTTTCATTTGTGTACCCCCCCCCCCCCCCCCACCACTTTTCTAATTTATTATTCAGGTCTCTGTACCTTAATTAAAAAAGTTTTCCATTTTACTCTTTGTGCAAGATGGCTTCGTCAAGATTCAAATCAAGAAGTAACACTGAAAGCGCAGGGTAAACTGATACCTGGACATTATTTATTGATTGATTGATTGTCATGGCCTGAAGTTGAAGCCAGTTACCATGAGAGACACAAAGTCCAGATTATTTAATAATAGTCAATGTCACGTAAACATAATATGCAGCTGGCAGGTGCCTCAACTCAAAAGCCGTCCCCCGTACAAACAGTCAACATTTTATTAGCTACCCCACACACAGGTTTAGGTTATAGGGAGTGACGATGCAAAAGTTCAGAAAGTTAACATGCATATGAGCCGAGCAATTGCCCGGGCAAACTTTGTTTATGGTCACTGTGCCAAGGTCAAAGGTCACATAATCAAATTAGCTACCCCATGCACAGGTTTAGGTTATATGGAGTGCCGATACAAAAGTTCAGAAGGCTATCATGCGTGTGAGCCGAGCAATGGCCCGGACAAAGTTATCGTCACGCCGCCTGCCCGGAACCCAAACCAATCAGTCCATTCGGCCGACTGAAAACATCCTATCCAATACTCCAGTGCCACCATGCTTGTGACTCACCGTGCATGAACGAACGCACTGTGCATGAACCTGCAGTCGGTGCGCGTCCTTGCAGACGTCCCTGCCGGAGAAATTGCTTTGCAGTTTTACTGGACAATATAAGAAGGGGAAAGATATGATCTTGTTACGTGTCATCCTTCTAAACCCTTTTTTGTGTTGTGTCCTCATGTAATATAACTTGGTTTTTGGCTCCATCCCAGACTCCCCATGCTCCTTTCTGTAGAATAGGACACACTGAGTTCACTTATGTTGAATACTAAGAAATTGCAACTCTGAAGGGCTTTGCTAGTTTTTCTGATATGACGTTATTTGCTTCGATGCAAATGAAAAGATTAAATTCAGAAAATATGTTGTTGCACTTGCTTTTGAGTATATTAACATCTCGCGTGTACTCTGCTTGATGTGTAGTTTAGCTAGAGAGAGAGAGAGAGAGAGAGATGTTGCTCAAATTCAAGTAAAATTAACACACATACTGTTTGTAAAAAACAAATATGGAGGTCGATGGTGTAATGACTGGTGGAGCAAACACATGTTCACTAACCTTTCATGTGGCCCCAGCGGGTAAATGTCATGTCAGATCCTTGTTGTTGTGTAAGACCGAACAAAAGAGTTTGTGGTTCCGGTTGGCCAGCCGACCCTAGAAATGGGTCCGAGTCAAAAAATTTTGCCCTACCTTGCTAGCAAAGTTGAACTTAGTGTATTTTTCAGGGCTTTCAAATTAGGCCGGCAGCCGGCGGGATTTCCAACCACTCATTTCATTTTCAAAAGAAAAAATTTGCATATTTTCTACATGCAACTTGCCTCCTCCATTTCACACACGTATTATATTATAAAATGTATTTGATCTCTTGTTCCTTCCGGTGTCAGTGTACGTACTGCTCAAGCTGCTTTTCACAACAAACAGAGCAAATGCGTTACGATGATGGCGTGTGTGTCCGTAGTCCATGAGGGCGCGCTTGGTCTTAGTTAGGTTTTTCTTTAGAAGTTCAACTTTATCTACAGGTTCGACAGAACATGCGTGTGTCCGAAGATTTTACATCTAGAGAGGAAAAGAAAAAGACGAGAGAATGTAAGGTGGCTAAAAAAAACGTGAAACTTCCACAGCTAAGGAAGAAAGTAAGGAGGAAGAAAAAGAACCGAATTCAGCTGAAAGAAAGAAGCGAGATCCCGCTTATGAAAAAAGGATAGAATGTGTATCAACTAAAGTAAAAAGTGGAGATTGTAAGTGTGAAGAGGAAAGGAGAAGGAAAGAGAGGAGCATGTGGTGATATTAATCACCAGTTGGTGCCATGGGAGGGTCAGTGAGTGTTTGCTCCACCAGTCGTTTAAAAGTAGATGTGTTTGGGGAATGATAATGTATTAACAGATATTGCAGTGTGCCAAACTGACACTCGCCTGCTCACCAGATGTGAGTGAAACTCCTAATCGGCGAGTGTACCTGATATCCGCTGGTCCGTATTGGCGCGAAGTAAATGCTGGACTTGTGGTGTGAACCCGCAACCCGTAGAATCCTTAAAAGGTGAAAATGATGTTGCGTGCCCAAACATGGGTGCCGTCATGATTGCTGCGGTGCAGCTGTTTTGTGTTTTGGTGTTTGTGTGGAGATTCATGTCATCGCGTTTCTGAGCAGGATGGGCTACGAATGTATAAAGTGTGCTGGCGAGCACCGTGATTGCACCTGTTGATATTGATGTTCCAGAGTTCTTATTACGGAAATAAATGATTCTGCATGTGAAGCTGAAACTGTGATAAACCTGAACGGGGATTTTTTGATAGGGTTTCATAACGTTAAGTGATGATGAGCTTCCTTTCCCCTGTACAGATGTACGCCTGGGAGATTTCAGACCAGCTCTTACAGATGAAGCAGGATGTCGAGTCGTGTTACTTCGCTGCACAAACCATGAAAATGAAAATTCAGACATCTTTCTATGAGCTGCCGCAGGAGACGCACCTCGCCCTGCGTGACTCTCTACTCTCTCACATTCAAAACCTCAAAGACCTCTCGCCCATCATCATCACACAGGTAACCGTTCTTCCCCAAGCTGTTCATCGTGCACTTTGAACTCTACTGATCCGCTGACAGGAGTGATGTTCTCACTAAGTCTCCACATTCCACTAGTGTTTTGATTGTCCTGAATGCACGGTCAGCATGACTCTTATCAGTGGTGAAGTATGATTTAAAAAGCAGAAATGCTCATCTTGGGAGCTCCAGATTATTTAAATGTGCTTGTTTGTATGTGTTTCTGCACCCCCTTTCTCCTAGCTTGCCCTGGCGATTGCTGATCTTGCACTGCAGATGCCGTCTTGGAAAGGCTGTGTCCACACGCTCATAGAAAAGTAAGAATGTTTTTTCTTTTTTTTGGGGGGGGGGGGGTCCTCCTCCTCCTCCTCCTCCTCCTCCTCTAATTTAGTTTTATCCAATTCCCATCCATCAAGTACTGCTTTCCCTGTCAATTGACCACCACCCCTGAGAGGGGCGTAAGCATCCACATAAACCCTTAGTGACATGCGATGCTGTCACCCTCCTCTTTATGAACTGCTGCGCATGCGCATTCAGGTGGGGGCGACCTAACACACTCGGAGTTAAAGCGCTATCCGCCCCCTCGTACGAATGAGCTCACAGAAGCCCATGATTGGCTGGTGATCGCTGTGAGTAACAAGGAAGTGAGCGTATGCTGTCCCTCCCTCCAGTGAGAGCTCGGCCAATTAGCTCCCATTGACTCCCGGTCACGGTTGGCTGCGGCATCAACCTGGATTCCAACTTGCGATCTCCAAGTCACGCACCTTGTAAGTAAGAATCCTCCGCTAGTTACGTAAGGAAACCAGGAAATTCCTAATGCTCATTGATAACGCCTGAGACCTGGTAGCCTCTAAACAGGATTTAAAGCATCAGTTCATTAGAGATGATTGGTATGGAGGGGAGGGATTTCTTCGAGGGTCCCTTCCCTCTGTGCGCTGGTCACTGACAGGTCGACCATGAGTCTCTACGGACTGCGACGTTTGCGGATGACGTTGTGCTCTCTAGTAAGAGCAGGGAACATGTGGAGATGAGTCTGGAGAGGTGGAGGTACGCACTGGAGAGAAGAGGAATGAAAGTCCTCAGGAGTAAGAACAGAGTATGTGTGTGAGTGAGCGAGAGGGAGATGGAAGAGTGCAGCTACAAGGAGTATAAAGGGAGATTAATTTAAATTCTTGGGCTCAACTCCCCAATGTAACAGAGGGTGTGGTAGAGAAGTAAGAGCGTGCAGGCAGGGTGGAATGGATAGAGAAGAGAGAATGGAATGATTTGTGATAGAAGGATGTCTGCAGAAGTGAAGGGAAAGGTTCATAAGACCGTAGTGAGGCCAGCTTGGAGATGGTAGTGCTGACAGAACCTCGGGAGGCGGAGCTGGAAGTGTCAGAGGTGTTGATACTGCAGTTTTTTCTGGGAGAGAATCGAATGGACAGAAAAAGAACTGAATATGTTAGAGGGACGACCCAGGGAGGAGTGCTTGAGGATGAAGTGAGAGAGGGCAGATTGAGATGGTTTGGACTTGTGCAGAGGAGGGATGAAGGGTCTATTGGTTGAAGAGTGTTGAGGATGGAGCTGCCTGGTAGGAGGAGAAGAGGGGGGATAAAGAGAAGAACGGTGATTTCTGGAAGCATTTCCGTGACAGAATCATGATGATAAAGATGATTTTATTTACTGTAGGTGATGAGATATTCAAAGGTCTTCACAATTTTACACTGCAGAACATTATTTTGAAATTTCATGTCACTGTCATTGCTGATGAACCAAATTAGTTGTTCCTCCATGTGTTTTTCTTTGGTACCACTTACTTTTTCAGCCTTTTTTGCCAATCAAATTTAAAGTTCTGATATTTTTCATGAAATAATAGTCTTACTTTTTAGTTTCTGCCCCTCGGGAGCTGTAGGAATGGGTTCTGTCTGTCAACCACACTTTAGTTTCTGGACATTTACTTGCCGTGCGCTGAAGCTGGAGCTTTCAGACTTAGTATACTGGTTCTCTACTCTGAGTTACTAGGAGTTTGTGTGTGAGTGACCTTGACCTACTTTTCAAGATCTCGAAGACAAAACTGTATATTAGGTTTCTGGACGTTAATTTGCAGCGCGCTGAAGCTGGTGCTTTCAATCTTGCTATGCTTGTTCTGTATTGGTATGTTATGAAATGGTCCTTTCGGCGGGAGCGTCTGAACCCCTATGGGCTATTTTCTTTCTTTTTGATTTTTCCCTATTTTTCTCCCTAATTTAGTCATTTCCAGTTCCCACCCATCAACTTTTGCCTTCCCTATCACACGACCACCACCGACCAGGGAGGGGCGCAAGCAAGCACACGCCCCCTCCGTGACATGCGATGCTACCGCCCGCCTCTTTACGAACTGTTGCGCATGCGTATTTGGGGGTGGCCTAACACACTCGGAGGGAAAGCGCTATCTGCCCCCTCGTACGAATGAGCTCACAGACGCTGAACTTGCGATCTTGGGTTGATAGTCGCGTACCTTGTCGATGCGCCACTCAGGAGCCGCTATTTTCAATATTTGATATGTTTTCTATGTTCTAGTTCTAGAATAAAATCTGGGTTTGCAATTCATGGAATTATGTTTTTATTCACATTTTACACAGCGTGTTTACACTGTTTTTTTTGGGGGGGGGGGGGGGGGATTGGGGTTGTTCATCGAGGTGTATTGATGACTTTGACAGACGTTACGTTCAGAGGCTCATCTCATCAGAAAGGCAATGTTTTGTGTCAAAATATAACAAAATTAGCAAAAAACACACATTAAACATCCTTTTCACTCCAAAGTTTTGGTTTTTTTTGTAAGTAAAAACAGTAGTACGGATTTGTAATATTTATTTGTGAAGCCAGTAACTGAACTTGACCAGATACGTCTGACTTTCATGCTGGAAAATGATAAATTTTAGTACGAATAAAGTGAAAAAAGAAAGCAGTGGTGCTTTGTAATATGCTGAATTTGTCTTTACTATTATTTTGACTCGCGCTTTAAGCAGTTGTTAAGTTGGACATACGATTGCATGGAAATATTGTTTACATTTTGATTTTTAATGTTACATGTGCAGATGGTCCAAGTGCAAATAAAGAGCCATATATATGTATATAGTCATTTAAACATTTAAACATTTCCCTTTCATCCCTCACCCATCAGGCGGGTTGAGTTTCAGGCTCCACTGGGAGAGATGGAGCGAGTGCAGTCTATAAACGTGTTCTTTTCTCCCTTCCTTAGGTACGGTAACGATGTCTCAGCAATGCCTTTTCTGATCGAAATTCTCACAGTGCTGCCAGAGGAAGTGCA
The DNA here is from genome assembly GCA_030014195.1 of Neosilurus mollespiculum. Taxonomy (NCBI): domain Eukaryota; kingdom Metazoa; phylum Chordata; class Actinopteri; order Siluriformes; family Plotosidae; genus Neosilurus; species Neosilurus mollespiculum. Next base: position 15,152,453 of record JAQMYF010000021.1, read on the forward strand.
CAGCCGATCTCTGAGGATAGGTGCTAACCGGCGGACGGAGATCATAGAGGACCTTGCCTACTATTCCACCACTGTGGTCACTCTGCTGGTGAGCTGAACCCTCTTCCACTAGTCTTCTTTCATTTGTTTGTGTCACGGCAGAATTAAGTGTGATTGTAGTAACCATAAAAAGCCGCCGCTGATGTAGATGATTTCTTCTCGTACTTGAGTAGACCACCTCACCTTGTGTAACAGAGATGTTTGGATAGTTGACTGTGCGCAGACATCATGACATCTCAGAACACCCTTGCAGGCTTTGCTCCGTTTAGAGTGTCAAAAAAGTGTGTAAAAATGCTGGTGGTGTTCATTTCACATGTAAAAGTTCAAATACCCGCGTTCACTCGTCTCTCAGCACATGGATGCTGCAGTTTGTCATGACAGCCATGCACACACAAAGCTACTGACTCTCCGCCCGGGCACTCCAGGTTGCCTAGGTAACCCTCTGGTTTACTTTGCACCCCCAAAAGTTTCTGATTGATGCAAGCAGTAGCTGAGTAGTTCCCTATGAGACCATAAATACATGTCTAATCTTCAACAGTGACAGGTCACGCACTTTTCTTTTACTTCACAGATCCACAGTGTATAGATGACACCTGAACTTTTTTTGGTGTTCTGTCTGATTAACTCCGTTACCCTCTGTAATCACCGATTCTTTTTATTAAAATAACATGCTAGGCGGCATGGTGGTGTGGTCGTTAGCACATCCACCTCACAGCAAGAAGGTCCGGGGCTCGGCGAGGGCATTTCTATGTGGAGTTTTCTTGTGTGGGTTTCCTCTAGGTATTCCGGTTTCCTCCCGTAGTCCAAGGACCTTCACATTAGGCTAATTGACTGTTCAAAATTGCGCCCAGGTATGAGTGTGCGTGTGAATGGTTGTGTATGTGTTGGACCTCTGATGGAATGGCGGGCTGTTCAGGGTGTACCCCGCCTTCACCAAAAGTCGGCTGAGAAAGGCTCCAGCTTCACTATGACTCAAGTAGGATAAACCGGTTTGGGAAATGAATGAATAACATGCTGCAATGTAAACTGCACTGGGGTCGTGTCCAAATACGGGACACAAAGGAAAGCAAAGTAATACGACATCATGTAAGCGGTTTTAGATTCATTCATTTAGCTGAATGTTTTATTTATTATTTGTCAGAACTTGGTGTCTCTTTGCAAGTCGTGTTACAGCTAACAGATCCGTGTGCGAATCACAAACATTGGTGAGTTAACCTCACGATTTCGATTGTTTTACACAAACGTGGACATGGAACCCTTTCTTAAACTAGTGTTTTACTATGGATAGATCGTGTTTATGGATATTTGAACTTGGTCATGTTGAAGATTTTGCTTTGAAGGACGTATTTTTGCCGATATTACATTTTCATCCAGGTACGCTGTTTTCAACCTACTCTGGCTCTTACTTAGAGCACCACCTTGCAACATAATCCATGTTATACTGGAGCGGATTCTGATTGGCTCTCTGCGTGATGATGCAATCAGTCCTTTGTGAACTTTTTGCTGTGATTGGTAATCACTTCAGTCGCATCTGCTGAAAGTTGGGCACAGTTTAACGCCGTTCACGCGGCTTGAATAATATTTTGCTTTCTATTGCTTCTTGTTGCTGGCTATCACTAACTTTACATATTCACTTGTCACCACGCCACTTCCTGTGTGGCACTTTTCATGTAATAGTGTCAGCACCTTGTTTTAAAACATCTATAAAATTAGAATTGTATTTGTTGCATCAGAATCATTTGTCAAGTTTGTTGGCAGTTGCAAAGTTTTCATACTTTTTAAAAATAATCTTAATAATATGCTTTGTTCTATTAAACAATGTAATCTTAAAATCTACAGCATGGATGCAGATTTAGTGTCTGTCACTATCACACATCAGCTTCTGTGATAGAAACGTGTGTGTGTGTGTGTGTGTGTGTGTGAGAGCAGATGACATGCCTGGAGAAGTCTGGCAGTGATGAGAAGATGCTTATTAAAGTGTTCCGCTGCTTAGGCAGTTGGTTTAACCTGGGCGTGCTGGACAGCAACTTCATGGCGACTAATCAGCTGCTGGTGGTTTTATTCCAAGTACTAGTAAGTTCTCCATCTCTCCTCATTTGATCTGCAGTGTTCTGTCTCTGTTCTCTTATTCTCACGTTCACCCTGATGGGTGCAGGTGTGTTCTTACTGCCTGATTCTGTAAAAGTGTGAAGACTTCAGTATATGGGCTCTGAAAAGGGAGTAAAAATCCTCAGACTGCAAATCTTAGTGGGCTGGGCCAGGCCAGGCCAGGCCAGTCCAGACCAGTAGATATTATTTATATAAAATATACAGGAACGGGATTAGACATCATTTATGTACAGGGCTGGACTGGGAGAAAAAAAAGGCTCTGGAATTTTGGGTTTAGACAGGCTCTGCTCAGCCAATCGACTTTCACCCGTGTGCCTGTTGTCATATTTACCTTACTGTATTTATTGTGATGTGGAGAAGTGTAACATGTACCTTATTCATCTCCGTGCACTCCCATGCAGCTACTATACAATAAAAATGGGTAAAGAATAAATAAAAGCAGATAAATTTATTCATTCACATTTAATTCTAAAATGTAGGTCAAATGTTTACAATTTTAAACATTGCATAAAAAAACCAAGTAGCCAGAATGGTATGCGATTGGGAAGATCAGTGCCTTGTGCTTTCAAATGGCTGTCAAATGAATAAGGAGATACACAGAGACGAGTACGGCACAAATAAATCATTATTAAATCATGCTTTCTCACTCTATAGCCAACTTACTGAAAAAGTGATTACAACAAACCAATAGGCAGCAAAAGGAACAACAACAGAATCTGTAAGGAAAAAGTAAAAAATTATTTAATATATTATTCAGTATAGAAAACTGTACGTAACCTCAACAGTGAGAACATATTTGTGAACTTAATCAACAGTTGACCACAGAGTTAGAAAGATCCTGTAAAAGAGAGGAAAAAAAGAGACACAAGTGAGTAGTTAATAAAGCAGACTTACAGTTGAATCTGACAATATCTCACCTCACTACAGGAGCAGTTTACCAAGTTCTTGACTCTTTTCAGCGACTCTGTCAATCACTGTGTCAGTGTTCAAAGACATAAGGATTTTTCCTCTGTGGCCACCATTCTTTTCTTTCTTATTCTTTTCATTCTTATTCTTTCTCTGTGGCCACCAACATAAACGCCTTCAGTTTATCCTTAGCCTGGTTTTGATATATTTCATAGTTGAAAACATTCACTCACAAGCAACTTGAGTGATTGACAGAGTAAGCAGGTATTTGTACACGGTTCAGTGTGAAGTCATACAATTTCCCACATATTACCACCAAGGTCTTTAGAGTTTCCTGACCAGGTACATCAGGTGAAAAGAGACAGAAGCAAGACACCAACACATAAATGAGATGTTGCACTTTGGCAGTAGGTGGCGCTGTGACTGTCAGAGGAAACTGCTGGATGTTTGTGTTAGTAATGGGACTGTTATTAACAGTGTGGGGCAGCTGTGATGTATGTGTGAGTTTAATTAGGGGAAAGTTGCTGCCCTGCCACACCCACGTCCTATTACAAAAGTCACAACATTAACTACAGATAGAACTATAGATTAACTGTATATTAATTTTAGACATTATCAGTCTTGAGTTTACTGAATCAATTTGGCGTGGATCAGGACAAACCTCTTGGAGCTGCACATGGAAAATATACACTTGTGAATTTTTTCCCTTTTTTTTAAGCCACAAGGTGGCGCTATCACATTTACCAGACATAAATGTGTTATTGCAGGGACTGTTATTAATCATGTAAAGTCTGGAACCCATGTGATAATGAATGTGTAGCCACTTTTCAGACCAATTTGGCAGAATTCGGTAAAGTATGTAGATGATAAATAACCAAAAAAACTTCCTTTACAACCAAAATGGCCGACTTCCTGTTGGATTTAGGACATGGGTCCAAGAGGCATTTTTTTCCTCCTGCAAGCTTACATAAGCTTACCAGATTTTATTTATATAGCTGAAACACACAGCGGGGGCTGATTATAATTTCTTTTTTATTTCAGTGGCGCTATGGAGCCATTTTGCCATGGCCATGTGCCAGAACAACAAAATATTTATTTGAGTAACACGGCACAATCTGAAAATATTTGGTTATGACTTTTATACTAAAGTACAGTACTGTACAGTACTTATGCAAACCTTTAATTAAAAATGTACATGAACCTTGTATTCACTGTTCTCCAGCTCTTGTGTAGAATGCTGTCCTAAAGTTCATGTCCTGGTTATACTTGTTTGTTTGTTTCTTTTTTTTAGTGAACATGTTTGTGTGATATTACGATGTGCTATCGATGTGTAAGGTAATTTAGTTTTATTAGATAGTCTGTTAACATACAACCGTGCACTCTCTGCGTTTATTTGCTCAGTACAAAGCCTACGGTTTAGTCCACAGCATGCCTATTTTCCTATATTTCCCTAAAATAACTCAGTAGCCTTGGGAGGATTGTTGCTTTTCCAGCTTGTATTTGCTTATCGTGCACTGACTGGCAAGTGAAATAAGGAGAAGCAGATTTATAGACATACCACTGTAGGAACACTGGATTCAAACCTTCAGTATGATGGCCATAAACAAGGCTAGTACAGCCTCCAGGCATTGCTTTGTCACTGTCTGCTAAGAGGAAACACTGTGAACGTGATTTCTGATTCACTCACCCAGCCGTATCCCTTTCAGGTGAAGCAGGGAGTGTTTACTCATTAGTGCAAACACTACGGTCTCTCGCTGCTGCTTTTACAGCCTCAAAACACAACAAGTAGCTCACTGGATATTGCACTTTATTTTACAAGTGTGCACAGTGTTCATTTAAAAAGAGAGAACACCTACAGGCTGACAAACTAAGCACTTTTCATTGAAGTATTTCTATACTTTTTTAAAGTAAAGATAGAAACCAGGCCGATTCTGTAATGAAAAATATGCCAAAATGTAAAAATCCTAAATATTAACAAAATTTGATCATTTTCAGAGGAAAAAAATGTAATGCGGTTGAGCAGGTACTAAAAACAATTATAGTATAAACAGTGATTAAAGTACTTCAGACCTACACATTACAATATAGTTCACTTCAGTTATTCCTTCATATGAAAAAGTTATGCTTAATAAATGTTCCAGTGCCATGATCACATCACCAGATTACAAGATGAAATATCTGCAAACAAAGCATATACAAATAATCCATATTTATTTGCATGAAGTATCTAAGTGAAGCCATAACCATCAACGAAACTGCACCACGGGTGTGGATCAAAAACCATGAGACACACGGGACCATGGGCCAGAAACCACAACACAAGGGCTGTGGGCCAGAACCCATACTATTAGCATGTAGGCCCGTGGGACAGCTGTGCCGTCACATCCTTGAAGGTCACCAGGAGTCAAGACCACCCATCACAGATAGGAGAAAGAGAGCATCAGTCGAACCAAGACGGATCACCCTGTGTCCACTTCCAGTCTGATGGTTTCAGCAGGATGACCCGAAAAACAAGTCACATATCAGCATTGAAACTTTGACAGTGTCTCAGTAAACTCAAAAGACAGTTTCATTGTATCCAGCTATGTATTGGTAGAGTGCAGCCAAGTCCTGGCAGAAAAACCAGCACACAGCTTTTGCACCACATGTGCAAAAGTACTCCTACATTCTTCCATACAGGTAGGGAACCACCCTCTCTTGAGTTTACAGTGGCAAAATCATTCAGATTATGAGCAGGTTTTTGTTAAAGCTGTGAAAAGGCACTAGTAAACTTGTTAACCTGTATGCTGGCCACTTGCTACGCTGTCTTCACTATAGGGACGGCATGGTGGCAAACTCTCTTCTCTCAGTGAGCCTCAGTGGTGAAAGAGAATCACAAATTGGGTTGGGGTACCCCTAATCCAGTGGTCCAAAACTGTTAGCTGGGACTCATCATTAGGATAATCAAACTCCACTGTGGCTAAAAGGTTTTCAGACTACATTAGCAACTCCCTTCTCACCCTGGAATAAGGAATTCACTAAAAATTGGCACTAGCCTCAGCTTGTTACTTCTCAACATCCACCTTTGCTCATCTGGGTCTTCAAATGGACCTGTCCTTGCTGTCAGTCACGTGTATGTTATTAATCAGTCAAAACGCCGTATTTTCTTAAGCACTCGCACCTACCACGGTAGTGACTCCACACTGCCCACAAACACACAAGCTTCTTATTTTAAACGAGGGCCATAAACATTTACATTTATTCAGAAGGATGAATTCGCCACAGCTAATCAATAACCAGCTGGGTCACTTTGTTGGCAGCCATGCTTGTTTATTAAGTAAATGATTTTGAGTAAAACTAGAACCATTACAATGTAGGTATTACCTTAAATCTTTGCACTTAAATAGTAATCAAAATATTAAATTTCAATTCAATTTTATTTGTAAAGAGTTTTTTTTACAATTGACATTGTGCTTTACATAGTAACAGCAAATTTGGTTAAGAATTTAAACGTATGATCTTAAACATTTCTACATAAAACCTGTACATCCCCAATGAGCAAGCCCGTGGTGACGGTGGAAGGAAAAACTCCGGCTCAGAACCGGGCTCAGAAGGGAACTCCATCCTCATTTGGGTGAAACCAGATGACCATGCAGCAGAAAACTCCAATATAGTTTAACATGAAGTCTAGTTGGTTATCTTATAACTCTAATGGTAATCGTGGTCCTAAATTCTGAGTACATATTTAGGTTCATATGAATCGTGAGCAGCAGGAGCGAGGAGCTTCTAAGATCAGAACCAGTAGTAGCACATCAGGACAAATCTAGGATTCAGAGAGCAAAAGGATCAGGATCACTGGGATCTCAGAAGTAACATGTGTACCTCAACAAAAACATACACAGAGGGAGAGAGAGAGAGAGAAAGAGAGGTTGTTAGGCATACTCATAACAGTGTAATGGTAAAAAGAGTTTATTAGTGCTGGGTGCAAGCAGGGACTCCGGCATGACTAGCTATGGCAGCATAACTAAAAAAAAAAGAAACCAGAAGGAAGACAGACATGAGGGCACCCTGTAACGTTGGGCAATCAGCCATTCCACTGTCAACAGACCTGG
>JAQMYF010000021.1:15175911-15187768 GCA_030014195.1 Neosilurus mollespiculum
TTCTTCTTTAACTGTTCTTTGGTAGAACCACTTGTGTGCTTAGAATCGTTGTCTTGCTGCATGACCCACTTTCTCTTGAGATTCAGATCATGGACAGATGTCCTGGAATTTTCCTTTAGTGTTTGTTGGTATAATTCAAAATTCATGGTTCCACCAATGATGGCAAGCCGTCCTGGTCCGGATGCAGCAAAATAGGCACAAGCCATGATCATACCACCCCCATGTTTCACAGATGGGATAAGGCTCTCATGCTCGAATTCAGTGTTTTCTTTTCTCCAAACACAACATTTCTCATTCAAGCCAAAAATTGGTGGAGTCAAAACTCTTTAGAGGTGGTTTTATAACCTTTTCCAGCCTGATGAGCATCAGCAACCTTTTTTCCTGATGTTCTCAGAAATCTCCTTTGTTCGTGCCATGATACACTTCCACAAACATGTGTTGACACTTTGATAGCTCCATGTTCTTTAAATCAAACAGGGGGCCACCTCACACCTGATTGTTATCCCACTGATTGAAAACACCCGACTCTAATTTCACCTTTAAATTACCTGCTGATCCTAGAGGTTCACATGCTTTTGCCACTCACAGATATTTTTGTTTCATTTATTTCACTGGGTTCTCTTTATCTACATTTTTTATGAGTGGCATTACACATAATAGAATTAAAATGTATGCATTGCCTAAAGCTTCCGATAGATATCTCTGTTTATAGATGTTTGAGACTGGTGTCAAGAGTAGTGTGGCTCCTTTAAGTGCTGAATCTTCATCCTTGGGAAAAAAAAATCTCCCCTGCGTTTGTATACTCATAGTATCAATCAGGACCCTATTAGTTCCCAAATGTCTGTACTCCCAGCATGCACTGCTGCAGTCTATGACCCAAAATGAAAACCTTTGAAATGTAAGTGTTTAATTTTTGATGTAGAAAATTAGACATCTCTACACTACGTAAAGTGTGAGTGTGTGAATGTCAGCTCTTTGAAGGTCATGAAGGGTAACCATGCTGTGAGGAACCTCCATAATTATTGTACCGCTTCCATCTTTGGGTTTGTTCTTGCTTTCAGTTTTGTTATTGTGTGAGCTTTATGTAACAGCCAGTCAGCATCAATTCAGCGATGGGCAGCGGACTCGAGACAGGCATTGAAATGATGTTCCCTGCCCATGGGGCCGTGCTCAGGCGCTCTGCTATTAAACTTAATCTTGAATATAATTTGCTTTATTCTGTAGGAACCCTGTGGGGACATCATAGCCATGTGGAGCATCATTAAGTCCATTTAATTTCTTGGCTGTAGAATAAAACGGTAACAACACCTTTAATTGTAAAAAATACAGAATATCGGATCAGATATTCAGTCCATTTCTACTCAGTGGTTTATTAGCAGCGGCTGTTTCCCTGTCCAACCTGTCTGGTGGTTAGTTTCCCCCCTACAACTTTCCTCATTTTTGTGTTGGCTGTATCCAATGCTTGGGCAGTGGCATTTCTCAGTGTTCCCTCTTTTCTGAGCTTCAGAGGGTCTTGCTTTTCACCTGTGGACAGCTTCAGTCTTCACAGCTGAGTCCCAAAACTCAGACAGTCAGAGCTATTTACCGTTTAATCACTCACAAGTAACACCTGTCAGTCACATTTTCTGATATCTTTGATCACCATAAAATGAATAGCTTAGAGAACAGAGTGGCATGTTTTAAACTGTTTAATGCACCTAGATTCTAGAAATTAAAGCTGAAATATTGATTCGTCATCTCATATTTATATTTTCTTTCTCATACTTTTATCTTTTGATCACAAACCCAAGTGCCTTCAGTGTAGAGCAGAAAGACTTATCCTTGCTTTTCCAGTACTTTTAAAGGGGAGATCAAGTGTAACCAGTATACCAAAATAGAAATAAGGAAAGCGAAAATATTTTTTCACAACACCTACAGTACTGTACAAAAGTCTTAGGCACATGCAAAGGAGTGGTGAAGATTAAAGGTGCTATTTACATATAAATACTGACATTAAATTAAAGATCTCTACATAAAATTCTATAAAACACAGTAAACAGTCATAAATGAAACTAATTCAATGTTATGTGTGATGACTTTTTGTTTAACAGCATCAGGTTGAGTTTGTGCAGTTTTACATTACAGTACAGTATCTACTGAGTGTCTTACAGAACCAGAACCAGTTCTCCTGGAAATGTTGACTCTCCCTGGATTCTTTATTTGCATGTAAATCGCAGCAGCCTTTAGAAAAGTCTCTTATACAGAATATGCTGATTTCTTCATTCACATACTGTACTAACATTTTTTTATGTAACTTTCATTTTGTGCTGGAAAACTAATGTTTGGACATCTAAAGTTTTTTTTGTACTAACTTACTAATATACAAATTATAAAATAAAAATCTATAGCAAAGTTTATACAAAAACATTTAAATATGAAAGAGCACAAACAAATTTTAATAAATTATAATAAATTATGATTATAATAAAAATAGGAGAATGCTAAAAACCCTGCAATGGTAAAGTAAAAGTGGTTGATAATATTTTATCAATTTCAGTAACGACACTAAAACTATCGATATTAAAACTTATCAGTGCTACGGTGTACAGTATGAGTGTATGTGTGTCTCAGTGACCTGTGTTGAGAAATGGGAAGTAGGGAAGGTAACGTGCTGTAGCTGAATTATGTTAGCTATGGGTGTATAGTGACTGAGCCTCTTACTCATCAGTACCTAATCAGAGATTTTCACTGCTATGTTAGGATGAGTTTGTTAAATAAATACCAAAAGAAATGCAGGACCTCACCAATATTTTTTTTGACTGACCAGTCAGGAATTGGTACCAGTTTATTCCTGGTTATTGATATCCATCCCTATGGATATTGTACAGTGTGATTAACTGGCAACTTCATTTAGGTCCGTCATTAACGGGATGACGAGGAGGTTTCTAAATGTACACTCAAACTGTGAAGATGACTGCTGATAGTTTCACCAAAATGATTTATAGTAATCAAATGATGGGAGAAACATTATATATGATTAGTGATTTATTTTGTGAATTTTTTGACCTACATTCAGTGCAAAGCTGTGCTGATGTCCCTTTCTACTGTTTCTTTTTCTATAACAAATCAGTGAGATCCAGAAATAACACGAAAACTTGTTCTCCTGAATTGAAAGCAAGTCTTGGCGTCAAAGTCCAAAGCAGTTTTTTTTCCCAATATGTGATTTTTTTTTATTTTAATTTTTTTATTTCATATACACCGTGATATCTGTCCCTACCTGTCTCTCTTCAGGGCCATCACTTGTGAAAAGATGTTAATGATTTGAACTTTTTTAAGTTTTCATTGGAGTATTAAAAAAAGTAGTTAAATGTTTCCTAAAAAACAGTTTTTTCACTTTTTCCCCCACTTAGAAAAATGAATTTGGCACTTATGCTGTGAGGCTAACGATATACGTCCCGTTACACAGTTTGTGAGCGGAGCCCCATAGGCATGGAACATGACTTTGGTGGATGTCCTGTGTCCGTACCTCGTCGCTGACTTGATGCTGTTTGGCTGTTATGTACAGCTCATGCAATAATGAAACAGAAACCCCAAAAAATTGAGGCAAATACACCACCACTCACACTCGCACAGAATGAATAAAACAGGCTAACTCAGGTAGGGAGACAAACTTTCGTCAAGCAAAACAACACCAGCAGCAGCACAGAACATGAACTTGTTAAACTGGTAATGAAGCTGCAGGACAGGTGGTACAAATGAATGCAGAAATCAGTGAGTGAGAAACGATGAAAAGCAAACTGTGTTAACCTTTCCTCCCTTTGTTCCTGACCATAGTCAGAAAGTGCGGGGAAATTTATTTATTAATTTCCTTCAGTTGAAGTTGATTCACCCCTTAAAGGAGCCACACTGCTTTTAGAACACAAGCCTCAGACACCGATCAGTAGAGATACCTATCAGGAGATCTGCCTTTAGGCAGTGCCTAAATCTAAATCAAGATATTACTCCTACCATATGACAGTTATCTGTACAATTAATGTTTATACACTCAAGGTGAGGTGGATGTTGTTGAATACTCCTCGAGATGTGACACCGAGGCAGCTGGGTAATTCAAGGCATCCACTGAGCCTGAGGCGAACAATTGTTTTAGTAAATGCTACACAGAAACATCAGCACATAAACACTTGAAAACAAGATTTTTATAGTTTATTTTTCTATATTTTAACCATGCTAGAGTCAGATCAGGTGAAGTCTGATTTTAAGACAAGCTAAATGCTGTGGAACTAACAGCGTCTGAGCCTACTAATTCAGAGTTTAGTACAAACTACAAGGAAATGTAAGTGAACCACGTTCCTCAAAGGTGGTTTTATTATATACTACGAAGAAACACAAGAAAAATATTTGTATTATTTATTTATTAATATTTTATTTTACCATTTTAAAACTTTAAAATGATGAAGCCGCCTGCTCCCACTTACCACGACAAACTGTGAGTGTCATTTTAATTTATGCATTATTCACTCCGGATAATGTTTTATTACAATACCCCTGATGGCGAACCAATCAGATCGCACCATTCCTGTGTTGTATATAATGTAATCTTTATAATCTAGTGTTACCGATAAGGACGGGTGTCCCTTTTAAGTCTGGTTCCTCTCAGGGTTTCATCTTCTTCTCCTGTCGGAGTTTTTTCTTGCCCCCGTCACCCCAGACTTTTCCATTAGGGACCTATAGGATTTATACTCGTAGAGAAATGTTCCCCGGATTACCTTGTGAAACTGTTGAGTAATATTTGATTGAGCAGTGATTAATTGTATGATTCAGCTGGAAACATGACGCACTGTGTTCTTATTCATATTATCGTTATATCCATATATGTTTATTCTTTTTGTTGTATTTTTACGAGTGATAAATTAAAATGTTTCGATGTTTTAATATGCACTGAGTGAGGAATTACCAAGCTTTCCAACCAGCACATTTTTATTACACTTATTTGTGTGTATTCAAAAGGTGAACAATTTCCAGCAACACGTGTGTGTCTGATTCACTGAATCCATCACTATTGCAAACAACCATGCCCGTCACTTTCTGTTCAGTTTGAAAAGCTTGCAAAGACACCTAGTTGTTTTATGAAGCAGTTTGTCCCGCTCAGTCGTGGAGGTCTTCAGGCACCCTGCTTATTCACTGTACCTTCAGTGTCCAGCTCAGGAGGTGGGTGAGAGCCAGGCCTCTGAAGACTGGGCGGGGAACAGTGATCTGAAGGTTTAGGATGCTTTCCATGTGGGAGTTTTATTTTCTTTCCTTATTAGACAGTGAAGGACTGATATTCGTGGTGTCAGTAGTTAATGGGAGTGTTTCTGGTTTCTCTCAGGCACAGCGCTGGTGTTGGCTCGGCTTCCTCTGGAGAAGATAGCAGAGTGTCTGAGTGATTTGTGCTCTGTTCAGGTCATGGCTTTAAAGAAGGTGGGTGTTCACTCCACTTTCTTTAGCACTTATTTCTCTATTTTTCCTTCTTCTTTCTGCCTTCAGTGCTCTGCAAATATAGCATATAAATTCTTCACTATGACCTTTACCCCCTTATAAACCAATATTCTGATTATACACCTCACTCCACTGCCTATTTTCATACTATGAGATAACTATAGAAATTACTAATGTGAGCATTTTATGTATTTATTTTTTCCTTTTGTCTGTCAGTCCAAATCTGTGTCCAGAACACATTACTGCAGCACTTAGCGCCGTCCTGTTTGTGTCTCATGGTTCATTTATCAGCTCACACCTTCATAAGAACCTCCATAACCCACATCACACAGCATGTTTGTCTCTCTGCATTTATTTGGACTGATCCACGATCAAATTATTTTGTCATTACAGTCAGTTCGCACTGGGTTTTGATTGGAACCCTAAGACGCACCTCTCTGAGAGGGTCTTGCACCAGTTCTTTTGGTTTTCACATTGTATCATTGCTATGTTCTCACCTGTATATATAAATCACACACAAGCCGAAGCTGATTTAGGGTTTAGTTCAAGCCACTGAAATACTGCATTTGTGAAATCACTCTATAACACTGATTTAGGGTGTGTTTACTGCTGATTACTGAGTGATGCAGAATGTTTTTGTTGGATTAACAAACACAGAGCTGCACCTAGAGAGACTGGGAATCCTATTAGCCTGCGTTTTGTAAGATGCCATCACATTTAAAGGCCTGTTTTTACTTCTGCATAGAATCTGCACTGCACATATGGCACTGATAATCAGGGTCAGGTGAAGTAGTAAACTGGCCGTTATAACGAAGTGCAGCTGTTATCATGACAGTAGATTTTTTTCATGGGGAAGGAGAGCTGTACAGTGCAAGAGGTTATGTGAAACGATTTGAGCAACAAGTGAATCGCCTTGTGACACAAGCAAATCTCGCTTCTGCCCAGCTCTGGTTGCCAAGGTAACCCTTTCACGTGTTACCCGAGTGAAACGGTGAGCAGTGAACAGCTAGTTCCCTAGAGGAGGTGTGGATCCATGCGCAGTATCTCGCTAGTTCACTAATAAATTTTCAACTTTGAAATCTAGAGAGACTGGGCATCATAGCCTGCATTCTCAAAGATTCTATCACATTTAAAGGACACTTTATACTTCAGCATAGTACCTGCACTGCACATACATCACTGATGGTCAGGCCCCAGGTAAAGTACTAAACTGGCTGTTAAAATAAACTGCAGCTGTTGTGATTTCAACTTTTCTGTTCATAATTAAGTCAAATGCATTTGCTTAAAGTCATTAGTTTCAGTCAAGTCTAAATAATTACTTGAAGTTTTTATGAAAGAGTCAGCTTGATGAGTAGCATCCTTACTCAACAGAGACTTCCTTCCTATGGAAGTAATTGGTGCAACAACTTTGGCAATAACGTGCTAACGTTGCCAGTAATAACTTGTTACAGGGCCATGAGGGTGCATGAACTGCACTTGCAAAGCTGCAAGTGAAACTGTCCTGGAATCAAGTCAGCAGGTTTAAGTGTTTGAATCTGTGCATCTGCAGTGATGTCATCAAAGTGAACGGAACAACCTGCCTTCCAGACCAACAACTTATGGATATTTTGGAGGGGATTGATTCCTTTTTACTTATATCCACTGTACAGTCTCTACTTCTTTGCATGTGTCTTTGTTGGTTTTGTTAGACTTTCATTTTCCTCTGTATTAAGATTTAACCCTCACACAAAGGTTAAACAGTTTTCCTATCCTGATGAGAGTTGTCAGCAGAACAACCAGTAAAACCTCAGGAAAGGAATTGTTTGAAGGGGTGTTAAGTGTGTGTGCAGCTCAGCTGTCTGTTATCGTCTAATTTAACTTTAAACTCACGCTGGAATTAAAGGGAGTTCCTGTTCCTGGGATCACGTTCTGACTAACCATGGTTCAGGATAGACCGTGACTACAGCCAGGTGGCACAGACTTCTCACGTTATGAGGTCCCAGCACACCTCAGTTCTGTGCACCGTGTTCCTGAAGCTGACTTTGTAGAAATCATAATGGGTGAAATTTAGCTCGTCTGGTGAAATGGACTGCAAGTGCTGATGCCAGGTGCATCGTTTTCCCCTCCACAATTGTTTACCTTGTTCTGTACTGGTTCTTTTTTACTCCATGTTGTAGTGTAACTGTGTGGATTGTGAAGATTGAGTTCTGAGAGAACTTGTACTGTACTAATGTGCCCATATCTGCAGAATGTCTTTAATTTTTTTCATTTGGGGATTGAATGCACCCTTTTTCTATGTTTTTTATGTGCGGTACTTGACAGAAAATATTTTTACATTGTGCTTGTACTTCCTCACCTGATAAAATAATGGACATACCAGTTTAAATGTCAGAAGCAACAGATTACAAGTTATCAGAGGTCACGTCTTTACACGGTCTTATCTTTATTTAGTAACTGAAGGCAGGAAGATGATCACATGATCCAGCCTGAGCTTTTAAAAGGATTGTGCCCTATACTATAAACTATACTTCTTTTCATTAACTTAAAGGTTAATACCTTTAGCATAACCTCTAACATCACCACTGCCGACTGGAGAATAACAAGTAACGGGCTGCTGCCCTTGGTTTGTTCAAGGAATCATGAGAAGCAGGACTGGGGTTAGTGTTAAGAATTAGAGTTTAGTTAAGGCTCATCACTGGACCTCCTGCAGTCTGTGTTTTCATCACGCTTACGGGTGGAAGATGTCTGATGAACTGAGCAGCATTTCCTCATGACAGTCTGACTGTACAGCTCCTCCCCTTTCTGCTGGAAGACATGTCTAATACCTAAATGCTGCTCACCATTAGGTCACTAATATTTTAATAGTATTTGCCTTTCATTTTTTATTTAGATAAATTTCATAAGCAATCAATATTTGACACAAATCAGTAACGTTTCTGAACTTGGTGTGTGTGTGTGTGTGTGTGTGTGTGTGTGTGTGTGTGTGTGTGTGTGTGTGTGTGTGTGTTTAAGCTGCTGTCTCAGGAATCCAGTAACGGAAAATCATCAGACCCGACAGTGTGGCTGGATAGATTGGCAGTGATCTTCAGGTACCACCACAGCACATGTAGCACCCTGCACTTCAGCAGTCAGCTTGAATCAATTTATTTATGGTTGCCCTGTAGAACACACACTAGAGATTAATCTCCACACACTTTTTCTTTTCCTTTCATTTGTTTAGACACACAAATCCTTTTGTAGATAATGGACAGATGCACCCTTGTCAAAAAGTCATCCAGGAGGTAACACACACACACACACATACATACATTATTGGTTTCCTGTTGAGAACAATATCTGCCCAAATAGAATAAATACATTTCTGTTCAGAAGTTTGGGGTCACTATTAAGACATGTATTAAAGTGATCAGAAAGCCAGTCTAGACGCTGTTAATGGTGTACATTACTATTATTAGTGGAACCGACTGGATTTTTAATAGAATGTTTATATAGGTGTGCAGAGACCCATTTTCAGCAACTATCGTACAGGCAGTGGTGGTTCAGGGGATAAGGCTCTGGGTTACCTGCCTGAAGGTTGGGGGTTCAAGCCCCATTACCACCAAACTAACACTGTTGGGCCCAGGAGCAAGGCCCCCTAACCCTCAACTGCTCAGTAGTATAAATAAGATAAAAATGTAAGTCGCTCTAAGGATGTCAGCCAAATGCTGTAAATGTAAATCATACCTGTGTTCCAATGGTACATTGTTCACTAATCCAAGTTTATCATATTAAAAACATAATTATTTATTAGAAAACCCTTTTGTAATTATTTCAGCGCAGATGAAAACTGTTGTACTGATTACTGTAAAATTTCCCTTATTTACGTTAGTTGAATATCTGGAGAATCAGTATTTGTGGGTTTAACTATAGACTTAAAATGGACAGAAGCAACTTCTAGGCAGAGTTTCAAAGAAAAAGCCATATCTGAAACTGGTCAATAAAAGTAGAAGATTAAGGTTTATACAGTAGAAGCAGAAGATTAGGGGGGAAAGTGCTATAAATACAGTGGCTTTCAGAAGTATCCATACCCCTTAACTTTTCCACAATTGGTCATCTTACAACCACAAAAATAAATGTATTTTATGTGATAGACCAACACAAAGTGGAGCGTAAGGAGAATGATGCATGGTTTTCAAAAATTATTTACAAATAAAAATCTGAAAAATGTGGCGGAATTTGTATTCAACAGTTTTTTATTTATATTTCTTTCTCAATGGCTTCCTACTTTCCCCTCTTGCATAAAGGCCAGATTTATGGAGTGCACGTCTGATAGTTGTCCTATGGACAGATTCTCCACCTTGAGCGTTGGATCCTTGCAGCTCCTCCAGAGGGGTCTTTTGGCTGCTTCTCTGATCAATGCTCTCATTAGATTACACACAGGTGGACTCGATTTACTAATAAGGTGACAATTCGTTGCACTGGATTTTATTTAGGGGTATCGGAGTAAATGGGGCTGAATACAAATGCACACCACACTTTTCAGATTTTTATTAGTAAAAGCTTTGGAAAACCAGGGTTTATAGAGAAAAGTGTAATTTCTTTACCAAAGTTGTTTTTACTGTATAAAGCTGCTTTGCGACAATATCAATGCACTATCCAAATAAAACTGAAATGACGTGTATAATTTTCCTTTCTCTTCACAATTATGTTCCACTCTGTTTTGGTCTATCTCACAAAATCCCAATAAAAAACATTTATTTTTGTAGTTGTAATGTGGCAAAATGCAGGTATCCTGTCAATAATGTTGTGGCCAGCACATTCATCAAATTTCAACCTGAATAAGCTGTTGTGGGAGCAGCTTGACCTTTACTTTGTGGGGGGGAGGTGTCAGGAAACATGGAGTGGAATTTCTTCATCTTACCTCCACAAATTCATTCATTCATTCATTTTCTGAGCCGCTTAATTCTCATTAGGGTTGCTGGGAGGCTGGAGCCCATCTCGGCTGACTCTGGGCGAAGGCGAGGTACATCCTGGACAGCTCGCCAGGCCATCGCAGGGCCAACACAAATACAACCATTCACACCCTCTTACACCTAGGGGCGATTTGGAACCACCAGTCAGCCTACTGTGCATGTTTTTGGACTGTGGGAGGAAACTGGAGTACCCGGAGAAAACCAAAGCAAAGCACATGGAAAACATGCCAACTCCACACAGAAAAGCCATGAGCCCAGGAATCTAACCCGGAACCTTCTTGCTGTGAGGTGGACGTGCTAACCACTGTGCTGCCAAGGATTTTTTTTTTACTAAAGCAAAGTTTGCCAATCTCTTGACGATATTTGATATCCATTTTGCAACTCATTTGATGCGTGCAAGTTTGTTTTCATGACAAATGTGTAATTTTCTGGGTGACCCCAAACTTTTGAACAGTAGTGTATATTAAGTAGTAATACAGTATATGTATCTTATTCATGTGTACTCTCAGTGCAGCAGATGAAAATGTTGAGATTTCTTCTGTCGCACTTCAGTGATGTGCAGTTAGTGGGCCACTGATTCCCTACGCTCTCCCGCTCTCTGTGGGATCGTCACACTCTCTCACACAACATTCTACAGATGTTTCCAAACCCTGGGCCATCACTGAACAAATAATCCAACAATTAAGATGCAAACACACACATCTCAGTTTCTCAACACACTCCGACAGTCGTCCACTCACTCATTCACGCGCGTTCACACTCGCTCATTCATATTTGCTCATCTACTCTCACTTATTCAGTCACACTTACTTGCTCATTCGCTCTCATTTATACTCATTCATTCACCCTCACCCACACATCCATCCTTACTCACTTGTACTTACACTTATTTACGCTCGCACTCATTCGCACTTATTCATTCTCAATTACTCACTTACACTCTTACACTTATTCACCCTCACTCATTCACACTTACTCATCCATCCACTCATTTACTCACATTCACACTCGCTCAGTCACACTTCTCATTCTTACTGACTGTCATTCACACTTACTCATTTATACTCATCCACTTTCACTCATTCCTTCATTGACTTGCACATTCACACCCACTCATTCTTACTCACTCTTTCACACGCATTCACTGTCATTTACACACCTTCATTCACTTACTCACTCTTTCACACACATTCACTGTCATTTACACGCCTTCATTCACTTACTCACTCACTCTTTCACACACATTCACTCAGTCATTTACACACCTTCATTCACTTACTTACTCACTCATTCACACATTCACTCAGTCATTTACACGCCTTCATTCACTTACTTACTCACTCATTCACACACATTCACTCAGTCATTTACACGCCTTTATTTACTCACTCGGTCATTTACACGCCTTCATTCACTTACTCACTCACTCTTTCACACACATTCACTCAGTCATTTACACACCTTCATTC
>JAQMYF010000021.1:15227873-15240431 GCA_030014195.1 Neosilurus mollespiculum
CCCGCCCCCCCCCCCCCCCCCCCACACACACACACACACACACACACACACACACACACACACACACACACAGTGAGTGCTGTAGAGAGAATGAAGGCTCAGGGAAGGGGACAGGGAGAATATGAGCAGGGAATCAGTGCAGGTGTTATCTGATACCCAGGAAGTCAGTGACGACGCTTTGACTTCTTTGTTCATTTAAAATCCACAACTGTGCCTGGAAGAACTCGGTAATAGTGTTCCAGTTCAGGTAAGAATCCTTATGTTTTGTAGAAAGCTTATTTTTCCGTGTTTTATCATCATTTTAAAGTAAAACAGCTCTGATTTTGTTCACCGACTTTTCCATGAGCAGCTTCTGATTTCCATAAAAAGCTGATTATTACCTGTAATTATAGCTCAGAGAGTTGAATGGTTTGTTCTCATACCTGGAGACTGGAGGGACTGAACTCTGTGTTGGTTAGAAGCAGGTTCCAGCAGGTTGTCCTGTAGGTCAGTGATCTTAGACTGGATTCAGGTCTCTACCTGCTGGATGATCACCATTTCAGAGAAAACACTGACTCCACCAGCTCTCAGTCTCACTGTCCTGCTGCTGCACTCATTTCTCTGGAGATCCTCGGAGATGTTGGTTCGGTTTCACTCTTATTAAGAAATTACCCCGGGAAGCGTTCAGCGACGTTTCATTAAGTTTTATTTGTAAATTCATTGTTTACATGAAGATGATGCTTATGAAACATTCGGATATCAAGTGGGGTTTTAAAGGATAAGCAGGTTCCGTTTCGAAGCTTTTTTAAAGAACAGTGTAGGATCTGGTAGGCAGATAAAAAACCCCAGACAGTCGGATCTAATCAGTCCGAATGCGATGAAGTGACAGAACTTCCCACCCGTCCGAGCTGAAGAGAAGTCCAGCAGGGAGCTGATGGTTCTGTTACACACGAGCTCTGTTCATGTTGTACCACATCGAGACACAGCTGTTATTATCATCATCTATTCCTGTGATAGAACATTTAAAACAAGAAAAATTAATACAGTTTCACCATGTAAGTAAAACCTGAATAATCAGCCTTTACATTTTAATATGAACCAGTGTATATGCTTAAAGGGTTCTTTCAAATGAAATATAATTAAAATAACGGATAAGTGATGGATTTCATAAAAAGTTAACCTCATTTCACATCTTAATACCTACCAGTGAAATATTCATTTATTTACAAACCATACAATTACATTTTTATGCCAGTGTTCTGTACAACAATGCACCAGCTATAATCTTTTTTTACTTTATTAAATGTAATCATTATTCATCAAAAATTTTAAAGCATGAAAAATTTGAAAACACATTAATCTTTAATCCCACAAAAGAAAAAAAAAATCTAAAAAAAGAATAACACCATTTAGCCCTTTCCATCTTTTCAAATAAGCATTTTAGTGGTATTGATTATTCCAGGAAATGGTTTGAGGAGTCATGTTCAGGGAGCCATTTGGTAATGTGAAAAAAAAAAAAAATCACTTAGAACATCAGTTTGAGCCGGAATCAATTGGGGCTCCATCTCCTGCAGGAGGAGTGGTACCAGGAATTAATGGCTGCTGTTGAGTCCTCCAGGGTGTGGCCAGGCAGAGCTTAGCTTGTTTTTTTCCCCCTCACAACTCAAACACAACAATTTATTTACTATTTATTTGATGTGTATTTTAATGGAAGGAACAGGGTGTCTGGCATGTGCCATGCATGTAGGAGAGTACGGTGGTTCCTTTTATTTGGTGGAGAATTACTGGTCGGTATTTAGGTCATGATTCCAGGACACATCTCAGGGATGGAGGGAGAGATCTTAAGAAAGAAGCTTTACTCAGGCCCATGACCGCATTTTGAAAGTGCCTCAAAACACAAATGGAGAAATGTTTGCTCACTTTTGTCACTGAGACCATTCTGTAAGTCTCATGAAGTGTATTTGGCATTTACACACCTCCCAGTAAACACTGTGTTACAAGAAACTTAAATAAATATTAATATAACTTCAGCCCAATCGGCTTAACAGCTTAATCAGCTCTTCAGCTAATTAAAAATGTCCAGTTGAGTAAATCAGGCCAGATAATGTCAGCAGTGCCCTTATGCTATCATGTTTATTTGTGATGTGAATATGTATGTGTATATATATATATATATATATATATATACATATATAATGACTGATGGACCAAAGGTCAGATAATTACAAGCTGTATTACAAAGACAGATTTCCTTGTCTTCTTGTTTGCCTTTTCTTTATTGTTTGTTCAAGTTCAAGGCTTTTTTTTTTTTTTTTGACAAAAAGTAGCAATAAGATTTTGAAATAATAAAGAAAGTTATTGACTCTCCATAAGATTCCCTCTACCTTAAATATACACCTCTACCAGTGTGCATATGCATTTACAAAGACTTATTAACCAAGTGTGTTATCATGGTTTGTAGATGTATTTCCCTTATGATTATATACAGTTTATACACTATACATGTATATAATGATTTGATCATAAGTTCTTCTCATGCTTTCTTCCGGTCCTTCACTGTTTTTTTTTTTTCTTATTACAGATTGGCTGGCTGACAGAGATTACAACCTACGTAATTCGTAATGTTGTGTGCAGGGTTAATGCTGACTCCTGTTCTGTGTATGGCACTGGTAGAATTCACTGTGAAGGCACACTATCAGTGAATTACCATAGGGCCATAAACAGAGCAGAGAAAGAACCACTGGATGATGCCGGTTGAAAACCTTTCCCCCACAGTGGAAACAGATCTCTTCTCAAATAAACTTAATACCTTTATATAACTCTTTTATCCTGGCCCATTTTGGCACTAGCACATTTTTGCTTCTTATATATCCTCTGAGCAATTATGTGTAGTGCCAATATAGGAAAAGATATAATGCAGCATGTCCTACAAGGGAGTTTATCTTCAGTGTACTTAAGAAGAAGACAGAAGGACAGTGAGTTGACCGTATCCCTCTCCAGTCTTCTTTCAGGTTTATTTCTTGTTGAGTGTAAGATGGCATGATGTGCTGAGGTAAATTAGTGGCGCATGTTGCATAGGTTAAGGCCATATTAATTTCAGTGATTTATATTACTGTGATCTGTGGTTAATATTTAAAAATGAGCAGTTGAGACTTCTATTATATGATTATTTAATTTTCTATTTTAGCCAGCTTCTATTTAATTCTAAGAAATGTAATCTATTGAGATCATATGTGCTCTGAACAAGTATATCACGCTCCTTTTTAAAGGCTCTATTTATTTTCTGAATTGAAGTCAAAGATCCTGCTTTAATACTGCTTAATTACTGTCTGTATTAATTTGTGAGTTTGTGGACCAGTTTCATTAATATGTATACTCTTAATTTAAATGTCATAGTCCATACGTATGGATAATTTGTTGGTACAGCATGCTTGTTTAGTATGGACATCATATATTTCTCGGCTTCAAGGTTTTAGGAAGACACAGGTAGCTCTCTGGTGGTATTTGGCAATAGTAGAACTCACACTGGTAATGTAAAAAAAGGATCCGGTGGTTCTAGACTTGCCAACTACTGCTTTAGTGCTTCAGCAGACTCCCTGGTGGTCCCTTTAGTGCTCCAGCTAAATCTGTACTACTGAGTTGTGTGGGGGTTTTTTGACAGTATAAATAGATATCCTAATTATCTGGAGGCTGGAGCACTGCTGTCTTAGAATTGTTCTGACGATTGGCACAAATGTCAGTATGGATCTTCTTAAATCATGCATAATAACATTTCTGTTGCCAGTATTGTATGTTGTATTTGTGTTCATGTAATATTATGGAATCATGACAAATAATTAAGAGATAAAAGTTGTAATGCGTTTGCTTGTGATTTATTTTACATCATTGTCTTGCATCTGTCTTACATGTGCAACACTGCTCGACCATGTTTTATTAACAAAACCCAGTTTTATATAATAGATAATGATAATTTAAGAAATGTAGCTTAAAAGAAAGCATACTGAAACACTTGCACCATCTTTAGATGATAGAATTCTGACTATCCGTATCCTGTTCAATGCAAATACTTGTAATAACTTGTAACTTGGTCCAGAGTTGTGTTATATGTGGTAATAGTAAAACTGCTTAAGATGCTTATAGGGACTTGTGACTCTGATGTTCTGTATGACCCTGGGTGAGGAGAACTATTCAGTAAAAACATAAAATATATATCATCAGCTTCTCCTTTAAACTGAGCACAGAAAGATAATTGAACTGACAAAACCATTGGCATAATTCTATAAATCCATTCATCATAATCACTCATCATCCCATCAGGGTTGCTGGGAGGCTGGAGCCTATTTCAGCTGACTCTAGGCGAAGATGGGGTACACCCTGAACAGCTCTCCAGACCATTATAGGGCCAACATACACAACCATTCACACTCACATCTAGGGGCAATTCGGAACAGCTAACTAGCCTAATGTGCATGTCTCTGGACTGTGGGAGGAAACCGGAGCACCCTGGGGAAACCCACACAAGAATGGGGAGAACATGTAAACTCCATGCAGAAATACCAGAGGCCAGAACTCAAACCCAGGACCTTCTTGCCGTGAGGCTGATGTGCTAACCACTACGCCACTGTGCCACCATTTTATAAATTCAAGAAATTTTAATAGCCAAAAAAAGGCATTATAAAATAACTTGTTTACATATTACACATTTCATGAACTCAGAATAATATTTTCTGAAACATGTGCATAAGATTTTAACTTTTATTCAAAGTCCATATGAAGTTCGTTTCAAACATATTATAGATGTTAGAGAAAAGTTTCTGAAAATGTGTGAAAAGAGTGAGAACTAAGCAGAGCTTGAATGTGGATTTATCTCATTAAACTGTTGTTCATCACGTCTGTGTTCAGGATTGTTTAGTACTGGAGCCAGTCTCACCATAACTTCTGTGAAAGTTCACCGGTCCATTAAACGATCCATTTATTACTCGCACACAGATGAATGTGCCAAGTGCATCCATAAAAGGGGCTAAAATTGAAACAGCAAAATAAAACAGCAGAATCTGCACATTTCAGGTGATTGGAGGTGGTTTCAGCCCTCTTTGTCTAAGGGCAGATAGGACTGCTTAACTTTTAAAAATTCTGAAACCTAATTGTATTACTAATATATAAATAATTGTAACAATTTTAATAATTTAAACTTGGTTGGGTGATTATTAACTTACATCAGCATCGGGGTTTACAAGAAAAACTGGCTTACATGGCTTTTACGTATCAAACAAACAATATATACACGTACAGTATTACAACACACACACACACACAGACACACACACACACACACACACACATTACATTACATTATACAGCAGCTTCTGCAGAAAATCTCTTCCTTTTATAACTTGCTTTTTTTTATACTGGCAAATATAATAATAAAAAATAAGCTATTGAAATTTTGAGAAATTCAAATGGCACACAGTTCTTCCTTATCTGTAAATCAAATGTAAAATACACTGTAGAAGTGCCAATTGTTGTTTAACTGTGTCAGTCTTTGAAAAGAAATCCACACCACCGTAGCTGACACTGCTAATACCGGTTAGCCATCTGGTGTTAATGTGCTGGTGAATTAAATCAGCTGTTAGGCCAGTATTTACATCCATGTTAATTCTTTTTATAGTAGTCCAGCTTCAGGTCAAGCCACATACTTAAGAACCAAAACCTGCCAAGAATTTTCAGCCTTTTAAACATGCAACTTTGGAGAAAATGTGCTTTAAAGTTCAACAGAGTATTTAATAATTTTCGACTTTATACCCACTTTGCTGTGATGGGTCACATATGGATTTATGAGATTTGCATATCACTGCATTTTGTTGTTATTTACATTTTACATAGCATCCCAACTAGCTAGTATTCATAATGAAGTATGAACTCTAAGCTTAGTTTCCATTCTAAAAGCTAGCTTAGAAGTGGATTTAAAAAATTCAACAGCTGTTATATTGTGTATATGTAGTAAAATTGACATAACGTAATATTATATTCATTCATTCATTCATTCATTTTCTGATGCGCTTAATCCTAATTAGGGTCGTGGGGAGGCTGGAGCCCATCTCAGCCGACTCTGGGCGAGGGCAGAGGACACCCTGGACAGCTCACCAGGTCTTTGCAGGGAGTAATGTTATTTTGTTTTATCCAAATTTTAAAAGATGTCATAAAACTGAAAAATAACGAAATAACAAAGCTAGCAGCAGAACTAATGGGCTGAGCTCAAGGCGAGGCATCCACTGATGCTGCCCGTTCACCTTTTACAGTCTTCTACTGATGTCTTTCTCAATCGGCCAAACCCCGTGCTGATTCTGGTTCCCTCTTGGGGAATCCTAAATGTGTAGAGACAGAGGCTGGGACAAAGAGAGACATGCATGTGAGCATTTACACACATACAGAGAGAAAAAGCCAACATATGCTCAGGGAGATTAGATAATATATCGTTAATGTGAAACACTTTAAAAATCCAGAGAACATCAATAACAATGTCATCGTTTTCAGTAAGGTTTAGAAGAGAAAGATTTTCCTGGACCAGCTTGTGGTTTATTTATTTATTTATTAAATATCTTCCCTGGTGAGTGCATCCTTAGCCACTAGATTTGTATCAAACTCTTTTGACTTATTATTTTGTTAAGATGGTTGTTTTGCTGAGAAAAATTTGATGTTTTAATTTATTTATATTTGTCTTTTGTATATTTGTGTGTTTTGTTTTTAGCCTAATTTGCTATTGGCCTGTCCCACCTGACAGCTAGGTGTCTGCAGTAATGCCAAAAAAGAGCTACCCCCCCTCATCCTAGTGTTAATTAGTGTTAGTGTTAAACATATTTCCTTCAGAATTACTTCTCATTCGGACTGTAACAGTGACAGGGAATCAATAACAGCCATATATACAACAGAGCAATTTAGATTACACATAATCATGCACCATTTAATGTTTATTTAGGTCCTTGTTCATTATTAACAGTAGATCATTTTGATTTGTAGGTATTATAATAATTAGATAAAAGAGATTAAAGAAATGTTTGAAACACTGAATGAGGCCTCTATGAAGCAGCTGTTTTTTTTCTGTATGACGAGCCAACACTATATGTGGGTCATTGCTAATGTAGGTGAAAGAAGGATCTGCAGATTAAAGTCGTTTTATCTGCTTTTGCACAAATCCAAGCGATACACTCATCACATGATTTGCATGAATAACCATTCCGTTTTAATTGTATTTGCACGCAAAAATATTTGAATCATGAGAACAAAAATACTGTTAAAGAGAAAGGAATTAGGAAAAAATGCAGTTTCCTATTCTGGACATGATAAACAACAGTGCATAATAATTTCTCTTTTTTAACATTGCAGCATTAACATTAGTAACATTGATATTATTTTAAATTTTTGAAGCTTTTAGGTTTCATAAGCATTTATGTTGAAATGTATAGAAATCGGCTTGATCTCTTTATGCACAATTCTAATGCTGGCAGGTAAAATGTTTATGTTAAAAGAAAAGAAAGGTTATGACAGATGCCACTTGAAACTTCATCTGCTATAATTGGTTTGTGGGAAATCTCTGTTTGTGTGGCCTCCTCCAAATGGGCTGCAAAGCTCAAATTACTGCCCTCCCCCAACCCCACCCAACCCCACCCAACTGCTCCATCTCCCACTATAGAGATTCATGTATTAGAGTGTGAGAAAGAGCAAGCGACAGGCAACACTAATATCCTGAAAGAGGTAAATATAAACAATACAGGGAAACAGATAACGAATACAGAAACAGAAAGCATGATACTTCTGTATCTATCCTCTTATTCAAATAAACATATGTCTGTCATAATGTCTGTTGGGACTCGTCTCCACCAACGTTACACATCTAGAGTGTACAGTATTTGCCTACTCTTCTTTACAGTATTGTTCATGCTCAGACAGACTGGATGGTGATGTTGCTGAATTGCAATCTTCAAGTCATTCCACAGATTTTCAGGAGTTTTTAAGTCTGGGCTCTGACCAGGCCACGCAGGAATGAGAGGAATGGTCTCAGGTGTGATGCCTTGTACTCTCCAACATCATAAAATCTTATAGGAGAAGAATTGGTGCTGTTTTATTGGCAGAGGAAGGTTGTACAAAGTATTAAATACAGAAGTTCCAATAATCGTCCCCAGGGTCTGTTCTCGGTTGCCCGAAACACCACACCAGGGAGGCATTCTAATCAGATGCCCAAGCCACCTCAACTGGCTCCTCTCAACGCGAAGAAGCAGCGGTTCTACTCCGAGTTCCTCCAGGATGACTTCTCACCCTATCTCTAAGGGAGAGACCTGCCACGCTGCGAAGGAAGCTGGAGGGACTACGTCTCTTGGCTGGTCTGGGAACGCCTTGGCGTTCCCCCGGAAGAGCTGGAGGAAGTGGCTGGGGAGAGGGACGTCTGGACCTCACTGCTTAGGGTGCTGCCCCTGTGACCCGACCCCGGAAGAAGCGGAAGAAGATGAATAAATGAATGAATGAAGTTCCACTAATCATGGCAGTGGTGGCTCAGTGGTTAAAGCACTGGATCGGTGATCCGAAGGTTGGGGGTTCAAGCCCCGGTACCACCAGGCTGCCATTGTTGGGCCCTTGAGCAAGGCTCTCAATTGCACAGGTGTATGATTGCTCAGGTGTATGAAATGTAAATCGATCTGGATATGGGCGTCTGCCAAATGCCATAAATGTAAAAATTAATGTATTAAAGATATAGAGTGAGTAATGAATGTAAGTAAATAGAGTTAGTAGCTTCATCTCACAATGAACCCTATTTACTAATGCTTGCTTACGTACTTACCGGTGGTGGCGGTGGCGGCAGCTCAGTAGTTAAGACTCTGGGTTACTGACAGGAATGGGGTTCAAGCCCCAGTAGCACCACGGTTGGGCCTTTCAACAAGTCCCTTAACTACTTGGTTGTACAACAGAGATAAAATGTAATCTGAATAAGGGTATCTGCAAAATACCATAAATGTACTTATCTACATTATGGGGGTTCAAGCCCCACTATCACTGAGTTGTCCACCCAGTGCAGTTAACTGGGTTATCAAAGGTCAGCCATGTCTCTCACTGTCTGTGGTGGGAGGAATGTAAAAGAACCATTGCTGACCTTCATAAAGAGTAGGCCACACATTTTATGTATGTTTAGTTATTTAAGCACTTTTCGTTATTTTTTACTAATTTTACAAATTATATTTTACTAATTTTACTAATTACTTTGATCCAGAATTTGATGTTACATGATTGCGACAAACTTTTGTCCAGCCTACAATGGATATGTTCATCTTTTATTGGCTGTAAAAAGTATAAATAAACGTACAATTTCCTGTTGTTTTCACAAAACAATCTGTTTACCTGTAGGATTAATGTAAGGCAGAGTTGATGAAAATCAGTAAATACTAGGTTGGTGAGATATGGGCTTTTATACATGAATGTCCACATGTGTGACAAGACTTTTGTCAATGGGAAAAGTTATATCAAAATGAAATGGACAATATGAACTTTGAAATAGTTTATCATGTGTATACTATTGTAAATAAACTACTGTGTTTTTATACTGTGATGGCGAGCTGTTCAGGGTGTACCCCACCTTTACTCAGAGTTGTCTGATGTGAGCTCCAGCCTCCCTGTCCCTACTAGGATAAAGTGAATCTGCAAGTGATTAAATTAAATGTATGAATACATTTATAATAGAGCACCATTAATAAGGAAAAAGCATATAACCACTGAGTTGCTTTTAGAACATCAAGAAAACCCTATAGCATCCCTCCCTCCATTTGTCTGTTGAAATGCACATGCGCGGTCTGGAGAGTGTTGTGTGTGTATGTGATGTCAGACCTAGAGACATGTGTAATGTAAGTATGTATACCTCATACAAGTTTGAAATATAGGCAGGAAAATATGTATTAAAAACAGAGATAAGGCACTAAATACAAATATATAAAGATTTTTTACTGATTAATGCAGCACTTATCAGATTTTATATCTACAAAAAGGAAAGAATGTTTAAAATATAACGAACAAGAGGCGTATAATACTCGGGTAACGTGATGTGACGTCATGGTTAATGAGGTGAAATAAATAAAGTTCAATTCCATTCAATTCAGTTTTATTTGTATAGCACTTTTTACAATTGACATTGTTGCAAAGCAGCTTTACATAGTAAAAGTCATTTAAAAAGGAATTAAAAATTTTTCTACAACCCCCTACACATCCCTAATGAGCAAGCCCGTGGCGACAGTGGCAAGGAAAACTCCCTCACGAGGAAGAAACCTTGAGAGGAACCAGGCTCAAAAGGGAAACCCATCCTCATTTAGGTGAAACCATAAAAATACAAACCAGAACTAATGATATTCTTGTGTTATTGGAATGTTCTCTAAAGCTACGGTTTCTAAATGGTGTACTTTACATGTCGAGACAATGATTGCATGTTTGGTTCCCTTATTTTTATTCCCTTCTATAAACAAGTTATTAAAATGAATTAATCTTGATGTATGTAGGATACATGGATGAGGTTTGAGAGTTCCCACCTAAAACTTGTCAAGTAGGAGAGATTATGGGAGCGCCACATTTAGGCACTGCTTAAATCTATACTATATTATAGGGAACATGAACTCACTTCACAAACTTGTGTATCAGCCCATATGATGCTCCCTTCACCAGTACCTGACTCAGTTGTTGAACTGGGTAATTGTTGTGAGTAACAGCTTTTTGCTGCATTACAAGGCAAGCCTTAAATCTGACATATGCAAAACAATCGACAGATTAAATATTCTTACCTCCCAGATTCCCACAGATCTGATTATCAACCAGACTAAGATTTCTTTTAACTAGGCTTAATTTTTACTACAAACTAAAGCACAAAATAATCTTATGTGATATTCCATAACGTGTATAAGCACAGTGCATTATCCAGATTCCTTGTAAGAACCATAAGACTGATTAACGATTATAGGATACTGCTAATAGCCTATAAAGCACTGACTGCACTTGCACCACAGCACTTTAACGAACATTTAGTGTTCTATGATCTGCCATGTTTGTTTTTAGCAAGCCATGTAGGGCTTTATTAGTACTTAAAAATATTAAGACTACAGTAGGGGGCAGAACTTTATCTTACAAAGCCCCTAAGTTTGGAAAACAGAACCCGAGTCAGTAAAAGTTAACCCTCATGTTCCTGTGTCAGTCTCCCTCTTCATATCAAGACTGAAGATGTATTTGTTTAGTCAAGATTTTTAATCAGCAGGGACAAGGAATCTGGTAAGAAGATTAGGGCGAGATGGATAGAATGAAATAGAGGGTAATCCTAAAATAAAACTGTCTGTCAAAGATTTAAGTAGAGGTGAATGCCTAACATGGACCAGACGGTTGCCAAAACTTAAGCATTCTATCAAAATATACCGCCAAAGCTACACAAGCAAGAACATGTGTTAGAATTGCTCTGTCAAAGTCCAGAGCTAAATGCAATTCTGACTAGATTTTAAAATACTAATCATTAGCAGTCCCTCTGCCATTCTGACAGAGTTGAGCAATTTTAAACAAGAATGGGCTAATGTATCAGTACCCATATAATGCATGAGCAGGGGTTGATGTTTAGTATCTTATATAATATACTGAGCTTTTTGGGTGTCATGTGCCTAAAAGATCTAAAGAAGTTGTATTGTTTATTTGATTCCTGCTTGAGCTTCGAATATCTAAACATGAAAGAGAGCTCTCAGAAATTTATTTCTGCACCTCTTTCAGAATTCCTCTTACTCTTCCAGTGAAGCTCATCAAATCTTACCTTAGGTGCACTCTGTCACAAGAGCATTCTAGAGGCATGGTTATCATCAGTATTAATTATGTAAATGGTGAGCAGATTTCATCTAATGATGTAATTGATGATTTTGTGTCAAGAAAGGAAAGAAAGGTCAGGATTTATATTGAAATTGTGCACTTTCATATGTGTGTTTCTGTTGTAATGCAGTAATGTAAGAATTGGATTGATTTATTAGTGTCAAAACATTTGTGAGTCATTGTGATAAATTTGTTTAATTTAATAATTTGATTCTGTAATATCTGTGGAATTGTACAGTATTTGTATTCTTATAACTGTATATGGTTTGATATTGAAGTGGAGAAAATTGGGGTATCAGGCGCCACTGGGGGCACTGTGTGTTTTTCATGAACTGTGGAAGGCCTGCCACTCTGAAATGTCTTAATGTCATATATTTGGTCCTCCATAAATCTTGCTGGAAATGGCTGGACTTCCCTATCACGTACTGGAATTAATTATTGATCATTAACTGCATCAACATGATTATGAGTATGAATACAGATACTGTAATATCTTTGGAATGAGTGATCATATTTCCTTTATTTAAAGACTTTTGTAATCCTGAAATGGAGAACTGTCCAATGAAGTCATCTCTAATGAGACATATATACAGTGGGGCAAAAAATGCATTTAGTCAGCCAGCAATTGTGCAAGTGTCCTCCACTCGTTACCTGTATTAATGGCACCTGTTTGAACTCGTTATCAGTATAAAAGACACCTGTCCACAACCT
>JAQMYF010000021.1:15240531-15253229 GCA_030014195.1 Neosilurus mollespiculum
AAAGAAAGGCGGCACTGTGGGGCAGTGGCTAGCATGTCCGCCTCACAGCAAGAAGGCCTATGTTCGATTTCAGAGCTCGGGGTGTTTCTGTGTCGAGTTTGCATGTTCTCCTCATGCTTGTGTGGGTTTCCTCCAGGTATTCCGGTTTCCTCCCACAGTACAAAAACATGCACAGTAGGCTAATTGGCTGTGCCCAATCACCCCAGGGTGTGAATGTGAATGGTTGTATGTTTTTTGGCCCTGCGATGGCCTGGCGAGCTATCCAGGGTGTACCCTGCCCTCGCACAGAGTCGGCTGAGATGGGCGCCAGCCTTCCCGCGACCCTAATTAGGATTAAGTGGCTTAGAAAATGAATAAATGAATGATAAATAACAAAATAATAGAAATTCTACCATTTTTCTGTCTTGTGTTCCAAAGAACTTTTTGAACTGTAGGATTTTTATCTGACACTCTTTAATTTTATCCAAGTAATTCTGTAAAGTTCTACGCTCGGTACGTTCTTGTAAACTGGCTGGAAAACATTTATAATTTATAATGTCTATGTTACCTCTTTATAATGTACACAGTGGTGGGTAATAGTCATCAGTGCTCTAATTTTAGGACAGAACTATAATAACAAACACTCACAAAGAGACTTTTTTCAGAAACAGTAAGTTTTGTCCAGATACATAATTGTCCTGAGATTCACATGCTGGATTCCACAACGATTATGATATTGCATGTCAAGAAGTTATTCTGAAAAACCATGAGAATAAATATTTCATAATCTTAATACAAGCAGCAATAAATAAATAAATAAACAAACAAACAAACAAACAAACAAACAAATAAATAAACAAACAACATGAACATGAAAAAAAAACATGCAGTAAAACTGAGTGTCCTGTCCGTTTATGACTGATCCTGATCCAGTCTGTATGAGAATGTCCTGATATTCAGTCCCAACTCTGTCCTGAATTCAGTTTCAGTTTATTTCTCAAGACATTCCTGAATTCAGATTTAGTCGCGTCCAAGTCTCCAATTACCACAAGCATGTCCTGACATTCAGTCTCAGGTTTCCACAGTAGTGGCCTGACATTCAATCTTAAGATTTCCACAAGACTGTTCTGATGTTCACTTTCTGTTTTCCACACCATGACCCTGCATTTTTGGTTTTGCTTTAATTTTTTTTGGTCTGTCTGATTTAGAGCTCAGATTTTCTAAGCGTATCTTCATGAATATATGCATCAGTTATCAGGTGTAGTGCACATTAAAATTTGCTGGCCAGTAAGCAGCACTGACTCCATAAATGCCCTATCAGAAAAATGCAAGACACATTTATATTTAATTTACAACAAATGGTTGAAGCAGAGAGTATGCTAGAAAGCTTCTATGTTTTTCTTATTGCAATGATTTTTACTGACACCTCAGCCTTTTCCACTTGGAGCCCTTGAGGGCTTGAATTCCCAGGTACCTGGTGAACAATGCAAACCCAAGCTAATTTCAGAGAAAACTGAAAGCCGGTATTACCACTAGGTGTCACTCTCTCTTTTACTGGTTCAATAGGTATTGCTTTCTGTAATCAAGACAAAGCATTTTTTAAAAAGTAATGCATTACCATGTTGTGTCATTAAAGTACGAAATGGTCTTATAAGCGATTTATCATTAGAATTAAAACAAATGTAAAGTGGTTCGACACTAGCAAATTACTCATTACCATTTTAAAGTCCCAGTGGAATTTGCTGAAAAGAAACACTTCTCGGATGTTTATGGCAGGAACCCAGGACCTTTCTTTTGAGCCATAGCAGCTAAAGTGCCACTGGTGTACTCTGCAGTTTGGAGTCAAGAAGCTGTCTGACACTGTGTGCTGATGCTCCCTCAGTTTCCAAAGGTGGCAGTTCCAGTCACCTGGTGAAACACATGCTTCTAACAGAGATGTATGAAGTGTTGTGGTTGGCACGTCCACCTCACAGCAAGAAGTTCCTGAGCTCCTATCTCGGCGAGGGCTTTTCTTTGTGGAGTTTGCATGTCCTAATATGTCTGCCTGGGTTTCCTCTGGGTACTCTGGTTTTCTCACACAGTCCAGAAACTTGCACTACAAGTGAATTCAGATCTTTTGAAGAGAAAGGTGCAGTAAAGCAAACCCAGGCTTGGACACCTATCAATAGAGGCATCTATTGGGAGCTCTGCTCTTAGGCAGGGCCTAAATCTATATATTATTGTACAAGCAAAGCTTTTATTGTATTGGTGCAAGTGTCTGGAAAGAAAAGGTAAAAATAGGACAAACTAAGAGTATTCATCAAGAACTATCCCCTCCTGTCGCTTTTTTGCCATATTCCCTATTCAGCATGTTCCCTTGTTTCTAATAAAGCTCAAATTGAGTCTATTCCCTGTGCTGGCACCCAGGTGGTGGAATAAGCATGCCTTGGCTTTCCAAATAGCTTCCAAATACTGAAGGCACACCTCTTCAACAGGAAGTAAATTCCATACAATCGTAATACATCAACATCAAGTGAATACAGTTGAAAATGGTAAGAATGCAATTATATCTTTAGTTTAATTTCCTTTCTAAACAGAATGCCACAATTTTAAAAATGTGCATTTACACCGAACTGAAGTGTGTCAATGTCTTTGCTCTACATTTTTAAAACCACTAGCAAAGCACCTAGTGAGCACCTGTTGAGATGAAAATCTGGGGCAATTCTGTTGCATATTAAAGAACAAATGTAGCAGAGGAGTCCTGACTATCCATGCTGAAAACACGTGAATGAACTACATTAAATAAAATATTCTAACTGTTCAAGCTCTTTGTAGAGTTTAGACAGAAAGGTGCAAAAAACATCCACTGAGTGGAGGATCTGTAGACTAAAGAGAGAAAACAATCACATCAACTGGTAGGCAATACAGAGTTCCGTCTGATATGGTGAAGGAAGTTGACCAGTTATTCAAACGCTTCAAATAGACATTTTAAGTATAGATAAATAGAATTAAATTAGTAATTGACTTTTGCAAGATTTGTAAATCATATACCATATTTATAAATTTACTGCATATATATATATATATATATATAAAATCAAGAGAATTTGGATTAATAATGATGTAGCATGTGATGTAATCTTGTTAATGGCATTTTCAAATGTCATGAAATCTTCTACATTCAACAGCTTGCATAAAATAGTTTCCTTCAGAGCACCAACTTCATATTTAGTTCATCTATCAATTAGACCTTGCTCTTTTCACTGATCTAATTTGTTTTCTGGTACACCTTGTCAGTTTTTTTTTGCAATAAGCATTAAATTTACAGGCACACTAAGCTTTTTTCCATTTTTAGGGTCCAATATTCTGGACAGTCGTACTAAGCATTTCACTACATATTGTACTGTGTATAATTTGTATGTGATGAATAAATTTGAATTTGAATTTGAATTTGATATATGAGAAATTATAATTTTTTGCTACAGATATAACATGTTTTCCTAAAAGTACTATAACACGTCTCACATATATTAAATCAATTCAAACATCAGGTGTCATTAAATCTGGAGATATAGAGAGCCAAAAGTCTTACCGAAGACAAATGTGCATTCCAGAAAGCCATATTTGGCATGCCATTATTCTGCAAACATATCACATACAAAGCTCTCCTTCTGTGTGCAGAGACTCATATCAGAAAATAATGTGTGAAGTTCTGAACTATTTTTTTGTGAACAGTTCGAAAGTAGCCATCAAACTTTAGATGTTTCATTGAAACACTTGTTTTTACACCAAATATGGGGCCACACCCCTTTTTGTAGGCTCAATATCAAAAACTAGTGGAGTTATTGTTTACAAGGACATCCAAATAAAAAATTAGGAAGAAAATCTGAGATGGTCAGTCGGGAGCCTTCTGGTGATTTGGCACAGAATTACCCAATTGTATAGCAACGCAAATAAGCACTCAACTGTGATGAGCACAAAAGCTTCCTCTGACCTCTAACAGGGCTCCTTCACTGCACTATTATTATTTTGTCATTTTTATCTTCATTCCAGTTAAACAAATATTTACATTGACATTAAAATTACATTGACATTAAAGCTGTTCTGTGGTCTGTGCTGTTACATATTGGAAGAATGTAGATTTGGGTCTTCAGGTGCAGCCAGAACCTTCTTTCATCAAAGAGTCTGTGGGGACAACATATCTCCTCACAGCAAGTGTTACAACAGCAAAACTTTGTTTATAGTAATTCTCTCTTCTTCATAGCTGTCTGAAAAATGTAAAAGAAACAAAAAACCTCAACCATTTCCAGAAAGGTTGACACTGTGGAAAATGTAAAACAATTTAAAAGACCTAGCCCCAATTCCACTGAAATACCACAGATGGACCTCAGTTTCTAACTTCAGTCAAAAAAAACAAACAAACAAAGAAAATTCCAAAAAGGTTGACACTGTGTAAAATGTAAATGAAAGCACGAGGCAACGATTTACAAATCTCCTAAATCCAGATTTTATTCACAATAGAACCGAAAACAGATGAAATGTTAAACATGACATTTTGTTACTTCATGAAAAATATTTACTCATTTTAAATTTGGTCAACACATCTCAGAAAAGTTGGGGCAGGGCAACAAAAAGATGGACAAGTAGGTGGTACTAAAAAAGAAACAGCTGGAGGAACATTTTGCAACTAATTCAGTTCATTGGCAACAGATCAATGAGATTTCTCCAGATTCTTTTGATGATCTCACATTCAATGTTTTTGCACCTTTACATTAAGGAACACTATTCTTAAATTGCTCCACAGTTGAAACCTTTTAAAATGAGTTGATACTTGTCATGAAATAGTAAAATGTCCTGCATACATTTGATGTTTTCTGTGTTCCATTGTGGGGGCCTGTGGTGTAGCGGTTAGGCTCTGGGCATGACCATGATTGATAGGTCATGGGTTTGAATCCCCATCAGACCCCTGGGCAAGGTCTTAACCAAAAGGGTGCCACTGTCCACCCAGTAGTATAAATGGTAATAAATTGGCAAAAATACTGGAAAGGTAACCCATGATGGACTAGCATCCCATTCAGGAGTTCGAGTCGCTTCACGCTACAGAAACCAGGGGATAAGCTCTGGCTTGATGAGCCACTAGGCTCGAGTGTAAAAAGCCCAACACCCAACTTACCTTTTACTTACCATGTTCCATTGCAGCACGCCTGCCTCACAGCAACAAGGTCGTGGGTTTGAGTACCAGGGTTGGTAAGGGTGTTTGTGTGGGTTTCCTCCAGGTATTCTGATTTCCTCCCACAGTCCAGAGAGATGCACATTAGGCTAACTGACTGTTTCAAATTCCCCCTAGGTGTGTGTATGTGTGTGTGAGTGATTGTGTGTGTTGGCCCTGAGATGGACTGGC
Organism: Neosilurus mollespiculum; assembly: GCA_030014195.1. NCBI lineage: Eukaryota > Metazoa > Chordata > Actinopteri > Siluriformes > Plotosidae > Neosilurus > Neosilurus mollespiculum. The sequence continues at coordinate 15,245,891 of JAQMYF010000021.1, forward strand.
AAGCTGCTCAGGGTGTACATCGCCATCACTCAGAGTTTGCTCCAGTCTCCTCGTGACCCTAGTAGGATTAAGCAGTTGTGCAAATGAATGACTGTTTGATTGTAATTAAAATATGGTTTTATTAGATTTGCAAATCATAGCATTCTATTTTATTTACATTTTACAGTGTCCCAACGTTTGGAAATTGGGGTTGTACGTGCATAAGTATCCCCATCCAGCTGCCACAAGAATGCTGGCATACACTCCATCAGTGTTAACATAACCTGTAAGTATGCAGATCTGATGAAGTTAATAATCTGGTAGCACAATGGGCATGTATGCTTGTTTTTCTATCCAAAGATCAAAATGTCAATGAGAAAATTACAGTCAGACAATTCCAAATGGGAAATGGATCACAGTTCATAAGGCTATTTGTCTGCCTCCGCTAAGAAATCACGGCGAATATAATGGCTGGGTTATGTGATTGACAGGTGTGCTATATAAAATGCCATACACTATCATTTTAAAGAGATAATCAGTGATCAGTTTAGTTGGTCAGTACATCCATGCATTAAATGAAGAATGGTTGCATGAAAGTCATATACATGCAATATCAAACTTTAACAGCTGCTTCAACAATTTTAAGGAGTCACAGAGCAAGCATCATGTATAATAAAACAATCTCTGGCATGGAACAGTGAAAATGCATTTTAAATTAGGAAATAAGGCAAAGAACAGTTGAGGAGAAACACATAATTCCAACTGAGCTGATTTGAATGTACAGGATGCAAATAGCATTAAACATGTGTGACAGAGTACAGCGACAATTACTCAACATCCTACTGCGACTCATGAAGGGGTTAAAAATGGAGAGTTGAATATTAGGCGCAGGAGGAGTGCTGAAATGCTTTAAAACAGTGCGCTAGTTTAATGCCAGAGAAAAGACATTTCAGTGACCATCCAGCTGTACGCAAATACTTGAACTCTGTGGTAACAAATATTTTGTGCAATGACAAAACCTCTGTAAATTCAGAGACAGGTTTGTATTCTGTATATTAATTTGTGACACATGCAAAAAACACTCCAAGTACATTTTTTTTTCCGCTGGCCTACATCAGTTCTAATCACAATGCAAGCAAACTAGCACAATTTATGACCTCAGTGACAACAAAAGGTAAATAAAATGGCACAAACACATTGTTCAGAAATCAACTGAGCTATAACAGGAAAAAAGGATTTTTGGCTAGGACAAAAAGAAATGCAGAAGAATTGGATTGAGGCTGCTGCTGCCGCCACAATGAATTTGGTCCGTTTATTTGGTCTATTTATATCCTATGACTAGAAACACAGAGGACAAAAAAAAAATCTAAACACAATGCTTATACTACTAAAAAACAAACATGAATCCTTGATCATTTCCAATTCCCTGTTAAAAATATCGATTTATGGAAGGGCACAGGCTTCTATCCAACATACTTTAAGAGTGTCACTGTTCTAAGGTTACAACCTCCACGGCTTGCCCATCCAGTGTTACAGTGTTGTCGATGCGGGTGGCAACAGGAGCCATGGCAACTTGAACAGGCCGATTTCCCTGGGCCAAACTGGTAACTACAGTCTGGTACATACTCACGGGAATCTGGACTAAACCTACAGAAGGAAACGGAGACAGAGAACATGTTAGAAGTGCATGTGATTATTAAAGAGCACTACTGCTCAAGTTCATGACTGATATATTAAAATAAGATGACTGTTATATCACCGGCCACAGTATCCTGTTAGAGTCATCTGAACATTCCTGTTCATTTCAACTTAATTCCCACTCTTTTAGAATGTCTTTAAACACATGAATCAGGTGTGCACAGAGCCAACAGAGCCAGATCACATGGTTTTGGCTACTAGAGGGGTTCTGAGCATATCTAGCCAGGTGGAAACCCTGGGGCAGATGCAGGACACGCTGAAAAGATTATAATGCATCTCTTTCTAGGTTTGGAAATGCCTCAATAATCCCTGGAAGAGGTGGAGGAACTGGCTGGAGGGAGAGACTGGCCTGTGCTTCTCTGTTCATGACCTGGAGAAAGATAAGTAGATGGATGGATGGAGGGATTTTTCTACTTTCTGACTGTTGTGGAGCTCTAGATCTAAGGGAAGACACGTTACCAGACTTTTCAGAATTATTGGCACCCATTATAAAATGTAATAATAAAAAAAAGTTTTAAATAAAATTCTTACACAAATTTGTGTCAACAGTATCGACACTATTAATATTGATGATATGAAAAATGAATGACGGGGCACAAATAAGGTAATGGACATAAAAAATACATAAGCAGTTAAAATACCATTAAGCACAATTAGGTTGGCATAAAAAGAGTCTGAAAGAGTCTGGAAGAGATAAATTGCTAAGAACTGCCCCCATGAGAACACTGCATACCTCCCCACAGCATGGAGGAGGATGAAGGTGAGGAAAAAAGCCAAAAGAGCCCAGTCTTGGAGGAGCACAATGCTGTTGATTACTGTGTGTTAGGCTTCAAACTACACTGTTAAAAGTCACTTCCATGACAAACAGCTGTTTAAAGCATTGCAGGAGTCTACTTCTGAGTCGCCCACAAAAAGGTAATGACTGCATTTCACCAAGTAGACCTCACTACATCTGACACTAGTGAGGTCAAACGTTCAGGCCAGGCTCACCACCACCACCAGCCATAGAACCCAACTGATCTCTCACTGATGGTTCACTGATGGTGATTCATAAAATTATTGTTTTGAAATCCATCTCAGTCTTGCACATGAGCTGTACTGAATATACCTGTTGGGCAACATATTGTGACAGGGGCTTCACTGAAAACATGTAGTCTGGAATAAAGATACAAGTTTGAGGGAAAATGTTTTCCTTGAATACAATATCCATGAAATAATTTCTAAGCTATTATAAACTAGAGAATGCAAGGTACCTACACACACACTATATACTATAAAATAAGAAAAAAATCCCTGCGTTGACTGCTGTGTGACCCACACAAATTTTTTTTTTGTTCATTTGTCATGACTGATGGCAATATATGTCATTGTAAATTTGATCAAATACCTCCTGCACATCTAACACACATTCTAATTACCCCTAAATCTTGCCTTCTTTCTTATCTGCACCATTACATTTTCATCTTCCATCTAACTACACTGCTGCCAATCAGACTGAAATGCCCCTCTTCAAGGTTAAATGAGCCTAAATCTTTCACACTGACACCAATGTCATCTTTAACACCTAATTAGTTAGAGTCGCAATGTTGTACCTAATCGTACGTCTATTCACACACACACACACACACACATTTTCTGAGTCGCTTAATACTAATTAGGGTTGCGAGGAGGCTAGAGTCTATCTCAGCCGACTCTGGGTGAGGGTGGGGTACACCCTGAATAGTTCGCCAAGTCATAGCAGGGCAACACACACACAACCAATCACACTCACACCTAGGGGTGATTTGGAACAGCCAGTTAGCCTACTGTGCACGTTTTTGGACAGTGGAAGGAAACAAGAATACCTAGAGGAAACCCAGACAAGCACGGGGAGAACATGCAAACTCCACACAGAAACACCCGGGCCCCAGAATTGACCCCAGGACCTTATTGCCGTGAGGCGGACGTGCTAACCAACTGTGCCACCGTGCCGCCACACACAGCACTAAAGTAACTAAATATAACCAAATACAAACACACTGACTGAACTGAATATAATAGAAGGGTTCTGAAATAGAATAAACACAAACAGATACGAATAGAATTTGCAGTATTTAGGTTTTTTTCTAGAAATCTGGCTTAATCAGACTAGGATCTAGTGCAATGTATTCAGATCTGAAGCTCACAGGACAGATAAAAGGCACATTTACTACTACAAAAGTCAGCCGCGCCATGGTACATTCATTCCTTCATCCTGAGCAACTTCCTGGTCATTTTTGCTGTTTAAATCAGGCTGCTGGTTTATTTCAGACAGAACTTCAGTGTACAGAAATAAATACCTGCCTGGGCAGTATAAAAACACCCCTGTGCACAGCTGGGCCAATTATGAACCCCTGTGAGGTTGAATCAGAAATCACAGTCTGTTCAGAAATCACAGTCTGGTCTGTTCCCAGTGTTTTTGGGGACAGTATGATATGGTTCATATTCAGTCCCTCCAAAATAATGCCTATTGCAGGTTTATAACAGAATCAGAGTACAGCATGTTTTGGAGTCCTGAATGCAGAATAATTTGGAGCACTGAGCAGATACAGATCATGGCATTACATTACACCCCAAATGCACAACAATGACGTGACTGAGCAGCCTTAAATACTCCTGAATGTGTATTATGTGGCTACTCCCAACCATTACGTAATGCACACAGGGGAGGTGAGCTCAGCACAGATTACTTTAGGAAATGGTCTTCTGCATGTTCCTTACATGAAACAGCAGACTGAATAAAAATTCAGAGCCAAACTGGCAAGAGTTCTGGAATAAACACACACGCCAGACTGGATGTCTTCTACGGTGCTTAATTTTATTAGACCACCTGTCACAATTGAGAGAAATGTAAATTCTTTATTGGCCATGGGGTCATATATACTGTATATCAGAAAGTCAACGATCCCAAACATTTATATATATTGTGTAAAGATTACCGGAAAAACAAACGGCAATCTGGAACAGTGGAAGGGACGGACTGGCCAAAATGCCAGATTTGAATCCATAATTAATATGTAAAAAAAAAAAAAAAAAAAAGCTGCTCAGGTGTAAATGAATGAATGAATAATTTGTTCAATTATACTTCTTCAACTAACAATCACAAATAAAATGCTCATTTATTTTCTAAGCCACTGAATCCTACTTAGGGTCGCCCTGAACAGCTCGCCAGGCCATCACAGACAAATGAAATTGAACTGTAATCAAGTTTTAAAAAATATTCTTTCTTCTTTCATTTGACAGGTGATCCAATACATTTCTTAAACTCTGTATATCATCACAGCCAAAGTACCTCCCACGAGTTATCGAAGACAGCATAGAGAACTTCAAATAAATAATAAATTATATTGATGAGCTAATACGATACAAGGAGGAGCACAGGGAAAGCTACCAGACCTTCACCCCAACACAGTCATTTATTTTTATTGACGATTATATTAATATGTACTATTTTTGTTAACGTTTACATTATTTCAACTGACACGGTCAAGTTAAACTAATCACCGGTTTCTTGGCCGTGGTAAAGTGTGACTTTGCTGAAAGTAGAGGTAACATTATCTCACCATAGTGTTTGGAACTCTGCCACACAGAAGTGAAAAAAATAGCAAGGCAAAATGAATAATGAACGGAGTCTGCCTTCTTACAGACACCGCACTTCTGACTCCCAGTTTATCGACTGCTCTTACCACACAATCCACAGTTCACAAATATAAAGCTTTCCAAACACACCATCACCACTCTTCTCTTTCAGCAGTCAGATTCATTCTTCTTATGGTTTAAATAAAACGTTTATACATAAAAACGCATGACTATTACTTATAAATGACCTTCATTACTTCATGATCAGTTTTCATGACTAGCTGTCCAGACTGCACATTCAAATAGTTTAAATCTCTTTTTTATTTTTTATTCAATTTCACACAGTATGTAAAGGTATATCTTTGGTTATATTATGTTAAACCCCTTTTTTCTTAAACAGTAATATCATAATAGTAACAGCAGTGAAGTGAACCTAACTGAAGCCCAGGCTCAGCAATCAGACAAATGGCCTTTAGTTAGCCAGTCATCTGAGAACATTCGAGGGAAGGCAGACTGAGTGTGTGTGTGTGTGTGTGTGTGTGAGACTAAGTGGTCATGTTGCACTTCAATTTGGGAGTTAGCGCAGTAAAGAGGGCAGGCAGAAGAGGAGAGAGAGCTGATGCAATAGAGAGAGCAGTGGGCGGGGCTAAACTACTGCACTGCAGTGACAAACAATAGGGCAATTTAGTCATCCACAGTCTGGTGCTCTAGTGCCGTTTCTCTACTTCTGACCTTCTTTACAAACACAGCCTTACCTTTCTGCCCCCCGATGTGTACAGGGTACATTACAAAATTCCATTTCATAAATAATAGTTTCTTCAAAATTATACACACCCTCAGAACTGCCTTGTTCTTTAAGTCATTATGAGACCATGTTCTCTATGTCAAGTTTACATTCAAATTCATTAAATAATTTAAAGAGTACTAATAACTTTATGCGTGTATTTTTCCCCATTAATGCACAAAGAGCAGCCAGGAGAAAATGACCCTGATCCTACATCAGTTTTCCGAACATGCATCTCCTATAGCAGACAAATCAGAAGAGTCGACTCAGCTAGACTGATTTCTCTTAATTACACTGTGAATGATTGCAGTGCATGACGTGTAGCATCATTAGAGGATGGAGTACCACCATAACTCTCTCCACCTCCAAATCATCATGCCATTGAGGACTGCTCTGAAGTGGCATGGAGAAAGGCGCCAAGTAAAGCAAATCAGTCGTCACTTCAACACTGCTCATGTGGGGTTTTTTATTGATTAAATAAATAATGTCAACAAACTGCTGATGAAGTATCTGCTGTTGACTCTGCCCTCGCACTTTCAATTCTATGTTTTTAAATAGTTCCTTATCATAATAAGGCTATATATATATAATGTATACATAATACAGAAACTTTAAATTCTATAAACAAACACAAAATCTTTTGCTGTTTGTGCCTTTTGTTATGTCATCTTGCACTTCCCATACACAAGGTATTGTGAACTTTCCACTAAAATTGTGTGGTCTGACGAGGTAGGGCCTTGCTGTTCATCCACAACACCACATACATAAAAAAAAAAAAACCATGAGGCTTAAAGGGGAATTAAATCCAAACTTAAAAAATAGATCCAAATCTTGGAACTGATGCGGCTACATCCTATTCTTGCAATTTTGCACTCACAAGAGTGAAATGACCTCCAAATGGTGGTGTTTTGAAACGGTCTAATGCAAACTAATGCATTTTAGCAGGCTGCTTCGTAGATGTAAGGGGAAAAAAAAACACCTGATGATGAAAATATACATATTTTCAGTGTAACAGAAGAGTCTGGAAGGCTTTCCTTTCATTCCATCTACAGATTACTCAACATTTGCCCTATCAAAAAACTCTGTTGGGTCCAATCCTGACTTCTCTCAAGGTACAGAAGTTTAGTTATCCTGTCATTAACTGTTTCCTTCCACAATAAGTATTGCACAAAATCACACCTATTGCATCCAGACTTTCTTAATCACTAAAATAAACGAGAGCAGCTTGAATATTTATATATGTGTGTGTGTGTGTGTGTGTGTGTGTGTGTGTGTGTGTGT
>JAQMYF010000021.1:15273385-15285417 GCA_030014195.1 Neosilurus mollespiculum
TATTTAACATACAGACTATATATATATACATATATATATATATATATATATATATATATATATATATATATATACATACATACATATATATATATATATACACACACACACACATACATATACATATATATATTTCTTTGACGTATTCGAGAACTGGTGATGACATTTTGGTGCATTTCTGGAGTATTTTTTAAACAGCGACCGTATCAATGAAAAACTTGGAGAACTTTACCAGTGGTCGGCTTTCCCTGAGCTTACAGCCTTCTAGTGATTCGTACATTCCAGGAGGAAAGTGCACTGTTTTTATTTGTATTTTCCAACTTTAATGCTTAAGTGATCGAGGTCCAGTAACAGAAGTCTACATGCACAGTCTCATGAGGTTTGTCTCCTACAGGTTCAGATGGTGTAACCTTAGCGTTCATCTAACAAGCTGATGACTCTTGTAAAAGTCCATGAAATACAGTAGTGTGCAGTGAAGATTATCCACCACTTTTGTCTAAAAGGGCTCCTAATAAAAAGTAATAAATGACTTCTCTATAATTTTCTGGTGAAAATGTACTGAACAATGCTATTGTAGGCAACGAGAACCAAAAACATAACTCCGACAAGTATACTGAGGTAAAAGTATGGGTGATAAACAAAAACAAAATTGGTATTTTTAGTGTCTTTGTTTATTAGCCATACTTTTACCTCAATATACTTGTCAAAATGATTATTTTGGTTATTATAGAGAAGTAATTTTTTACTACTTTTTATTAGGAGCCCTTTTAGACAAAAGTGGGGGTGTATAATCTTCACCACACACTCCTGTATAACTTCCTGAATGTGGCTGGTGTGATCATAATTATATCCATCCAAAGAGTTGCAGGATTTCAGTGATTGGTGTGTGTAAAACCCAGAGTAGTGGTAAATATCTGCAACCTTCACACTGTCTACTTACTAACTTTCCCACTATGGATAGTTTATGTATGAACGACAAAGTATGGATCAGGAAGCTTCTCCCTGGCGGCAACCAGTTTATGATATCTATTAAACATTACTTTATCCATGTTTGTAATTTGTGACCTGCTCCAGTATAATACGGATTAAGTCTCAAGGTGGTGTTTTGAGTAAGAGATAAAGTAAGTTGAAAATGGTGTACCTGGACGAAAATGTGATATCACCAAAAATAGGTCCTTCAAAGCAAAATCTTCAAAGTTCAAATATCCATAAACACAATCTATCCATGATAAAATACTTGTGTAAGAAAGGGTTCCATGTCCACGTTGTTGTAAAACAGTAGAAATATCCACTTATTTTACTGATTTTCAAACGGCTTTTGTGGTTGCTCAGGGTATTTCCTTATTATCCAAATTCACTACCAGAATCCTCTCCCTACTTACAGAATCCCAGAAGGATTCCCCCAATCATATAACACTAAACCAATGAGAAGAATCAAAACACACACGACTCGGTGTAAACAGAACTCATCTGTTGCTTCAGACGCGGACATTCAGAAACTGGTTCTGTAACTGTAATTACTATTTTCTCTAAAGTACCATTTCCTGATTAGAGGTGGAATTTAGCAAAACTAAGTTACTGGCTAACAGGACTAGTGAAATTATAAAACTACTAGTCCTCCTTCATATTTACTGGTCAGGAACTTCTTTACATATTGGATTTGTCGGGTCGCCAGCAAGATGACTTGCTAGCTAATTTCACTCGCCCTACAGATTTTTGACTCGCTGCGGGACAGCGGACTAGTGTTAAATTCCACCCCTGCCTGATTAGCGACATACAAAGTAATGTAACTCGGTCCATTTTCATGCTACAATCATGTTTTATACCTCATTTTAGAGCAGATTACATTCTCTTTACAAATATATCAATATCTTAGATTTCCTACTTAATCCCTATTATGCTGGAGCTTTTTTTTATTTTGCAGGACTCCGCTATCAGATTTCTCTCTCTTTTCCTTTCTTTTGCTGACCGGTGACTGTGCATGTGCAGAACACGCAAATCAGAACAAAAATTTAATGGGTCTATAGAAATGTCACGTGAGCAACAAACTCATCAACATCCTAGAGTTGGACCTGTTCTGAATGGAGTACTGTAAGAACTAAACCCCCTCCGAGACAATGTGCAGGACAGTTATTACTGCAGAGGGGTCTGAAAGCAAAGGTTCGCATATTTTTGCCCCTCACAGATATTTATCAGCGGAATTACTCACAATAAAAAACCAAGTGTAATATTTTGGTCTTGTTTCTTTAATTGGATTTTCTTTATATATTTTTAAGGACTTCTGTGAAAATCTGATGTTTTGAATCAAATTTATGCAAAAATACCAAGAAGTTCACAATCTTTCGAGCTCTGGTGTATTTGTACATGATGTTTGACATTCTGCAGACGTTTAAAATCAGTGGGGTTTATCTTGATTTCATCATGACTGGTACGTCCTCAATAGAAATGTCCAATACTGGAAAAAAATTCCACTCCAACCTTGGAGTATGTTGTACCTGCAGCTGCCAAATGTGCTGTAACCTCATCTGTTCCTGCGGAGTTCAGGATGTCGGAGTCATCGTATGTGTCATCATCGGGGGAAGAGGGCGAGTCCTCGTCAGCACTAAGCATGCTGTGCTCTGTGTAAGTAGACACATGAACCTGTTGAGAAACAGCGTGGGCCTCGATGGTAGTCATGTGCTCCGCCTGATGCACTGTGTGGTCGTCCATTACTTCATACAGCTTTCCTTAAACTGACACACATACACACACAATTTAAATACAGGGTGGCAGAGACAGGGTCTCCAAGGCAAACAAAATAAAAAGGTTAAAGAGAATTAAATGATTATCATTTATGATATATTTATGATTATGATTAAATGATTATCATGAAGCTCAGTGAATCAGGAGAGGCGGCGCTGAGGTGTGTCGGTGGCCCGACCCCAACTTGAACCCCTTGATGTTGAAGAAATGGATGTGTGGTTTCATTAAAATGGACCTACGGCACACACAGCTGGAAGATCATTGGAAGTGCTGAGGGAAATGTTTCCGGATCGGGTGATCTCGTCATGTGATGTCGGGTGGTGGCCCGTTCCCCTGACCCCACCCCCTTTTTTTTTTTTTTTTTTTTCCCCTGTGGCCTTAAATTATGTGTGAACACTCATCCACCCGAAACTCTTGAAGCCCTTAATGTTGTTTTCAGCAGGAGATCGCGGCTGTTCCACCCGACACGACGCGTCGAGCCACGACAGCCTTCAGAAATCACCTCCGAGAGTGTACGGACGATGACGACCCCCATGTGGAGGATCATCTTTAAATCATGATGAATAAAAACTCTACTGAATGAAGTTTCATGTGTGAAAATAATTTCATTCTCTTGAATTATTATTTCTTTATTTATATTTGAAATGTGGGAGGTTTTTTTTGGGTCACCCTGTGCTTTATGGGAAGGTCAGTAGAGCTGAAACAGACCTGTTATGTACCTTCATCTCTGTTCTTATGCCTTCCATACACTGCATCATGCATTTTAAGACCTCATTACTGACTTTAAACATTCAGTGACATTAAAACAGCTGTGAAATATGAACATCTGACTAATTCTCACCCTTCTTTCAGGCTTACATAAGGGACAAGTTTCACTTACGAGGCAAACATCCAATCAGATATTTGAAGTTATTTACAAACCTCTAGAAAATCTCATCAACAAACCAACAGCAATTCATTCATGGCGTCATGACTGATGTGATGAACTACAGCGACCGCTACGGGAGTACCTCATTACAGAAACTGATTTTCCCTCAACTTACTAAAATGACGTCCACGTCACAAGCACGTCAACACTGAATATTACACGTCTGCTACTCTGAACGTCTGCTCACAGCTTTAACATCACTGCTTCTAACAGTGCCATTACCTATTTCGTTTGTTCACTATAACCACATGCTTAACAAAAGTTTCAGTTAAATGTCACCTGGTATAGATTTAGATTTTTTAAAATTTAAAAAGCTGAATTTCGTTTGAATCGCATGAAGAGGTACAGAATATTATACAGAATAAGTTGATATGGATGCAATATTTCTTTTAAATAAAACACCTGGACATCCCCATGAAGTTGCTTTCATCACTGTCTTTTCTTTATTCAACGCTCCTAAGTCTTCCAGGTGTTAGTGGAGATAATGGAAAACTGTAAGATCAGATATTATACCTATTTTTAGACCTTTCTTTTTTCATTTGAGACACCAGTGGAGCACCAAGGTACGATTCCCAATCCATAAACTCCACAGTTCCTCGGGAAGCTCTTTTTGAATGTGCATGCTGGACAGCCTGTTTGGCTTCCTCCTCCCATTTACGTCGTGTTACTCTACCTACTCGGCTCTGATTGGTTGCCTGAAATCTCCACACGCCGTGCACTGGGAGGCAGACCAGGAGATACCAAGTTCATTATTTGACACCCTGGCATCATCTAACACAGCCAGTCAACACTAAAACTTACAGGTCAAAAAAGTGGAAAATTTCTCCTCTTTATCCGTGTGATATGACTGCAGGTTCCCTAAAAAACCTCAAAGACTACAGGTTCCCAGCCCTGGTCTTCGAGGACCGCTGCCTTGCACATTTTATTATCTTTCTTGTTCCCCAAAACGCCTGATTTAACTAAATAGCAGCTCTTTCTGACTTGAGGTGGATGTAATAGAGCACAGAAAACACTAATGTGCAGGACATGGGGTGCTCCAGTACCAGGGTTGGAAACTGCTGTATAGGCAATGCCACGAAGCTTATTACCATGACAGACAGATCAGATACACTGACCTCTAAATCATCCAGTACTCGGACATACAGCTTCATCATCCAACAAATAAAACAGCACCTCAAGCCTTCATTAAAAACCTTACGACCCCTAAGGGTGCTGCTGAGACTGCTTCCATGTCAAGGAACCTCAACTTGCAAACAAACCTAATACACAGGTTCTTATCCTCAGTACAGAACTCCCTTCCAGCTCATTTTATCCAATTTGTAACAGAACAGGGTTTCCTGAGTTAGCATGGTTGAGCACGGACAACACTGAAATGCATCAGTGACCTGATGGCTCAGCACTTGGCTACCCAGTGTTTTTACAGAATATCACTAACATCTTGGTGTGCATCACTTGTTGCTATGGGAACATGGAAGCGAGTGAACTTCATCGCCTACAGTCTCAGAACTTCTGAACAAAACCAGCTTACAACACTCACTACATCATTCATCATCCATTCATTCTCTAAGCCGCTCAATCCCAATTAGGGTTGGCGCCTCTGGGCGAGAGTGGGGTTCACCCCAAACAGCTTGCCAGACCATCGTAGGGCCAACACACACACACACACCGAGGGGTGATTTAGAACGACCAAGTAGCCTACTGTGCATGTCTTTGGAATGTTGGAGAAAACCGGCATACCTGGAGGAAACCCATGCAAACACGAAGAGAGCATGCAAACTCCACAAAGAAATGCCCTGAGCCCGGGAATCGAACCCGGGACCTTTGTGCTGCGAGGCGGATGTGCGAACCACGGCACCACTGTATCATTAATGATTTTTAAAGAAATATACGGCTTGTGATTTTTATTCTAATTAGAAAATGTTTTTAAGAGTTTAATGTTACACACCTGGTTAGTTTTACCCTACAACATTTTTCTACATGTGTTTTCATGACTGGTTTCTATGAGACGCTCCAGAGAGGTCTTCCATCAGCATGTCTTCTCTCTAAACCTTTATTAACTCCAGCACCTGGTGAGGGAGGTTACGTTCTCACCAGCATCTGTTTGTTTGACTTTTGGCAGGACTACGCAAAACCTACGCAACTGATTTCACCAAACTTGGTGGAGGGATGGGGTATGGGCCTGCCGACAACCCAGAAAGCTTTTTAATAAATGTGAGACGCTTTTCATGACTCTACCATGAATAAACAGGTATAATTATTTATAACCTTTATTCAAAAACCCTTTATGTGTATGATCTGTGTAAACAACTAGATGGATTTCGTAAACCTTCAGGCTATTGTAAGCCTCACACTCAACCAGAAGAGTTTCGTACAAGCCCGTCTTCAGTAAACACTACATTCCAGTCAAGGTCAAGGTCACTAAGCTTATCCTTGAAACCCTGAGTAGACTCCCCTACACACACCCAGGCAGTTCTGCATTGCCAAGTACTATATGAAGGGCTGAGAACCTGAGAGGTGTAACCAACAGAGAAATGTTTTTGAGAAAAATTACATGGAAGTCTTTGGAATATTAAAAAAAAAAAAACATCAGGGATAATGTTCACAATATGATTCAAGGTCATAAGGAAGATGAGGGGACCACTATGGCACGCATAGACCGTATCCACATCCGTCAAAATATCAGCTTAACTCACTTTTCCTTTTTCAGGGGGTTAGACCACTGTTCTTCATATAAACCCTGGCACTACGAGAGAGCATGAAACATCATCTGCTGTTGCTCGGAGTGACCCTGACATCTGTAGGGTGATTTACGTAACGTTAGATCAGACATGAAGGTTACAATAAATTAAAAGCCTTAATATGGCGAGGACAGCAGAGATCACTGGGACTCCTCTAAGCAGGAGTGGAAATCAACACTAGTCCGCCGGTCCCGTGGCGAGTCAAAAATCTGTACGGCGATCAAAATTAGCTAACGGGTCATCCAGCTGGTGACCCGACAAATCCGATAAGAAAACATCTAGTGTTCCTGACCAGTAAATATGAAGGAGGACCAGTAGTCTCCTAATTTCACTAGCCCTGTAGCTCAGTTTTGCTCAAGTCCACCCCTGTCTAAGAACCTAAGTGCTGCTTGTCTCAAGCCACAACCATCATCCGTGACCCCTCGCATCGCACCGCACCACGGACCGTTCTCCCTGCTGGCCTCTAGGAAGAGGTTCTGCAGCTTTTGTGCACACACACACACACACACACACACACACACGTACGTCTCCATACTGGTCAACACGCCTTTCGTGCACTCCTTCATAACGAACACCCATCTTCAAATCATTCCTGTATTTTGCACCACTGGAATTCACAGGTCACGTTCTCACAGTATTCTGAAGGTATCTCTATCCACGGCTTCTACATTTCAACCCTGCGCTGAGCCGATAGAGACCCAAATGTGCTTTCGTACCCGCGCTGTTACTGAATGATGATAAAGTCTGATAAGATTATTCAAGCGTTACTCTAAACACACAAAACCATCATTCAGGCTTTAGTCTAGCCATGTTCCCCACTCCAAACTTCCATCGTTTCAGAACTATTTACCTCCCAGAGTCGTTTTTCATATCAAAGACACATTACATGACAATCACTATCCACACACACCCACACAGCCGACAGAGGTGTCTCCAACATCCTTTATTCCAGCTGACATGGCCCTGACACACCTTCCCGAGCTGTTTATCACCCTGATCAACACCTCCGAGGATCAGAACCCAGAACCAGGAGTTCTACTGATGACATGCACCCACCTGTCCTGCACATCATCACCTCTATAAACTATTAACCTGGGAACTCGAGCTGGCTTCCCAGAGACCAGCCCAAACATGCTAATCATCAACAAAACACCTCAAGAACAACACCACCACCACCGCACCCCCAACCCCAATATCCACTGCAGATCCATCACAGGTTCTCGGTCAGAAATACCGGTTCTGAGTGTGCACATCAGTACCGAACTCCAGACCCGGCAGGAAAACTGATCAAGTTATGCTAGCCTTTAGCTTGAATGCTAACTTGCTAGTTCGCTGACGAACTGCAGACATCAGGCATTACGCATAAAACCCGAATTAATACACAGAAAGAGGAGATAAATACTGTGTGAAATAAAGTTCGGGTAGTTATCTGTCCGTGTAGAAGCCACACAGCACCAATCAACAGGGCCGCGCGTGAAGTAAACAGCTAGCTAGCATTAGCCGTTTCAAACCCGCCACCGCAGGAGAATCTTTAATCCCAGGCCCAGGCCTACAAACACTACTCTCTTTTAATTTCGAGTCTATTCCTGTTGAATCGGATGGTACACGATGGGCAAAAAAAGCTCGCCAAACGCGTTGAACTGGGTCCAACACTGCACTACTGCAACCTCTCCGTCTGCTGTGACGAGTGTGTGCTGCCGGGTTTGTTGTTGCGGCTGCGCCAGGGCTGAAATAGCTGGAGATTGCGCGGTAGGGTACTAACCTCAGAGCGGCTGCGCTACTCCGGGCCTGCGCGCTACGGCGGAGCTCACACTCTGACCTGCAATGGAGGACAAAGAACAGAGCCCGCGCGCGCGCACACGCGTCCGCGCGCGCACACACACACGCGCGCGCACACACACACAACAAGTTCCCCTGCCATGCATCACAATCTTATAAAATAAAACCCACCGCTGGGATTAAAGATTCACTTCAGTTTCTGAACAGCTTTATTCTTTATTAGGGTCGCAGAGAGACCGGAGCCTATCTCAGCCAACTCTGGCGAAGGCGGGGTACATCCTGAACAGCACGGCAGTCCATCTCAAGGGCCAACACACCTGGAGGCAATGCGGAATGGTCAGTTCGCCTCCTGTGCATGTCTTTGGACTGTGGGAGGAAACAAGAGGACCTGGAGGAAACCCATGCAAACATTAGGAGAACATGCAAACCCCACACGGAAACGCCCTCAACGAGCCCACGGCTCGAACCCAGGACCTTCTTCCTCCTTTGCACAAAATGGAATATTCCATGTGATGTTTTTAGGGCTGTGAAAGCACGTGAAAACAGCTACAGTACTCACACAGGGAAAATAATGTTCTGATTATTATACTGCTCAAATAAAAAAAAATACATAAATCTAACAAAGTCTCTCTCTCGCTCTCACTGTCTCTCTCAAAGACACACACACACACACACACACACACACACACACACACACACAAACACACTATTATTAATCCATCCATTCATTCATTTTCTAAGCCGCTTAATCCTAATTAGGGTCGCGTGGAGACTGGCGCCCATCTCAGCTGACTCTGGGTGAGGGCGGGGTACACCCTGAACAGCTCGCCAGGCCATCGCAGGGCAACACACACACACAACCATTCACATATGTAGTGCACATGCGTTAACAGGCGTGCAGGCTTTTCAGTTGCTCCTGTCCTATAATTATTAGATAGTTATAATTTAATACGATTGCAGAGTGAGGAGGAGGTCAGGAATGGATTCGTCCATTATAGAGGGTTTCCGACGGGAAATTATTTTTTGGTTTACAAACAAGTCACTTTTAGAACAGCATTTACGATCCAATCAAGTTCCTAAACCGAGGTTCCACTGTGTATTGTTACTAATTGACCCCATGTCTTGTCACGTTTTAAATGAATGATTTTGTAGTTATACCTGACAGAACACTGCAAAGGAGGTTTAGTAATGAGTTGAGATCAGGGGCAAAGCAGACTGACATAAAGGTTTTCATTTTCTATTGGTTTCAGAGCTTCATATCTACTTCACTGTGTTAGCACGCTATTTAGAACAGTTTAAGGAACAAAAAAGTTTTAACTGGAGGAGCATTCAGGAAGGGCGAGATACCTCCACCAGGCACAGCTAGATTATTATTACTTGGCGTAGTTATAATGAAATGCCCCCCCCTAGTGGGTGTCGGATAAATATTTTGCATCATGTTATATAGGCCATTCTTTTTTTTTTTTTGTCTGTAATGTAATTGTACTTTGCTGTAATGTATTTTGCAGGAATGTAAGAAAGATTTAATATTTTTTGACATTTATATGATATCTTCGGCAGGGAGAGATTATTCTCACCTGCAGCGAAGGATGTGCAGTGAATTCACTTGAAACATATTTCTCAAGGAAACAAATGTTTACATTTACATTTACATTTACAGCATTTAGCAGAAGCTCTTATTCAGTGTGACTTACAAATGTGCTTTAAAGTCAGTGAATATATTCTTATCATCGTTAGTCAAACTCAGTGGGTAGGTGTTGCGAATGCGTTTTTAAAATTATTTATTTAATTTTTGTTGTTGTTTTTTTGAGTGTGTGTGTAAAACAGCCGAAAAAGGTAGGTTTTCAGCCATCATGTGAAGACACCCAGTGACTCAGCTGTCCGGACATCCAGAGGAAGTTCATTCCACCACCTTGGAGCCAAAACAGAGAAGAGTTTAGATGCAGTTTTCCCTTGACCCTTGGTAGAAGGAGGGACCAGTCTAGCAGTGCTAGAGGATCTGAGAGAACGCAGTGCTGTGCGGGGTGTGATAAGTGCTTTGAGGTAGGAGGGTGCAGCTCCATTTTTGAGTTTGTAGGCCAGCATTAGTGTTTTAAATCTAATGCGAGCAGCTACAGGAGGCCAATGGAGAGATCGTAGCAGTGGAGTGGTGTGGGAAAATTTGGGAAGTTTGAAAACAAGCCGTGCAGCTGTATTCTGGATTAGTTGCAGGGGTCAAATTACGCTCAAAGGTAGACCTGCCAGGAGAGAGTTGCAGTAGTCTAGTCTTGATATGACAAGGGACTGAACAAGTATCGGAGTGGCCTTAGTGGAAAGAATTCGACGAATCCTTCGGATGTTAAAGAGGAGGAATCGACATGATGATGATGATGAAGAGAAGGACAGGCAACTGTCCATGGTTACTCCAAGGCTTTGTGCAGTGACTGAAGGAGAGATCACAGAGTTGTCCAAGGAGATTGCAAGATCTTGATGTGGGGATGAGTCAGCTGGGATGAACAGCAATTCAGTCTTGCTGGGATTAAGCTTCAGCTGGTGAAGTGCCATCCATGAGGAGATACTTGCCAGACATGCAGAGATCTGTGCAGAAACCTCAGAGTCTGAGGGAGGAAGAGAGAGAACAAGTTGAGTATCATCTGCATAGCAGTGGTATGAGAACCCATGTGAGGATATGACATCACCGAAAGACCTAGTATATAGAGAGAACAGAAGTGGACCAAGAACTGAGCCCTGGGGAATGCCATTGTAGTCAGCATGGAGAAGATGTGGAGGTATGTCATGCATATATAGCATATTTGACAATAAAGCTGACTTTGATCCCCTCCATGTAAATTGATATGTGCAATCTTTGAGGTAGGAAGCAAACCATTGCCATGTTGAACCACAAATTCCTAGACTCCTGAGGATGGACTTGCGGTTGACCATGTCAAATGCTGCTGAAATGTCGAGGAAGATGAGGACTGATGACTGCTGATCTTGCAGCATGTAGCTTCACTGTGACAGCCAAGAGTGCAGTCTCTGTGGAATGTACCACTTTGAAGTCTGATTAATTAGGGTCCAGGAGGGTATTCTGCAAAAGATAGAAAGATATTTGGTTATAAATAGTGCGTTCAAGAAGGTCTGTAGTTGCTGATGTCTGATGGATCCAGAGAGGGTTTCTTAAAGATGGGTAGAATCCTGGCTCTTTTGAACTGTCACGCCCACACCTGATTCGTGCCCCGACTCTCACGCCCACTGTTTCCATTCTCCAGAACGTTAATGATTATCACCTGCACCTCGTTTACCTGCACTAATTAGGTTCCCTTTATAACCTCCTGTAGCACTTTTTAGTTAGTCTTTCTAGCCTCGTTGGAGCTGTGAGTTGTCTAAGCTACTCCTTCTTGCGATTTTGTACTCCGGATTACTTACCCATTGAAGTAGTGCAGGTCAGATTCCCTCTCCTGTATTCAGCTGTCCCGTCTCCTCATCTTCTGCAGCCTTCAATCTCCATCAAAACTTTCCCCCGCTTCCTGGTTCTGAATATCTCCTTCATGTTTGTTTTTGTTAGCCCCTCGTGGCTTGTTTACTTTCTCCATTTAATTTGTTGTGTTTTCTGTGGCTCTCTGAGCCCGTTTGAATTCTGTATTAATAAATTTAAGTTCTACCTGTTAAACCCTTGTCTCTGGGAGTCTGACGTAACATGAACGCTGTTGGTACATGACCAGAGTTATTGATGATAGTGAATGTAAAGGGGAGAAGGTCTTGAGAGATACTCTGGAGTATTGTGGAAGAGATTGGATCCAGTGAGCAGGTGGTAGGATTGCATGATGAGATGACTTGCTGGATGTCTTCAGTTGTGAGATTGGAAA
>JAQMYF010000021.1:15404642-15415007 GCA_030014195.1 Neosilurus mollespiculum
GCGTACGCCAGCCATGAAGTTGGCGTGAGGCACCGCACATTTCCACGGACATTTCACTCTTGATACATCTGAACTTTTCCGTGGGAAAGGGCGTACGCAACATTTTTGTGCGTACGCACCCTTTGTACATGAGGCCCCTGGTCACCAAAGGCAGAATAATCACTGAACAGCCATTTCAAATGCATGAAATGAAATCTGCATGGCAATATGATTGGTTTAGGTATTTGTTCTCTTTTCCTTTTTTCACTTTCCTTTTCTGACAACACTTCACAGCACTTAGCTAGCTTGCAAACTTTCTTGAGTCATGAGTGTCCAGCTGATTATTTGAAATAGGCTGCTGCCACCTAGTGGAAAGGTGAGGAATTATATTTTATGGTAATCGTTGATGCAAAGAATGTATGATAATCATATTCTTTAAAAGCTTTCACGGGCCACGTGAAATGAGTTAGCAAGCCGGCTGTTTGGCACACGTGCTATAATGTCTATAATTTGTTGCATTATTAAAGTTTTTAGAGATATTCTAAAAATTGAGAACACAAACATTGGTGCAATATGATTATTTGAAATTTTTTAGCACAAATCTGACTTGTAAAAATGTTATATATTAAATATTTTACACTATGTGGAATACAGTAAAGAAAATCATGTATACAAGCAAATTTGCTGCAGTTTTAAGTGGCTTTGCCCCCTTGCACCCAAATGGGGGCTTCGCCACTCAATCCCAGTAGGAATCTTGGCATCCCCCATACCCCCCGGCCACTTTCAGTATTTTTTCAAAACCCCACTTTGCCTGTTTTTCTTATTGATGACTTTCTGGCAGAGGGAAGCAGATTTCAGTCAGGAATTTGCCCCATCTGTATCCTATATCCCTCTGTTTTGACAAGTGCCCAAGTCCCTGTTGCAGAGAATCACCCCCAATGCTTTATTGTAGGTTGAGGCCAAATAGATTAATTTTGGTCTCTACTGAGCACAACACCCTTTTCCCATTTGGCATCAAAATCTAAATCGAGACTAGATGTAACTTTTTCTGAGAAGTAGCTTTTTGTTTTTTGCGACCCACCCATAAAAGCCAGATTTTTAGAACATTTTATTATAAATAAAATATATTATTTTATTATATGATATTTTTGTCACATGCATACAATGACCATTCTTTGCCAAAAATTCCTTTAAATGCTCCAAGTTGCCATAGGCATCTTGGTAGCCTTTGTGACCAGTTTCATCCTTGCTTTCCCATACAGTTTGGAGGGACAACCTGATCCGGGAATTTTCCTATTAGTACCATGCACTTTTCACTTCTTGATTATGGACAACCCTATGCTCCTAAGCATTGATAACAGTTGCATTGAGTAAAAGCAGCTGGCAGAAATAATTTTGTGTCTTTATTTCAGGCTGCAAAGAAAATAAATGTGAATGTTTGAAGGGGGGATTCTTTTCTATACCTACTGTAATCCAACTTAGTTAAGAGGTCGGTAGTAGTTTATGTTGATTGAACCAGTATTTGATAGATTATCAGAATAATGCTTAGTTGAAGCCCTAAAAAAGTTTACTATTATGTAGATATTTATGACCTTTAGTCATGTCCTAAATTTTTTAGATATATACTTATGTGTACTGAGTGTACTTCTATAAATTAGCTTAAATATTTAGGATAACAAACATTTCTCAAATTCATCGATATCAGGCATAAGGCTAATGAAGAAATGCTCACATTCCAAGTCATTTTTTTGAAATAAAAATGCTGTTTATGTAATACAGTAGATTTGTTTTTTCATTGCAGATCTGGAACTGTGTGCTTAGATGTGATAAATCAGACATGGACTGCTCTTTATGGTATGTATGAATTTGTGTGTGTGCGCGTGTGAAATAAATGGAAGTGTTGTGGTTGTGAATTAAGGCAGGGCAGTGTTAATGATGGTTCTGTATAGAATTTTGATGAAGAGGGTGGGGGAGATGACACGGTGATATATTCACTATGCACTTATGGAGACACAGCACTATGCTGGATCTCTGTTTGCGCTCTCTCGTTCTCTCTCTCTGTCTTTATCTCTTGATCAGCTTTGCTGTAAGCACACAAGACACACATGTAAGTAAACTGCCAAAAAGTAGTCACAAGTGAGATTGTTACCTGTCACATGGTACCTGCTACTTCTTCCAGACTTCTATGCTGATGCACAGCTGACACCCCACTGCCCCATACTTCCACTGCCTGAATCAGTCCAGCATGTACAGCAAGGGACATGACCATTGAATGAATTAAGGTCTCTGGGAAAATTCGCTAGGGGAATCTCACTAAAAGTGGAGTGTCTGAGCCCCCTCCATCTTGTGTGTCTCCATGTTCCGTGGTATGGCCAACCTGCTTCAGGATGGTCTGTTTCGAATCAAGGTTAATGGTGGGTAGCAGGTGAGCCACTCTTCTAAAGTGTGCACCACCCTCTTCAAGTTCATCCAACCCTGGCCTCTGTGGCTCACGTGAACAAGTCAGTGAAGGCATTGGGGTCATCCTAGACAGGGTGATGTGGTTTGCACCCTTGTCTTCCCCAGGTGCTGCTGCAAGGGTGCTCAATGAGTAGATCCAGCTTTGGAGCACCTGCCGATCCTCCTGCTGGGCCTTGGGTAGTGCCTTTTTTAAGCTGTATTCCTGCTCAACATGCATGATGATGAATGCTTGGTGCTGCGTTTGATGGATGAATTCAAGAAGGAGCAAAGAATCCATGATAGTGTTTCACCATAGTCTCCTGATATTTGTTGAAATTATCACACTTTAGGGATTTGAGAAACTAAAACAGCATAGACAGGAGGGATAGCTCAACTGTCATTTAATAATTTTTACATTGCACAGCATGATTTTTAATTGCTTTGATTTGAAATTTCACTGTAACATAAACATGCTTTCTCTCTGGTTACTGGCTTCTTTGGAGAGGTTATGTGCTCATAACCCCTATGTTAGATAGGGGTTTGATAGGGGTTATGTGCTCATATAGTGGTAGAGGTTGGCCATCCTAGTAATATTATCTACATGAGCTTCAAATGAAAGACTGGGGTCAATAATTACACTAAGGTATTTTACTTTTGCTTATGAGGAAACTGAAAGACCATCAATGGCTACTATGTATTCAGAAAGCTTATGTCTAGCTGCCTGTGTTCTGAGCACAATTACCTCCGTCTTATTAGAGCGTAATAAGAGGAAGTTAATAATCATCTAATGTTTTTTGCCCATTCCTCAACTTTATTAAGTTGGTGTCTCGAGTCTGGCTTTGCCAAAATATACAGTACTGCTGCATGTCGTCAGTGTAGAAGTGGAAGTTATCATATTTACAAATCATATTTTTTTTTAAAGGAAACATGTATGTACAAGCAGAGGACCTACAACAGTAACTTATGGAATGACAAACTTAACATTAGTGTATACACAGAAGCTACCATTTACAATTATAAAACAATGACAATCAGTTAAATCAGACATAAACCAGAAAAGGGCCATTCCATTAACTTTAATAACATTTCTAGTCTGTCCAGAACAATGGTATGATTTCAAAAAATTCACTAGGGTCAAGTTTCAGGGAGTTACCAAGGAGACACAGCCCTGATCAGAGGCCAGTAGCAAGTAATTTACCACCTTAACGAGTGCTGTCTTTGTGCTATGATGAGGCCTAAATACTGACTATTACATTTCATGAATGTTATTTCTACATAGATAGGAACATCGCTGCTGTGCTACAGATTTTTCAAAGATCTTGAAAATAAAGGGGAGATTTGATATTGGTCTATAGTTGGACAACTGACAGGTGTTGATGTAAGGTTTTTTTAATCAGAGGTTTGACCTTCTAGATTCAAGGATTCAGGTACATAACCAGTAAAAATGGAAGAATTAAGTACATTTAATAAAGGTTTGAGGTAATTTGATGTAGCATTATATTCTTACACAAACTCAGGGACGATTCTCACTACCATTTATTTTGTTTGTTTTTAACCCTTACAGACCTCACCAATATATTTGAGTCATTTTTGCCACAGCTCCTTGCATACCCCAATCCCATTGACCCCCTGAATGGAGACGCTGCAGCCATGTACTTGCACCGGCCAGAAGAGTACAAACAGAAAATAAAAGGTAAGTAAGAGCAATATTGAGTGTTGTAAAAGTCCACTTAGCAATATTGCATTATCCCATTATTATACACCATTAGCCTAGCCATTATTCATATTTAAGACATAAAATTTTACTACGTGAAGAATACGTAATTTTTTTTAAACATTTATATAATAACTTCAATCTTCAAGAAATATTAAATAAAAGCACAATTGCACTTTTCTTACTGCTCATACCATCATTAGCCACTTTTTCATGCACACAGAACAACCATTTCTTCTTCAATCTGAAAATGCTTAATAAATCAGTATTTGGTGCATTGACTTATTTTTATTCCTGATTGAACCATTTAGTGGCATTGGTGTTTTTGACATTTTTACAGGTCATTCCTTTATAGAGTAAATAAAGTGTTTCCAGGACGCAAAACTGTTCAGCTCTGCACACACCTTGTTACAACCAAACTGTTTTGCATAATGACACATGAGATACGACAAGATACACGTGAGATACGAGATACATGTGCACAAGAAAAGCAGATCCAAGCAATTTTTATTAGTATTTATTCTAGTAGCATGAGTGTGACAATTTAAAATGGATTATTTTATTCATTAATTAATTTTCTGAACTGCCCAATCCAAAGTAGGGTCGTGGGGAGGCTGGTACCCATCTCAGACAACTTTGGGCGAGGGCAAAGTACACCCTGGACAGCTCGCAAGGCCATTGCAGGCAGAAACACGCTGACGGCTAGGCAGCCTACTCTTGACAAAAATCAGCAATGGTTATTTTACATGCCTCTCACCATAGACAGTGAGAGACATGGCCGGCCTTTGATAACCCAGTTAGCTGTACTGGGGGGACCATCCCATTGATACACATTTATGTAATAACCAAAGCACAGAAGTTAAAGCACACAAAAACACAAAAAATAAAAAGTAGGAAAATAACATAAGTACTCCTGTGATTTGAAAATGTTTGTTGCAATACCAGAATTTATAAAAGAGCATTAAACAGTCTGATGGTGTTTGGTATGAAGGACCTGCGAAAGCGCTCCTTTGTGCACCTTGGATGTCTGAGTCTGTTACTGAAGGAGCTTCTTAAGGCCCCCACAGACTGATGCAAAAGGTGGGAGGTGTTATCCATGATGCTGGACAGTTTGGCCAAAGCCCTCCTTTCCCCGATCACCTCGATGGAGTCCAGGGGGCAGCCACAGACTGAGCTGGCTCTTTTAATCAGTCTGTTGAGCCTCTTCTTGTCCCGTTCAGAACACCCCCCTCCCCAACAGACCACTGCATAGGAGACTGCATTATCCCTGGTACAGCAGCTCACGTACTGGTGGAAGTTGGGGAGAGTGGCAAACAGGGAAGCGTGGTTAAAATCCCCGGTGATGAGGAGAAATTATATCTTTATTAAAGGAGCCACGCTACTCTTTTAACAAAAGCAATTTTTATAGCAATATCTGTCGTACCGACCTTAGGTAGTGCCCATATCCATATTACCTTTTTACCCGTGTTACGCCATTTTACTCATGGATTATATTGGTTTTAACAGATGTGTAATCAAATATAGGCAGCCCACCTACCCCAGCCCTGCCTATAAGTGGCACTCTGTTAACCTGTGATAAATATATATAAAATAAAATATATTAAAATATATTTTAAATATATACTGATCCAGACTCTTCATTTGCATGAATTTATTGGAGCCTTTACACACTTAAGGCAGGTTTTTTGGGTGGTTAATTTTGGAAGTTGATATATTTTTTCAGAACTGTGTTTTTGTTTGTTTGTTTGTTTTTGAGTACTTTCACAAAGAACAAAAATAATACACAATGATATTTTTTCCTGTGGAATCTTGTCCACACATTGCATTTTCTAACTGCAGTTTTGTGTTGTGTCTGGTGTGCAAAGGCCTCAACACATTTTTCTTGCCATCTGCCTTAAAGTTTGTCCCACCACTTGCACCACTTGATATACCCCACAGCAGGCACTACTGAATATATCAGTTGACATGTCCATGGTAAAGGGGTGTGAACCCAGGCAGCAGAGAAAAGTGTTCTTTAGTGTTACTAATGGTTATTTTACTGTTTTTGTCTCCCTTCATGCAGAATACATTCAGAAATATGCAACAGAGGAGGCTCTGAAGGAGCAGGAGGAGGGTGCGGGTGACTCTTCATCAGAAAGCTCTATGTCTGATTTCTCGGAAGATGAGGCACAGGATATGGAGTTGTAGTGAACCTGCACCTCTTGTTTATTCCAGAGACTATAATTTCCTAAACATGATACGCAGACTATAAAACTCATATTTAAACAAGACAATTTTTATATTATTATTATTATTATTATTATTATTATTATTAAAATTGGAATTTTTATGGCTATACAATTGATAAGGGTAACCGTCTTTATGTGACATCCCCACCCCGAAACCACACATGCATCATCACCATCCTGACAATGTCTTTATAGTCCTTCTTCAGGAGTTCTATTAGGTACATTATGCCCATTTTGCAAAGTCTGTTCAGATTAGAGAAAAAAAAAAAAGGCAGATATCGGTGATGCACAACATTTTGAAATTACAACCATGTATCAAATATCAGAACAATATTTGCAGGAACAGTGGAAAAGTAGTACCAGAGCCTACACGATTCAGTACAAACTATTTATTGTTTAGCAGCACAATCTTTTGACACTGAGCACAAGTAGATAGATGGTGCATTTGTGCTGGCTGTGCAGTTTCACAAATTTGGTCATACTAAATGTAGGGTTTTAACAGTATAGGCATATAAATATTTAGCTATTCATTTAAATGGTGTGCATTAAGACTGGACAAGTTGTTTCTAATAGCGGGAGGGGTGCGTTTATACATCCGAGACAACTTCTGATTATCACCAAAAATTAATCTAAATTACAGTCCACTGTCCAATCTCCAGAAGCAGTGTCTTCAGTAGGTCAGTTTGGTTGGATGTGTTTGGTTGGCATATTGTCATCTTTCTTTTAATTACTTCTCGACTTGGTTTTTGTTTTTGTTCACTCCTGATTTCAGTCATTTAAAAGATTTGGAATTAAAAAGATAACTGCACCTTGAATCTCTAGTGACTTTTTTTTTTTATATTTACATGTTTTATTCCCTATTTTCATGATATATTTATGTTAGCTGAACCCCCCCCCCCCCCCCGCTTTCCACCTGCTGGGTCATACTGTGCATGTATTCCAGTGCACAGAGAGCTCAGTTTGCTGTATCCAGGAAAAAGTTAAAGGAAAACAGAGTAGTAATTTGTTAACACTTGAATATGCAGCCCTAATAATTTTATTGCCAAAAGTAAAATAAAGTGGTGGTCTTTATTTGCTTGTTTCTTCTTTTGAAGGGTGTGCACCCCAGTACATGGGCTGGCTTCTGATTAAAAGCTTGTTCGTTGATATTGCGGAGTCCATTTAATGAAATACTGTACAGCTGTACAGGATTTAGCTTATGTGTGTATAATGCTCTTTATGACAGTGATGTTCTTTATTTCAGTAGTGCTGATTGAGTGCACTAAAACAAAAATCACACATAGATGCTAGGCTGTAGGGTTTGGGTTTGTTTTTTGTTTGTTTTTTTAATCAGACTCTGCAAGTGATCAGCTATGAACAGTTGTCATGACTGAAATGATTAAGAGAAACTTCCCTTAAACACACAATATTCTAATAAAATATAGAGCATGATAACCCTTTTTTCTTTGTTTTATTCATAGTCCCATATGTATCTGCTGTTTCTGTTTTCCTCACCCTCATTTTCCAGTACATTCTGTAAAGTAAGCGATGATGGTAAACCTTTGTGTTGGATGTTACTGGTTTAGGAAAAAACAAAACTAAAAGATGGAACGGAAGGAAAACAGACAAAAAGGCTTATGAAAGAACGGCTGTTGTAAAAACATAAAATGTGTTTTATGTGCAGAAGTAGAAACTTATCAAAAACAGAAAAAAAACCCCATTTAGATTCTGTAAAGTTCATGTAGGCTGAGATAGCCTAGAAAATAGTGATGTACTGATCATCCAGAGACTCACTTTTGATTTTACTACTGGTCCATTTTTGGTTTCAGTTTAATTTTTCCTGAAAATCAGATTTGAGAAACTTCTCTGTGAAATTGTGAATTGTAATATTAGCCCATAAGTGTAATAAATCACTGAAGTATTTTAGTTTGTTTGTTTGTTTGTTTATCTATTTTTAAGTAAAATGATTTTCTCTTAATGCAGCATTGCGTTAAATGAAGATGCTGACATGATGCTAGGACATGTTCATGCAGAGCTAAAATGTATTTTTTTTTTTAAATATTGCCTTAGTTTAGAAGTGATGTTTTGGTTACACAGTTTGCAAACATGCATGGTTGGTTTTCAGGATTGCTTTTGTGGCTGTGTGTGTGTGTGCGTGCATGCACACAGTACAACTTCAATGCCTCCGAAATCTATTTTAAACCCAGACACAAACAATGGCAGGGCTTTTGTTGGCTTTAATTTTTATTAAGTGTCAAGACGCCAATAACCTGACATGTTTGTGTGCTTCCAATGTTAGTCTAATTATAAAGTACTCCGAACCTTCAGTGATATTACTATTATTGTATATTTTTGTCTAGTTGATGAAATAAACACTTAATTGTTCAGGGTTACAGGAAACCACACCACGAGCATTCATTTTTAAAAGTCATGTGCATGCACACCTTCATTTTTTGTCAAAGAGCGAGCGCTGCTCTCAGCAGCTGTGGAGTGCCACAGGGTTTTGTTTTAATGACATTAAATGCTGTTATGGGACAGTCGATTTAAGGTGTAGACACAACTGATGGTGGTTTAAACTTAAATTGGTTGAACCTGTGTGTGTGTGTGTGTGTGTGTGTGTGTGTGTGTGTGTGCGCGCGCGCGCCATGGTAGTTATGAAATAAATCGGCCTATCAGTCCAAATAAATCCAACATGCATTTTAATGTACTACTTTGTTTCTTCTTATACCTTTGATGAACTGGTAAATGTGTTTGAATGTCTAAAATAGTACCCAATATTTTAATTAACAATATATTTAAACACAAGCTCTGTGTGATTTATTACTTTCGAATCCTGTGCACCTGACCTGCTTTGATTTAAGCCCACTTTCAAACTTGGTCTTTACGTCAATATCAGATATTATTTACTGACTGTTTTTAATGAATGCAATTAATGTTGAAGTACTTTACAGCTTTTTATTTAATTTCTCACTGTTTTAATTTTTTATTATGTTCTTAGCATTGTCAAGTGGGCATGCCTGTCATAGAGTGTTCCCTATCTATAGAACGATAACATCCTAAAAGGCTGTGTACAATAAACTGTAATAACCTTTTGTAATAAAATATTAAATACACATTTCAGGTATTTTCTTCGGTGTATCAAAATGTGTACCTTACTGTGCAGACTGATTATTCAGATTTTGGTTCTCTCTCTCTCTCTCTCTCTCTCTCTCCAGACACATAAGAGTCTCAGTACTGAGACATCAGTTATGGACTACAGTCCAGCATGCACATTATATAGTGTAAGATGTTAATCATACACTTATTATAGTTGCCTTGATCAAATTATAAGTGAGGCCGGTGGTGTAGTGGTTAGGGTGCTTTGCTCATGATCAGGAGGTTGTGTGTTCGAATCCTCATTAGACCCCCACTGTGCTAAGACCCTTGGGCAAGGTCTTAACCACAAGAGTGCTTCTGTCCACCCTGCAGTGTAAATGGGTACCAGTAAAAATTACTGGGAAGGTAACCTGCGTTGGACTAGTGTCCCATCCAGGAGGAGTTGAACTCTGTGTCACTTCACACTACAGAAACGGGATAAGCTCTGGCCTGAGGAGCCACTAGGCTCGGGTGTAAAAGCCCAACAGACTTGATTATAGTTGTTCTTCCTTTTTCACAGTACTGATGCACTACATAGCAAATCAAATGGGAAATACCTGCCCATGGGGACTAGCAAAAGAAATGGTTTAGCATCAATTTCAGTTTAAAATGCAGTTTTAATTACCTCATACCCTGGCAAAAAACCCAAACCGCGTAATCCTACTAGAGTTGCTGGGGGCTGGAGTCTACATCAACTGACAATAGATGAAGGTGGGGTACCCTGTACACCCAGTTTGCCAGACCATTACAGGGCAAAACACAACCATTCACACTTATATTCACACCTACGTGCAATTTGGAACAGTCAATTAGCCTTTTTTTTTTGTCTTGTCCAGCATCACAGCAAGCAGAATGGCAGTCTGGTTGCCGCATTGCGCTGTACAATTTTGC
>JAQMYF010000021.1:15420594-15437828 GCA_030014195.1 Neosilurus mollespiculum
TACTTTTAACCTATAAAGCACTTAATGGTCTTGCACCACATTATCTTAGCGAACTTCTTGTTGTTTATGATCCAGCTTGCCCACTTAGATCAAAAGGTACAGGCTGTTTAGTGATACCTCGAATACTGAGGACTACTGCAGGGTGTAGAGCTTTCTCTTACAAAGACCCACAGTTATGGAATAACCTTCCAGTTAATGTTCCGGACTCAGACACAGTCTCTGTTTTTAAGACTAGGCTGAAAACTTGTTTAATCAAGCATTTTGTTAATAGGCTTTTATTAGGTAAAGGAGCAGATCTGGGGGTTCTCAAGCATAAAGAGTTCTGGTAAACTGTGATGTTGAGACACTGTCGCTCCCTCACTCTACATGCTCACCCAGGTCCATTGACAGTGGATTGGCTGTTGCCTAAAGTTACAGGGTGCCCTCACGTCTGCTTTCCTTCTGGTTTCTCTTTTTAATTATGCTGCCATAGTTAGTCATTCCGGAGTCCCTGCTTGCACCAAGCACTAATAAACCTCTTTTACCATTACACTTTTATGAGCATACCTAACAAAATCTCTTTCTTCCCCCTCTCTCTCTCTGTGTTTTTGCTGAGATACACATGCTACTGCTTGGATGCCAGTGATCCTGATCCTCGTGATCCTTCTGCTTTCTGAGTCCTGTGGTCTGTCCTGGTGTGCTGATGATGGCTTGAGTTCTCATCTTAGAAGCACCTCGCTCCTGTTGATGAAGATCGATATGGGCTTTGATCTGCACTCAGCGGCTGTGAAGACGACTTTTCACTGCTGGTGATGTATACTCTTTTGCTACAATTATTTTGGACTTACAGTTGTGGTATAACCAACTGGACTACATGTTGGACTGTAATGAAGTTTTCTTATATGGTTTGTATTTTTACGGTTTCACCCAAATGAGGATGGGTTTCCCTTTTGAGCCTGGTTCCTCTCAAGGTTTCTTCCTCGTGTCAACTGAGGGAGTTTTTCCTTGCCACTGTCGCCATGGGCTTGCTCATTAGGGATGTGTAGGGGGTTGTAGAAAAATGTTTAAATTCTTCCACTTTTGCTATGTAAAGCTGCTTTGCAACAATGTCAATTGTAAAAAGCGCTATACAAATAAAACTGAATTGAAAATTGAATTGAATGTGGATTTTGCCACAAGAGCTGAGAATACAATTGATCTGTTTTACAGTAACATCAAAGAGGTGTTCAAGGCAGCACCCCACCCCCACCTTGGCTCCTCAGTCTATCTCTCTGTGATGCTAAGTCCTGCATACAATCCTCTACTGATCAGGAAAAAGCCTACTGTGAAGCAGGAGAGGGTTTGGCCCGCAGGAGCCATGGAAGCATTGCAGGACTGTTTCGAGCACACAGACTGGGACATGTTTAAGCCAGCTGCAAAGGACATCCAGTAGTATGCTGAGTCTGTATCTGGGTACATCCAGAAATGCATGGAGGATGTTAGTGTGGTCAACAATATCTACACATGGGCCAATGAGAAACCCTGGATGACCAGTGCGGTATGTGCAAGGCTGAAAACACGGAACAATGCTTTTGAGTCCAGTGACATTGAAATAAGCCAGAGTCAACCTGAACTGGGTTCTTAGATTGGCAAAGCACACTCATGCTCAAAAACTGCAGGACTTTTTCAATGACCCCACAAACCCTAGACAAATGTGGCAGGGCATCCAAGCTATTACTGATTACATGGTCCCACCCCCTCCTGTGAGAATAACATCAGCTCAGATGAGCAGTCACTTTGCCTGGACCCAATTGATGTCCAGAGAACCCTGAGGAAGGTTAACGCCTAGAAAGCAGCTGGTCCCAACAACATACCAGGAAAGATGCTCAAGGAATGTGCTGACCAGCTGCCTGGGGTTCTCACAGACATTTTCAACACCTTGCATTTTGCACCAGGCTGTGGTACCATCCTGTTTCAAGACTGCCATAATTATACCGGTACCCAAAAAAACCACAACCTCCTCTCTCAATGATTACTGCCCAGTAGCACTCACACATATCATAATGAAGTGCTTTGAGAGGCGGGTAAAAGATCACATTGTTTCCAGTCCCCCCCACTACATTAGACCCGTACCAGTTTGCTTATTGTCCCAACCACTCCACAGAGGACACCATCTCCTCTGCACTCTACACAAACAGACTGATCAGTGCATGCAGGCAGGGGAAAATGTCTCCAATGTCATCTCCCTGAGCACTGGTTTCCCCCAGGGTACTGAGTCTGCAGCTGTTCACATTGATGACCCATGACTGCTGCGCCAGGTTCACCACTAACCACATCATAAAGCTTGCAGACGACATGACAATAGTGGGCCTCATCAGTAACAACAATGAACAGGCCTACAGAGAGGAGGTGAAATATATAGCGGACTGGTGTGAAACTAACAACTTGATCCTGAATGTCTCAAAAACAAAAAAGATCGTTGTGGATTTCAGGAAGAACCAACCCAGCCACACTCCTCTCACCATCAACAACTCAGCAGTGGAGATTCCCAGCAGCACCAGGTTCCTGGGGGTGCAATTACCAGACTGTTTGAACTTGTCAAAACACTGTTACACAGCAGAGTATGCACTTTCTGCACCAGATGAGGAGAGTGCACCTACCCACTCCCATTCTCACCACCTTCTTCAGAGGAAATATAGAGAGCATACTGACCAGCTGCATCTCATTCTGGTCAGGGGCCTGTAGTGCCTCTGACTGGAAGTCCCTACAGAGGGTGGTGAGGACAGCAGAGAAAATCGTTAGAACCTCACTTTCTCCCCTTTAGGACATTACAAAGAAACACTGTCTGACCAGGGCTCAAAACATCACCAGAGACCCCCCTCCCACCCCCACCATGGACTGTTCTCACTGCTGGCCAATGGAAGGAGATTCTGCAGCCTACAGAGCAGAACAGCCAGGCTCAGCAATAGTTTCTTGCATGCCTTAAGACTGCAGAATGCATCAAACTATTCCTCCCTCACACCCCTAATAAGGACTGCACCACTAATGACCTCTATGCCATATTACTTTGCAATATTATACTGCAACTAGACTGTACATTATATTTATCTTTTATTATATTTATATCTGTGCCATATTACTAGACTGAAATATATTTATCCTTCAATATGCTTATCTCTGTGCCATATATTTATCTTTCATGCAAACATTTTATATGTATATTAATACATTTTTATTTTATAAATATTTTTCCTATTATTCCTGCTGTGCTCTGAGCCATGGCATCAAAATCTCATTTTGATGTAAATCTAAAAAACAAATAGTCTGTCTAATGTCTAAATGCCATGAAAAAAAAAAAAACATAAACTTGACTTAGAATGGTGATGGAATAATTTTAAGTGGTATGGTGGTTTGTGTATGAGAGAAGAACAAGCTGATAGTGTTTACATAAATCGCTTAAAAATTGATAATTTTGATAAACTGTGATACAGGTGTTAACTTGCAGAAAAGCAGCCAGCAATTATACTGGGGCTCTTGTTGACATATTTTAACCTAATTAAAATCACTGCAGAATACAGTTTAATCATATATCTGGTTATGTCAACACTAACTAACTGGAAGTTGAATGAAATGAAACTAACAATCAGGAGTAAAAGTCAGACAACTATGTAGGTTACTTCATGTTTTTCCATATTAGCAGCAATGTTCATAACTGTGCAGCAATACTTGCTTATGTGAGGCACATGAGAATTCCTAAAAATATACCTAATTTGACTTTCAAGTGTGTTTTGCCAGATTGCAGTCAGACTTTTAAAACTTTTCCCACATTTATAGACATAAATACAAATGTATGGTCAGGCCTAGATTATGTTGTCTAATTGAAATTACATGTCATGCTGACTTAGGCACTGAAAGGTGTGAACTTGAAAGCCTTTAAACAAGTAAGGAAAAAGGAATTTATACAGAAAATGCTTATGAACCTCAGTTCTTGAGAAGTGGTGGAGAGCACAATGTTAAAAAGATAGGCAGACAAACCAAAACAGCAGGCAAACTCATGGTCAAAAAACAGGCAATGGACAAAGATATCCAAGAAGTCAAAAACAGAGTATGAGACAGAGGTATCCAAAAATTACAAGAGACTAGCAAGAATGGTCAAGGAACACGCAAAAAACTACTAGGCAACAGATTAACAACTGCTGGAAAGGCACAGGAGAAAGCTAGCATGATCAGGCAATACGTGTTGGGACATGCTGGGCTTATATAGACAGACAAGTGAGACAGGCAACGGGACAGAGGTGAGCACAATAATGAGTCTGTGGAAAGCCAAAGGGCACAAACAAAAGCACGCAATACCAGAAAACAAAAAACTAACAATACCCCCCCTGTTGGCAGGGGGACTTTCTTCTTCATAAACAGATTCTGCTGCTCAGAACTGCATTTAGTTTTGATACTGCATTGTTATGATCACACAATGGAACACTCATCTTCTCCGAGTAATGTTCACGAAGAAGCAGTTGAAGTTCCGAGACTGAAGGAGAGGGCTGTGATAAGGCTGGTGCTGGAGCAGGTGGTGGGTTTTGAGAGAGTTGAAGTTGATGTACCTTTGCAGCAAGATCAGTGATGGCTGTGGACATGACTGCCATGGTTTTACAAACATCCTCCATCTGGGTTTGTTGTTTCCCCAGCATGATTCCTTGTTGCTCCAGTACAGTCTTCTACTGGTTTTAGTCTGCTGGATCCATGTTCGCCAGATTGTACTTCTCCCATTGTAAAACCAAAGGGTTTTACAATGGGAGAAGAATCCACGTGCAGACAGAAGTGGTGGAGAGCACAATATTAAATAGATAGGCAGACAATCCAAAACAGCAGGCAAACTTGTGGTCAAAAAACAGGCAAGGTTTGTTTATTTATTTATTTATTTATTTATTTATCATACATACATACATACATACATACATACATACATACATACATAAAACACTACTAGGCAAGAGATAAACAACTGCTGGAAAAGCACAGGAAAAAACTCTAGTATGATTGGGTAATGCTTGTGGGGAAATGCTGGGCTTATATAGAGTCAGGCAACGAGACACAGGTGACCACAATAATGAGTCTGTGGAAAGCCAAGGGGGACAAAAGCACATGATTCCAGAAAACAAAAATGAACTATCTGAAGTATTAACAATACCCCCCATCTTATGAATGCCTCCAGGCATCTTAAGTCAAAAAACTAGGCAAGAAATTGACAAATGCTGGAAAGGCACAGGAGAAAACTCTGGCACAATCTGGCAATGCTTGTGGGTAGTAATGGGCCGTACCGTGCAGATGCTTCGGAGCGTGTGTCGAGAAATCCTGGAAGTGTTCATTGAAGCGTGTATCAATGGTTGTATCATTTAGGGCGAGTGATGTCACTGATGAAACTTCACTGGTTCAGGAAGTGGTTCGATGCACTTTGTTTTACTGTTGCTTAGTTTGATGGAGCCTGTGAGAAAGAGAAACTTTTCCGCCCCTTTTGTGGGAACATTTTGATCTGATCTCTCCCAATAAGGTAAGTACACTTTCAGTAACATAACATGTGTTTTATGTGCAATGTACACAATTTTTTCTCTGTCATTTCTTTTATTCCAAGATGAAGGGTTTGTTGTGTGCTAAACAACTGGGGTACAACAACACCTCATCCATGCTGTGGCATTTTCGTGCTTTGCATGAAAATAATGAGGGGAATGCGACCCAGCCCAAGTGAGTAATTCAAAAATATCCACTGTAGGAACATACTTTTCCATTCCTGACATATTTCCTTATCAACTATAATAGTGAAATTAACAGAACTAATACTACATTTTAAGAATGTGTCTTTTTTCTCCCAGTTACCAAAAAGAAGGAGCTGGATGAGGCCTTGGTGTCAATTATTGTCAAAGACAACCAGCCGTTCAGCATAGTGGAGAACACAGGATTTAGGAAGTTTGTGGCAAAACTGGATCCAACCTATGTCCTCCCAACAAGAAAGGTGTGTTTGATGACATGGATGAAGCATGAGAATGTTATGATCAGACTCCCGGAGACGATGGTTTAGCGGGTAGAACATAAATATTTATTAAATAGAAATACAGACAGGCTTTGGGAGCCATGTGAAAAAACCCCACAATAAACAGAAAAAAAAAAACTAGGCACAATGGGCTAACAAACAAACACAGAGGAGAAACACTGAACCAGGAAGCAGGACAAACTCCGGAAGGAGCTTAGAAGGTGTAAGGTTTGCAGGAGATGAGGAGACGAGATTGTAGATGATAGGAGAGGGAATGGTGCAGTACTAACAGGTGAATAATAAGGAGTCTGAGTCACAAGCAGGAGACGCATAGATAAAGCGAAGCCCCAACGAGGCTAGACGGGTGACTGAGTGTAATGGGAGGTTAAATAGGGGATCTAATCAGTGCGGGGAAATGAGGTGCAGGTGATAATCATTAAAACTCAGTCGACTGGGAACGCGGTGTGTGAGAGTAGGGGCAAGAGTTCGGAGTGGACGTGGCAGAGAGTATTATTGAATTTATCAAATTGATTATTTTTTCTTCTTTTAACCTTTATTTGCTTCAGGCTGTAAAGGTTGAGGAAAAATACCAGATAGAGAAGAAGAAAGCCAAAGCTGCGGTCCAGAATGTAGCAGCAGTCAGCTTAACAGCAGATATGTGGACATCCATTAACATGGATGCCTACCTGGCTGTGACCTTCCATTATATTGATGGAAACACCTATCTCCAGTCAGCTTTACTGGGTGCAGTAAAATTCCCACAGGCACACTCAGCAGAAAAATTAGCTTGTGTGATGACATCCCTCATGGAGTAATGGGGAATAACATCCAAAATAACATGCCTAGTAGCTGCCGGTGCACCCAATATGATTGCCTGTGGTAGGGACCCGCGGCTCCGCCATGCCATCTGCATTGCCCACATTCTAAACCTCACTGTAAAAAAGGCTCTCAATCTGCCCCCAGTCCTGTCCTCAATTCATGTCAAGTCAAGAAAGCTGGTGGGATATTTCCGAAGCAGCACAACTGCAAAAGTTCACTGACGTTATTTTCACATCTGTTAATGTATTATTTGTTTTATATTTCTGCATGTCACAAGGACATGATATACTTTTTTGTCTTTAAAGAAGAAACTTACTCATGTTCAGGAGCAGATGGGGAGACCCAAACTAAAACTGCTTCAGGAGGGAGAAACCAGGTGGAACAGCACATTTCACATGCACTAGTGTCTGGTGGAGCTCAGGGAGCCTGTGGGGGCAGCTTTGGCAAGATTACAAACCGCTTTGCTGGATCCTAGCTTCAAACAAATTGGTTTCCTTAGCCAAACAAAGGCCACTGACGCTGTCAAACGACTAACATCTGAATGTAACATTGTTATAAGGTCCCAGTCATCTCCAGCTGCAGCATCAACATCACAGGATGCTGTAATTGAAAGACCTGGTAATTATTTTTGCTTTGGTTTAAGGTCAACCTGGATTAATTATGACTCTCACATACACAATCTGTTTATGCTTATGGAAACAAACTTTGGCATTATTTAGATACCAGCATAAACCACAACTGATTGCTGATGCCACAGTCGAAGTCCAGAGATATTTGGCAGAACCAAACATTCTCAGGACGGAGGACCTCCTTCAGTATTGGGAGAGGCAAAAGAGCATTTATCCCAACTTGTACAAACTTGTGCAGTTCTTGTGCACCCCTGCCTCATCTCTACCCTGCAAAAGAGTTTGTTCCAAAGCAGGAGTTGTTTTTAAAAGGAGGTATCATCTGAAACCCAGCACAGCGGACCATATTTTGTTTCAGAATATGAAAATGAATGAAGTCTTTCAGTTGCACAAGCACAATCACTGCCCTCAAGTTCACAAGCACATTCACTGCCTTGTTAAAACACTGCAACAGTTTGAAAACAATTGTCCCATCACTGAGTTATTCAAACATTGGCAAAATTATTTATTGATAAACATTTGACAAGCAATATTACATTCCATTGTATTGTCATGTTACATACCAATACTACACTAAACAAAAAAGGACCTTTTATATGAATGAATACATGAACAATACATGAAATGCATTTTCAGAATTTATTTATTTTACTATTTGACTGGCAGTCATTCCCATGGCTACACTGTTGCATGGCAGTCTTGAGTGTATTACAAATTGATTAAAATTACCTATAATATTTCTGGCTGTTTAACAGTCTTTGAAAAGCAAGGGTGTGTGTGTGTGTGTGTGTGTGTGTGTGTGTGTGTGTGAGAAACCTTGAGAAATGAACCTTTTCATGAATCATTTGGCTGGCCAGTATCAGGGCTTCAAAAAGCTTCATCTCACTTGTGAGTTGTGGGAAAATGGTGGGCTTATATAGACAGACAAGTGAGGCAGGCAACAAGACATAGGTGAGCGCAATAATGACTCTGTGGAAAGCCAAAGGGGGACAAACAAAAGAACATTGTACCTGAAAACAGAAAACTAACTATCTGAAGTACTAACAAATCTAGCTCTTATTTGAAATTTCAAGCAAAGTTTCATCCATCCTCTGTCATTCAGTTTTTGAAGATTTTCAGGAAATACATGATATAAGCCAATCACATTTGCTTTTCAATTTGAAAGAGAATGTGGTTACACTTGGGGCTTCAGAGGCTGACACAATGTGATTGATGTCCTGAAAACTGAGGATCTCTTTAGGACCTGCAACACTCAGTGATTGAAAACCGACCAGAAAAGAAAAACT
This sequence comes from Neosilurus mollespiculum, assembly GCA_030014195.1. Lineage (NCBI taxonomy): Eukaryota > Metazoa > Chordata > Actinopteri > Siluriformes > Plotosidae > Neosilurus > Neosilurus mollespiculum. Next base: position 15,429,309 of record JAQMYF010000021.1, read on the forward strand.
GTTTTCAAGAACAGCTGCAATTGTGTTTAATCAGTTCATATCTGTCTTGGTCAGAATGAAAAAGGCAAAGAGTGTTTGCTCAGTATGTACCTATTAAACAAACAATTGAATCTCTCTTTCTTTGTGAGTCAGTTCAGGAAAAATATTATATATATATATATATATATATATAATTATATAGAAGGATATTCTTCAAGATATGTTGGATGGCAGAAATATTGCAGAAAATGTGTTCTTCCAGACAGAATTGTGCTTGATTTTATATCAAGAAGCCTTTGAAGTGGAAATACTTGTAGTGTATTTAACTCTTGCAGATTTACTGCCACACAATAGATCAAGTGCTGACCACATACAACTTGTTCTTCTCTGTAAAGAACAGCACTTTAAGTATTTTGGTCAACACTTGGTTATGGGCTCCTTGTTTAGTGACCTGAAGGACCTTACACTCAGTGCTGTTACTCTGTCTGATGGAAAGGTCTACAATGGACTTTATGTGCCATTGCAGGGGACAACGTAGGCTCACATAACATAGAAGGATTTGGTGAGAATTTTAGCAGGAGTTTACACTTCTGTAGATACTGTGATACTGTGTTCAGATCCTCTTATCAAGGGCACTTAATGCACAATACAGTCTTTCAATAATCATGTTCAGAGCAGTGAAGGACAGTCCTCATCAAGTGGAGGTGTTCAATTTGACTCTGTGTTTAATGCACTCACATACTTCCATGTATGTCAACCAGGGTTACCCCCATGTCTTGGCCATGATCTTTTTGAAGGTATTATATCCTCTGATTTGGCATTGTACATTAACTATCATGTTAAAGTGGATAAACAGTTCAATTATCTTGAGTTGAATTGACAAATAAATCAGTTCAGTTATCTTGGTAAGGATGCTAACGACAAACATCCTGAGATTAATCCAGAGGTTGGAAAACTTGGTAGGCATGCTGTGAACTGGTGTTTGCTCAGAACATTGCCTGTCTTATTTGGACACAAAACACAAAATCCAAGTGACAAGGAAATATGGGAGTTGCTTTTACACTGAAGCCAAAACATCATTATGTCAGTCATTATCCAGAGCTCATTGTCCAGTTTGGCCCACTTATCCATTGTAGATATTAAGATTCAAGAGCAAACACACATATTTGAAGCAGTTTTGCCTTTCAAAGGCATCTTCTTTCCTCCAGCTATTTTTAGCTGAGAAGGGGACACAGTTTTTTTGTCTGGTGACTACAATGATGACATAAGAAATGCAGTTGCACATCATAATTTTGAGGCTGTAAACACTCTAATAGCCCATGAAATGACTGTGAAGTGTACAAAATGCATAAAGAACATGTTCTTTGTAATTAATGATGATGACAAAGGGGTGGTAATCAGAAAAATCAAAGTGGTTCTCATTCACAAGGACTCAACTGTATATTTAGTTGCTGAAAAAACGCAATGCAATGATCCTTCCTGATTTGGGTATCATCATCATCATCATCATCATCATCTTCGATTTAACATCCTTGTTAATGCCATTGGAGTAGGGGTTGGACGGGTTCTCCTGATGGTTTCAGTGTACTCTCTATAGGGTAGTATGGATTGTCTCCATCTTTTTCTGTCTTGAGCAAATGTAGGCCTTAGTCTTAAGGCCCTCAGGTCTTCCTGGATGCTGTCTCCTCATCTCTTCTTTGGGCGACCGAGCGGACAACTACCATCAACCTTGTAGTCCAGGACCTTTCTTGGCAAACTATTCATGTCCATTCACTCCAGGTGTCCAAACCACCGGAGCCTGTTACTTCTGCAGATAACTGCGATCCCAGGGATTCTGAGAAGGTTATGCAGCTCTTTTGTGGTCTTCTGTTTGCCAGCCTGGAAGAACAGATCCAACGTACCATGCTGTTGTCATTCCTGACCAGTCTGGTTGTACCCTCACTTCTCAGTGGCCAGGTCTCACTGCCATTTAAGAGGACACTACGCACTGCGGCATTGTACACACATCCTCTGGCTTTTAGGGCGATGCCGCAGTTGATCAGGATAGGAAGCAGGTCACAGAACTTCACCCAGGTTGATCTTACTCTGGCACTTGTTGCATCAAAGCAACCTCCAGACTAAATGACCATGTCTGCAAGGTAGCAGAATGTGCTTACTACCTCCATGGATTGACCTCCTAACATCACTTCTTGTATGTTGTGAGTTGCGGCAGCTGTGGTTCCATGGCAGGTCCAGCACTGGAAATCTGGGTCTGGTCTAATTCTGCCCTTCACTCCTGAGCATTTCTTGTGGACCTAGTGATTGCAGAGTTGGCAGTAGATGGAATTGCTGCCAACACTGTTGAAGCACAATGACCAATGATGGATTGAGCTTGGTGTTTTGTGTCATGGGAGCTGATTAGGACTTTGGTCTTCCCCATGTTTACCTTGAGGCCCTTTGACTCCAGGTTAGCTTTCCAGAGTGATAGCCGAACGGTGACCTTTTCCATGTTGTCTTTAGCCTTACACAGATGCAGAGAAGCTAATGTTGTGTCAATCAGGAGAATCTGCTAGATTACGACCACTTGCCTAAATACATGGTGTTCATGGCACCCCAGTGATAATTCTTCACCATTCTCTCCCTTCATTACAGAATAATGGTTAACTTAAGTGAGAAAATCATCTTGCCAAAGCTTTCAAAAAAGCTCCAGTTGGAGATAATATCCAAGCTTCAGAGCTCTGGTTTTGAGTCAAAAGAAGATTTAAAATATGCACAGCAGGAAGGCTTTGCCGATCTGTTACCTGTGATTCATCTCAGAAAACTCCTCAGTGCCTTCAAATTAGGCAATGTATGTCTAATTCACTGTGTCATTTAAATGATTATGTATCCATACTTATACTCGTATCCATTAATACTAAAATAGAGTGCAGGTGTAGAGAATTGGCATATAATTTACCCAGAAACATTCTGTGGATTGACGTGACAAGCAAATTTGACAGGAAAACAAAGGCCATTTAAGTTCTAAGTCCACATTTGGCCAGATGTCTGCAGTGACACTGATAGAGCATATTGGTAATATACCTTAAATCTTTGTTAAGCTTGTTGTTTTAGAGACCGATATGGTTACATTGGATCTCCAATCTGTTCCAACTTCTTCACCAGTAGTCACCAGTGAGTAGTTTGTCATCATTCTCTGAGTCTCCATCACTGTCATCAGTCAGACCACCTCATTCTGGCACATCACATGTTTTGGCCACTGCATTATTGTCAAGCCAGGCAGGAAACACTGATCCAAGCAGCAGACCTTACACATCTCAAGTACTTCAAATATGGCCGGAAACTGTCCAGGTCCCTTGGGAGAGAATGTCACAGGAAATAAATTCTGCAATTGTAGATGGCAGGAGACCTAAACCAGTGGAGTGATGCCAGATGGTAAGAGGACTCGCAGATGAAATGAGGAGGTATGAAGCCAATTTCCACTCACTCACAGTGCTTCACTGTGGTTCAAAATATCAGCAGACAGTATCCAAAGACTTTTGCTGACATGACACCAGATGGGAAACTTTTGGGTGGAGGTTATACATAACTTTTGATTCAAGTGAAAAACCGCACTTCAACTGTGCAGGAAGCTATGCATGCCACCGAGCTTCAAGATCCAGTTCTACAAACAAGAGGTGCCCTAGATATGGATGAACAAAATTTCAGCGAGAGCTCCGTCTAGTGGAAACTAATGAGACTGTGGAGCAGCACTGCCAAAGACTGGATGAGATTTACAGACAAGAGGGTGCAGGTGGAACTGAAAGAGCAGAGGTACAAAATCTAATGGAGCTCGCATTTTATCTACAATGCCGCCATATAAATGCACTTCCACCACGTGACATTGAAAATATGAAAAGCAAATGGCCTTTTCTTTTCATTCGGAGGTACATCTATGCCCATTTTGAGTTGCTTAAAGACATCAATGTGCTTCGTAGCTTGGAACTCAGTATGGAAAGATGTGGAACAGCCATCACAGAATACTTCAGAGGAAAACCTACCAACAAAGATGTCAAGGATGTCCTCTCTAATAGTAAAGATACAGAGATGGCACTTTGCATTGTTTAGCTGCTCATGACACACTTTGGAGAGAAGCTAACAGGGCTGGTCCTTCTTGCAGACATAAGTTTATATTCTCTTTCTTGCCATGTGTTTTAAATATTGAATGTCATATCTATTTTTACAGCAGGTAAAGGTTACTCTCACCCAGTGTTTCTGATTTTTTGTTTTTTTTCCATAATGTGGATGTCTTTGTTCCTTACAGGTGTCTGCCTCTGTAGCTGACATTGGGACAACCCTCACTCCTCCTGCAAGCCCTCGTCTGATCTCATTACATTGTTTAATATATCAGATTGGTCATTGTTTTGAGACTTTATAGATTTTTACATAAATGATGTTGCTGATGTTACTTGAAGTTTCAGGTGAAACAGGGCAAGTTAATATTAGACACAGGATGGTCACTCTGGACAGGCACGTAATATCTGTTGGCATCACACCCTCCTTTTTGACTTATTTAACTTATTTAATTAGTGAAAACTGAAACCTCAATAATCACAGACTGTGGGAGTATGATTTTATTTTGTAGCTTACCGTAACCTGTTGAAGAGATTTCTGTGTTAAAGAGCATGTGTGTGTATAAAGCAACTTGATGCGAAAAAGCAGCATGGGAACTCTTACCGTTGACTCCTCATCATATACCCGCACGAACGCGACATGCTGTCAGAAGTGGGCAGAGGTGAAGAGCTTTGTTAGATGGCCCTGGGGAAGTTTTTTTTTCTCGTGAGGCTCTACATCTGCAAGTGGCGAGATATTAGATAGCAAAGCAACGGGTCTGCAGCAAATGGTTAACAACCCTCCAGGCGTTACGTTCACGAACATTTGATTTCTCAAAACCATTTGAACGGTTCAGGCTGGCAAGTAACCATCATCTAAGCTCACAGACTAATCAAGTGAACACACTGGTGTACTGTATGGGAGATGAAGCTGCCAACATTCTGAGCGGTCAGGATTTAACCGACGCACAGAGGCAGCAATACTCTGTGGTAAAAGCTACCTTCAAAACATACTTTGTGCCTAGATTGTAATGATGCGTTAGGCAGATAGACCCAAAACCCCGACATTGGACGCATCCACTTCTACAATGAACTGGTGCTCAAGGTCGAGTATCTTCAGCACCGGCGCCGTAGTGAACAGCCTCTTCAGCTTTTGGAATGCCCCTTCCGCCTCCGGGCTCCACTGAAAAGGTACCTTGGGAGAGGTTAGTGCATGTAATGGCGCTGCCACGGAACTGAAATTGCGGATGAGCCGCATGATGCAGATGAATGATGGTAAAAATGAGCAAAGCCCAGGAACTGCTGAACCTTCCTGCAGGTCGTGAGAGGTGGCCAGTGGGAAACTGCACCAACCTTCTCTGGGTCCATCTGGACCTGGTTCGGGGAGATGATAAATCCCGGGAAGGAGACCGAGGAGGTGTGAAATTCGCACTTCTCTGCCTTGACAAACAGCTTGTTCTCCCACAAGCGACTTAGAACTTGGCAGACATGGCGTCGGTGGGTGGCAAGATCTGGGGAAAAAACAAAAATGCCATCTAAATAGACAAAAACGAAGTCATTGAGACAGTCACGTAGCACCTCATTAATGAAGCCCTGAAAGACAGCGGGGGCATTGGTCAGCCCGAACGGCATTACGACGTACTCATAGTGGCCCGTGGGAGTGTTGAAACCAGTCTTCCACTCGTCTCCCTTGCAAATCCTGACCAGGTGGTACGCGTTCCGCGTAATTAGTGAGCGAGGGAATACCTGTATGGGTGAGACTCCGCCTACCTGTGGTTTCTCTTTGGTCCGGGAACCGGCCCTCTTTGCCGGGCTCGCCCGCAATAATAACACGCTCCCTCTCTTTGGCGGCGTTGGCGTTCTTCCGGGCTTAGCCTAGCTAGGCCCAACTGCATAGGTTTCCCCAGGACAGGAGGGGGCGCTCGCGCTGCGCCTGGTGACGAGGACGACAGGAATCCGCGAAGAAACTCCGGGCGCGCGGCAGTTTCTCTGGCGGCTCGGCGGAGCTCTGCTTCTTTCTCCCGAAGCCAGTTGTCAACACGGATCACGAGATCCACTAAGTCCTCAAACTCAGCCAGAGTCTCCTGGGGCGCTAGGTAGTCCTTAATCTCGCCGCTCAGCCCGCTGATGAAGGCGTCCATAATGGCCGGGGAATTCCATCCGCTGTCGGCGGCCAGCGTTCGGAACTCTATGGCATAGTCCACTACCCTTCAGGAGCCTTGGCGCAGCCCGAGTAGGGCTCTAGATGCATCGCGAGCTGGGGAGGAGTGGTCAAACATGTGGGTGAGTGTCTCTTTGAATACTTTGGTATTATGGCATACCGCCACGCCTCGAGCCCATTCCGTGGTAGCCCAAGCCGCGGCTCTACCCGAGAGGTGGGAAATCATGAACACGACCTGTGCTTGTTCCGAAACGAAGGCGGCGGGGTCGTTATGAAAATGGAGTTCATACTCGACGAGGAAGGCGCGGCACTTTCTGGATTCACCCGCATACTTCTCCGGCGGGGCTATGCGAACGGGACAAGGCGGGGGGGTTACTGGAGGCAGGGCGGGAGCTGGCGGTGGGGAGACCGGCGTGATAGGTGGAGGTAAAACCAGACGCTTGAGGTTGGAGGTGATTTGACCTAGCTGCGAACTCAGCTGGCTCACCTGTGCCCAAATGTCCCGTTAAAAACGGTCCTGGCGGTCCACGAGTTCCTGTACTCCGGTGGCTACGGTGGCTAGCTGGGTGTCGTGGGACTTTATGAGCTGTTCCTGTGCGCTTAGGGCCAGGCTGATCGTGTCCCTGTCTGCTGGGTCCATGTCTGGCCAGATCGTAAAGTAACAATGGCATTAGGCAGATAGACCCAAAAGCAGGACAAACACAGGTATAAGCAAAAAACAAGGTTCCTTTATTTAAGGACGGAGTGAATAGCTGCTGTGACCGTGTAGGTATGGTGGGTTGGATCGTAAGCATGCGACGAGAGATGTGAACACAGTGACGGCACAAGACGATCTGGCACTGGAGCCGGATAAGCGCGGGGCTTTTATCCAGGGCTGTGATGGGGATCAGGTGGGGATGATCAGGGCGGGGCCGGCAATCACCACTCGTGTGGGAGGGAATCAGATAACCTGAACGGGGAGAGAGCAAAGAAGAACATGAGACAGGCATGACACTAGGATCTCACATAGATTTAACCAGAGAGTACAACAGGCTAATGAGACTGCAGCATCTTTGATTACTGCATTGTATACCCCAGCAGAGAACTGCAGTTACAGGGCAGTCCATGATGAACTCATTAAAGATTACCTTGTAGTGGGTTTAAGAGACACCAGTCCAGCTGAGAGGATGCAGTTGGACAGGGATTTGATGCTTGAAAAAGCAGTCAAAATGGCACATCAGTCTGAAATAATTAAAAGACAGCAAACAGACCTCAGAGGAGAAAATAAAACTGAAGTGGATGCAGTCACAAAATACGAAAAACTAAAACCATTTCCATCAAAGTCCCTGCAGCAGCCAAAGCCAGCTGGGAGGCCCATTGAAAGCATAATGGCCAGAAAGAGCCGTATTAACTGTGCATGAGAGACTGTTGCTTAAGCGCTCCAGGTTAGTCATTCCTTCAGCGATGCACAACTCTTTCCTGGGTGCATTGCATGAGGGACACCGGGGAATGACCCAGTGTAGGCCTGAGTAGTCAGTTGAATGGCCAGGCCTGAGTAGTCAGTTGAATGAGCTAGTGAGTAACTGCAGAACGTGCATCAAGGAGCGTGCCAATCCTGTAGAGCCACTAATATCTAGTGAGCTCCTCGAGAGACCATGGCAAAAAGTTGCAGCTGATTTATTCACACTTGGAAATGACAACTTGTAGTGGAATATTACTCCAGGTTTATAGAAATGGCAAAACTGGCTCCCATACATTCAGAGGATGATTCTCAAATCAATCTTTTGCAACAGAACAGTAGTAGCAGGGAAAGAAAGGGAGAGGAGAGTAAAGGACACTGCAAGATTCAATGCAAGACACCATGTGAGAAACCTCAGTCAACTCTCACCAGGACAACCAATTTGGATTACGGATACTAAGTCTCAAGGCACAATGGTGTCTTCTCTCAACTCTCTCAACTCCACATTCGTACATAGTGGACATCTCTTCAGGCACCATCAGGAGGAACCGACACCATTGTGCTCCTTTATCAGCCTCTTGCAATAAAGAGACTTAAGTATATCTCACAGCCACACAGGCAACACACACAAACACCCAAGACCAGGTTCAGGGAGTACAATCTGGGTTGTACAATCTGGGGTTGCAGACGGAGACTCCAAAGAGACACACACCCATTTCTTCACACACAGCCAATCCTACCCGAACCATGTTTGGTAGAGTGATCGTGAAACCTCACAGCCTGAACTTGTAAACAGGTATTCAATTCAATTCAATTCAATTCAGTTTTATTTGTATAGCACTTTTTACAATTGACATTGTCACAAAGCAGCTTTA
>JAQMYF010000021.1:15487035-15500463 GCA_030014195.1 Neosilurus mollespiculum
CCAGCCTCCATTGGGATGTGGTGGTAGCTCTGCCGGAGGTGGGAGTTGAAGGCCCTTCTGACAGGAGACTCCGCCAAGCGTTCCCAGGAGACCCTAACTACATGCATGGGTCTCCCATGTCTGGAGGGCAGCCTTCCCCGCCATCTAAGCCAGCTTACCACCAGGTAGTGATCGGTTGACAGCTTAGCTCCTCTCTTCACCTGAGTGTCCAGAACATGCGGCCGCAAGTCCGATGACATGACTACAAAGTCAATCATTGAACTGTGGTCTAGGGTGTCCTGGTGGCATGTGCACTTATGGACACCCTTGTGTTCGAACACAGAAGTCCAACAACGAAACACCATTCGGGTTCAGATCGGAGAGGCCGTACCTACCAATCACACCCTTCCAGGTCACATTGTCATTGCCCACATGGGCGTTGAAGTCTCCCAGGACGACGAGAGAGTCCCCAGGGGGATCGCTCTCTAGCACACCCCCTAAGGACTCCAAACGGGGTGGGTGTTCTGAACTGTTATTTGGTGCATAAGCACAAACAACAGTCAGGACCCACCCCCCCACCTGAAGGCGAAGGGAGGCTACCCTTTCGTCCACTGGAGAGAGCCGCAACATGTGGGCTCTGAGGCGGGGGCAACAAGGATGCCCACACCGGCTCGCCGCCTATCCCCATAAGCAACTCCAGAATGAAATACGGTCCAGCCACTCTCGAGAGTGGTGGTTTCAGAGCCCAAGCTATATCTTGAGGTGAGCCCAACTATATCTAGTCGGTATCTCTCAACCTCATGCACCAGCTCAGGCTCCTTCCCCGCCAGGGAGGTGACATTCCATGTCCCAAGAGCCAGAGTCAGTAGCCGAGGATCGGTCCGGCAGAACCCACACCTTCAGCTGCTACCTGGCTCACAAACTATTGCCCCTCCCACAGGTGGTGGGTCCATGGGAGGGCGGACCCACGTCTCCTCTTTGGGCTGGGCCCGGCCGAGCTCCATGGGCAGATGCCCGACCACCAGGCGCTCGCCCCTCCCCTAGGCCTGGTTCCAGGGGGGCACCCCGGTAACTCGCATCCGGGCAAGGGAAACTGTGTCCTTGTAAACCGTGCTTATTCTGGACCTTCACCTAGGACCTGTTTGCCTTGGGTGACCCTACCAGGGGCATAATGCCCCCGACAGCATAGCTCCCAGGATCATTAGGACATGCAAACCCCTCCACCATGATAAGGTGGCGATTCAAGGAGGGGGATATAATAAAGTTACCCAGAGATAGGGTTACTAGGGCAAACGAATCAAATTGTGCCGTTCCTGTGTAGCATATACTAATGAAATTTATGCAAGTTAGTTCCAGTCCACTCATTTAATTGGTCAAATGGTTTTCCAAGAGTGCCTACGTTTCTTATAACCCACTGTGATGATTCACTGTATGTATTGCTCTTCTCATCTGTCTTTACTGCATAAAATTCCACTTCAGTGTGTTAGCCACATACTCAACAGACAGAACAAACAATATTTTACAGGAGTATAATTTTGGCTAAAAATGTTAAAAATGAAAAAAAGAAAATATGCATATAAATTTGACCAAAAAACACACCTTCAATGGGAGTGTACAAATCAATGTAATGCAAACATGCTACAGCAGAGCATGGAAGTTTGTTAAACCTTCAGTTTTTTCTATGTATAGTCCAGCACTACGATGAGTAAATTGTGGATTTTATGTTGCAGAAACGAAGAGTTTAAGATGCTGAAAAATAGGAAGAAAAACATCGTATATGAGGCCACTTGGAAAAAATCCAAGATGGTGGATTTTCAAGCTATTTTTAAGATGGCTACCAGTTTCTATAAAGTTTCAGTATACAGTATATATCACATTATTCTCTATTTGTGTCATAAAAAAACGTTATGATGGTCCAATAATACCATTATTACAACAAATATAATTTTTATTTATTTAATTACAATAATAATAAATGAAAAGATCAGTTGAAAAAATGCAAAACTGGGAGCCCGTGTGGACAATCCTTCCTGAGGCATCCAGGGCAATCCGGGAACTAATTATTGTGTTTGTCAGGTGAACAAAGGGTGCAGGGGTAATTGCAAATGTGCAAAAACCAACTTGCAATGCACAGCTATATGCAAATATGGTGATGGTAACTTCAGAAATACATACTAATATATGAATTTCTGATGCTGTAAATTTTTTATTATATATCATATTTAAAAATTCTCAAGATGCATGTCAAAATTAACATTTATTCACAAAGAAATGTAGTCTGAAAAATCACAAAACTACCTATATATATATATATATATACACACACACACACACACAAAAAAAAATTCATGGAACACATGAAAATGTCATGCTTGTAGCACAAAACCTACAATTCATGTAATATAATTCACTATAATGCTGGACTAATATAGTATCCGTATAAATATGACCAACGCATCAGACCTTTAAACAACTCGTAAAGTTTATAAACCAAACCCAAACTCTACAAAAGTATTTAAAAGTATTATACTTGGTAATTTATTTATTGAGGAAAAGGATGCAGTGTTACATATCTCTATGAACCTTTTCTTCTATATCCCCTTCTGCAGCTAACTGCAACTCTTCTGATAACTGTTGATCAGTCCTGTGCAACGACTTGGAGAAATTTTTACCTGTTCGTAAAAAACAGCTTCAACTCTAGAATGTTGGTTGTTTTTCCTCACATGAACTGCTCACATAGAGTTTGTTGCCTGAAGGCCAGAACTTTGACATGCCCATTCCAAAAGATCAGCTTCATTTTTATTTAATCATTCTTTAGTAGATCAACTTCTGAATTTGGGGTCATTGTCTTGCAAAATGTCCCACTTTTTCTTGAGATTCAGTACACAGACAGATGTCCTGGTATATTTCTTTAGAAGGCACTGGTATAATTCAGAATTCATTGTTTCATCAATAATGACAAATTTTCCTGGCCCAGATGCAGTAACATAGGCTCACAACATGATTCTACCACCACCATGTTTCACATATTTAAGTACAAAGTTCAGTTTTGGTCTTATTTATCTACAGTAGTTTTAGAAATCTCCTTTCTTTGTGCCATGACACACCTCTAAACATTGATAAAAGCCTGTTGTTGTTGTTGTTTTTTAATAAAACAGAATGCCTATTCACCCAATTTTCATTTCAACTTTATATTAAGTGCTAATCCTAAAGGTTTTTGCTATTTACGGGTACATATAGATAAATATACAACCAAAATATTATATATTTGTCTCATTTACTAATTGGGTTTTCTTTATCTACTTTTATTATTTTTTGTGAAAGTCTAATAATGTTTTATGTAATTTATGCAGTATAAAGAAAAGTCTAAAGGGTTCAAAACTTTCAAGAACCACTCTTTATAATGTGTAGCTTCATCTGGATCTATTTTTGCTAACGGAGCAAAAAATTATCATGACATTTTGCCATATTGTGTCTGAAATGTCACTTACTCTATATTATTTTTTTGTTCATAGAGCTGTTGTTTAAAATTGATATTACACTTGCAGCTGTGTAGTTCTAATATAACTGTGATTATCTATGGCATAATCCTGCAGAGTTTTGAGTATAACTGCGTTTTCGTGCAGCGTTGGTATATATTTTATTTTATTTAGTTTCATCAGTCTGTCCAGAACTGCTTTTTTATAATGAGACACTCATGCAATATGCTAAAATCAATGTACTGAGAATGGCTTTGTTCACCAGACTGTCAGGAAATCCTCCTTTTTATGATGAGGCAGATGATGATGACGATGACAGTCACGACAAGAACATGTTCCGAAAAATTCTGTCAGGAGACTATGAGTTTGATTCACCTTACTGGGACGATATCTCAGATTCTGGTAAATAGACACGTGGTTCTTTGGGGGGAGCAATTAGTACAATTCAGTGGTGGGCATTAACACATTAATTTTTAATCCGTTAATCCGCTAAGTTTTTTTATTTACCCGTTAATAGGCTATTTCTATTTAAAGTTCATGTTAATTTTGTTAATTGTCCTTTAGTCCATTGATTGCCTTGACAATTTGTAATTTTGCTGGCTCCTGCTCCTTAATAAGCTTGGACTTTTCTGCATTGGCTGGTATATGTTGCCAATTGGCAGCGTCATGAGTTTTTTCAAGTTATGTTGTGCAAAATGTAAATACAGCAGATTTATGGTCTAAATTAGCAAATTCAAATTCAAATTTTATTTGTCACATAGAAATTATACACAGTACAATATGTAGTGAAATGCTTAGTACGACTGTCCAAAATGTAAAGAATAATAAGCATTTGCTAAATAAGCAAATAGGTTTATATATTATTATTATTATTATTATTATTATTATTATTATTGATGTTATTGTTGTTGTTGTTGTTATCTATACTCCAAACTCCAAACTGAGGTTTTTCATGATGTTACAAGCCAGAGAGACAACAATTGTTCTTATTGTAGAGTCTCCCTTGATTTCAAGGGGAACAAAAAAATTCTTTTTCTTTATAAAGTTATTTTGTTGATATCAAAAGTTTTACAAATATCAAAAAAATAATGTGGTAAATTAAATAGCTATCAAATTTGATATGAGCATAATTAACAATGAAAAGACAAGATTATCAAATTAACTAATTAACGATAAGTTACTTTACAACAGAATTAGTATATTAACTTTAACGTTTAGTTTAACTTTAAAAGCTACTTCCTTGATTAACCACTGAAAAAGCTAACATTTTTCATTAACTTGCCCAACATTGGTTAAACTTTCTTTCGCAGGTTCCTTAAAAAAACACAGTTAAAATTTTTTACACATTATAATTGAAGAATTCCTTAAAAACTGAGTTAAAGATGAAGTTTTTGCTTTGTTCTGTTTAAATGGTTTGCTTTGCCCTCAAAAGGATATTATTGTATTCTAGCCAAAAGTCTAGTTGCATCTTTAATGGAAGTGGATCAAGACCAAAGACTAACTGCACAGGAGGCAATCAGCCATGAGTGGTGAGAATGCTCTTTAAATACATAGAATGATGCTGTCTGAATTTTCCCAGGTTATTACAATTTGGAAATATCTGATGCCTCTCTGAATGTTTCTGCGTTTTTATACACATTTATTATTTAGGATATCTGGGAATGCTGCTTCTGACAAGAATATTAAAGATGGTGTGTGTGCTCAGATTGAGAAGAACTTTGCTAAAGCAAAATGGAAGGTAAGAAGAGTGTCGTAATTCATGTCGCCATAGTTAAATGCTTATGCAGTATAATTTTTTCTAATTTCCCCTCTTTTTGCTCATAATTTAGTATGTCTTGTCTTTAATCGTACAGAAAGCAGTCCGGGTAACCACTTTAATGAAGAGGCTCCGAGCTCCAGATCAGAGTGACTCTGGGGCCTCGAGTCCAGCTCTAGGAGCTTCAGCAGGATCAGTGACTCCAAGCAGCACACCAGTTGCTATGGCTGCAACCCCTGAACCTCCCAGCAATACCCTCGAGCTTCAGGAAATAAGAGCAGGAGAAGCCCCAGCACGGTGTAATGGAGAGATTCCTGCTCCGCTGCAGCTTGGTGTGGAGACCAGAGATGAGCAGAATGGCTAGCATGGATGTACACAAAGGCAAACACACTCACGTTAGAAAGGAACATATGGAAAATCACTGGTCACGTGAACTTAACTTTCGGAGAGCCATTTACCAGTTTACATGTCCTTCCCTGTTTATGTTTTTGAATTGTTCTAATCTACTTAAAAGCTTGTGAAAGCAGCTCCGGATTAGGAAGGGATTCTATTTAAAATGGAACATTAAGCATGTTACTTCATGTCTTTACTACAGTCTAATAATCAAGAGGACCAGTTTGTAAATAAAATAAAATTAGAAGCAGAATTGCATTTTACATCTTTTTGACATTCACAAGGCTATAGGGCAATTAGCAAAATTAATAAGCAGAAGATAAATTGCTGTTAAATGAAAGTTCCCACTACGTTAATGTAAATCTTGTATCTGAACCTAAGTTGAACGTTCCGTTGGAAGCGAGCACTTGTTGCTGTATATCTTTACTTCAGTGTTTAAGAATAAATCCAATTATGTTACTGATGTGTGTAATGCAAAACTGCTATAAAAATAATAACAGGGTTCCAGTCACATATACTAATGACTCCAATTTAATGATTTAATGTCTTTTATGCGTATTCATGAGAAATCATTATTACTGCACAGTTAAATGGTAGAGATTTGTGTTATTTCTATGCTGTACAAATGCCTTTTTGTCTGTTCATCCTGTGTATATTTTATGCCTTTCTGTGTCTTTATGGCAATTAGACATATTGGGCTTCATTTTTTCATATCAGATCTGAATGAATTTATTCATATAGCATTCACAAAGCACTTAAAAAAGAAATGTTATTCATGAAAATCCATTTGTTTCAGATAAATATTCATATTCCATGAGCTCTCCCCAGTTTGTGTAAATTTGGACCATAAAGAACTTGCATGTAAACCCTGTTAGTATAATTAGCATGAGTTTTGTACATGGTTTTTCATAATCATGCTTTTAAATAAAAAAAAAAATCAGTCATTTCATATTAATGACAAGAAAGTCATCCTAAACAAATCCAAAATTAAAGATAGAAAATAAAATAGCTAGTGATTTTGGACAAATTAAATAAATTTGACCATATAAAAAGAGGAGGAGTTATGGTCAGTGCACAGCAGATATTACAAAAATAATGATTGCAAAATGTAAATAAATAAATACATTTAAAAAAATTACACAGAGTCCAATTTTATTCATTCATTTTCTGATGCACTTAATCCTAATTAGCAGGGAGGCTGGTGCCCATCTCAGCCAACTCTAGGTGAGGGCAAAGTACACCCTGGACAGCTCGCCAGGCCATCGCAGGGCACAACGGCAATGCAGCCTACTCTTGAAGAAAATCAGCAATGTTTTTTTTAATGCCTCTCACCACAGACAGCGAGAGACATGGCTGGCCTTTGATAACCCACTTAGCTGCACTGGGCGAGAGAGTCCAGTTTAGTTTTTAAAATATTTTGCATTCTACTTCACACTTGTTTCATGCTGGTTTTGTGGCGCAATTGTCAGTAGTGTCCTGAATGAATGATAGTCGTCTAGTTGCCTAGTAATCAAAACATAATAGCCTATAAATAATTTTCTCAAGTAACACAATTTTAGTTGAAGCCGAGGAGACGTGAACACACACTCACAGGAACCAGGGAGCTTACATTTAATAACGTGTGCATCAATTGTCAGCTAATATGCTGCTCACTGTTTTTGCACGCTTGCCATTTCTGCTTGTTGTCCATAAACAGAATGGCGAGAGGCACGATCAGTCCACACAGTCCACAGTTGATGTCCACTCTGAGCAGTGTGATTGGTTGGTGTGTTTATTTACAGTGTCAGAGCGCAGAAAAATTAATTTCAGTGTGTAAAAAAAGTCGCCTTTTCACTGCATAATGTTCATGTTCTGTGCGGAGGTGTGTGACTAGTTAAACATATACATATTAACGTGCAATTAAATAATAATAATAATAATAATAATAATAATAATAAAAAAAAACAGTATGTGAAGGCCATTAAGAGTATGCCTATTGTAAGTGATGCACTGCAGTGGCTAAGCTAAATTATTGTAAGATTTAGGACACACTACACCGCTTCAGACATTTGGTCAGCATATTTTCATTTTCTGTTTCTGAGCTTTGGCTTTTATAGAGTTTTATGGAACTAAATGTAAATCACCTTTGTCATGATCATGCTTGATAATTGGGTGATTGACATTTATCAGCATACCCACGTGAGGTTGAAGGATATTAGCATTACTAAAACTTTTGTAAAGAATTGTGCAAACACATTTACTACCGTATGTCTATCTCTAATCCTACAAGTCGGCCTGTCTCTCAAAAAGAGATGATTGCTTAATTAAAAAAAAATGTGCATGTGTCCTTATTGATCTGAATGTTTTGTGATGAATCTATTCTGTACACATAAATCTGTCTTCGTGTGTATTTTCAGATTTTCTTAATTGAGTTAAAATGCCAAATTCAATCAAGCCTTTAGTAATTATGATTAGAGTTTATGACATTTTGCCAAACAGCTAAACATGCCATTAGACTTTTCAGCAGAATGTTTGTGACTATGAAAAGATCGTGCTATTAGTTCAGTAGTTAAATTTATCTTTGAACTAACTTTTTTTTTTCACTACTATTTACACTTGGATCAAATAGTCTGTACATTGATTCAGACCTGGTTTGATTGAATTTCAGCATAAATTGTATGTTCGATGTGTAGATGTGGTAAATATATGTACTGTATTTCACAGAGAAATGTATAATACGCTGAATACAGTAGTCATTGTTTAGTTAGTATAAACAACATTGGTGGGTTGTCCATTAGTGGGTTGTTAATGGATTCTGTTTATTGTGCAGTACAAATTAAGCAATATCTCTATTGCTGTGATACTGTGAAACTGCCACACTGGTGATGAAGAGGGTCACTTCCCATATTTCATACAGGTTGTTGAGCAATTAATATAATTATTTCATGATCAGGGTTCTTTCTTAGTTTTGAATGTTATTGTACTTCACAATTAGTTCCTACTTATCTTATAAAACTTTAATTTTTAACAGTTGCATATATATATATATATATATATATATATATATATATATATATATAACTTTATCACATTGCTGTGGCCATATTAACTAGTCACTAATTGAATTATTTTTATTTGTTTATATTAATTTAAATTAATTTAAAATATTTTAGACTACATTTGTGTTTATACTCTGCTCATGTATCACTGCAGTAGCTAACACACTTTGAACAGCAGCTCCACCTGTGTAGGTATCATGTCTGTATATCAACTGCATCTCTAATAAAGACATTGCTTAGGCTAAGCATTCAGTTCTATTCATTATTTAAGGTGTGTGTGTGTGTGTGTGTGTGTGTGTGTGTGTGTGAGAGAGAGAGAGAGAGAGAGAGATTTATTGCAGCAGTAGGAACTTAGGGACAGTTCCTTCATGTTTTTGATGCAAACAGACTGCAAGAGATCTAATAAATGGCATGAACTAATTTTGGATCGCTCCGTCATGCATGTACATCACGTTAGCAAGAAATCAATCTGCTTTTCATATTAGGAGTAAGTCACAGTTGCAGAAGCTCCAGTCCGAAGGAAAGTATCAGGATAAGTCAGGCTGGACTGGAGGGTGGAGAAGCAGTAGACGCATCAGGAATATGAATCAGCATCACAGCAGGTGTACATATATAGCTTGACAGACATGAGGGTGGGTACATAATGAGTCTGGGAATGTGTTAGCATTAAAAATAAACTTTAACAAAAGTATTAATGGAACACGCCCATAATACTACCAGTAACCAGATATTTACTAATGTACTGAACGGTACTCTTTAATAGTCTCACACTGTAAACAAGGTGCGACAAATGTTATGTAAGAACATTATTTAAACTCCCGCTATAATCCCGCTCTAGTACACTAGTGCCCCCTTACACACACCCACACCCACACCCACACACATCAATCCCAGAATAAAGTCAGAATAAAAAGTACTCCTGTCCCCTCCCATGAATCACACACTCATTGGCCAAACAGCTTTATTCTGTGGTCACAGTGAGGCTGGCACCTATCTCAGCTTACACCGGGTTTACATGGTACACCCCGAACATCTCACCAGACCATCGCAGGGCAAACACACAACCATTCACATTCACACCTAGGGGCAAGAACGGCCAATTAGTCTAAAGTGCATGTCTTTTGACTGTGGTAGGAAACCTTCCGATACATTACAACACGTTAGTTGAACAATTCTCAATTCAGCGTCTTATTTTGTGTCATTTTTTTTTTTTAAAGTTCGTCAACGGTAATAATAACATTGTGAGGACAGAGGTTCCTGCTACTTTTAGTGGTTCTCCTGATACTCAAAACAATTTGAAAGCCCTGAGTAAATATATTATAGACTTCTATTATAGACAGTCCCTAAAACCAGGTCTGACAGAACCCACGCCTATGGCTGCCACCCGGTTCATATTGCACCCAACCCCTATTGCCCCTCCCACAGGTGGTGGGTCCATGGGAGGGCGGACCCATGTCTCCTCTTCGTGCTGGGCCCGGCTGGGCTCCATGGGCAGATGCCCGACCACTAGGCGCTCACCTTCGAGCCCCTCCCCCAGGCCTGGCTACAGGGTGGGATCCCCGGTAACCCGCATCCAGGCAAGAGAAACTGTGTCCTTGAAAAGGGTGTCCTATAGTCACAAGCTTTGGGTGGTGACCGAAAGAACAAGATCGCGAATACAAGTGGCTGAAATGAGCTACCTTCGCAGGGTGGCGGGGCTCTCCCTTAGAGATAGGGTGAGAAGTTCAGCCATCTGGGAGGAGCTCGGAGTAGTACCACCAGTTGACGTGGCTCAGGCATCTGATTAGAATGCCTCCCGAATGCCTCCCTGGTGTGGTGTTTCCGGCATGTCCAACCGGGAAGAGACCCCGGGGTCGACCCAGAACATGCTGGAGGAACTACGTCTTTCGGCTGATCTGGGAACGCCTCGGCGTCCCCCCGGAAAAGCTGGAGGAAGTGGCTGGGGAGAGGGACTTCTGAATCTCACTGCTTAGGCTGTTGGCCCCCACGACCCGACCCCGGATCAAGCGGAAGAAGATGAATATTATAGACAGTAAATATACTATTATTATGTGATAGTATAATGATGACGTAGTATGACGCCTGTAAACATCCAAAAACAACTTGTTCTCCACGAAGCACATGGATGAAACAACTAAATACAGGAGTGGCTCTGGTCTTGGCTCTTGGCGCTTTCCGGAGCAATGCCACTAGCAATATGGCGGCGACATCGGTGCGTGTGACGTCATGTAAGCCCCACCTCTACAGGAAGTGCAGTGTTTGTTCTTGTACCTACGTTTCCGGTTGTTTTGTGAAGTGTGTCGATAACAACGCAGTGAAGGTTTGTTCAGTCTTAAATTTGGGTTATTATACGTTGTTCCGCCTTCATTTTACCTATGAAAGTTTATTTATACGTTTATTGGTAGTTCTGTGACTTCCGGATTTAGACACAGTGTTTTGCTATTCCAGTAAATGTTTATGTTTAGCTAGCTAGCATGCTGGGTAATTCCTGTTAGCTAACTCGGACGTTTAGTCATTGCTCGGTTAACTTCAAATATTTTATTTATTAATTCCCTCAATACCGAAATCTGTCCCTTATTGTATTTATTATGTTGGACTGAATTCCGTTTTGAGCCCTAGGCGCTGGTTCTTTTTCTGCGCTACATGTTTATGTTTGGCTGCTAAGCTAACGTGCGCTAGCTTCCTATTGCTGAACCAGGCTCTCCACTGAACTAGCAGGAGCTCCATTACATGAACGAGTGTTTGTGGTCTGAAATGTAAAGGTTTTGAGCGTCAGACTGTGATGTGATGCAGTGTTGTGTGTTATTTGTTCGGTTGGTGAGAGAGTTAGCATAGCTAATCACAACAACATTGAGTCATTTTGGTGTTAAAGTCAGGAAGGAGAAGCTTTCAGGATGAACAGCATGAAGTGTGTTTATTTTACTTTTGCTCCATCTCAAATCTGACACCTCTAAAGGACTATCGAAGTGAGCTGAAGAAATGTTTATCTAGGGTTAATTTAAAAAAAAAAAATGCACTCAGAGTGCAGACCTCCTCCAAGGTAGTGCAATCTCTTTACATGGGTTATAGGGAGTATGCACTGACTTCGTCGGATTGTGTTCTTTTGACCAGCACCACCATCTGGAAAATAAAAAAGGCTTCAGTAAAACCATGACATGTTTGCCAAGACAGCCTTTACCCCCAAACTGATTTAAAGTTAAAATGTCAAGCTGGTTAAATACACTTCACCCTTGATTTTCTGTACCCCTATTTCCCGGATTTTGGATTTCCTGTACAAAATCCGGCGCCGGACATTATTTGGTATTGCCGGCGAGTATGGAGAGATATCTACAGAAAATAAAGATTGTGAATAACTTTGATCCATATCAGGAACTCGCTTTAAAGAAGTGGTCAAGCATTGTGAATATAGGATGGATAAAAAAAAAGTCTCCTCATCTAATTTTTTTTTTTCTAAAAACCATGCTCAAAACCTTTGAAAATGCCTCGGACAAGGCACAGAAGGCGATTTGGTGTTGGATGGTGTGATTGCGTTTGTGAGATTGGTTTAGCTTTTCTCTAGACAATTGTTCAGAGCTTGAGTTTATTCCATGTTAAATGCAAAAGACTTGCCATCTAGGTTGGATTCTATAGCTTTAGTCACTTGACTTACATTCAGCTTTAAAAGCTTTTGGGCTTCGACTGTCACCTCATTTCTCTCTCAAGAAAAAAAAAGACGGGTGCCGTATTTAGATTTTAAAAAAGTTCTGATGAGAAACCAGGAATTTTTTTTTGTCCAGCCTTATGTGGGTTCTTTTTTAAGTTTTATTGTATTGTGATGTATTAATGTTTTATACCTTTTGCAGTATTTTGCTATAGTTAATATAATGATTTAGCGTTAAATTGCTTGCTTTCCACTGTTCTTCCGCACTTGTTTTCTTTCTCTCTGTATGTGTGTGTGTACACCTTTATGTCCTTTTACAAACAGAAAATGTCCACTGTACATGCTTGTAAACAAATAAACGTACTATGACTGACATCTCAAAGCGTTTAGAACCCCATCATCCTTCATTAGCTCACTTTGATGCAGGCAGACAGCACAGTTTACTAAAAACAAGATGCCACAGGGCCTTTTTGGAATGATTTCCGAATTTCAAATAAGTGCGCTACACATGGTCCACAGTAATAGCGCTGACTGCAGCCCTATTAAATTACTACCAGGTGCTTTTATTCGAATCTGCCCAATTCAATAGTGATATCTGTGCTGAGATGGTCTCTGTCAGTGTGCCTGTCGGTCTCCAGTTACATCTACGCAGATTCTACAGAAAATGGGTTAAAATGATCCCAGTTAGCTGTTTAGAAATGAAATCTAAAAACAATCTAATGCCATTGGTTTCCGATGTTATTTACATCATAAAAATCATTCCTACCAAATTTCAGACCTGGCCCAATCATAATATAACTGTTAAGGGGTTTTGAAATGTTGGGTATGTTGCTAATGTAATGTGGACGGAATTCATGGCATGAAATGGACAGAAACAGTCGGGCTGTCAGAAGGCTTGTTTCATAGTTTCAGTGTTAATTATTTACTGAATAGTCTGTTACATGTGGTACATACACACACAGGTACTGCAACAGCATGCAGTATTTCCCCATTTCATCAAATCTTTATCAACAAAGCACCTCCACAATCAGTATTTCCACCTTGAATGATGCGTACCAGAATCAGAAAACTTTATTGATCTCAGAGGAAATTGTGTAATGTGGGCGGGGTTACACCACAGGTTATTGACAAGAACAACAAGCC
>JAQMYF010000021.1:15509858-15532331 GCA_030014195.1 Neosilurus mollespiculum
CGCTCCCCCTCTGTCTCTCCCCCTCCCTCTCTCCCCCTCCCTACCTCTCTCTCTCCTCTCTCCCCCTGTCTCCCTCTCTCTCCTTCTCTCTCTCTCTCTCTCTCTCTCTCTCTCTCTCTCTGTGATATTGTTTTACTGATCTTTGGCCAGATCTTAAACTTAACTGTGTGATTTAAGATTAACCCCTTCAACTCCCAGGAGCTTTTATTTCTCACCCTTGTGGCTAAACACATTCCCCCTTTATGTCATTTCTGTCACCGAAAATAATTCTGGATAAAACTTGATGCAGTGTGAAAGATCTGCAGGTGGGATGTCCCAGGCTGGTTAAAATAAATTACGCATATCCACAACAGTGTGAATGAGAACAGCGTGGCTCATGAACATTTTTTCCTACCATGTCAGCTGCAGCTTGTCACTGGTGAAGTTCTCTGCCTTGAAGATTTCCTCCTGGACTGCTATGCTTTAAAGTAAAACTCTGCTAAACGTTGGACTCTTTCTAATCTTTCAGCATGTTTTTGTTCACAGTTTAGTTTTCTTCTCTCCCATGTGGATTCCTGTCATTTAATGCTGATTTTATTATGTTAAACAGGCTTGTAATGAACTGGGCTGTCTGAGAGTGGGAATAATCTAGAAAAGTCAAGTGTGTAGAAAAACAGTGTGAGAGAGGACAGTGTCCCAGGGCTCAGGCAGTGCCGATCAAGGCTTCTTTTTATGAATCTTTACGTGTTTTCCTGCCGTCTCTCGCAGTGTACAGCATTAAGAAAGTTTCATGGGGAATAAAAACTTTATTGTTCACCTCGACATGACTGTTTTTTGCTCATGGGGCATAGACCCCATGAAATTCAGTAATCATGCAAATTTATGCAAACTGTTTCAAAATAACAAAAAGTGTTTCTTCTCCTTTGTTTCTTGACCGATTCGAATTCTGTTTACTTCACCTGATAGACCTTGGTGTGCCACAATAGTGATCAGCTCTGTGCTTCCTTCTGTTCACTTCCATTCCCACAGGTCTTAACACACATTCTCCCGTTTCTTTCTTTTACCTCCAGAATTAAAATGTTTATAGAAATGTACCCATCATGTTGTCTTGAATAAATACATTCATCCAATGCAGTATGATACAAAGAAGTCGAATTCTGTGATGTGTGTCCCTATAAATATGCTGGAAATTGTGTATTTTATGTACGGGCGCTGAATGAGCACTTTATTGACGTGTTTCTTTTTTGTTTGTTTGTTTTTTGGTGAAATGGAATTTTCGCCTACAGATTTTATATATCATTATATATTATTATGCTTCGTATAAATTCCAGATTTATCATTAAGAGTTCCTGTAACATTTGAACATTTTTAAATTATTATTTTAGTAACATATGTATGTGTAACATAGGTAACTATAAACCAAAGGATTTTATTTATTTATTTCTTGCACTGACTTACCAGAAACTAAGGAAGAGTTTTAAGAGGAAAACAATCAACATCAGCATGATTGGTTGATGTATGATAAAAAGAAAGGACCTCTTTTTGATTGACAGCGTTTCAGAGCTTTTCAAGTTTAGTTGGACATGGATTTTTAACAAGTAACTGCTGCTTGTGGTCTGTTTTGCTCAGCAATATCACTTACTATTTTCATTAGTACTTATCCTTTTGGGGGGGGGGGGGGGCACTTTTGGGGGAAGGTCCATTAAGCATCAAGAGATTGATTTGGTCCAAAGGCTAGGAAAAATTCCGTCTTTTTTTTTTTTTTGGGGGGGGGGGGGATTTTTTCCCCCGAATTTAGTCGTTTCCAATTCCCACCCATCAGCTTTTTGCCTTCCCTATCACACGACCACCACCGACCGACCAGGGAGGGGCGAAAGCAAGCACACGCCCCCTCCGTGACATGCGATGCTACCGCCCGCCTCTTTTCAAACTGCTACGCATGCGTATTTGGGGGCGGCCTAGCACACTCAGAGGGAAAGCGCTATCCGCTCCCTCGTACGAATGAGCTCACGGACGCCCATGATTGGCTGGTGATCGCTATGAGTGACAGGAAAGTAAGCGTATGCCATCGCTCCCTCCCGTGAGAGCTCGGCCAATTAGCTCCCATGGACTCCCGGTCACGGATGGCAGTGGCATCAACCCGGATTCGAACTTGCGATCTCCGGGTTGATAGTCGCGCACCTTGTCGATGCGCCACTCAGGAGCTAAATTCCGTCTTTTCACCTCTCCTTGGTGTGAGAAGGTGATCTGGCGGACTGGAAGTTCTGTGATAAAATGAATGTACTGCTTGACTTTTATTGAAGCAGTCCCAAGGTGTTAGGGTATAACTGGGTTTTGGAAACTTGGCTAACTTTCACAGGGCATAAATAAGAATTTACATATAAACTACATGATGCAATTAGGGACTAACTTTATAATGTAAGTTCTAAAAGCTTCTTCCTCTGTTTGACAGACCACCAGCTGCCACTAGTACAGTGGGAGCATTAAACAAAATGCACATGTCCTGTTAATTTAAGCCGGCTTGTGCTCTTAACATTTCAAAGTATTAGGAACAAATCCATCTTGGATATTTCTAACATAAATTAGTATTATAAATAAATGAAATAGTGGCAGCTGGGGCCTAATAGTTAGCGAAGCGGGTTTGGGACTAAAAGGTCGCTGGTTTGATTTCTGGACCAGCTGGAAAAATGTGTGGTGGCAGGGGATGACCTCCCCCTCTCCTTCCTTTACCTTCATGGCTGAAGTGCCCTTAGCCCTGATGGCACCTGACCCCAACTGCTCTCTGGGTGCCGCAAAGTGGGGGCCACACCTCCTGTGTGTGTGTGTGTGTGTGTGTGTAAGTGTGTAAGAGAGAATCACTTTGGATGGATTAAAATGCAGAGTCAGATTTCCCTTACGGTATATATTAACCACACCCCCCCCCCCACACACACCCCCCCAAATAAGGGAAATCGTAAAGAATTTTTTAAAAATACGCTGCTAACGTGACATGATACAAGGCTGTGCGTAGGTCGCACATATTCCTGCTTGTCATTAAAGGTAATGATGCAGTACCACTGCTGCTACATGTAAACTCAACATTTATCCTAATCAAATCTAGCCGAGACAAAGACCAGAGCTGTAGGGTTCGAATGTGAATATTGGGTCTGGGTGATGAGTAAAAGAGGAAGAGAAATGCCATGTCTGTGCTCAGGTCTCAAAAGGACAGACACTTAAAAAAATATTTAAATTACTTATAAATTATTAACTATTTACTTACTGGCTGCAGTGCATAAAATAAACTGCCAACAGAACAACAGAGCTATAAAAATATAATAATTTTATGAAGCTTTAATTCATATCTACAAAAATAATTTGTAAAAACAACAAAAAAAAGATAACTTTTAGGAGGAAAACACATTTTAACCCCATCAGCTTTTAGTTTTAATTAAAATGTACAAAAGATATCATGTAAAGTTTACTGTGGCATCATTTCCCATGATATCAACAATGTACCTCAATAACCCAAGGCCGTATTGTAACATGGAGCATGTGGGGATTTTATAAAGCAGCGTTTTTACAGCTTGTGCAGCTGACTGTGCAGACTTTAAGTTCAAAAGGTGAAGAGAGGAATTCGAGTCCTCTCTGTCCCACCTAGGCTTTAAAACCCTTTTATGTGAACTGCTAAAGCTGGGTTTCTTTTTAGTTCTGCCAGGCATACAGGCTGACAACAGTAGGAGAGACCAACCTTCTCCAGGATATCTCAAAGATCCAAAGATCTCCTGACCTCCAGTCTGTGTGCATGGATTAATGTGTGAAAGAATGGACTGAGTATTTAAAGGATGTTAAATAACTCTCGGTGAATGAGTTCAGTATGATGCGGTAGATTGAAAGGTGATGGACGAGTGCGGAGTTGGTGTGTTATTTTGTTTCGTTGTGATGGTTTTCATTGAGATTCTGACTGGTGGGTAATTTGCCACTCAGTTATTAACTATTTGTAGAAGTTTTTTGTGGTTAGAGTTTTTTTAGTTAATTGATGAACGTTGCCCCTGACTAGATAAAACCTCACACTGTCCACGATCTCTTTTCGTGCTTGCTTGTTTTCTGATGAGGAGTACCCCTTTCAAATGAATTTGTTATTCTGGTTTCTCCAGCCGTGTTTCTGGCAACGGTCTTGGTCACATGCTTTCTCTGTGTCCTCTGGACTTAGGCACAGTCTTTGCGGTGCTTTTTTGGTGGTTAAACAAATTCGCTGTGCTGCCTCAACATGATAATCTTGCCTTTGCATATTTTCCAAACGGTCATTGTTTGGGCTGAGAGAGAAATCCAACAGATCCATATGACTGATAATGTATGTTGCTGAGTTGCCCGTCATTAAGGAGGAAGTGTAAGTGAAGGAACCAGCTACTATTATAACCCTTTGACACACACATTTTAGCTACTGCAATCACCGCATTCTCTACAAACTGTAGTGATTCATTTCGTAACAGGTGGACGAGCTGCACCACCCAGCCTTGCACAAGCCTTTTAAAACTGCTACAACGTTACAATAGTTTTTGAGGTGAACTCGAGGAGTAGATTTGAGTAGAAATACAAGTTAAACATAGAAGAAGAAAAAATCAAACATAATGAGAGTCAGCAAGCCATTAAGTTAGTTAGTTATACTGAGTTTTACCATACCACCCACCCCTACTCCGCAACCACTTGTTCTCCAAGGAAATGACAGAATACGGCCAAACCCGCGATCAAACATCACTGTGTAAAAATCTAAACTCACACCCCCGCACCAGGTCCAGTCTGAATCTGAAGTTAAACTGTATGTGCATTTATGAAGTGCAAGGCAACATATTGTGGTGATAATTAGTTTCATGATACTTTTTTTTAATTAAAAGAAAATCACATTTAACTACAAACTCTGAAAGATTGTGTGCAAAATCTTTTAAAATGTTGCAGATTAAATGTAAAAATTAAAATATACACAGGATCTAAAGTTTAATAAATATATAAAATGTTTTACGCCCCTGTTAAAATGTCAGGTATTTGATTTAGGGTTTTTGGGAATGGTAAAAGTCGTGTCACAATCTTTTCAGTTTTCTTGTGAAACTGCAACCTATAAATTGAAATGACGAACAATAGGAATTATTTTATGATTGCCTGAGCGCACACACTCAAACTGATGCCTAGTTGTTTATATTTATCACAGTATTAAATGTTTTTGGGTTAAGAGTCCATCCCCCTGAGAGATTAGGTTCTAGCTTGGAATAAGGTGTTCGGTACCATTTTAAGGAGTTTCCAGTCATTATTTTTGCTTTACAATCATGATAAAATGTGATAAATAGGTTGATAGGGGGGCTTTAAAGTGGGTATTGAAAACCAAGTTGAGCATCCACCCCATGCACACTGTGGAGAAGACTGATGCATTATGTGATAGAAGTTGAAAAATACACTGAATACTGCAAAAACATGATAGTACTTCAATGTTTATGTATAATTTGCCAGGAAAACGTGAAAATTAGACACAATGGCCATAAGCCATTCTTCGCTATGTTGCTCAGAAGTGCTTGATGTGGCGATTACCGTGGCAAGCACAGACTGAACGCCTAGTTTGATATCATTTTTGAATAAAGCACCCAAAAATCCACAAGGTTGTGAAGTATGGTGTCATTAGGTCAAGTAATTATAATTTGATGTCATTTATCCTGGCGAATAAGCGTAATAATAGGTACTGTGGCTAAACAATAGATTCCTCTAGAATGACATTGTTGGCACTTTCCAAAGAGCGGCAGTATTTTCATGACGTTAATTTGGATCTTTTTTCATCAATAGTCAATCAATTTTGAAAATTCTAAAAGTGATTTAATCCTTGCAGTGTGCTCTTCAATACTGGCCTACAGCATGAAAGAACTGAGTAAATAAAGATTTTCATTGCTACTGATTGATATTCTCAATGCGATGAAGACCCATACCTGCTAAGCTCTTTGCGGCTCACAGTTTTTGCAGTTAGATGTCTGGAAAATACTGTAGGAACAGCTGTGCATTATTTGAGGTTAATCAGTCACTTTAATCGATCCATTTAATTGTTAAAAATTGTAAAAAGGTTCTGAAATGGTTTTACTTAGTTTCAATGGTTTCAAATCACAAACAGCTGCCATTTGATTGGGGGGTGCAGACTTTTTATCTGACTGCATAAATAAAATCGATAAAGTATGGAACAGTGTGTTTTTCTTTTTACCATAAATGGTCATATTGGGATAACAATAATTTATTTGTATGTCACACCGCTCTATTGGGGATAAAATATTTGTCATGTCACTCACGCATACAGTTCTGTTGAATTGTGAATCGCTGGTACAGAAGTTATATTAAATAAGGTGAAGTGCCATGATGGGTTGAGCTCTGTGCTGTCTTTACACATTTAAATAGTGTGTGTGTGTGTGTGTGTGTGTGTGTGTGTGTGTGTGTGTGTGTGTGTGTGTGTGTGTGTGTGTGTGTGTGTGTGTACACACACCATAGCCTACCCATAACAGACCGGACGTTCCCACGCCTTTGTGTCCTCCTTTTATCTATTTTCTGAGATGAGAGCTTTCTGACATCTGGCCTTTAGCGTGGTGCATTGTGGGACCTCTGTGGGCATGTACATGGTTGTGCATTAGATAATCATTGGGGCTATCGTAGCTTTTACAGAAGAGACAAAAACACTTTCTGAATCTCAACAAAGCTTTATGTCAGTCTCAATCACTTTATATTTCTTTCACATGCACCTGACATGCCTGCTTCTGCTCAACATGGGTTTTTTTTTATTGGATGATATTAAAGATATAACTTATTTTACCAAGTATGAGCTAATAATTTACATCGCTACTGTTGAGAGGTTTTAAATTTTCTTTCAACATTTGAACATTAGATATATTCTGACGGGTTTCTTGTACAGCAGGATGCACACTGCAGATATGTTTTTCATTTTACTTCTTCTGTTGGTGGGCAAGTATATATCTTATGTTCCAGTGTTAAATACACTGCTCTTTTGGTGGCAGACCATCCAGTTATGAGGTGAGCAAAATTACAGGAAGAGATGTTCCTAAAAAATTGTACTTAAAATCATAAATCTTCATTTGGTTGCAGTAGTTGCCGTAAGCAGGTGACGTATCACCAGACTGCTACCTACCTTCTTTGTGATGCTTTTCCTGGCTTTTATTTGTTTTGGGAGGTTTCTTCCTTAATCCTCCTCTTCAGGAAGTGAAGTGATGTTAAATTAACTAAAGATCTACTGATTGACTTGGCTGGTCTAAAACCTTCCAGTGTTTCCTGTGATGAAGTCCTTTGTTGTGATTTGGTGTGTTTTGTCTTGCTTCTCTTTCTGCATGATGAAGTTTCTCCTAAGTAAACGGGATGCATTTCTCTGTAAATAGGCAGACACAATGTTTGGACTTGCATTCATTCTGCATACCGGGCTGGACCAGTGAGTCCTTACAGTGCCACTAGAAAGTTTGTGAACCTTTACAATTTCCTGAAGTATTTCTGAATCATAAAACTAATAAAGAGAAACATTCTAGTTTTATACTATAAAATTAGAAGTTATTAATATCTATATGAACAGATGCAGAGTGAATCGGCTCAGTGAGTGATGTGTTCAGTATTATCAATATGATAAACAGTAGAATTTAAATGTATAACAGTGGATGTTTTTGCTATATGGAGGAGTTGTATAGTTTAATGTTCACAGGTAGGAAAGATTTCCTGTGTATATCATAGGTATTGTTCAGTATTGTCTTTATTTTGGACAACATTTGCCTTTCCGACATCACCATCAGAGAGTCCAGCTCCATCCCCACCATGTTGCTGGCCTTGCGGATCAGTTTGTTCAGTCTGTTTGCGTCTGCGTCACTCAGCCTGCTGCCCCAGCATGCAACAGCGTACAGGATAGTGCTGGCCACAACAGACTCATTACTCAGTGTTTGAACGATTTTAGCCGCCTCAAAAAAATAGAGACGGTTCTGGCCCTTCTTGTGAAGTGCAGTCTTGTTCTTAATCCAGTCCAGTTTATTGTCCACATAAACTCAGAGGTATTTGTAATCCTTCACCATTTCCACATTGACACCCTGGATGGAAACAGGGGTCGCTGGTGTTCTGGATCTCCTGAAATCCACTATCAGTTTCTTGGTCTTGGTCACATTAAGCTGCAGATGATTCTGCTCACACCATGTGACAAAGGAGTCCACAGCAGCCCGATATTCTGTCTCTGTACTCTGTATTCTGTATGTGACATTCTAGTAGATGGTGAGTTAATGTAAAGGGGTAAATGAAGTTAGTGTTTCAATGGAGGGGATGGAAATCAGGTGAGACTTTAACAAGCTTTTTCAAAAAACATCATCCTCTATCTTCATCACACATAAAAAGGTGCCATGGTCCATGCACCTCGACTCCCAAGCACCTCCCATGCACCTCGACTCCCAAGCACCTCGGAAAAATAGTCATTGATGCTCTGAAGCCTGCAAGAGGTTACAAAACAGTTTCTGTAGAGTTTGGCGTCTACTTTAAGGGAAATGATACACAAGTTGAAGTTCAGCACTACTGTTACTCACTCAAGAACTGCTTGTCCAGTAGGAATCACAGAGAACCCCTGGGTGAAATCTGACCTACAGGACCTTCTCACATGCATGTGAATGTTCCTCAGTCCTGCAGCGGTTTGCTTTTTGTTTTGCAGCAGGCAAACACTTTTTTAAAAAAATTTGTTTCATTCACAATAGTTCTTTTTTTATTTACTGTATTAATCCACTGCAAATTTTTTTCAGCTCTTTTTCTTTTTTTTTTTTTTTTTCCTTTTTTTCACCCCCCCCACCGCCACACATTTTTTCTGCTGGTTTGGGAATCAAACCAGCGACCTTGCAGTCCCAAAGCTGCTTCTCTAACCAGAAGTTAGGCCATGGCTGCTCCCAAATTTCAATATTGAGTTGCAGTCTAATCTTTGACTTTCCATTCTTTGCAGTTTTTGAGTTTGCCATTTCTCTGCCAATTGCCAATCCTTTGAACTGCATCTGAGGGTGGTACACAGCCTTCATTCTGGTCAAACAAACAGTCATTGGGATTTAAATGCTCTCAAGCATGTTTTGTGTCACTTACTGTGAATTCGCCCTCACTCGTGTGCTCAGGGATTTTGTCCTGTATGACCTAAATGCAGTTAAGCTTCATTCATGGACAAACAGCCTTTCAAGGAGGTCGGGGTGAAAATTACTCCAATATGTTGTGCAGGATTGATCAGCTGCTCCCAGATATCTGTGGGTGATATGGCAGATTCACCTGTTACTGAAAGCAAAGATTCACTTTTGTCTAAGAAACATATTTAGTCAATGATAATTTTTCAAAAACACATACAATGTATAAAGTATATTTAAATCATTTGTTTGATTTAGTCGTCCTGGTCTAGTTTTAGAGTTTAGTCAGCCTTCTCACCTCTTGGTAACATGTCTGGAGTGGAGTGAATAGCTTCACCTACAGGTGTGTAGGGGTAAATCCATCACGAATGCACATTATTATGTCATCTGACTGGTTTTCCCAGCTTTAGACCGCCACATACCACCATTCAAATGTCCTCATTGTCATAATTTTCATTTTACTTTCTGATTCACCTTATTCCTTATACCTATTCCTTTTTTAAGGTCACAGGAAAACTGATTATTCTCCCAGATTACTCTGTGATGGCGTAGCACACTGGGTACAGTTCGCCAGATCATCGCAGGGCCAACACGCGCGCGCACACACACACACACACACACACACACACACACACACACACAAAACCATTCACACTCACATTCACACCTAGGGACAATCAAGAATATCCATTTAGCCTAATTTGCATGTCTTTGGACTGTGGGAGGAAAAATGGAGGAAACCCACAGGGAGAAAATGCCTACTCCACACAGAATTTCCAGCTATTTCACTTACGTCATCCCATCTCAGGTGGACTGTATTTATTTTTACTTCAGCACTAATCATTCAGCTCAAATGAAAGCTGTGAGATCTAAACCATTAAAATTTTATGAATTAATCCTCCTGATCACATGGCTTGAATCAAATAGTCCTGTCAGGATCACCAATATACTAATAATGATCAGCTTTCATCCTGCTGATCTATTCCCGTTGTGTGTGTGTGTGTGTGTGTGTGTGTGTGTGTCTCTAGGAGTGATAATTGTATGATCATTTTGTTATAGAGTACCACTGAACACTTCTCTGTTACTTAGTGCTCATGATAAACCCCTGCTATGAACTGTCCTAGGATGAACTGTCCTAGTACAGATACGTCAGGGGAGTGTGATGTTCCATTAGAGGTAAACAGTGCAGTTTGCTCAGAGGTCTACTACAGCTCTGGCTGGCACTGACATACAGATATTTCATAAATCTCACCCAGCAGAACTGGTTTGTCTCTCAATCACGTACTGGAGTGCTTCCCTCGTTTGTGTCACTAGGAGCCAGATTCAGTCCCTGCTTTGGCACCACGGCAGCACTCGCTAGTATATGTATAATCTTGAACATGCACTTCTTATAATCTTTATTAGTAGCCATTATGTTAGTTAATGTAGTGGAATTCTGAATGAAATGTTGCATGTAGCAGAGAGAGTGTGTTGTGTTTTTGGGTTGGTGTGTGTAAGTAGGAGTAGAACCTGTTGGTGTTGTTTCTTGTGTCTTAACAGAAGATGATTTATTACTTATAAAGACTGAGTGTGTGTAAGGGGGGCGTTTACCCCTGATAAACGTGTTTCATTATTCATCAGGTGATCATCAGGCCCCAGTCTGAATATTAGCACACAGGTCATGCAACAGTATGCTTTTAAAATTAAAAAAAAATAAATAAATAAATCCTTGATTCTTTCCAGTTGAGGCCAAAAGTTTACATTTCCAACAAAACTTATTTTTCCACAACATGATGCTGCCACCACCATGCTTCACAGTTGGGATCGTGTCCTTCACATTAAAAGCCTCGTTCTTCTTCTTCTCTGTACACATCACTGAGCATTATGACTTTTTTTAATGCTGTTTGCTCTTCTTACTTTCAGGTACCCTTAAATACAGCCCCATGTGTCTCCCAGTTAACTCCTAGTATGAAAATTGCCCAGTCAGAATCCTTAAGTTATTACATTGATTTCTGGAATCTTTATTTTTTTTTCTGAATGCTTTAAAGTCACCTTAGTCACTTGTTGTATGGTATCAAAAATGTCTGCCCGGGTATCTAAACATTTGACCTTCACTGCAGTTTTAGCAAAACTTAACAGCTGAGAAATCTGCAGTGTTCTGTCATCACAACACACTTTTAAGATTACCTCAAAATGGAACTATTCCTCAGTAGAATCTACACAGAAATGAAGAGGGACGTGTGTGTGCGTGCATAAAGGAGTAGATGATTGCTTCTCCATCAACTCTTATTCACGGGCCTGTGTAGGGGTTGGAACAGACCCTGCGCCTCAGTGCAATAGCAGTTACAAGACCCTCAGTCACTCATGGTTCTCTCTAAAAAAATTAAAAAACACCCAACCCTGCGCTATGTGTCAGAATGGGTGAGAGGAGAGAAAAAAATAAGACAAATATCTCTAGAGGTCATCTAGAATATAATTTAGCTTGAGCACATTCCTGTTAAAAATAAACTGGTCTTTTTGTTCTTCTGTTAAATATTCAAAAGTCATTTTTAAATTGGCTGTCCTGCAACTACCAAAACAGATCCCATGACTCTAATCAGTCCACTACTGTGTTTTTACAAGAGCCCTCTGCTGGTTAAAGCATCTGCTACGTGTTATGGCTCGTTCTCGAGGCTTACCTTCATCTTCCTGTCTTCATCCCCAAGTCTGCAGCTGTCTGAAGGATGGAGAGAGAGAGAGAGCAGAAATCCACAAAGCCATTTCAGTTTTCTGTCTCTGTGCATGTTCCACAGGATACCGGGGTAGTACTGTGTTACTGTGCGACCATACAGCTCACGATACATCGGTTGAGTCTGTGATGTGTGAGCTGCAAGAGTCATGTTTCTTCATACGTTTACTGTGGTCTTTACACCGGGGAAAACCATTGTCCAGGTTTGAGGTTGTTTGTTAGCACAGCTGCTGCCATTTAGGGTGTTTTGAAGCATTAATGCAAAGCATGTGGTATCTTAGATCCCTTCGAAGTCCAGTTCCCCTATGCTGTCCTCGCCGGTGGTGTTCTTAACCACAGGTTATACCGCTAGCCTAACTCCTTCACTGAACGACATGAGTCAGCAATATCTTCACACTTCCAATTTAATGGAGGCTCTTGCAATGACCCTAGTCCGAATCATGTGTAAAACTGAAAATAATGAAATGGCGTAAACATCCTGCCTAAACAAATAATGTCTACTCTTATACAATATGGTCAAAATTACAATAAATCTAAATTAATAAATATATAAATAAAATACAAATAAATACAAAAAATCCATCCCATCGATTATTATTATAACTCAAAACTGAACAATTACATCACAAGAAAGAGATAACTACTCGACGGGGCGAATGACAGGATTGCAACAGGTGCACCTGGACCTTGCTGCTCTGCTGATTTTCCACTCTACACTGAACGTGTGCTGGCTTCTCTTTAATACACAGCCATACCAAACCTAACCAGAGGGGGTGCTAAACCAGCCAGAATTTAAAGCCCACAGCAGAACACACCCCACCCACCCAAGAAAGGTCCCAGATAAAGTTTTCCTCAGCCGAAATCTGTTCTAAATGCAAGTGAATTATTACCTATTTATAACTGCTTTACTGATTAGAGAAATCAGTAGCTCAGCTGCTTAGGAAAAGCAGATGACATCTTCAAACAATTCGTTTTTTAATTTGTAGTTCTTAGTGGACAACTAATGGGGGGGTAATAATAATAATAATAATAATAATAATAATAATAATAAAAACTTTTTCCATGTTGACTTTCACAAAATAAGTTGTCATCTTGTATGAAGTTGAATGTGCTTTGATTAATAAAATTCATTTGAGATTGAGAACCTTGATCAGACACTCCCTGCAACTGCTGAAGTTTACAGTTAGATTGTAGTTCTTATGATTTTCACCCGTGATTGTAATATTTCACCGAAGTGCTCTCAAATGACAAAAAAAATCATTCCAGAGATCATTTTCAAGAAGCTGCAGTACCAACTTCACACCCACTCTCCCAGAGATTCCCAGAATGTGCAGAAACTGTAAAATGGTTTAAATGCACATTCTCTGCTATCTGGCACTGTGGTAACAGGTTGTAGAAACCCAAAGAAACTGTGAATGTATGAGCATGATGATGAACATCCACTCACATTCACATCTACGGGAAATGTTTAGTTGCAACTTGATCTGTTGTGAATGTCTTTGGACTATGGGAGGAAACAAGAGTACGTGGATGAAACCCACACAGACACTGGGATGACACAGGAAGGCCCCAGTCAGCTACAGCGTTCTTACCCAAAGTCTTCTCTCTGTAAAGCGATAATGGTTAAACCACCATTTAAAACTCAGGCCAGTACAACCCAGGTTTTGAAAACAGTGTCTTTAATACCACATTCAGTTTTAATTGGTGCAAATAGTCATGTCCATAGACTCAAGTCTGGATATCCTTTACAATTATCTCTCAATCAGATTGTGGCTTATTACAAAGATTGTGATTTCCAGCATTTCCAGATGTGTCCACATGTATGTCAACTCATCAGTGAGTTCACATTAAGACCCATGACATGGCTCAGTGTGTTCAGATGCAGTAGAGTCTGGCATTTTGTGAAAACTTGGATGGCATTGTAGTCATTTTTGCTGTCTGTGCAGCAGTCAGTTTTAGCAGGAAGATGAAATAACATCGTCACAACATGCTGCAGAATCCTCAGCTTTGTTGACAGTTGGGACTGGAAAATACGCAGCACTGCACCTCTGAGGCCTCATTTCTAAAACATTTCAAACTTGGACCCATTTGCACATGTAATATTAAACATTTTAACTAAATATTTCCATGCAATTGTATGTCCAACTATTTAAAGTGTGAGTCAAAATAATAGTAAAGACAATTTCAGTATATTACAAAGCGCCACTGCTTTATTTTTTTTACTTTATTCGTACTAAAATTGCAGATTTTCCAGCAAGAAAGTCTGATTCACAAGTTCAGTTACTGGCTTCACAAATAAATTTTATAAATCCGTACTACTGTTGTACTGTACTTTAATGTGTGTTTTTTTGCTAATTTTGTTATATTTTGACACACAAAAAAAATCACCTTTTTGATGAGATGGGACTCTGAACGTAACATCTGTCAAGATCCATATATTTGATATCTTGGTCTCTATGATGTCCATACCGGCAAATATCTGTACTTGGTTTTAGTGAACTGCACAGAAGGTAGCATTGGATGCACTCAATAAAAGAATTGTCCTAAAAATTCCATACAGGTCGTTCTATCAACGTGAATAAAACACGGGTGAAATGTCTGTCAAACCAATTACATGTTACTCTGTTCATTTATAAATCGGTTCACACATCAGTGAGAAAAAAACCCAGAAGCCAAGACCGAGTCTCGTGAATATTTATTACTTCTGGACACGATCAGTGGACACTTTTCCCACGTCCTTGATT
This sequence comes from Neosilurus mollespiculum, assembly GCA_030014195.1. Classification (NCBI taxonomy): domain Eukaryota; kingdom Metazoa; phylum Chordata; class Actinopteri; order Siluriformes; family Plotosidae; genus Neosilurus; species Neosilurus mollespiculum. The sequence goes on from JAQMYF010000021.1 coordinate 15,524,420, forward strand.
TTAGCCACAGGTGATGTGATGTGTCCGTCAATGTTACGTGACATTAATTTAAAGTGGCTTTAGAATTTATTCTGTGGATTATATTATCTTTTAATCAACATTACTGTTTTCTTTAGAGTCCCAACTTAGTAAATGGAGAAGAATTTTGATTGTTTTTATGGTTTTAAAAATTTGAAGAAATGTCCCCCAGAATGTACCCAAGACTAAATAATGAGCCAAGTGCTAAGAGTGACACTGTGACTAAGAAATGAATAAAATTCATCCTAGTCATATAAATACGATTGATGGGAAGACAGATATTTTAGCCCAAGCCCTCGATGCCTCTGCCAGGGGATTTACACTTATTTCTCACTAGATACTGACCGCAAATAATCATCCAAACCAAAAAAGAAATGGTTTCAGGCACATGAAACTGGTGCTTTACACAGGATTCTGCATGGAGGCGTTCAGGAGCCTCTATACAGTAATTATTAGGGGAGTTACAAGCTTTCCAAAATGCCCAAAATAGTAAATTGCAAGTCCCGGGCCGACATGTGGGTACTAGCCTGCGATCTTTAAATGAACATATCTCGGAAAGTGTTTGAAATTTTGCACGTGTTCATGTTGAAACATGTTCTGTGTCTGGTTAAAGTTTCATTGAATTCTGAGATGGTCACCTGGGAGGTTTTCTGAAAGCTTCGTGATTTGACATGGAATGACTCAATAGCATCTTTGTGCAAACCAATGGCCCATAAAGGCCAGTGAGGACAAGTGATACTTTAAAATTAATTTGGTTAACATTCAGAGAAGGAGGCTGTGAATCCTTGTCATGGCTTTATAATCTTGCATAAATTTCTTTTCAAATTGTATAAATTTCATCTTTTTTCATTTCCTTTAAATGTATTTCTTTCAAAACGTTCCTGCTTAGATAGAGAACAAATCTTGAAGCTGTAACAGAAAAACTTAGCCAAAAGGATACCATTATGCTAATTGTAGTCTTGTAGCTCTGACATGTCGGTGAAAGTCTTGCTTTAATTTGAATAACCAGGTGAAATGCTGTATTTATAGCTCAGCTTTATGTTGGATCAGCACTTAAATTGTGTGTGTGTGTGGGTGTGTACCCCCGGCCCACACACTGATTTCAGTTATGATTAGCATTTCCTGCACCGCCCGCTAATTAGACCCTGCATCTGGACAGAGGCCATAATTGCGTAATAGCAGGCTATACATAGAGGAAGATTTATAAAGAAAAAAGTCAGATTGTTAGAATGGTGTACAGAGTTACCTTGATGTGTTTGTGTGTGTTCACTGAGTTCCCGTCCAGGGTGTATCCCCTCCTCATGCCCAGTGTCCACCCCTGAATTCACTTCAACCAGGATACAGCACATTTTATCAGGTGAGGAGGTCTAGGGTGCAGTCAGTGTACCAGTTCATCCCAAAGCTGTTCAGTGCTTTGAGTAGGACACCTGAAGACTTCTCCTTTCTTCAAACCTTAACACACGCTGTCTTCATGGAGCTCTCTTGTGCACATGGCATTGACATGTTAGAACAGTGTTAGGTCACAGTTCTAGTCCATGACCTGCTATACAATGTTGTGCTTCCAGCTTTGTTATAACAATTTGGAGAACCAAACATGGGCATGCACTTCCTCTCAGCCATATAGAGTGGCTGTATATCTGTTTTTTTATTAAGTATCTACTATATATAAAAAAATGCATCTTGGCTTTATCTTGCACGATTTCAGTACTCTGCTGTCAGCAGCACTCAACTTGAGACGGGATTCGATAAAACGGGTCCCATCTGAGAGCATTCCAGCCCAGGTATATTCTTGCCCAATGCAGACACACGCACTAACGAGCAGGTGTTGGCTCCAGTCCAAGACTCAGAAGTTGGTTGCGTAACCCTGCTTCTCGTAATTGATTGGGGACAGCTTGGGCACTGATTCTGTTCTGATGACGACCTGGACAGAAGGGAGTGCAAATGTGTCGGAGAGGACATGGCAGTCCTGCTATGAGGTGGTGTTGGTTATTTTACCTGCTCTACAATTTTGAAATTGTGGATACATCGACACAATGTTCTTGAAAGTTGCTTATGTGACATTCCGCCGACAGGCATCGCAATGGCTTGTTCTCACTTATTATGACGGAATCGTACCATGATCAGATGTTTCTCCACAAAGCCAAATGGTATTTTACTTGCTGTGGCTATTTATTGACCAAGTTTCAGAATAATTCACCCCGGAGTTCTGCTCACAGTAGGAGTGGCAAAACAGGAACTGCATGATCTGATTGGCTCGCTATCTGAGATATTAGACATTATATCGAGTGAATAATGCTTAATCAGAATGACACGCCCAGTTTGTCACAGCAACTTAGAGCAAGTGGTGTATTCATTATCATGCTTTGAAATGGAAAAATAAACCATAAAAATCTCATATTAGTTATATTTTCTTGTGTATCTGTGTAGTACTAAAATTTGCATGAGTTGAAAACATGCTTAGCTCTGTTTGAAGCACACAAGCTCACCTGAGCTGCATCTGTAATGCTTAAGATATGTCAAAGTAAAATCAATAAAAACTTGATTACAAATTTAGTTCATCTCTTTGCAGTACTGTGATGTAAAAATTATATTCATTTATGTGCTTTATGTTCCCTTATTATAGTTGTGTACAAAATCTCTCACCCAAATCCTCATGGTGATGATGGAGTGTTCATGGTTTATGTTGGTGGGTTTGATTTGCATTGGGTGTGATAACTGCTGCAGTCCAGCAGAGGGAACTATTTCCTTATTCACCTTCAATTCAGTAAGACTTTATTCAAATTCTAATTCAATTTTTATTGGTCACATACAAAATCATACACAGTACAACATGTAGTGAAATGCTTATTATGACTGTCCTATAACTGAAGAATAATAAAACCTATCAATATCATAGAATAAAAACTGTCAATATCAATATCTTTTATCTATCAATAACTATTATGGAAAACACCAATAAATAAATATATAAAATATAAATGTAGTGATGATAAATAATACGGTATGTAAAGTGTCGGTGCAGTACAGTGTGCACACAAAGATGTTCAGTGAGTGTGAGGTTGTTGTGTGTGCAGAGTAGTGCAGGGTGTACAGAGAGTGCAATTCGTGTGTGCAACAATCAGCTGAGGTAGAATGTAATGTTCATGTGAAGGGTGGAGTCTACAAAGTCCAGGTACCAGTGTTCTGGTTGAGGGCTCGAACGGCCTGCGGGAAGAAGCTCCTCCTCATTCGCTCAGTTTTTGCTTTCAAGGAACGGAAACGTTTCCCTGACCGCAACAGAGAGAAGAGTCCATTGTTGGGATGGCTGAGGTCCTTCACTATCTTCCTGGCCTTGGTCCAGCATCGCTTGCTCTATATAGTGTACAAGTCAGGAAGCTCAATACGGATGGTACGCTCTGCTGATCACACCACCGTCTGGAGATCTTGCCTGTCCTGTTTCGTCCTGTTTCCAAACCAGGCTGTGATACTTCCCGTCTCAGTGGTGCAGGTGTAGAAAGTCTTTAGCACCCTTTAAAGTTTAAAGCCCTTCGGGCATCTAAGATGATAAAGACTGCTGGGCCTTCTTTACATGACAGGACCATGTCAGGTCCTGTGTGATGTAAACACCTAGGTACCTCTACTGGGGTCCCGTTGATGATCAGGGGCCAGCAATTCCTCTCCTGCTTTGTGCTGAAGTCCACTATCAGCTCCTTAGTCTTGCTGACGTTCAGGTGAAGATTGTTGTCCTGGCACCATAAAGAAGTGATGAAGTCTTTAATTAGTCCTTCGAAGTACTTCATCACTATCGAGGTGAGGGCCACTGGGCGGTAGTCGTTCAGGCAGGCGGGCTGGGGTTTATTGGGGACCAGAACAATGATGGACTGTTTGAAGCACGTCGGGATTATAGACTGATCCAGGGAGAGGTTGAAAATCTCAGTGAACACTGGAGCAAGCTGGTCGGCACAGGTCTTCAGGACCCGACCCGTGATGCCATCTGGTCCTGCTGCTTTCCTCATGTTCACTCTTCTGAATGCCTTTCTCACGTCGTGCTCTGAGATGATGAACGAGTTAATCTCTCCGGTGTGCTGCCCATAGCGATGTTAGCACTCCTAATACTGTTAGCGCTGTGAGCTGCAGCCTTGAAGCGAGCATAGAAGGAGCTTTCCTCGTCTGCCAGAGAAGCGTCTCCATTCACCGATCTGGAAGATGGTGTTTGTAGTCCGTCATGTTCCTTAGTGCCTGCCACAGACTCCTAGAGCCACTCTGTTGGAATTGTGACTCTAATTTCCGTCCATAGCGCTGCTTCGCGTCCTTCACCACTCTGTAGGCTGCAGTGTTTAATCAGCTTCCAGAGTATTCACTGAGTAAAATAGCAGAATTGGACAATTTAAGGTACTCCTTTTGGCTGTCAAATACAATTATCTCTTATTTAATTACAGAAAATGCTGACTGATTTAAAATTGACACAGTGAGTACTAGGGTATGATCATGTGATCAGAAAGTTCAGCATATCTGAGTAACATCTTAATGACTATGGGAAGCTGTTTTGGTGGTACCACAGGCAATCTTATAATTTCATATAAATGCACTGAGGTGTACAGGAGCAAGAACCTGACACTAACGTAATGTAAACTAATGTCAGGTAGATACACAGATTTTGTTTGTTTGTTCTTGTACTGTTGGTAGACTAACAACCTGCACATTAATATGTTGATGTAGCTGTAATAGAAATGTCACCATTCTATCAACTTAAAATGTAAAAGTAGGCAAATGATGATGCACTGTATCCTAGCAACCATGCTGATATGTAGTAATGTGGCAAGTGTGCATGGAAGGAGGAGTCACAAGATGGAGATCTGAGCTTCTCATGAAATCTCCTGAACATGTATGGTATATCGCACGAATCCGGATGATGCCGTTTTGTTACTGAGTGATGTACAATCATGAAGAACACTGGCAAGAGGCGATCAGTTATGGCAGGGGTTTCAGCCATGGTGGCTCAGTGTTACTTAACCGGTAAAAATAATTTGTGTTCACAACATGGAATTCATAGCAATTGCTTTTCCAGTCAGTGCAATAATAATCGACCTCACTGGACCTAAATATATATTTAAAACCAAAAATGGGACTAAAGGCTATATAGACACATGACAGTTACCTACAATCATTTGAACTTAAAAAGCTGTTTTAGAATCCTGTTGGTTTAATCAGAATTCCTTTCCTTACAGCACGGCGTTAGGTACCACTAATTTAAGGGTTCCTTTCCATCTCAAGTCTCAACAGCAAATTATTATGTAAAAAAATAAATAAAAAATAAAAAAAAGGAAGCCGTTGTAGAGTTTGTGGGAGGGAAACTTCTGAGTGGTTGGGCAGCAGTTTACATGAAAGCATCCAGAAATCTTTGTCTTGACTCTGAGCTGTTTCACAGAAGCCAGAAGTACCCCAGTGTCATTTAAACACTTAAAACCCCTTTCCACCTCACACACTATTTCTGGCCTTGTGTTTCGTGACAGTTCTCATGGTGTCATTGTCAGCCTTCTGAGGAAAAACTCCTCATTTCTGAAACATTTTCATTTCAATTCTGTTGCCATTTTTAACAAGTTGTTTAAGCCATCATTATGCCTGTAATATATCCAATATTAACCCAATACTAATTCTCTCTTTTTCTATTTCATGTCTTGCTTGATTTTAAACACCTGAACAGGTAAGCTTTTTTCCCAATCAGGCTCCTGCTGCTGTTATCTGAAATTTGATCAATATTTGGTAGTACAGAGATTAGTAGTGCAATAAACCTTGAGAGGGAGAACCTGGACCTAATGCTGCATTACTGATTCATGGCTGCTGGTTCAGGGGCTCTAGTGAAGCCTGATGGTGTTGTGAAGGCATATAGTCCAGAGTATTTCATGTTGTTCTCCAAAATTAACATTAGTACTCCTGCATTCATACTAGAAGGTCTCTGCTCTTTCCTGTTCTTGCTTATGCGTATGGCCTGTCAAGCATATTTGATGCATAAAGCTTTTTATTTTTTTAGTAATTTCGTTGGCAAAGCAAGCTAACTTCTAGCTAACTCAACCAAAGTACCAATGATCTCTTTTCTCTATTCTTCCTGTTCACATTTTTTTCACATATTCATCTTAATTCACATTTTATGAGATGTAATGAGATGACAACACAAGTTTATATAGTTTCTGGGCATGATATTAATGTGATTAGATCAGTGATGGAAGTTGAGATGAGTGCAGGTCAGTAATGAGTGTTACAGTGAAACAACAACTTCTGTAAGAGTAAAGTATTGAATTATTGAATGATAAACCCTCTGCCTCAGAATTAGACTCTCTCAGCTACAGAAGTCAGCTTTACTATCTCTTAGCCAAGTTGACTTTCTCTGCCTTGGTACTCGAATCTGTCTGATTCTGGACTCGACTCTCTCCGCCTTTGGACCCAACTGTCTCTGCATTTGGAATTGACTCCACCTATTGCTTCTGGACTCAGCTTGACTGTTACCCCCTTGGGATTTGACTCCCTCTGCCTCAGGACTCAATTTGACTCTTTCCACTTCGGGACACAAATAATTTCAGTTGTATTTGTACAGCGCCTTTTGCAGTTGTCACAAAGAAGCTTGACATAGAAAGTAAATTTGGTAAGAAATAAAATGTATAATTTTAAACATTTCTCCATAAATCCTATGCATCCCTAATGAGCAAGCCCTTCCCCAGGCAAAGAAACTTCGAGAGGAACCAGACTCAAAAGGGAAAGTCATCCTCATTTGGGTTACACTAGATAAAAATACAAACAGTGCAGCAGGAAATTCTCTACATTTTATCATTAATTCTTCATTAAAACATTAATTCTAATTGGTTATCTTAACTGTAGTGGTAATTGGTGTCCTAAATCATTTTAGTAAATGCATTTATATCCCTAGCAGTCTAAAGTCATCTTCATGGTTTCTAAGTGTAAATTTGTATTTATTTATTCAAATGATCTCAGAAGTAGCATGTGTGCCTCAACAAAAACACACAGAGAGAGAGAGAGAGAGAGAGAGATGAGTAGGTATGCTCATGATAATGAAATGGTGAAGAATTTTTGTGGTTCAGTGGCTGAATATGACAGCATAATTAAAAAAAGAGAACCAGAAGACATTAGGGCTCTCTGTGATGTAAAGCAATCAGGCACTTTACCATCAATAAACCTGAGTGAGCTTAATTTTTGCAGCATAGGATTTTACAGCTGGATGCTCTTCCTGATTATAGCCTCATCACAGTTTGCAATTTAATGTCTTACCCAGGACACATATGTGACAAGCAAATGTCAAGAAAGCTAAAAGTTAAGATATACATAACCATCATCAGACCTGTGTTGTTGTATGGAGCAGAGACAAGGAGAAAAATTAAAGAACTTGCAGTGGAAAACATTAGTGTGAAAGTAAGACAAGGATAAGCTGGTATGGACACCTCCTGAGGATGGATGAGCATAGCAAAGTAAAAGAGACATGGCAGATGGAAGATAAGGGCAGCAAGACTATGTATGAAGTGGATGGACAACATAAGAAAAGACGTGAAAGTGTTAGACCCCGAGGAGGAAGATGCACAAGATCGGATATAGTGGAGGAGGAAGATACAGAACTCTGGCCTGGCATCATAGCCGGACAAGGGAGAAGACGAAGAAGAAGAAATCTGAGTGAGCATGTAGGAGTGGGGAAGTGACAGTATCCAAACATCCCAGGCTACCAGGGGCCTCATGTGCAAAGACTTGCGTGGAATTCTTACTGAAAAATGGCGTACGCCTAAATCCATAAAACGTCGTATGCACAAAAAATTCAGATGTATGAATCTGTGCGAACGCATGAATCCAAGCACATTTCCTTTGAACATCCGAATCAATGTGGAATTGAACGCACATGTAGGAGTACCCGACC
>JAQMYF010000021.1:15533124-15544221 GCA_030014195.1 Neosilurus mollespiculum
CGTGAAGCACCGCACATTTCCACGGACATTTCACTCTTGATACATCTGAACTTTTCCGTGGGAAAGGGCGTACGCAATGTTTTTGTGCGTACGAACCCTTTGTACATGAGGCCCCAGAACCCCAAGAAATGTTCCTTTACCTAATAAAAGGTTATTAACAAAATGTTTGAATAAACAACCAAGGTTTCAGCTTAGGAAAAGTGTGTCTGAGTCCCGAATGTTAAATGGACAGCTGTGCCATAACTGTGGGGCTTTGTAAGAGAAAGCTCTGCCCTATGCTGCAGTCTTAATTATTTGAGTTGTCGATAAGTAGCTTGGACCTTTTGATCTAAGTAGGTGTGATGGATCGTAAACAACAAGAGGTGGACCAAGATAATGTGGTGCAAGACCAATGAGTGCTTTATATGTCAGTAGTAGTATTTTGTACTCAATACAGAATTTAATTGGGAGCCAGTGCAGTGTAGATAAGATGGGGGTGATGTGCTCATATTTTCTGGTTCTAGTAAGAACTCTTGCTGCTCCATTCTGTACTATCTTGAGCTTGTTTCTGTTAGAACATCCAGACAGTATTACATAGTTCAGAGGTAATAAAAGAATGAAAAAAAAAATAAAAAGGTTTTTCTGCATCAGGCATTCACATATTTCTTAGCAATATTTTTGAGACGAAATAAAACCTGTCTGAGTAAGATTATCTACATGAGTTTTAAATGAAAGACTGGGGTCAATAATCACACCAAGGTCTTTGACTGCTGCACATGATGAAACTGTTACCAAAGTTACTACATACTCAGAAAGCTTATTTCTAGCTGCCTGTGTTCCGAGCACAAGTACCTTGGTTTTAACAAAATTTTATAAGAGAAAGTTAGTAAACATCCAGTATTTAATGTCATCTACACTTATCTTGACTTTATTAAGCTGGTGTATTTCACCTGGAAATATACAACTGTGTATCCTCAGCGTAACAGTGGAAGCTAATACCATGTTTACAAATAATATTTCCCAAAGGGAGCATGTATAGAAAAAAAAAAGCTGAGGGTCTCGAAATCGAGACTTAACATTAAAACGTTTTAAAAAAATCTGACAATTTAATGACTTATATTTAATGAACAGTAGTCAGACTGCTGTATAAAGGTGCACAAAGTTGGGCTAAAGTTATGCAAGCATGCCTCGCACTTCAGGAACTGATTTTCAGAGAGGTGGAATTGTGGGTCAGTCAGAGGGGAGGGCGGCATCAGCCAGTGACAAATAACCCACAATTTGAATATTCCTCTGTCAGCGGTAAAATGTTCAGCAGTGAAGGTAAAACCACCACGGATCCACGACCAGGTTGACCCGAACCATCAGAAAAATAAAGGTCTCTTTCTGAAATCTGGCTTTTCAACGGGAATGAAAGCTCAAATATTGGCATTAAAACTAGTGTGACCACAATTATGAGTGGGTCCTGATTCATTTTGTTTTACTCCTACTGTATTTAGAATAGACAGGAACACTGTTCTCAAAGGACCTGCTGGGTTATTAAATGAATATTAAAGCCCCCAACTAATAACCCTTTATTTAAAAAAAACAACAACCAGATTTGAAATTAAGTCAGCAAATTCACACAGGAATTCGGAGTCCTGAGGGTCTGTAAATAATAATTAACAGGATCAACTGAGTAGACATAGTTTTTTCAGCATTTTAAGTTTTGGTGGTATATAGAATTTAAAACACTAAATTTATAAACAGGTTTTTTGTACATAACGCACAGATTATCCATATAAATAACTTAGAAATATCTCCTCTGCAAGTTAGATGAAGTTGATGCATATAACTGTGTCCAGGGGGATTAGCTTAATTTAATGCTACATAATCATTTGTTTTAATTCATGTTTCTGTTAAACACATTACACATAACTCCTGATCAGTAATGATTTCATTAACGATGAGCACTTTAGATGTTTTCTTCTAAATGAACACATCTTTAGACCAAAGGTACTGGCACCACATTCAGTATGATTTGCATTTGTTATTTAGGTTACTAAAACAAACTCTTTGAGTGTTTTTACATTTGTTTTTCGTTCAGGAAATAATCTCGACTGCTTTGTACTTGACTTTGATTGATTACACTGTGCAGCTAGCAGACGATCAGACTAGCCTGTTTGTATGCTTCCTTGACTGTAGTCACTGATTAACTGGTCTTGTTCTAAGACTATGTGCTATGCTGCAAGAAATGAGAGCAGCACCTATCTAAGTGGGAAGGACACCGTCCCACCCTACTGTGTCAGGTTTGCCTCAAAGGTAACTACTCTAGTTACCTTAGAAGACCACATTGCTTTCAGAGCCCCACTTGAACATGAAGCAGTTCAGCAACCATAACCTGCTGTAAGCTACATCAGCACACCATACAGGGACAGGGCCAGAGCATATTATGGCACCGGTCATTGCCTTTGCTAGAGTGCACACCTTTATAAATTTGCTTTTATTAATCTCTGAGTGATGATGGTATATGTCATTAACTTCTGCAGGAATAATTATCTTACGGAGACTGCGCTCTTCTAAAAACTCTGGCTTTTGGCATACACCTAACTAGTGATTCTGGTTGCCTTAAAGGCCTAGCTAGTTTTAATGTGCCTTAAAAAAAGCTTCCTATAACCATAAATCTTTTAGGTTTCTTAGTAGGTGTTTTACCGTAGAGGGCAAATCCGTTCGACATGTAAAGCGGAGATGAGTGGTGCTCTTGTAGGTGAGCCTCACTGTTAGATTTAGTTTTACATGTATGCCACTGAGTCGTCACCCATTCGCCCTGCTGTGAGTGCTCTGATGCTGGAGGGGGTGGGGGGGTATGGGGGGTTGCTATCTCTGCCTAAGGCAGACTTGCTGCTGCAGAAACAGTGCTACTCTCATTCTCACTAAGACTCTATCAAGTCTGGATGCACACCCGTAGTGCTACAATCTTCTCTGTCAGAGAACAAACTAGTATACACTTGTCACCGATATAATTATTAGTAAGAACGGAGAAAGAATTGCTACATCCTGCTCTCAACACACTGAAAAAGTTGAATGTTAGCCATGATTAATTGGAAAAAAATATGCTCCAAAAGGAAAATAAAGACTTAAAATAGACTTGACTCTCTCTGCCTTGGGACTTGACTATTTTTTCTGCCTCGGGACTCGACTTTCTCCACCTAAGTACTCGACTCAACTGTTTCAACTTCAGGAGCTGACTTGACACTCGACTGTTGATATTTTGGGACTTGACTCTCTCCACCTCGGGACTCGACTCTCTAAAGCTCTATCTTTTGATTCTCTCCACCTTCGGAATTGACTCGACTCTCGTTGCCTCTAGACTCGACTCGACTCTCTCTGTCTTAGGACCCGACTCTCCCATCCTCTGAACCCTTTACATTGATGCCCAGTGGTACTGGTGTCACTGATGAACATCTCGGCACTAGGGGAGTGTGTGCCTTTGTCACAGTGTGCTGCCCTTTGCCAACTGCATGTGGGTGTGTATGCAGTAGAGACAGATGGTAGCCATGGCAACTAGGCAGAGGTAATGTAGAAATGGCGATGACAGTTGTGGTTCATCTCTCTTTCTCTCTGTTCCTCTCTCTCTAGCAGTCTTTTCTCATTGATTCCTTTTTTCTAGGACTGTAGATACAGTATTATTGTGAGATGCAGGCAGTACCTTAGTAACATTATATGGTCATGATCCACTGAGCTGAACATGCATTGAAGGAATGTATTCACAAATGATTTAATTTGTGGTACTTAATCAATGTCAGTAAATGTATGCTGAATGTGAAGTTATTTAGGATTCTCCTGTCAAAATTAGGGTTTTGTGCTGAAACCTGGTGTTAATATGCTGTAGGCCTGTATAGTCTTTATGATAATGGAAGTAAGGGACCGTCTGTGATCTAAGCAGCTGCTTACTTTGCAGGATATCTTATGGGGGTATCTCACCAAATTGCTAATATTGGCCCGTGTTGGGGAATTGACTTACCATAAAGTCCCCCAAAATTCTCTAATTATTCTTCAGAATCGCAATGTTCTCTGAAAGTTTCCCATGATTCGGTGACCCAAAAGAAGTAATTTTGAGCATGTTCAATATAATCTCATGACAAAAGCTGAAAAATAAATATTGAAACACTTCCAAACTATCTCACAGTGTTTAAGAATCTTTACAGAAATTGTAAGGCTTTGATCCAGTTACCACCAAACTTAAATGAAATGTTACTTGGACCGTACTCCACTCCTCCAACATATTTCATTAAAATCCATTCACAACTTTTTGTGTAAATTTGCTAATAAACCAACGTCAGCAACATAAACAAGAAAAGAAGAAAAAACAAACGAACAAAAAAACCTGTCATGTTGATTGACATATCAGATGCACAGCTGAACTTCACATTGTTCAGGCATCTGTAACTGGCTTCTACAAGTCAAGATGGTCATGTTTGCTTCTTCTACGTGGTAATGATGATTGCAAACAAGAACCGTTTAGGCAGTACTACTTCCTCTAATTACAACAAATACAATCCAATAAAAAACAATAATCTATAATCCAATAATTTTAGCTAAAACTGCTTTTATGTTAGTCTCAATCGACAAACTTATAAACTTATCTTTAAAATAAAATAATTAAAAAAAAAAAAAGGTGATGTGATATTCTCATTCTATCCATGTCTCCTACTGTGTAATCACATTCTTTTTGGTTTATTCATGTATCTGTGTGTGTGTGTGTGTATATATATATATATATATGGTATGTGGGAAAAATAAAAGGACTACAGTTTTATCCCTTCGATGTATTGAGCACTGTTCTACAGAAAATCGACTCAGGATTTTGTATATATATGTATATATGTATATATTCCTTTACTCGTGTAGTTTTATTCTTACTTTATATTTTATCTCGATGTTAATTTTAAGTGCAATATTTGTTTCTTAAGTGCAGTATTAGGGGACTCTGAGTCTGAGGAATTTCATTGCCGGTAGTGATGTTCCATTGTTACCTGTATATGACAAGTAAACTTGAAACTACTGAGGCTACTCTCTGTTTCTTCCAGTTCAACCAATGACCTACTTAGTTTCATAAAGTCCATTACCATAGGATGGTATGAGCAGAAAAAAGAAAAGCACGCTGGGACACACATAATTCTTTGTACTTCTATCTTTATGAGGACCTTCCATTGACATAATTAATAAAAAAATTAATTAATGCATCATCTAAACCTGACCTTGTACCCAGTAATTACATCAGTACTTTTCCTCATGGGGACCATCAACATGTACCCAGAATACACACACACACACACACACACACACAGAGCGAGAGAGAGCGAGAGAGAGAGAGAGAGAGAGAGAGAGAGAGAGAGAGAGAGAGAGTAATTGACAGTCACAAATCAGTCAGAAATTCCTGGCTATTTTGAGTTAATAGAAAGGGGATTTGGCTGTCTCTGGATTCTGATGGAGGTAATAAGGTTTGATGAGTTTGGACAGTAACCTGTGCGGCGGTGACTGAGGCACTGCTGGTAAGCTATGTCATGTGGCTGTGTATAAACCTGTGTGAAATATTCTGGGCATGCTCAGTTTGAGCCTGACACCACAGAGACGCATGCAAGATGCAGCTCGGAGAAGCAGCAGCATTTCTAACACTTCTTCGATCAGTGAGTCTCTCTGTCTCTCTGTCTTCCTCTATCTCTCTCTTTCTCTCTCTCTCTGCCTCCCTGTCTCACTCGCTCTTTTTATGTTTATTTCTTTATGCTGCCTTTGTTGTTTTCTGAAGATAAAAGTCAGCGTGCTGTGTGCTGTTTACGCTGAATGAATAGATTTGATGGTGCAGACCGGGAGCAGACTTGTGTAGATGCTCACATTCACATGTATACGCAGATAGAAGACAGAAGAAAAATAGAAGCAGAATGCTATTTTTCTTCCTGTCATTGCTTTGGGCTTGACGTAATTAAGATTGGGCAGATTTTTTCAGCTTAGCTTTTCAAATGTTTATTTATTTATTATCGTTATCATTATTATTGTTCTTGTTGTTGTTGTTAATAATAATAATATGATGATGATGATGATTGTTATTATTAGCAGTACTCTGAAGAATGTTTTTTTTTTTTGCTGCTCAGATAAATGCAGACATTAAACTGTAGTCCATGACCACTGTTTTATATAAACAAATGTACGTGCAGGTAGATGCACTCCCACACATGTTTGCACATTGCTGATGTGTACTCTGCCCTTAAAGGAAGTCATATGTAGGACAGCGCACGCTGTAAGACCAGGGGGCTGTTATGTAACCATCACCTTCATTTTAGCCCTGGCTCAACAACCCCTTAGTGCTTCCCGATGATCATAAAGGGAAAGAGTTAATTCTATCTGCATGTCCTCCAACAACAATACTTACCTCACCATGTGCAAATATATTCACCCAGGAACATCTGTATGCCTGTGTCTAAACAGACGAGTCTGAGCTAGACTGACAGGTAACTCAAATAACCGCTCTACAACCATGGTGAGCAAAAAAGCATCTCAGAACATGTTGGTCCTTGAGGCAGAACAGTACATCACATCAGGTTCCACTCCTGTCAGCTAAGAACAGGAACCTGAGGCTGCAGTGGGCACACACTTTATGCATTGTGCTGCTGCAAAATTATTGGTGGATTCAGTAACCGTATGTATTTAGCTGTCAAATAGTAAAATCACAAACTGATCGCCTAGATAAGAACAAGATCACCTACAGACAACCAGGGCCAGTGTTTAAAATTTGGATGACTGGATTATCCAAGTAAATTCAGGAATTACTTTGTGATGTCGGGAGTAACTTCCCTATTAATTTCCATGGTAATTATCGAAGATGCCTAGGACCCTGTTAAAACCAAAGGAATGTTTGTTTATTTTTTCCAGAAAAGAGGTGCAGTTTTCAGCTGAAAATTGAAATACATGTAGCTCAAGAAAATTTGCATCTTGTGGGGCTTCAGGGTTTGGGCAGTATGAAATGTAGCAACAGCGTCACCTCGAAAATTCAAAAAGCAGTGTCATAGACTGAACCACATGAATGAATATCAGAGGGTTTGTACATTATTTCGAGACATACAAAAAAACCTCTTGCACATACACTACATTGCCAAAAGTATTCGCTCATGTCTTCACACGCATATAAACTTAAGTGACATCCGATTCTTAATCCATAGGGTTTAATATGACGTGGGCCCTTTTCAGCTATAACAGCTTTAACTCTTCTGGGTAAGCTTTCCACAAGGTGTAGGAGTGTGTTTATGGGAATTTTTGACCATTCTTCCAGAATCGCATTTGTGAGGTCAGACACTGATGTTGGACGAGAAGGCCTGGCTCGCAATCTCCCTTCTAATTCATCCCAAAGGTGTTCTATCGGGTTGAGGTCAGGACTCTGTGCAGGCCAGTTACGTTCTTCCACACAAAACTCTCTCATCCATCTCTTTATGGACCTTGCTTTGTGCACTGGTGCACAGTCATGTTGGAACAGGAAGGTAACATTCCCAAACTGTTCCCACAAAGTTGGGAGCATGAAATTGTCCAAAATCTCTTGATTTGCTGAAGCATTCAGAGTTCCTTTCACTGGAACTAAGGGGCCAAGCCCAGCTCCTGAAAAACAACCCCACACTATAATCCCCCTCCACCAAACTTTACACTCGGCACAATGCAGTCAGACAAGTACTGTTCTCCTGGCAACCGCCAAACCCAGACTCGTCCATCAGATTGCCAGATGGAGAAGCGTGATTCGTCACTCCAGAGAACATGTCTAGAGTTAGATACACCACTGCATCCGACACTGTGCATTGCACTTGGTGATGTACGGCTTGGATGCAGCTGCTCGGCCAAGAAAACCCATTCCATGAAGTAGCCTACCACTTCGTGGCTGAGTTGCTGTCGTTCCCAATCGCTCCCACT
The DNA here is from genome assembly GCA_030014195.1 of Neosilurus mollespiculum. NCBI lineage: Eukaryota > Metazoa > Chordata > Actinopteri > Siluriformes > Plotosidae > Neosilurus > Neosilurus mollespiculum. The sequence continues at coordinate 15,541,033 of JAQMYF010000021.1, forward strand.
TTGTTATAATACCACTGACAGTTGACTATGGAATATTTAGTAGCGAGGAAATTTCAGGACTGGACTTGTTGCACAGGTGGCATCCTATAATGGTACCACGCTGGAATTAACTGAGCTCCTGAGAGCGACCCATCCTTTCACAAATGTTTGTAGAAGCAGTCTGCATGCCCAGGTGCTTGAATTTATATACCTCTGGCCAGGGTTGATTGGAACACCTGAATTCAATTATTTGGATGGGTGAGTGGATACTTTTGGCAATGTAGTGTATGTCATCAAGTCAACAGGAAGTCAGCCATTTTGGGTCACTATCACATGCTGTGCTTTGTATGATGCACTTCATGGGTACAATCCTTGTTCTGTGTTTGTGTACTAGCCTTGCTGGATAATTTGTGTATGTACTCATAGAAGCTAGCTATAGAGAGCCGAGGCCTGTGCTATGAAGTGGGATGACTGGATAATCGAGGTAAATTAAGGAGTAACTTTGTGATGTCGGGAGTAACTTCCCGATTATGCAATGTTAGGTGGGTAGGGTTTCTGCAAGGTGTGCTACCATGGTAATTTTCACTGAAAAGAGTTCACCCTTTTCCAATTTTCAAAAATTTACCTTACACATGTACCTTGTAGTGAAAATTTACCTCTTGTGCGGCTTCAGGGCTTGGGCAACATTAAATGTAGCAACAGTGCGACCTCGGAAATGACCTATGACCTTCTTTCATAGACTGAACCTGGAGGACATGTATATAAATGGGAGGATTTGTACATCATGTCAAGATGCACAAAAATCATCCTGCACATATATCGGCATGTCAACAGGAAGTCGGCCACTTTGGGTCAAAGTGGCAATTTTGGTAATTTTTGGTGATTTCCTCACCCTTTATTTGATCGCACTCCTACTAAAGTTTTTACCTTGTTGGTTTGAAACTTAGTCAGCTCATACAACACAAGTAGGAATCCAAAACTTATGAAACACTTTAATTTCAAGCTTTCATAAAACCATGTGGCCAGCAGAGTGGGACTATAATTCACCCATACATTGTCGCAGCAGCCTATAGACACATAGGAATTGTAAATCATTTACATGGGATTTGGGCAACAGGAAATATGGCAATAGCACCCTCTAGAATTTCCGCCCAAAACAAAGAGGCGGCTATTGACAAAATCTTCATCACCTATTGAGGTTACATTTTACTCTTCATCTCAACCTTGCTCTGAGCCCTGCTCCAACATTGTCCAATAGATATTGTGCAGTAGGAAAACAAGTGTCCCTGGCACTTTTGGAGCACATAAAACAGATAGTGATGGGATTTAGAGAACATTTAAATCTGTTATTAAAGATGTTGAATCTTATCTGATGGAATTCCTGATCAATTCCTAACATGCGGTCTAGCAAGTACCAGAAAAAGGAGCCCTAAAACATCATAAAATTCAGTTTATTTCCAAATTGGTTAAATGTTAAAAAAATTTAAAATAAAATAAAAAACTCAAAAGTGGTGTGTTCATATGTATCCACCCCATTTACTATAAAGCCCCTAAAAAGATCTAGTGCTACCACTTACCTTCAGAAGTCACATAATTATTTAAAAAGGTCCATTTCTGTGCAATCTTTATTGAAGAGTGGCCAGGAAAAAAGCCATTGCTTACAGAAAAAATAAGAAAACACATTTAGAGTTTACTAAAAGGCATGTGGGAGTCTCATTCAACATATGGTAGAAAATTCTCTGGTCAGATGAGACTAAAATGTAATTTTTTGGCCATCATGGAAAACACTGTCTGGCACAAAACCAACAGCCCATCATTTCAAGAACACCACCCCCACAGTGGTGGTGGCAGTATCACGCTGTGGGGATGTTTATCATCAATAGGGACTGGATTACTGGTCAGAATTAAGGGAGTAAAGCCACGAGGTGAAGGTCTTGAGTGAAACTGAATGAATACATGGAGCAGCTTTTTTTTTTTCCCCACAAAGTGCTGTAATATTTACAATGAATCTTTTCCTTAGCATTTGCGCCTGCTCCAGTTACATTTTCAAAACCCACACTCCTAAATGCTAAAAGATTATTTTTTTTATGTACTGTATTAATCTCGCAAGGGATATTTTGCTTCTGCATTTAACCCATTCAAAGTAAACACACACACACACACACACACATGTAATAAGTGAGCACGCACACTCAGAGCAGTGTCCTGCCACACACTGCAGCACCCGGAGAGCAGGTGAGGGCTAGGTGCCTTGCTCAAGTAATTGTAAATACGACAAATTAAAGAAACATTAAAGTGTATTTGTTGAATTGAACTTGGTGATAAATGTAAACTTCTGGACCTACTTCGAACGTGGCCATGAAGTGGGCCCTGCAAGGGGAACCTCTCGTGTAATAATTTTGTGTTGTCTGTTTCTCTTACTGTTTTTCTTCCATGATAATATTGTGAATCATGAGAAAATTCCCTACACTTGTTTATTTAAGATAGAGTGTGTTTGTGTGTGTGTGTATATATACACCAGCACTTCACTGACTGGACTCATCAAACTGGCAGTTTCATTAAACACCTCTAGGCACTTTTTACTCCTTAGCTTCCTTTGATGCAGGCAAATAGCTGTGCTTACTAAAAACAAATTTGGGGTGACTTCCAAATTTTAAAGGTCGAGTCTTACATGAAATATTTAGTCATGTTTTTGTTGCTAATAGTTCATGGTGACTGAATAAATCAAACCTTTCAGTTCCAACATTTATTACAGCTGTGTGTTCTGTGATATTTGAGTTCCATTTTGTGTTTCCCGGCTCCTTAAGCCCACAGCTTCAAAACAGGCTAAACTAGGTCACGTCAGGTCACGTAGTACATGAAAGGTCACACACTGGACTCGGCAAAAGTGTGGAAGTGAAAACATGTTCAGTAGGGCTGAAAACAGTCCTCACGCGCACAAAAAAACGGAAAACCAGAGACATATGCTCAATGGAATTTTGTAGCAAGTCCACCGAGGATGGATTAAGCTTCATGAAGTTCCCGCGAGAGGACTGGATCCCCGAATAACAACCACAGTGTTTGGGCAGGCTGGGAACCGACTCCAAGAAGACTCGATTCACTGATTCAGATATACATACGGTGTATATATAAAGGCTTCAGAGTCGATTCCGCCCCGTTTGAGGAAACGACTCACATGGATGGATTAAGCTTCATAAAGTTCACGCGAGA
>JAQMYF010000021.1:15555401-15565429 GCA_030014195.1 Neosilurus mollespiculum
AGGGGGCTAAGCGGCATTGTACTGGAAGTATTCCGGACATTTCCGCCTGAATATGTGAGAGCCTGGGAGCTGCATGGCTTTCTGGGAGTGTGACCTACGATCACAAGAAGTTTGGTCATGTTGAAATTAGCCTTGGGTCAAGAACTGGATCAATTCAGCCTTTGTAGCCGTGAAGACAAACATGTCTTACTGGATGCTTCCAAGATTTCTGTGGAGCTAAAAATGTACATGGAATGTGTTATTTCATAGAACTTTTTAGCGTAAAGAAATAATGGAAGCAAGATCTTGCTTTATAATATGCGAACTGCTACTGTGTGTAAAATGAACAAAACTTTCTGAATATTGGTCTCATTGACATGGAATGAGCCTTAATTGTTTTGCAGTAGTCATGATACACCATGACAGCTCAACTTAGAGTCATAGGGACTAAAGAATGAACAATTACTACCTCTAAAACTAACCAACTCTCCAGGATGATAATATCGGTGATTTAATGTTAAAATTTAATCAAATCAAACATTAAACAACTCCTTTCACATCCTGTCTTTATTGCATTGGATGATTTTAATTTACAGTGAATTAGTCATTTCCATGGTTGTTTTTTTTTTTGGTTTTTACATCAATGTTTTGTTTCTAGATCTCAGTGCTGATGTGTATCGTTGTGGTTAAGCTAATCGAGACTATTTGTAAAAAAAATGCTGGTTATCTGATTGAATAGCTTGGTTGGGAAAAGTATTGCTCACAGTAGAATTATCTGGGTTTCCAGATAGATGGATAACGAGTAAACGATTGTCATGGATCTGTGGAATGACAGACATTGTTTGTGCAAGTAAGAAATAAAAAGTGAAAAGAATTTATATTGTACCAAGGTACCGAACACGGCACGTTTTTTTGTTTTTTTTGTTTTTTGGTTGTAGTGATGAAAGTCGTAGCACCACTGATGGTAGTAAAGGTGACAGTGGAAGTGATAGTGTTAACAATTGTGCTATGCATGATTGTTGTTGATGCATACATTTTTTTTTAATTAATGCTTTCGCATCGCCTTTTCTTTAAATTTCAGGGAATTGCAAACATCACTGTCTTAACCTAATATCTGTTATAGCATTATCTACTAAAATCAGGCTTTCTTTGATCAGAGTGACTGCTTTAAATGAATAGTCATAAATACATATACTTAGAGTCTAAGTAACAAGCAATCGTGTTAAAATATGACTCCATTGCATAAATATTTCTTATTTTAAATTTCTCACCAACAGCGCACTGACTTGGTTTTGAGCAGTTCCGACTTCTGGTCCTGGTTCAGTGATCATGCCTCGTAGGTGTAAAGCGGTTGTTTGCGGCAAAACATCACAGGATGGTGTTAGTTTGTGTGGTTTTCTGTCCTGACCCCGACAAAAAAGAACCATGATGAATGAATTAGGAAGTTAAATGAACACGCGCAGACTGTAAAGCACCCAGCGTTCATTCCGTTATTTGTAGTGACCATTTTACTGAAGATTGTTTTGAGCTTCAGTGTGAAATGGCTGCAGGTTTGACAGCGGTCATGCAACCACAGTGTCCACACTAACACTGCGACGTTCAGAAGCTGTCAACAAGCAGGAAAGGGAAAGTAATCAAATCTATTTCATTTAAAATGAAAACGCTTTTTACTATAAGTACAATATTTAGTACTTTAAATACCTATTATTACTACACACTGAGGCTCGGTAAATAAAGCGGGCTGCTTAAAGTATGCAGTGTGTACTTTTGCAGTCCTAAACCTAAATCTTAATCAGTGATCTGCAGATCTCACATCTATACAAGAATTTATTTAGAAATATCTGATTTCATAATCTATATTAACTTTTAATTTAAAAAGATCTGTTTGGAGAAATAATAATGTATTAACAGATATTGATGGCCTGCCAGTCCGTGTTGTGCCAGTCCGAGTCTGTCTCCGATTGCTTGTTCCCCTGAATACATCATCAGCCATTGCTTCTGGTTTTCTGAACTTCTGTTCGGATGGGAATTACGAGAATTACGAGTTTAAAAATGAATCGATATATTATTATGTCATTCCATGGTAATGATGAGTATATAGAGGGGCCCTCATTGCAGTCTTTTTTATCTAAAACGAGCAACTGTACAGCATTCCTAGGGTTTACCTTAATGATGATTTGGCGGGACAAACAAGGATAATGTTGACTGTCAAGTCTACTATTAATTATTTATGAAAAAGTGTCAAATCCAACTTAAAATGGCGGCCCAAAACGGGAACGCTGTCAGTAGGTAACTTTGGTGGACACGTGATAGGTTTCTTTCACATAAATCAATTTTACAGCTGAATAGCATAGTAAACAAGTCCTAAATCTCCTTTTGTCATTCGGAAATATTTAATTGTAATGATCAGATGTTGTTATATGGCCCATTTTTAAAGAGCATAACTGTGTAATGGGTCGCACATCTTGCGGACCACAAAGGAACCCATCAGCCTTCCTAGCAATTATTATTGCACACGAAATGGCACAAAAGTCGACAACACATTAAAGTCTAAAGCTGTACAGGTAAAAACACGAACCTTTGCATGAACAGATCCTATAATACAAGGTTTCTAAATTTTGCCGTCGCAACTGTTACGCAGCTGTGCACTTGTTTGCGAAATGAAACGCCGGAGGACCTGTCGTCTGCTAAGCAAAAACACTTAGTGTGTCAAAAGTACCCAAGTACAAGCACCTTATTTGATGACGTTTCACCCAAGTTTGCCACACCGGATGTACACAAACGACAAAATAGTGACGTGTCATGCACAGTTACACCGTGATGCGCTTAACGTGCATACCAAGAACGTGAGGGTGACTGTGAGATAGTATAAAATCAAGAGTAATACGACTGCGTCGGAATTAAAGGTGAGTTCTCATAATCACATTATTCATCTAGTTAGTGTTTTAGATGAAAATGATCGCTTTCCCCCTCATGGTTTAAGAGAAATATGTACTTTGCTTAACCACATGCATCTACATGCATCTACACTGTGTCATAAATTCTTTTCACAAAGAAGAATTCTGAAGATGGTTTCTATCGGGTATATCATGGACGATTTTTGAAGTAAGCTGGTGTAAAGCGGTTAAATCTAAGCTAAAGCGTTATAATTCCTGAAAAGCTGCAATGTGTCACTGTGTAACACGTCACCGAACCACATAGACCATCGTGTCGCTTGAAAAGCAGTTACTCTGCTCGAAGGTGGTGTAGCATGTTACGTTGTTACATAAAATTCATAAAGTTTATTTAAAAGAGACGTTTCTTTGAAAGTATGAAGACTGTTTTGAGCGTATATTTATTTCTCTTATATTACTTTGGAATATATTGCTACATCGTAGCATCTTGTGAAGAGTCATATTCAAATTGGTGTTCTTACATGGAAGAGTTTTTATAGTATACAGTTTCTAATATCCATCCTTTTTCCACTCATCCTGATGAATTTAACTCTGTAGCAGTTTTGTAAAATTTTATGGTCTTCTTTTTTTTTTTTTTTTTTTTTTTTTAACCCAGAAATGAATCTGAGGGGTAACTGCATAACTTGTGACACATTCATTACACCGGCAGCGTTCAACATGCCATATGTGTTTTGGGTGTTAAAATTCATATACTCTTCCCTTTTTCAATGAATGCCTCTGGTGTCTGCCGATGTACAGAGAATCACTAATTTTTAAAAGATAACATTCAAACGCTGCAATGGCAGTATGCTTTTTCGTGTCACAGGTCACACAGTTACATCAATGTAATTTCCCTATCTGTAGCAACCATACCTAAGAATTTTGCATCTGTAGCTTTAGTATGTTATCATAGGACACAAAGTTTATGTTGTGTAGATTTATGGCAGAGATTTGCCCCTGGGCTTGAAACACAAGTTTTACCAGGCGCACAGGTGAATGTCAGTCACAGTGTAACACAGTTACAGTGTGGTGACACTGCACATTTGCACCCTATTTTTGACCACGTGGAAGGTTCACCTGCCTTCTCTTTTGTAGGATTGTAATCTACACACATTGGCACAATAATTAACAGTAATACAAATGTCCAAATGTAACTTTGATTTGTGTCCACTGGTTCCCTGTTGTAGTATTAGTGTGGAATGACACAGATATATAAATGCCTTTTCACTCGTCTGATGGCGAACAGTTTACTTTTTATATGTAGAATATATATAAGAAATAAAAATGATAGTGAAATATCTTGACACTGGGGCTTTAACTGCAGAGAAAAAACATCTTTGGCTTTGGAGCCTCATCTGCACAGTTAGCAAAAACATTTATAATTAAGTTCATTCCTGTCAGGAATTGTGGTTCTACATTCAAGGCTTTTAAAGGCATAACTTATTGAAGAGACCTATTAATAATTTAAAGATGAATCCTGATTAAAATCGAAACAAGTGCTGTCAGATGAAGTCGTCTTATGTTTTGTTTTGTTTTTTGGTTTTTTTTGTTTTTTTGGAAAAGAAAAGGCCTCCATCATTTGGCTCAGAATTCAGCTGATATTTTGTTATAACACTGAAAGATAAGCATTAGCAGTACTTTGTTGTGAATGGTTGTAAAATAAGCTATACTGTAATTATTTTGGTAAAGGATAAATTCTATATCGATAAATTCTTGCTTCATTTATCTGGTTTCACCCAAATGAGGATGGGTTTCCCTTTTGAGTCTGGTTCTTCTCAAGGTTTCTTCCTCATGTCGACTGAGGGAGGGTTTCCTTCCACTGGCGCAGCAGGCTTGTTCATTGGGGATGTGTCGGGTTTGTAGAAGAAATGTTTAAATTCTTTATCAGATTTGTTTTTACTACTTAAAGCTGCTTTGCGACAATGTTAATTATTATAAAAAGTGTGATACAAAAAAAAAGAATTGAACATAACTTAGTTGGTTTGGTTTACATTTTGGAGGAAGGCTCATCAGAGGAGGTCTTTCTTATACTGTTTGACATTTACCTGATTTATTTTATCTTCAATTATCAGTTAATTTTGGCTGAATACAAAATTTTACTGGCAAAATGCCCACAGTGTATAGGCGTTGTTTTGTAAACAGGTGAAGACAAGTTAACTTGGCAGTGTAGCACCATTTTGCAGAAAGTGGAAAAGTCTAGGAACAAGTTGTAAGGACTAGAAGAAGGCATATGATTTAATTCATTCATTTACTCATTAGCTAAACCCTTTAATCCCACTAGAGTCGCGGAGAGGCTGGCACCTACCTCAAGGCATGGTGCAGCCTGAACAGCTCACTAATCCATCACAGGGCCAATACTCCATCATTCACATTCACACCTAGAACCAGTCTGGAACCAGTTGTGCATGGGGAGAACACGAAAACTTCACACAGAAACGTCCAAGGACCTTGTTGCTGTGAGACGGATATGGTAGCCACTATACCACTATGCCTTCCATTACAAGAAACATAAAACAAGGGTAGCACATTTTATTTACTCTCTCTCTCTGTCACACACACTCACACGTTTCACTGCCCATGTTGTTCAGGTTTCTATTGTTGGTCAGCATTTTGATGCTAGTAAGCATAGCATGCACGCCATCTGGTGGCAAGAGTGCTAGGTTTACATATAGTGCCCGGTACATTAGATATTGATGCATCCAGAAGTAATATGGCATCAGAAGGACTTTGGGGCTGATTGTGTTTTATTTCCCATAGACTCCACTATCTCATATTTATTTAATGTCTGGTAAATAAATGAGTCCCTTTAAAGTTTTCTAGATACAAACTTCACCTTTGTATCTGTATCTTTATCATTACACTTTGAGTCAGTGTGTTAAGAACATCAGGGTGTGGGATTAGTTTATCTGGAGCTTCACACTGGAATCACCAATTACTATGGAAGCTAAAAATAAGAAGCAGTGATCGTAGCAGTCATTTAAACTTCTGTTTAAAAAGAACACTTTAGAGAAATTTCTTGGTACGAGATCTTGATAGATATCACCAATCTCAAATTTCTTTGTTTACTTGAGGTTAATGTAGGTTGGGCCGTGTAATAGGCCAGACACTTCTGCGGAACTGTGTACTTGTATCAATGCTATGTGTGAGGAGGGACAGGAATGTGAACTGACTACTATAGACACATTTCTGCACTAAACAAACAAACCAACTAACCAAAGATGATCCATGATTACCCCGTACTTTCAGGCTCGAGGTTGAAAATGTAAAAGAGCAACAAAGCATCAAGGTCTTTTGGGCGCAGTCATTGTGTTCTGTAAGATAAAGTGTGTAGCATTTACTTTAATTTTGCTTGCCTACATGATTAGATTTTTAGATCTCCTTTCCATCCTGAAACTACTTTCAAGCAAGTGTTTCCTTTGTGTATTATAAGTCGGCGTTTATACCTGCAGTTATATGAGTTATATAAACTTGGGTATATGTGTTTCACAATCAGAATGCCTGACCATTGTGGTGCAGACATCAGGTCACCGCTCAGCCTATAGAAATATTCTCCCTTTATGTTCCTGAGTATCTGAATATCTCCAGAAGAAAAGAGGAGGTGATTGAATTCTGATCTGTGGACACTCGCTTCTCCTACTGCCCGACAGGAAATGTAAAGAGTGGGCAGCTTTAATTACTATAAAATAAAACAGCAACCACAGACCTGTGTTTTTGCATCAGCACAGAGCTGTGTTATATGGCCGCTGTAAAACTAGGCTGAGGCTCTATAACAACTGAGGAGAACTGAGTACTCTGCCTAGAAAAATATTGGCACCAGACAGCAAAATACCCAAAAGAAATGAAAATGAAAAGCACATTTGTTTAATAGCACACACACACTACGTGACTGGCCAGTTTTGTCTGATTTTGGAGTCGGCCAAATGCAAGGTTTGGATGTTAATTTCCATGTGTATACAACCTCCACAGAGCTTGTAACATCAGAAATTCAGTTCCATGCATCATGCTGAGCACAGTATCAGGAGTGCAGGAAAAACATGGCAGGCTTCGAGGGTGTGAATCATGCCATATTCTCTCTAAGAGGTATGAGTGTGCTGCTCTGTGTGGGTGTAGGAAAGATGTATGTCCCACTCAAACTGAAACTGGACACCCAAGTGCTGTGGCATGTGAGTCACCTATACAGACAGGCCAAGTGCACCTACACAGCTAACATAAATGAAAAACATCTTTACCATGAAATAAAATAACTTCAGTTGCCTTGAGATGATACTTTTAAAAACTCGACCGAATGTTGTCTCAGAAAGTTTCTCATGTGTACATCACTATATGTTTATGAATTTCTGAATCTGATTGGTCCAAAGTTGCATATTTATATTTGTAAAGGGCACAGGTCGGACAGCAGCTCTGGCTGGAACATAAATGATGAGTTTATAGCCACTTATACGGAGCTAATGTTTATAAGAGCTTGTCTGTGGTTCCACGGTTCAAAGATGGCAGGCATCCAGATGGGAGCATGTCAACTCACTGCACATAACCAACTCACTACATGTCGACTCACTGAACATTATTTGGATTATATATGTACAAGAGTGACAAAATCATATAATAAGACCATATGTAGAAAGTAGTGAAAGTAAGATGTATGTACACAGCATGTTTTATTGAAAACATAATACTTGACAACTGCATCACATAAGTATCCCAATTGCATGACTATCGCATCATTGGGGATTGAAGAAAACACAAATCAAAAAACTATCACATTATTGATTCAAGCAGTTTGACTAATAAATATTTGTCTTAAAGAACAGGAGATTGCAGTTTGCTAAGAGCTCGTAGGGTGTGGATGATAGTTTTCTCCTTGTTGAGGAATTCCTTCCAGATCTTGTCAAGTCTGGACTGAACGGACAGGATTTTGGCCCGCTGAATTTTCCTCAGTTTTTTCTCACTCAGAAGTTTACACTGGACCATGGCATACCTGGCCTCCTGGTGGAGCAGGGGTTAGCAGAATATATAGTTGGAGGTTGCTGTGGCCTGCCTTGGAATTTAGATGCCTATATGGGTATGCTTCAACCTCGTTGCTGGTCCGGATGGGCTGCTTGAAAACATACCATTAGGCTGGGGCCAGGTAGTGCTGGTGATCCTGTTGGTGTTGATGCACATTGCCAGTTGCTGGAGAGGTTCTGTGTTGGTCTGGCCTTGTAGGTCTGTAAAGATATCCACAATGTGTCCAGGGTGTACCCCTCCCTCACCCAGAATTGGCTGAGACGGGTGCCAGCCTCCACACCTGACCGTAATTAGGATTCAGCGGCTTATAAAATGAATGTTTGGTGAAAGTCATAGTGCCATCTTTTGGCGAAAGGAAATGGCAAACAAAAATCACACTGTTACATTTTGATGTAGTGCATCAAGAGTTATTTCCTGATCCACCCCAATATTGGACGTGATCCGACAGCAATTTTCTACATAATTAAAAATGTCAAAAAACTGAAGTCCCTTCAACTTGAAATCTAGCCAGCTCACACTACAAAGGTCAGAGACCAAAAGTTATCAAAAGCTTACTTTTTTGCCAGACACAGAATTAGACAATGCCACAAATTTGCTTTTTGAAAATTTCACCAATTAAATAAAAAATGGCTATACATTACACATATCTAAAACTTCACGAGATTAACAATATTCAGAGGTGGAACACATTTGTTTTGCAATATCCAAGAAAAGTCTTACTGCCGGGGCAGTGGTGGCCCGGTGGTAGGGTGCTGGATTACTTATCCCAAGGTTGGGGGTTCAAGTCCCACCATCAACGGGTTGTCACTGCTGTCCCCCCAGTGCAGCTAACTGGGTTATCAAAGGCTGGCCATGTCTCTCACTGTCTATGGTGAGAGGAATGTAAAAGAACCATTGCTGGTTTTTGTAAAGAGTAGCTGCATAGCCGTCAGTGTGTTTCTGTCCTGCGATGGCCTGGCGAGCTGTCCAGGGTGTACTCTGCCCTCACCCAGAGTCAGCTGAGATGGGTACCAGCCTCCCTGCGAGTCTTAGTGCCACCTTCTTACCAAAGAAAATAGAAAAAAATTTACTTGTGTTATATTTTCATGTGCAGTTCTAAACGGTGTGATTTGATTCACTCAAATTTACTCAGGAAACTTGTTAGACCTTATAGGGTGTGGGGGCGTTTTTTGGAATGTCACCATAAAAAAGGTGGCTACCATTTACACATGACTAAAAATTCACTTTTTTGAGGGACAAAACTGTCAAAATTTCAGGCATAATGTTATGGCCTATTTGATGTGTTTGTTGATATTTTTTGTGTAGTATTATAGTACAGCAATAAAAAGAGAACTTCTGGAACACAGAATTTTTATCATATGTTTGAAGTAAGCATTGAATCTGATTTAATGTTAAGGACTTGTATGTGACCTTAGGTAAGAGGACGGTATAAAGAGGTTATCCCAACACCATGTTCAGAAGATAACAGCATCTAAATGGCAGCTTTCTAGTAAAGCTCTACATCCACTAAAAGTTTGAACAGGTTGTGTAGTTTATTTCCACTGGCACTGCGATTCACCCCATCACATGAGGACAGTTACGGGAAAATTTTTCACTTTTTACTCAAACCATTTATACCCGATATTATCAAGCAGGGTTACACAAAATGCTACCTGTCAAACACACATTGTATTATTTAAGAAAAACTAAAATGATCAGAGTTGTCTTCCATGTAGCTTGCCATGAAAATCTAGTGTTTGCACAACGTGAATGGAATGTCCATTTTTCGCTTCCATTTTTTTCCTGCATGTGATTGTTGTAAGAAATCGTGGAAGAAAAATTGAGTTGTGAAATTATCTTTATTATCTGTTCAACATCCATGTAAATGAAAATATGAGTTATGATTAAATATCACAACAATTATTAAAGCCGCGCTTTCAAAGCTTGGGTATTACAATAAACCAATAAGCAAATTTACAGTCACCTACATTATAACATCGATTCCAAACTTTAAATGATTAATAACAGTCCCGGCCTTAACGGTTTGTATTTTATGATGGTTTGTATTTTATGGCTTCACCCAAATGAGGATGGGTTTCCCTCCTGGGCCTGGTTCCTCTCAAGGTTTCTTCC
>JAQMYF010000021.1:15569606-15572106 GCA_030014195.1 Neosilurus mollespiculum
ACCTGTCGATAGTGGGGCTTGAACCCCCGACCTTGGGATCAGTAATCCAGCACCTTACCACCAGGCCACCACTGCCCTCGGCTACATATGTTTTTATTGTAATTGGTTGACAGCAGGGCCACTTCTTTTCCAGTCGGAAAAATGGAGTTGAGTCTGTATAGAGTACCTATAATGGGAGAGAAGTGACATCGCGTCTCAGAAAAGTGTGGTCAAGTGATGCATGGACGCCATTTTGTTTCTTCATGATGAAAGGCTGCTGTTCATTTGGCTGCAGCAGTAGGTCAGGAAATAGTTACATAAAATGTAGAAAGGTGGGAAGAGATTGTTGGCCAGAATGGATGGAAAAAATACTATTAAACAGTATTATATAATAATATACAGTATAATATTATTAAATATAAACAGTGTTATTTCATTTGATTTTTTTTTTGGTCTGCTTTTGTTATGTGAAAAAAGTTAATAATGCTGTGATTCTGCCCATCATTTCAGAGAGTGAGTAAATTATCATAAACCTGGATGTGCACATGACAAATGGTGTCTGATGATGAAATCTGATATTACCAGACAAATGTTTCCTATTATGTACATGACATGAACATTTTGGTACCTCAGGGAGCACCTCACAGCTTGGTGTTCATCTGCTCCTAATGAAGAATGCCGGAGCCAAATGCCAGGAAGGTTTAAAGATTAGCAGGATTAAAGATTTTATCATGGGTAATGTTCCTCCATATCCCTTATCTTAAACAGCTGTGTAATTAGTGCAAAATATGTATTTAATAAAATAATCACTGACTGTAACGTCTATTTATTTTACACACACACACACACACACACACACACTTACACACACACTTTCAGTGATGGCCAAAACTGCTCAGTTTGACAGCTGTGTTTTTCAGCTGACTGGACTTTTATTACAAATAAAACCTATATATATTGACTCTAAAGTGAAAATGTCAAAAAGGTTGAAATTATTTCACAAATTTACAAGATATTCTTTTTTAACTGCGTTTACTTTGACCCAATAAACTTTGAACTATTTATTATGCGGTGCTTCGAACTGAATGGAAACAAAATGCCATCCCAGGTCTCAAGGTTGTTGCTACTCAGTATAGGTACTCCAAGCCTTCTCAGTTCATTGCACCGTCCTGTAGAAAAGATAAGAAGTGGATTAAGCCATCAGAGCTCATGTCATGTACAGTATATGGGTCAATATCACTATAAGGTGCTTTGAGACCTCCATAATAAAAACTTTTGATTTTCCTTTTAACTTTATATTCAGTGTATTAAGTAGACTGTAGTCTGTTAGAAATGCATGCTGGTCAAGCTCCAACATTGTTAATACATTTTTTTGCAAGCAGACTCCAAAATACGTCCCTGGACAAAAAACTGTAAGAATAAAGCGTTTTTCATTGCATAACAGTTATAAAATGTATATTTTCATAAAGATATTTGGTCCCTTTCTCAATAGTTTGTTAATTAATGGAAAATTTTTGAATTATTGTGTAATTACCACAAAAAAAGTTGTTTCCTTGTAAAATCTGTAATAGTTATACTTTTTTCTCAAAAAACATCTAACAACTAAGTTATCTGGTGAAACCTTTTAGCAATACTATCTGGCCCTCATTTGTTTATAGAGAAACCTGAAAAAATGCTTTAATATGTGAACACAGGAGTTATTAAATAACATTAAACTCCTAAGGAAACATTTTTCTATTATTTAACAAAGCAAATGTAAACTTAACTTAGAAACAGAAGATGCTCACTTAAAAAACCCCACACAGAATAATCACTGTAATTGCTGTTCCACATATTTGCAAACAGATGGCTCGATCTGTAAAGAGCGCCTGTTCAGAGCCTGTGGTTCTGGCATCAGGATAAGTATCTGCCCATCATGATACCAGCTGATGTCTTTCCGAGGACCTGGCCAAAAGAACTTTGACACCGTGACCTTCTACATGCATAATGACAACTGGATAGGCCTCATTGTCATAGTTAAGAACACACCATTCTCCCGTATGCTTCAGCTCAATCATTTCTGGTCTTCTGTGATTGTCTGCTATCTTTTCTGCTTGTCTTTTTTCGTCTAAGTCTCTCCCCCTGATGCCGTTGTCTGAAACAGAAAAAAATATGAAAATAGAAGGATTTTTAGTAAGAATTTATGGAGTTATCAAGGTCATATTATGGGGAAATAAAAAAGTTGAAAACTGTCTTTTCATATAAATTAATTAATCACATAGCTAAACTTCCATGTAATGACCTAGAGGGCCCGGGCTCAGGAGCTTCAGGAATTTGAGGGGTGACTGCAGCAGAGCACTGGCTCTGTCCCTGGCTTGCCTTTTTGCCCCCTTCGCTCTCTGATTCAGTTCATTAATACCCATCTTCTTTCCAGTCTCCCTGTCTTCTTTCCATCTGTCCCTCTCTTTCTCAGTGTACTTTCTCTTTCTGTCAAGGTCAGTATCACAACGTTTTCTACACCGCCTTGCTTTCTCAGCTCCAC
>JAQMYF010000021.1:15574606-15580094 GCA_030014195.1 Neosilurus mollespiculum
AAACATTCAGCCTCTCTCTCCCCCCCACCTCCCCCACCCTCCCACCCCCTCCCTCCTCTTCCCTCACTCCTACAGTCACAATGAGCGGAAAGTGACCTGCAAACATCCAGTCTCTGGTGCTCCATCACAGGACAACTGCATCTTTGTTGTCAACGAACAGTAAGTGTTTTCTTTTTACTCTGTTACCCACATCAAATTAACTGAACTGTACTCAAGCAAATGATTCATCTGGGTATATAATGTGTAGTCACATTGGGTTTGGGACACACTCCAGCACATTGTTGCTGTAGGGCGGATGTGATTACCACTACACCACTGAGCTGCCATGCTTTGCAGTAAAAGTCATCAAATGGATTTTAAGAAAATTAAATTGCATTAAAAGACATTAAATTTTATTCCAGCACACATTAAATATTTTTACATGGCTCTGAAAAAAATTCCACTTATTTTGGATATACAGTATAAGGAATAACTTAAATTTATTGTCACAAAGTATGTGCATTGGTGTAATAAGAATGTGGAGCAAGCTGGTACTAATTGTTTGCGGCTGGTGTGAAAATGCTGTAACATTGGGTACCACAGTGCTGGGCTGGGAGTTAGAGTATTAAAACTTTGCACCTTACGTAATGTGCTTTCTCTGCGATGTGCAGAAGTCTGAGGCCCCAATGCAGAGTCACAAACGAGAGCCTCTGATGCCCAATGATGGGTTCTCAATTGACAGCTTTATTAAATAGTACCCATGAAACACAAGTCGCAACTTCATCAGTGAAGAGGAAAAAGCCATATCTGACACTGATCAATAAAAGGAAATTGACAGATATTCTGTCAATAATGAAGTTGCCAGTGCAGTCACTTGACCATATAATATGGTAAGTGTCCACCAAGCCAGTCCAACTTGTTGGAGGGGCCTCAGGAAGCATGGGGTGAAATTTCTTCATCTTACCTCGACAACTTGATAGCTAGAATGAGGCTGTAATAGCTGCAAATGGAAAGTTTATAGGACAGAATATTAATTTCTAGTGAAAATTATTGTTATTGATGTTATTTGTGTTTTCATGGAAAATGTGAAATATTCTGTGTGACCACAAACCTTTGAACAACAGTGTATATACAGTACGAGTCAAAAGTTTTGACTTAATTACTTGTCTGTCCTTTTAACTGGTATTTATGTTTTTAAGAATGAGTTCTACCAGAACTCAGCTACTGAAATCACAGAACTTTCCAAATTATACTGTATATTAATCTTCTTCTTCATCTACTTCCGCTTGTTCTGAGTTCGGGTCGCGGGGGAAGCAGCCTAAGCAGTGAGGTCCAGACATCTCTCTCCCCAGCCACTTCCTCCAGCTCTTCCGGGGGGACGCCAAGGCGTTCCCAGACCAGCCGAGAGACTTAGTCTCTCCCGTGTGTTCTGGGTCGACCTTGGGGTCTCGTCCCGGTTGGACATGCCCGAAACACCACACCAGCGAGGCGTTCGTGAGCCATTCTAATCAGATGCCGAGCCACCTCAACTGGCTCCTCTCAACGCGGATGAGCAGCGGTTCTACTCCGAGCTCCTCCCAGATGGCAGAACTTCTCACCCTGTCTCTGAGGGAGAGCCCTGCCACCCTGCGAAGAAAGCTCATTTCAGCTGCTTGTATTCGCAGTCTTGTTCTTTTGGTCAATACCTAAATTTGTGAGGGTAGGAATGTAAATTTGAGAGCTTTGCCTTCCAGCTCAGCTCCCTCTTCACCATGATGGACCGGTACAAGCTCCGCTTTACAGCAGAGGCTGCACCGATCCATCTGTCGATATCCTGCTCCATCCTTCCCTCACTCGTGAACAAGACACTTAGATACTTGAACTCGTCCACTTGAGTCATGATCTCATTCCAGACCCCTAGCTGAGAACTATGGCCTCGGACTTGGAGGTGTTGATTTTCAACCCGGTCGCTTAACACTCGGCTGCAAATTGCTCCAGCGAAAGCTGGAGGTCCCGGACAAAAGGACATCATCCTCAGAAAGCAGAGACGAGATCCTATGGCCACCAAACCAGAACCCCTCAACACCTTGGCTGTGCCTAGAAATTCTATCCATAAAAATTATGAGCAGAATCGGTGACAAAGGACAACCTTGGTGGAGTCCAACCCCCACTGGAAATAAATTCGACATGTTACTATTGTGGACGAAGCTCTGGCTCCAGCAATACAGTGACGCAGGGACACAGTGAAAAAGCCCTCTCCATGTCCACAAAGCACATGTGCACAGGTTGGGCAAACTCCCATGCTCCCTCCAGGAAACCACATTGTTTCTCCTGAATCTGAGGTTCAACCATCGGCCCAGATCCTCCTCTCCTGTACTCCTGAATAGACCTTCCCGTGTAGGCTGAGCAGTGTGATTGCACAATAGTTGGAACACACTCTCCGGTTCCCTTTTTTAAAAAATGGAACTACCACACCGGTTTGCCAATCTAGAGGAATGGCCCCCAACAACCACGCAATGTTGCAGAGACGTGTCAACCAAGACAGTTTTACAACATCCAGCGCCTTGAGGTATTCAAGGCGGATCTCTTCCACACCCAGAGCCCGGACACCGAGGAGCTTTTTAACTACCTCAGCGACCTCTGCTCCAGTGATGGGCAGACCCCCCTACGAACCCCCAGGCTCTTCCTCTTCCACAGTGGGCATGTTGATGGGATTGAGGAGGTCCTCGAAGTATTCCTTCCACCTCCCGACAGTATCCTCAGTCGAGGTGAGCAGCTCCCTACTTCCACTGTAAACAGTGTTTGTGGACATTTTCGAAGCCAACAGATTGTCTTTTTCCAGGCCCTCACCAAACTCCTCCCACACCTGAGATTTTTCATCGACGCAGCCCGGGCTGCAGCACGTTTGGCCTATCGGCACCCATCTGCTGTCCCACAGGACAAAAGGACATGATAGGCCTCCTTCAGCTGGACAGCACCCATCACCACAGGCACGACAGGCACCTTCCAACGATAGGCAACTTCACAGTGACCTTCTGGCCACAGCTCTGGGCTGCCGGCTCAATTTGGACTCTATGTCCCCGGCCTGTCTGACAGTAGACTCTGTCAAACTTTCCCAGGAGACCCTTACTACACACTTGGGTCTCCCAGGTCTGGGGAGTGGCCTCTCCCACGATTGGAGCCAGCTCACCACCAGGTGGTGATTGGTTGACAGCTCAGCTCTACTCTTCAGTGTCCAGAACATGCGGCCGCAAGGCCGATGACATGACTACAAAGTCGATCATCGAACTGCGGCCTAGGGTGTCCTGGTGCCAAGTGCACTTATGGACACCCTTATGTTCGAACATTGTGTTTGTGATGGACAAACCGTGACAAGCACAGAAGTCCAACAACGAAACACTGTTCGGGTTCAGATCGAAGAGGCCGTACCTACCAATCACACCATTCCAGGTCACACTGTCATTGCCCACATGGGCGTTGGAGTCTCCCAAGACAACGAGAGAGTCCACGGGGGAGCACCCTCTAGCACACCCCCTAGCCTCTCCAAAAAGTGTGGGTATTCTGAACTGCTATTTGGTGCATAGGCACAAACAACAGTCAGGACCCGTCCCCCCACCTCGAGGCGGAGGGAGGCTACCCTTTTGTCAGCCAGGGAGAACCCCAACATGTGGGCACCGAGAGGGGGGTCAACAAGGATGCCTACACTGGCTCGCCGCCTCTCTCCATGAGCAACTCCAGAATGAAACAAGGTCCAGCCCAAGCTATGTGTTGAGGTGAGCCCGACTATATCTAGTCGGTATCTCTCAACCTCTACCTTCCAATATCCAATATCATCTGCAAAAAGCAGAGACGAGATGCTATGGCAACCAAACCAGAACCCCTCAACACCTAGGCTGTGCCTAGAAATTCTGTACATAAAAATTATGGACTGAACCGTTGACAAAGGACAGCCTTGGTGCAGTCCAACCCTCACTGGAAACAAATTCGACTTGCTGCCAATGTGGACCAAGCTCTGGCTCCAGTGATACAGCTGGCCTGTAGCAATGGGTCCGTTACACCATATTCAAATTCAAATTCAAATTTTATTTGTCACATACAAATTATACACAGTACAATATGTAGTGAAATGCTTAGTCCAAAAATGTAAAGAATAGCTATCAAAGAAACAAGAAGAAAAGAACAACAACAATAACTAAAACTGTTTAAAGGATTCTACAGTTTTTACAGTTACAGGTCAGTACAAATATAAAAATGCAAAAATAGAAAATAAAGAAAATGTATAGAATAAAAAAAAAATTCCTGGAGCACACCCCACAAATGGCCCATGGGACACGGTCGAAGGCTTTCTCTAAAGAAAAGTTTCAACACCCTGTGTTCAGGATGATGTGCAGTGTTAGTTTTCTGACACACATTGTATTTTGCATTCAGGTCAAAAGGTTCTATTTTGGTCTCATCTGACCAGAGAACCTTCTTCTATATTGCAAATGGAGCTTTTTATGGCTTTTTTTCCAACAACAGCTTTCTTCTTGTCATTCTTCAATAAAGGTCAAATTTGTAGAATGTACACCTAACAGTTGTCTTTGGATTTGATATTGAGCGCAATGTGCAGCAAGTTATTCCAGAAGATCTTATTTGGGTGCAACTTGTCATCCGAACAAAACTGTCAAGTAGGAGGGTTTAAGCATATGCAGTAACATCAGTCGGAGTTATTAGGTTGTGTCACGGGCTTTCATGCCAGATGGGTGGTTTGCTCGCGTCTTGTCCATCTAACTTTCTGCTTGTACAATTTTCACTGAATTGAGATTGATTGTGGAAACGTATAGTAAAGTGGCTAGAAGCTTCTTGGAAATTTCTAATCAGATTTGTGGAAACCAAAATATGGAATAAAATTGACAAATCTGTTTAGCCACTTGGTGTATTTATTTTTAAAATGAAATTAAAACAACAATTTATATATATTTATATTTTATAAAAAAAAATCAGATAAGATTGCCATTATTAAAGTTGCCCTAAAATTGATTATTGAAGTTTAAATCCTCTTTTTTTCCCCATCTTTTTTGGGTCCAATTCTGTAACCTTTTCTCTAACCGTGTTAGATATACTTACTCTTAAACAGAGGTAAAGAGACTTACCTGCTTACGCATGCGCTCAAGTTCATCTTTGATTTTTAAAAACGGGTCCTTTCCTGCTTCCTGCTCCTGATTCTTAGAGCTTATCAGAGCTATACTCTAAATGGTTTTCTAGATATAAATTTAGAAATTTGCCTACATTTATCCTGAATTTATTTATGCATTTTAAGCCTCATCAAAATCAGGGTTCTTTGTGAATGTGGCTGTAACTTTTGTGTCGCATGTGAGCAAAGCTGGAGTGACAAATAGGGATTTGTTTGAGTTGTCTCCTGTCTGTCATCGTTCGTCGTCGCACTTTTCTTCTATCTGCAATTCCTCCTAAACTGTTCATGGGAATTTAGCTAGATTTTGGTCTATAGCTTTTATTTAAGCATTTTGGTTTAAAACAAACAAACAAAAAA
>JAQMYF010000021.1:15600873-15614572 GCA_030014195.1 Neosilurus mollespiculum
ACTATATAATGATAGGATAATGTTGCCGTAATCAATCACGGAAAGCGATATTTAAAGTCCTTGCAGTATTTTGCCTTCTTTTCAACATCATCATTATGTTCACTGCCATTACAGGGTCATCAGGGTTTACGTTTTCAGCCCACACAGACACTGCTTAAAATTCCCATAATTCATCATGCATAACAGTGGGCACTGTCATGGCATTAAAGATAATGACACGTCTGGTGCAGCAGTCCCACACTAATTTAATTTTAAGATGACAGATAATGTATTCATGGGAACAGGGACAGCTAGAAATTAAACATAATTCTTTAGTGATATTAATTGAATACATTTTCTCTGTTCTTCTTTATTCTATATACTTTCACACACCCCGACAGTGAAGTTAAAACCTGGGCTTAAAATGCTCCCTTTTGCACATGTTTAAAGCACTTTCATAAATTAGCCTGCAGGGGTGCATATGCAGGTGTGAAGTTTGAGAAAACATTATTTTGCATACAATTAGTTGTTCAAGATTCTGATTCTGACTTTTTTCACTCATGCACTATAAGCATTACACTGAGATTTAACTACCACCCCCAAAACCACTCTGACTCATTCACTAATTTACCGAACCACTCAAACCTACTATTAGGGTTGCAACGAGGCTGGAGCATATCTCAGCAGACACTGGGCAAAACTCGCCCTGAACAGCTCGCATGACCTTCACAGGGCAACACACACAACCATTCACACTCTCACTCACATATTGGGGCAGTTTGGAACAGCCAATGACCCTAACGTGCAAGCCTTTTGACTATGTGAAGAAACCTAAGTACCTGAAGAAAACCAACGCCAGTACAGGGAGAACATGATTGTACTTCTTATAGAATATATTTGTCTTGTCAACCTCATTTCAATTGGTAACATACATCCATTCCTGCAATCCAGGCATTGCAACACATCCAAAAAAATCTGCGATGCTGGACATTTAGGGCTATTGACAAAGGAAAGCAATTAAATTATAATTGTAACAACTGGTGATTGCAATCATCATTTGGTACAACAACAATATCCAAGAAAGGCCTCGTCTTTGGGGAGCAAAAAGTCTCTAGTTTGTCAACAAATTCATGTGAGAATGTTTAATGTTTAAAAACAATGTTCCTCCAAGAAAGATTTGAATTTGGATATTTGATACAGTGCTAAACAATTTAAAGAACCTGGAGGAGATTTGGTCATAAAGGGCAAAGGCACAAGCCTAAGCTAAACTCCCATAATCACTGATGGCACTGCATCAAGAACCGGCTGATAATAACATAATAACATAATGATAATAACATAATGATAATAACATGTGCTCGGGATTACCTTGCAGACCCTTGTCAAGAACCACAGTGTGGACTCACATCCACATTAACTTTGTCCAGAAGCGCTGTCAGCTTCTCTGGACTTGGGGGTGTTTGGAACGAACCACCACCCAGTAGAAATGTGTATTGAGGTTAGACAAATCAGTATTCAATTTACTATGTAAAGCTGCTTTGTGACAATTTGAATTGTAAAAAAGAGCTATACAAATAAAACTGAGTATTCCAGGTGATTTCTTTGAAGAAAAAGACACCGTGACGAACGCCAGGGTCTGTCAAGGTATAGGACTGTCATTTTTTAAATAATAATGAATTCGATGTAATAAATGTCTTTTGAAAGCCGGACATTGCTTTAATGGCATAGCATTTTTTTAAAACTGTGTCATTCCAGTCAAACAGCATGTCATTGTAATGTATCAAAATCCATTTATGCCTTTATTTTCCTTTCATCAACAGCATTTTTTTTTTTTTTTATTGCACAAATCTGAGTTGGAAAGACAAAAGGAGAAACAGTAAAAGGAAGACAGGGCTGCCGAAATGATGCTTCTGCCTCGGCTCTCACCTTTAATTAAGGTCAGGAACTCTTCGTGTTTAACTCGGTTGCTCTGCATGTCGATTTTGAGTGCCAGTAGAAGCGTGAACAGGAACTTGTGCTGCTCATACAGGCCCCGGGCTGCATACTTGTGCACTTCAAAAGTCATGTGCTCAATGATGTTAGCAATCCTCTTGCTTGTAATTGGACTTTTTGAAGACCTATATGACATGAATAAGAAAAACAGGTAAAAAAAAATCCCCTATTATTTCTTACAGTGTATTTAGCACCATCACTATACTGAAGCATGGTGGTGGTACCGTTATGTTGTGGGGATGCTCTTTTTTTTTCACCAGCATTGAAAACTGCACTGTACTTGCTCTGATGTGTAACTTTCTATAGTGTGGGTGCATTAAATGTTTAAATAATATATAGATATCAAATATTTCATATTTAAACATTTAATAATAATAATAATAAACTAGCTGGCATTACATATTTCATTATCACACCTTATGATTGTGTATAATTCAGTGCTCTGAACTTCCCCTAGGTTTTACCAAGTATTAGTCATTTAGACACAGCAATAATGTTTGCACTATTCATTATTATAGTTTAAACAATAGATTTGTTAGGAGTGAACAGACTAGAAATGCAATAGAAACCCACTGTGCATTCTTAAAATTTTCTCAAATTTGTCTCGCGATATTTGCAGCATTTTGGTTGCCTGGTTCCTGAGTAGTCCACACATGTCATGAGAAGGTTGCAACATTGTCATTTTGCTTTCAAATTATTCGCTCTTCTTTCGCAAGGAAAATTGACAAGTTGAAGACTTCCATGCAGAAAGTATGAGAAAAATTTGTGACTTGCTGCCATCCTCTATATTCCATGTATTTTGTCATCATTCGTATTTTATAAAAATTTTTTCCTGTAAATAAAGCACAAATAAAAATCGAATGGTTCGAAATCAAAAAGCAAATAAAACGCAACCAGTCACAAATTACTCACAAATCAGCCGCAAATTGTCACAAACTTTTCTCACAACTTTCAAATGATATATATGTATTTAAGCCACAAAGTATTCGCTTGCATGTGGAGTCGCAAAACATTTTGATGCACCGAAAAATAAATAAATAAATCACAAAACAATAAATTTTGGTCAGTCGCTGTTCTATCACACCTCAAGTGTGATCACCCCTTAATAATAATGTGATGTCAATCAAATTTGGTCGAGAATATGAAAAATGAAACTGGCCGCCTTCTTTGACTGACATCTTTTGCAAATATGTCACATGATGTCAGATCTGCATGATTTTACGCATTGTTCATTACCTGGCTAAAGACAAGTCAAACAGGCCAAGAAACTGGCGTAGCGATGTCTGGTACATCACATTCACCATGCTCATTTCAGTAATCAGGAAATACAGGATGCTACCTCTGGTTGCCACTACACACATCAAAGAAAAAAGAAAAACATCTGTTCACTTATGAGACATGGTATATTTATCAGTATTTGTTTAAATCTGACAAAAAGCTACTATGTAAACCAGAAATGCTTGTAAGATATTCTGCAATACCAGGTCTGTACTCTTCTCGCGCTGCATTGATTTGGACCTCAGTTTCTGCAGCAGTCTGGAGCTTCATGTTGACCTCCTCTGCAGTGCACTTAGTGTTGGCCAAAACAGAAATCAGGCTTTCATCGTCTACAAGTGAGCCCTGCGTGCTGGTCAGTCTGAACAGCAGGTTGTCTTCTAGCTCCTTCATCTTGCGCTTGTTGGCCATCACATCCTCCAGAAGGTCTGTGCGCTCCTTCTCCAGTTCCTGGAGCATAGATCCAATCACGCACATGTATACAAACAACCCTTCCCCAAAGCTAAAGAGATCCTTTCCAGTGGCTATGGACCTAATCCTAATCCTAATTAAGGCTAACCCCTGTCCCACAGGCTAAATATCTCAAAGCAAGAGGCGAGGTAGACCCTGAAAACGACATCAGTCTATTTTTAGTCTAATTTTAAAGCACTAACCTCAAATTTCGAGGATCTACCTCTTCCTAATGGTTCCATGTCTGTGCCCTTCCCAAATGCTAAAAATCTAACACCTTTCCCAGAAAAGAAACATCCCAATATTTCCTTACGCTTAAATTCTCAACCTCTTTCCCAAAGTTTGCCAAAGTCTTCCCAAAACTTCTCCGATTTAATCCCACACTCGAGGTAAGAAAAGAAAGTAAAACTCATTGGCGAACATTGTTTCTCAATTTGCATCTGACCAAAATCTACATCAGTTAGCAGGACATTTAGGCTAGCAATCAATAATAGATCATTTTAAACTGCCTTATTAATACTTTATACTTCCTACTTATCCATATGAAATGCAGACAAGAGATTTTGTTTATAATGTTCAAAAAAAAACAAAAAACAAAAAAAAAACCCTCGAACGGCAAAACATGATAACAATAGTACAATGTTCACTATATTCCTCATCCATATTAGATCCTCTTAAGATCATTTTACCTTGTATCGAAAATCCCCGAGATAATAATCAAAAGCATCTTCAGTAATAGATTTCAGCATGCACTAATATTTTGTAGTGGTGCTCTCATTACAATGAGTACTGTAATTTTCATAAGTGCCAGCTCTTTTATTTCCTGATGGCAGAAATTTGGATGGAATGTGCATTGAATGGCACTTGAATGTGCCTCCAAATTGGAAAATGAGCAGCAAATGAACCGGCATAAAATGGTTTTCACAAAAATGTTTGAAAGCTGAATAAGGAAACTTAAAATAAACCTTCTGCTAATGCACTGATTCAATATTAGATAGTAGAAAAAACATTTAAACTCCACACACACACACACACACACACACACTCACACACACACACACACACACACACACACACACAAATACATATATATATATATATATATATACAGAGACTGGACACAAGTACATAGACACCCAAAATTTCTGAATGAATATTTGCCGGTTGAAGAAGAGGCTTGTGTCTTGCTGCTTGGCCATAATAGCCCATTTGAAGAAAATCTGACAATTTAATGACTTAAATTTAATGAACACTAGTCAGACTGCTGTATAAAGGTGCACAAAGTCGTGCTAAAGTTATGCAAGCATGCCTCGCACTGCAGGAGCTCAAAAATTGTCAAAGAGGTCGAATTGTGGGTCAGTCAGAGGGAGGCATCAGCCAGCAACAAAATCCATTCATTTATTTTCTGAACCGCTTAATCCTAATTAGGGTCGTGGGGAGGATGGCACCCATCTCTGATCGAGGGCAGAGTACACTCTGGACAGCTCACCAGGCCATCACAGGGCAGAAAGAAGCTGACGGCTATGCAGCCTACTCTTGATGAAAATCAGCAATGGTTCTTTTACATGCCTTTCACCACAGACAGTGAGAGACATGGCCGGCCTTTGATAACCCAGATAGCTGCACTGGGGGGACAGCAGTGACATCCCGTTCCTCTGTCAATGGTAAAAAGTTCAACAGTGAAAGTAAGGCCACCATGGATCCACGACCAGGTTGACCCAGACCATCGGAAAGATGCCTTGGCTCCGTGAAGAGAGCAATGGAGAAAAATCCCCGTTTCAAGGCCGCAGACGTTGCAGAAGACGTCCAAACCAGCTGTTACTGTTACTGATCTTCATCAAATGGGCTATTCTGGCCAAGCAGCAAGACGCAAGCCTCTTCTTTGACCAGCAGATATTCTTTCTATGGATAAACATAATTTTTCCCCATAAAACAATTTCCCAGCCATTTGTGAAGCAAAGTCTTTTGTTAATCTAACTGTGAAATGAAATTGCTGATAGAAATCGGTGTCCACTTCTCAAGTGGTTATTAAAAGATATCATCATCACAGGTCTGTACAGTGACAGGAAGGTTATTAAAGTGGTTGACAAGTTTAAAGCAGCCCTGTAATTGAAATAAAAATGGCTGTTTACTGGGACAGATTGGGCTGGTAGAGTTCTTTCCTTTAAGTTTTAATTATTAATGCCAATGTTCTCAAGAATACTTTATGATGTGTTTAATGCCTATGTGCTTTATACAAGCGATAATCAAAGGCTTGAGGATGTACGGGGAAATTCTTAATTCCACTATGAGGATGTATTTCCACTGCAACATCATTAAATAATTAGTAAGTCTTATGGTGTCATTTGTCTTGTTTGTTTTTTTTTTACTTTTTTTTTTTTTTATCCTGAATGTAGTCAATTAGTTAGTCATCAGTGGAAGTACTTTAATAGCTATACTTATTGCTATACTCTACCAAGTCTCAAAACTACATGGCCCAACATGCATTTCACTGTTCCCAGTCCCCTGATTTTGGACATTTGTGTCACATGACTGTTAGATCATCTGTCAGCACTCTCGTGTCATTACAGCCTCAGCATATAAGGACTCTCAACACACAATTCTGTATTCAGCCACCATTAAGGTCTCTCAGTGATTTGCTGAACTGCCTAATCCTCCCAGGGTTGTGGTGAGGTTGGAGCCTAGTCTCAGCAACACAAACACATGCTGTAGTTTGTTGGCTAGTTGAAATGGTAATACAAGCATGAAATTTGGTACAGAAGTTGAAATGACATTACCCTATAATAAGATAACATTAGAAACCAAAAGTTTGACTTTTAAAAATGGCCGACTTTCTGCCAATCCAAAACTGTTATGTTTAGTTTTCACTCTACAAAACTTCAGTGAAAACATTTTTTTCTGAAAACTTTTTCTATTATTATAGCAACACCACTCTTTCTAAGTTGTCTCCCTTCATTTCTTCTTTCATTTCTAAAATGTGTCTGGTCTCAGGAACCTTTTATAGGGCTGGTGATAATTTGGAGAAAAAATCACTTTGGAGATGTTCAGGAAAAGGAAACAATTTAACCAAGGAATTCTCTCCTATTACAATATTATTACATCTGTTCTACAACAAAGTGTGGTTAAAAGCTGAATCTGGAGGAAAATTGAACAGAATAAGCCAGTGTTTTTTATATAATGAAAAACTGAATATTTTGATAGGATGGTAATAAATTTTGTTCATTCTTTTATGTTGTTACGGGGTCGGGACGCGGGGCCAGCTGCCTAATCAGTGAGGTCCAGACGTCCCTCTCCCCAGCCACTTCCTCCAGCTCTTCCGGGAGGACGCCAAGGTGTTCCCAGACCAGCCGAGAGACGTAGTCCCTCCAGCGTGTTCTGGGTCAACCCCGGGGTCTCTTCCCGGTCGGACATGCCCGAAACACTACACCAGGGAGGCGTTCGGAAGGCGTTCTAATCAGATGCCTGAGCCACCTCAACTGGCTCCTCTCAACACTGAGGAGCAGCGGTTGTACTCTGAGTTCCTCCCGGATGGTAGAGCTTCTCACCCTGTCTCTGAGGGAGAGCCCTGCCACCCTGCAAAAAAAGCTAATTTCAGCCGCTTGTATCTGCGGTCCTGTTCTTTCGTTAGGTATATACATTCCGTCTCTGGGAATATTGAAATTGTTTATTCTATTCTATTCTATTATTTGGTACAGATTGGTAGAAAAGAAGGAAGAAACAGCCAAATTGTGGCTACTACATTCAAAATCAAAGAAGCCAATTCTGACATTCCCACCTTTGTGGTCATGTGACCAAGGAAATCTTATCAAGGATTGTACTGATGTAGTACTACACTCGTGACAAATCTTGGCGACGTCATCAGTTTAGCATAGTGATCCATAAAACTGTGATGGGAATAATGAACACTGTCGTATCACTTCATGACAGCATCTTGTCAGAATGTACAGATCAATGACCCTGAAAGAATTGCTATGACAAAGTAAGATTTTTTTGCTCACTGATAAATCATGCTCTACTGTTAAATAAATAAATAAATAAATAAATAAAAATTGTATATGTGGGAAAGACGCCTTCAAATGGGAGCCTTTCTTATAGTTGTAATCTTTAAAACATCATAAGATTTTCATATAATTTAACCGTGATATTTTTTTCTATAAACAAAACAAAAACTAGCTAGAAGGTCCTGGGTCATGCATTTATAGATTTTAGTACGTCTGTTTTTGTCTGTATATATCCGTCTTCATGTGTAATGTATTTTGCGCATGTGTGTATTTTTCTATGTCAGTATGGAAACCGCAAAGATAGATCCACGCAGCCCACTGGAGATGAACAACGTGTTAAATCACTGGGTTCTGACTCAACCTGAGATCCAAAATAACGAGAAGAACCGTGAGAGTCTTCATCTTGAGGATAAAAAGCAGAAAGATCAGGAGAAACAGCCCAGAATCCACAAAGAGAAAGAAAGAAGTGCTGGTAGGAACGACTCTGAAAAGTACCAAGTTCAGAAAGAAGCTGAGAAGTATGGTCTGGAGAAAGATGGAGAGAAGTATCCTCTTCAGAAAAGCGGATATAGGTACATGTTACAAAAAGATGTGGAAATGCTCAGTGTACAAAAAGAAGGAGAAAGGTACGCCTCTACACTGCAGAAGGATAGTAAACGGCATGCCCTCCAGAGAGATGAAGAAATAAACCTGCTGCAGAAAGAAATGCAACGGTACACTTTGCACAAAGACAGTGACAAGAATGCGCTTCCAAAGGACACTGAGGTGCACAGTGCTCTCAAAGACAGTGAGAAATATATCCAGAAAGATGGAGGACGACCTTCACAGAAGGCCAGCGCACAGAAAGAAGCAGACCGACCCAGACCTCAGAGAGATGAGCAGCCATTCGCCAAACTCGACAACATCAAGCTGCAGCGTGCGCAGGCAGCCGTCGCCATGCCGGCTGGGTCTTCTCCATGGCAGCTGCAGTGCAGAGGAATCTCAGCTCAGTGTATATCTGCACAAGTGAACGGCTCTGGAGAAGAGCAGAGTCCAGGAGAAATGGGTAACACTGTTCCACAAAGGACAGCAGTACAGCTTCAGCAGGCTGCAGAGCCGGAGAGGAGCTTAAGCAGGTCGAATTCCATTCAGCTGGAACAGTATTTCAGGACCCACCGTACCAGGGTCCAGGATGACGACAACAAGAGGTAATATTCCTGTATAATAAAATGAGTTGTTCTGTTTTCACTCCAGCTTCATACACTGAATATAGTCACTGAAGTTACTTGACTTTCCCTGCTGTCAGTCAGTTGAAATTTTAAATCAATTTTAACCGATCAAAATGCACAGTAGTGCTGGCACACTGCCCCACAGACCCGCACAGACTGATACAGATATCTGATATCTGCTCACTGCTACTGCTAAGATGGTTCTAAAAGGCGTTTTGAGGAGCATGCAGTCCTGATGATAGGTATCCTGAAAGGCTACAGGGAGCGCGGTTTATCCCTTCAAAGCCAAAAACCCAGTTGGATAAGATGGATTACAGTGTGATGCAGGCCCCACACAAAAGTGAATGTAAACAACCTTAACAAATATAAGGCTGTGTGATTGAAGGGAAGCAAGTATGAAAGTAAATATATATGCTATGCTTAAGGCATTTTATTTTTATGAGTACCTGCAGATGGCCTGGTGAGCTGTTCAGGTTGTACCCTGCCTCACCCAGAGTCGGCTGAGATGGGCGCCAGCCTCCCTAATTAGGATTAAGAGGCTTAGAAAATGAATAAATTTTTACGAGGATCATAAACACTTGAATTTATTTTGAAGAAAGAATTAACCCGAGCTAATCAGCTACCTAACTGCATCACTTGGTTGGTGGCCATGTTTGTTTACCCAGTACGTGATTCTGAGTAAGACTGTAACCATTACAGTGTAGGTGGTAGCTTAAATCTGCACAAATAAATAGTAGTAACAGTACAACTCTCTCTGCTTTGCAGGTGCAGTACAATGTCACAGTTTTTTTCTTTGTTAGTTTTGTCCATTGAATGCGAGCACTTTGCTGTGGGTCCCCTACTCTGTCCATAATCTTGACTTTGATAACATACTCTTGAGTAAAATCAAGGCATCTCTGTAAAATTCTTTTGAGTAAAGTAGACACATTTTGGTAAAATCTGACAATTTAATGACTTAAACTTAATGAAAACTGTCAGACTGCCGTATAAAGTTATGCAAGCATACCTCGCACTCCAGGAGCTCAAGAATTGTCCGATTTTCAATCGTGGGTCAAAACCACCACGGATCCATGACCAGGTCGACCCGGACCATCACAAGGATGCCTTCACTCCGTAAAGAGAGCAGTGGCGAAAAAAACCCAGGCTGCAGACACTGCAGAAGACATCCGAACCAGCTCAGAAACTGTTACGCGCAATCTAAATCAAATGGGCTATCATGGCCGAGCAGCAAGACGCAAGCCTCTTCTTCCACCAGCAAATATTCATTCTGAAATTTTGGGTGTCTATTTACTTATGTCCGATATTACATTTTTTTTATAACAATTTTTCCCCCTAATTTTAAAATCTTAAACCATGTCAAAGAAAGTTTTTTTATTGTTATTTTTACATAAAGTTAGCATTCGATGTGCTCCAACCATACGGGATGCTGTACTTCCTGCTAAAAATTTAGAGCACGCTACCTGTAGGGCGAAAAAGTAATGGTAACATTTCACCACCATGAATTCACACGTTTCATTTGAATCATGTCATTTCATAATCTGCACCACCTTATCCTTTATTAGGGACAGGGGGCTGCTGGAGACCATCCCAGCTGACTCCAGGTGAAGGTGAACACAGACATTCACACTTCACAACCATTCACGTTCACATCCACACATAGGGGCAATCAAGTATGTCCAGTTAGTCTGATGTGCATGTCTTTGTTGACTGTTGGAGGAAACCGGAACACCCGGAGGGAACTGGAGCACCCGCAAGCCCAGGGAGAACATCCATCTCCACACATGGCATGGAGCTCGAACCCAAGACCTTCTTGCTGTGAGGCAGAAGAGCTAATCACTATGCCACTGTGCTGCGCTGACCTTCGGATCAGTAACCCATCACCTTAACCACTAAGCCACCACTACCCTACAAGCTATCAAGCACTTACTATAAAACCTGTGAAGCCAGAGAACTAGGAAAACAGTATCCACCCCCTTCTGCATACATGTGATTGAGAGGGCAGAAAGAGTACAGCTCTAACACCCTTCCCAGTCTTTTAAACTCCCTGCTATACATCGTTGTGACATCTTTTGGATTTAAATTTGTGATCTCCAAAAGTCCCTCCCAGGACTGCCGATTTCTTTCCAATTTTATTTGCAGGTAACATGGAGGTGCACTAAAAGCTTTTGGTGACGTTCTGTAAAATTGCTATTATGATTTCTGCAACTGCTGCTCAAATCTACCTTTTATTCCTTGGACAAATATATGTGACAGGATACATACATGTGAGAGCTACGCCCCTTTGTTCGTTTATGGTTCGGATTCACGCTAATTACAGGATGGTGTGATTTTTGTTGCGATTAAATTTGAACTCGTACTGTGAAGAGTAAAATGAATACTATCTTGATTTGCTTGCTTATTTGTTGACTAAAGATCATATGTTCAATGGATAGATTTTTAAGGGTTATTAGAAATGAACAGCAGCCATCAACTTTGCGATTTTGGATATTCGGGGTTTATTATAGATTTAGCATTGCTTTGAAGACATTTTATTTATTTATTTTAATACTGTATTAATTCAACAAGGTAAATTTTGACTTCTGCACACACACACAGTAAACAGTGAGCACACACACTTGGAGCAGTGGGCTGCCACACACTTTGGGGTGCCCAGAGAGCAGTTGGGGGTTAGGTGCCTTGCTCATGGGCACTTCAGCCATGAATGTGGAGGAGAGGTGGTGATTATACATCACCAGTAACATATGAATGGTTCTCTGAAAGTATGGGACATATTTTAGACATAGAAAAATGACACCGCAAACAAGGACTGGCCCGGACAGTGAAGTATTCTGAGTTTAATATAGGAAGTCATGGATTAACTCATGATGCAGATTTATTTCTGTTTCAGCATCACTTCATATCAGACTCTGCCCAGAAACATGCCTAGTCATCGGACGCAGGTGGTTCCGCGCTACCCTGAGGGATACCGCACGCTTCCACGTAACATGCTGCGGCCAGACAGCATCTGTAGCATGACGGGCTCAATTTACGACAGTGCGCCACAGCCTGTGGCTGCAGAGAAGAGGCGCTCAATGCGAGATGACACTTTGTGGCAGCTGTATGAATGGCAGCAGAGGCAGGCCTACAGCCGCATGGGCTACAGCACACTGCCCAGCCCCAAGACTCTGAGTCACATTGCAGAGTCCATCCCCTCATCCCCCTCGCATGGCTCCCTGGCTCTATATCACTCCGTCTCCCCTAACCAGCCCTTCAACCCCAGCACATGCTCTGAAGTATCCTCACCTGTGTTCCGTGGAGATGTCAGCATTGACCGGCACCACAGATCACACCTTGGAAAGGTAGACAGTGCTCTAAACATCGTCTAAACAAGTGTAGTTATAGAGCTCTTAATCTGCAGCACTTTTTGTTCTGCTTTTATACTTTTTTCTTTTCCTCACTGTGTCCTTTCTCTTTGCTCTGTTGTCCTCTCTGTCAGTATGCATACCCACCTGACTGCAGGGTCTCAGCAGCTCAGAGCATCTCAACGCAGTCTCTGCAGGGTAAAACGGTATGCTACCTTTCCTGTCCTGCTTCTGTATCATTACAAAATAAATCACTCTTCACGCTCCTTATTACAGTATAAGTAATGAGGGCAGAGGGTCTTCTGTACTCCTGGATTTCTTGGCTTCTGTTCATCATACATAATACTTATGTGTGATGGACTTTTATGTCATCCTGCAAAACCAAAATGCATCTGTTGGTATACAGCTGCGCTATATACTGATGCTGATATTATACACTCACATCTTTTATACACCTGTTATACACTCAAGAGATCCAACGTTATTTTAAATCAGATTTACATCTCCTGTAGAGATGTTAGGATGCCATAATGAGTTGTTTGAGCCCATCCATTTCCCAATTATCACAAATATTGGAACATGGGATTTAGAGCCGCTTCTTGTAGTACAGGTGTGTGTGAGACCGTCTGCTTAAATAATTAGTAGCTCTGAATATTTTCTCTTGGTTTGTGTCCTGGGTTTCACCTGTGAACACTACATTTATTATATAAGGATAAACCTTCATGAAGAACTGACAGCTGTCTACAGAAGAAAAGCAAACCATTTTAAAGGAAAATCAATCAGAGACATTAGGTGAGCATGCAGTTCAACAATATGTTTTGAAAAAGAAGGAAATCTCTGGTGTACTAAAAAATGAAACACCGAACAGGTCAACTAAAGAAACTGCAGCAGCTTATGACTCAAAGTTCATGAAACTGAGAAGAAAAACCTAAAAACTCCAAAACAGGGGGTTAAATAATCCAAATCCACAGTTCCAAAAGACTTGGGTAGCAGAAATATAGACGCTGAACCACAAGGTGTAAAGCATTCATCAGCACTAAGAGTCAGAACATCAGACTGACTCCCCAGTGAAGTTCAGATATAATCCACAAATCTCCAGAACAAAAAACTCTACAATCAGGGAGGAGAAGGAAAAGATCTGGTCAGGATCCGTACCATATGTGCCTGTGGTTCATGCAGGGTGGTGGTCATGACTTGGCTGCTTCTGGAAGTATTGATGGTGGAACTCATGATGGTGCAGCAGAATGAATTCAGAAGTCTACAGAAACATTCTATTTGCTATATGTATTTACAGCGAAATCAGTATGCTCTTGATGGTGTAGGTGTAAAGGTTCTATAACACCTCACAAGGTAGTCTGAAGCCCCTTAACCATCTAAAGTGGTGAAGATGCTGATATACCGTATCTTCTTCAGTAGAGTATTAATGCGACACGATCATAACAGAACCTGCAGG
>JAQMYF010000021.1:15614672-15627846 GCA_030014195.1 Neosilurus mollespiculum
TCAGCACACCAGGACAGACCACAGGACTCACAGAGCAGAAGGATCAGGAGGATCAGGATCACCGGCATCCAAGACGTTCCGGCATCCAAACATTTGTATTGCATTCATTTTCGCATGTAAATGATTGACCTAGTTAGTAATTTTTGCACCATGAAGACATTTGAGCTAAAGAAAAAGATTTTGACACAAAGCTCCTTATAGAGAATTTCTCTTCAGAAAAATTTTGAAGAGGCTAAGCGTGTGTCAACAATGTCAAATTATGCTGTGAATTAAAGCCAAATGCTATTTTATTTTAATGTTCCATTTTTATACAGCTGTAACTCTTAGGCTCTTCAAAAAACCTCAAAATTCTTCATCGGTATAAAATTAGGGTTTAAGGTACCCTGTTAAAAAAAAAAATTTCTGTGAAACTACTGAGAATGACACAGAAATATTTTGCATGTGTTCATCAGACATGGAGGACCCTGCAAAGATTTTTATAAGAATCTGAGAGGGTCACCTAGGAGGTCCTGGGTGACTTGGCACGAAATGTCCCTATTTTAATGTGATAAACAACATGCCGGATAGCTGTGTGGCGAGGGCATCTAAGTTTTACCAATTTTCCGAATGATAGCAGCAGAAAATTAAATTAGCAAAGGATTCTCAAATGATCAGTCCAGAATGAGCCTTAAATGTTATTACTTGCTCACTCGCATGCTTTCTGGTGGATTTTTATTTATTTTTTTAAACAGCTACCATACCATCTATAACAAAACCTTGAGAACATCACTACAGTGATAGTTTTTCCCAGAGAATAAAGCTTCTAGCGGTTCATATATCCCATACGGTGAGTCCTTCTTATTAGTTTTTCTGAATTGAATGCTTGAGTGATTGAGAACCAGTAACAGCATGCACACTTAACGTTTTGAATCATTAAACTCATTTCAACCTGCCTCGCCTCGCATGTGCAGTGCGTTCTTATCACATATCCTAGCTTTTTGTCTGGTGGCCAGAGTGATGATAATTATATCCATCCAAAGATTTGTAGGCTTTTAGTGATATGTGTGTGTAAAGTCCAGAGTAGTGTATCAGACAGGGTAGTTGTAAATATCCGGAAAGTTCCCATTTAGCAGTTTAGTCTGTTTTGATCAGCGATGCTGTGTGGATCAGGAACCTTCTATCCACCAGCAACTAGTTTATAATATCTATCCAATGCAACTTTTTTCCAAGTTTGCTCATTTGCTTTGAGTTTATTGTTGGGTTTTTCATGAGACTACACTGTTGTGCTCCGTTGTCTTTTACTTTGCTTACCCGACATGGGTGCATACACAGAAACAAGAATCAAAACAACAACAGCACATTGGTCTATTTGAACTGGTTAACAAAAAAGATTGCTTTCATGTTCGAGGTTATTCAACCTCACACGCTTCCTCTGAGGAACAAAGACTGATCAAGTATTTTTCTGCCTCTGCCACTAGTTATTATTGTTACTATATTTTGGGGTTGCTCTTACATCTGTTTAAGAGGTCTGGAGGATGAATATGGAATCATATGTATCTACAGGTAATCTGATTGCATTTTGGTACATACGGTCAAGGTCACAGCAAGTCAAATGTCTGAAATTGCTTCTTTTTTTTCCCTTTTTCTTTATCCTCCTCCCTGTTTGTCATACAAGAACAATAATATCATCATTTTTACATGTAATAATATATAATTCAGTAGTAAACATTTCTCCACCTCACCTTCCCTATAAGAAGTTTAATCCTTCCTGAGTAATAATGGAATTCAGTTCAAATCTGATTAGTGTCCCATCATTCAACAACTAACATTTTGCCTTAGTGTCAGGGGGAAAAAATGTTCCGTATTACTAATGTTACTAAAAACCAACTGATTTACATCTCATCAAACCACATATACTATCACTCTAGAGCCAACCTAGAGCCAACCTAGTAAAATAATAATATCCTACATTTGTCTTACCTCAGCAGTGGGAAGTCGGACTTAGCACTTAAACTTCCTGTGCTTCAGAGTGAGGAAAATATACGGACGTCTCTATGTTTGTCTTTTGTTAACATTGAGCAAGACTGTGGTGTGTGATATGTGTTTTTCTCCTTGACTTCAGTATTAGTTTTCTCAGTATTAGCACTGTATTAGATCAGATTTCTTAATGCCTTCAGGTCCTGAGTGATAGGAGGCTACAGGTTTTAATGCCTGTTCTGGTATCCTGCAAAGTTAAACCCCAAGATATTCAGATCTCTAGGACAGGCTGTGGTCCTCAGAGTAGTACACAGCAATACACATGCATAGCCAGAGCTTCAGCAAAGGGCTCAAAATGTTATGAATCTAGTCTTAGGTCGAACAGTACCACCCTTCATCACTCTCCAACCATGATGAGGGTCTGTCCAGCATTTCGTGAGGTTTTCTAACCGTACGCATTGTTTCCTGTGACCCCAGCCAGAAGAGCTGACGTTGCTGCTCATCAAGCTGCGCCGGCAGCAGGCTGAGCTCAATAGCGTCCGAGAACAGACTCTTGCTCAGCTAATGCAGCTAAACATTGATACCACCAACCCGAAGGTCAGCCTTGAAGGATTGTCTGTGCCAGTCTGTGAAGGAATGCTAGTTTTGATTTTTTTTTTTTTCTTCCCATTTCACAGCATGCTGCTATGTGATACTTTTATTTATTGAATGGTGCAGTTTCCCACATACTACTGATGGCAAAGTCACCAGCTTCATATAGATGTACTGCTGTATTAATAGACCGTTCTTCTTGCTTAAGCAGTGTGTCCTGGGACATTTTCTTGACCAGTTCCCAGGGGCTCCTGAGCTCCTGATTGGCATAATTAGACATGGGTATTTTTGATCACGTTACTCTTCTTTACACACAGTTTGCATTGTTGTGCATGTGTAAGCGTGTTTTTCCTGGGGACTGGCTCCAAAGACAACTGCACACAAAACCTTTTTATTTGTTTTGTTTTGTTTTGGTTTTTTTTTTTACAGCCAGGACATTCAGTATTCCTTTTTTTTTTTATGCTTCCCATAAGTCTACTTGTATATATTTTCTGCATCAGACTAGTGCATGATTTACTAAGACCCTGCAGTGCACTCATCCCAGCTGATACCCACTTGTATTCTATTTTTAATTACAATTTTTTTAGTTGAATGGCTTCTTAGACTATATATTTTTAAAAAGGGCTCTTTTGTTTCTTAATGCTCTTTTCCTTAGCACTCTTCTTTCTCTTTCACTGCCTTCAATAGAATAAGGTGCAGTCTCATCATCTTCAAAGGAATCTCATGTATCTGGACAGCCAGGTGAGGGCGCTTTCTGTCTCTCTCGCTCTCTGTTTATCTCTCTCTATCTCTCTGGTTAAACATATTTCAGTGTACACTAATAAACCACGAAAGGCATCAACGGAAAGTGTTATGACCATAATTAATTACAGAGCATATCTAAAGTTTTATACATGATTTATTAAGTTCATGCATCTTCAGTAAGTGGTGTAAAAGACGAATTAAGAATATTTATTGTATAATAATTTTCTGGATTAAGCCTTGAGTTCTGAGTGCTCAGCATAGACCAGCCTTAATTTTTGAAAAGATTTCATAGGAAAGGAGAGCATGAATTAGCATTTCAAAATATTTTGCAAAAATACATTCTATTCTATTCTATTTAAATTAAAACCTTTACTCTCTCCCCCGCCCCACTACCAAATAACTTACAGTCTCTGTGAAGACGTACAATTATTTACTCGAGGGTTGTATAACGCTCTATGAGTACGAATAATTCTCCATATCATACAAAAAAACGATTTCATAGCTGTTTTATTATTCATTAAAATATATATTCTAAATAGTAGGCAGTCTGGGATATGTGATCATTATCCTTGCCACAAGGTGGAGCTAGGTACTCGGAAGAGGGAAGTTTACCTATTTGAGATAACAAGTCAGTCACATTACTGTGTTGCTAGCTAGCATCAGTGATCTCAATTCGTTCAGTATGCTATACAGCTAGTGTCATTTTCCTATTCATTCTAGACATTATGTATTTTTTATTTTCAAGAATTAGACCAGAATAATATCTATTAATAAATACTCTACAGCACCATCTGATTGATCCACTATCTCAGGATTCAAAATCTTTATTCTGGATAATTCTAGAATCAAAATGACAGACACTCAGTTTGTCACGGTCGCTTTGAACAGGCAGCATCATCATTATCACGTTTTAAAATAGAAAAATAAACCAAAAAATCTACATTTCTGTATATGTACTAACATAATTAGTGCTCGTACACACCTTTACAGAGCTGACTTTCTCGTGTCCATGTTGTTCTTACTTACTCTGGATGAGAACGCTTAACACTCTGTAGCACTTATTACCTCAGTTGAAAGCACAAACCTCACCTGACCAGTTTCTGTCACATTGAAAATATAAAAATATCATTTTATTGTGCTTTTTGTTCTGGCATTCCTGTGTAGTATATACTTAAACAATTATTTGACTCAGGTTCGGTCACCTCTCTGGTAGGGAAGGAGCCTGAGCTGCTGCGCAAGGTTGAGAGATACCAACTAGATATAGTCAGATTCACCTCGACGCATAACATGGGCTCTGGAACCACCCATCTCGAGAGGGGCTGGACCTTATTCTATTCTGGAGTTGCTTATGGGGAGAGGCGGCGAGCCGGTGGGGGCATCCTTGTTGCCCCCCGTCTTGGTGCCCATATGTAGTGGTTCTCCCCGGTTGATGAAAGGGTAGCCTCCCTCCGCCTTTGGGGATGGATCCTGACTACTGTTTGTGCTTATGACCTGAAGAAGGAGGCCTATCTGGTCTTTTTGGCCTGTAGACTCCCGAGGCACCAGACGGGTAGCGGCAGGCCTAAAATGTTGGGTGTGGGAGGAATTCGGTGAGGGACTAGAAGGCGACTATTGGTGGGCCACGAAAAGGTTCTGAACCACCATCTAGCAAACCGGGTAGTTTTTAAAAAGGGGACCGGAGGGTGTGTTCCAACTATCATAAAATCACACTCCTCAGTCTATACAGGAAAGTCTATGCAGGAGTACTGGAGAGGAGGATCCGACTGATAGTTGAACCTCGGATTCAGGAGGAACAATGTGGATTTCATCCTGTCCACAGCACTCTCGACCTGCTCTATACACTACAGGATACTGGAGGGGGCATGGGAGTTTTCCCAATCTGTCCACATGTGCTTTGTGGATTTAGAGAATGCTTTTGACCGTGACCCTCTGGCTATCTTGTGGGGTGTGCTTCAGGAGTATGGTGTACTGGACCCGTTGCTATGGGCATCAGTCCTGATGGGTCTCTGTACCACCAGAGCCAGAGCTTGGTTTGCAGATGATGTTGGCTTCATCAAGCCGGGACCTCTAGCTCTCGCTGGAGCAATTCGCAGCTGAGTGTGAAGCGACCGGGATGAGAATCAGCTCCTCCAAGTCCGAGGCCATGGTTCTCAGCTGGAAAAGGGTGGAATGCACCCTCCGGGTCTGGAATGAGGTCCTGCCCCAAGTATAGGAGTTTAAGTATCTTGTGGTCTTGTTTATGAGTGAGGGAAGGATGGAGCAGGAGATCGACAGACAGATAGGTGCAGCCTCCGCTGTAAACCTTGTACCAGTCCGTCGTGGTGAAGAGGGAGCTGAGCCGAGAGGCAAAGCTCTCAATTTACCAGTCGATTTACGTTCCAGCCCTCACCTATGGTCACGAGCTTTGGATAATGACCGAAAGAACAAGATTGCGGATACAGGCGGCTAAAATGAGCTTCCTTCTCAGGGTGGCGGGGCTCTCCCTCAGAGATAGGGTAAGAAGCTCAGCCATCCGGGGGGAACTTGGAGTAGAACCGCTGCTCCTCTGCATTGAGAGGAGCCAGTTGAGGTGGCTCGGGCATCTGATTAGAATCCCTCCCGAACGCCTACCTGGTGTTGTGTGTCACCATGCATGTCCGGTGCATGTCCGACCGGGAAGAGACCCCAGAGTTGACCCAGAGCCTTCATAAACACCATTAGATAATACTATAAATTATATTTCCCAGAGCAGTGTTTTATAAAACAAAGTAGAACAGATAACCATATATGGAAGGAGTCTCCAGTTCTACCTGCTATAAATACTCTTTCACTCACCAGGATCTTATATTTCTCCAATGAAGTGAAACATGCAGCTTGTCATGTTACAGAGAAACTGCAATACATAAACTTTTTTGTCCCAAAGACTTGAGTCTCAGGGACATTCACGAATGTTGAATCTATCTATGAACAATCAGTATAACAGTACTGGACAAACTCAAAAACTGGCATGAATGCTGGGTTTTAAAGTTTCTTTATTATACTGCAATATGCAGCTGCATTACAGGAACATTTTCTATTTATAATAATGACTCTTGAGCTGTATTTGCAGGTTTACTAGCATAGGTAAGACCCAGCTCTTATGTGGCATCAGAAACAGAGGCCCTAGGTGATGCTACAAAAGCTGGTAGACAATGAAGCAGTTAGCCAAAGAGTGATTAATGGCCATTCCAACCATATACTCAGAGTATAGCAAGCATTTATATTAAAAAAGCACCCTCGGGTCTCATACTGTGTGTTGGCTGATGAAAGCAGTGTTATGCTGCTCAAATTCCTGCTGCCATGTAACCAGAAGCTCTGTGTACATCCGGTTATGTTAGAAGTTATGTTAGAAGTTATGCCTGTGATTGGGAAATTTTCTGGTGCCTACAGAAACATTATCAATTCATGGACATTTACCATGAATCAATAAATGGCAAAAATTCAGTTATATAGTACTCAAAATTTCCACATAAAATTACACATAAAAAAACATGGAGGACACAATTATTCCAAGATAAATATCACAGGGCACCATCACACCCTACACTGAAGGCTGGCAATTCATTAATTCATTCATTTGCTGAACCGTTCAATCCTCCTAGGGTCACTCAGATATCTCAGTTGCCTCACGGTGAAGGTGGGGCACACCCTAAACAGCTTACTACTTCATCGCAGGGACAACACACACAAACAACCACAAGGGGCAATTTGGAACCGAAAATTATCCTAATGTGCA
The DNA here is from genome assembly GCA_030014195.1 of Neosilurus mollespiculum. NCBI lineage: Eukaryota > Metazoa > Chordata > Actinopteri > Siluriformes > Plotosidae > Neosilurus > Neosilurus mollespiculum. Next base: position 15,621,718 of record JAQMYF010000021.1, read on the forward strand.
TGTCTTTGGACTGTGGGAGGAATCCAGAGTAGACACAGGAAACATCAAGACAGCATGTCTTGATTTTTTTGAATTTTGCGACTGATTGCATTAAATTCTATCCGTGATTTTTAATTGCACTGATTGTTTCTCAGATAATGAATATTTTTCTTTAGTACTGAGTTATTTATTGTGTTTTGTGTGCGTATGGGAGGGTGGGGATCATATGGAACCTATGAAGTAGGTGACAATAAATATATAGATTGAGGAGCTGCCTAAAAGTGGAGCTTTGAAATGTTTGCATTTATTTTCAGTAAAGAAACAGCCATGATATAATTTACTGTCTTTTTAATGGAATTCGAAAACTTCTCAATAAGAAAAGCCACTGACTAAACAAGAACATTTACTCACATGGCACGCATTGGGTTGCCTGTGTGGGCACATGACCACGGATGCAACAACAAAATCGAGCTCATGACTTTACAGCATTTGCTGTAAAAGGATGTACAGTCCTGACTGTGGAGAGCTTGTCCAGATTTCACAGCGTATAATACTGCACCGGTTCTATACATTACTGTTTCTATAGTAACAGCTCAAACCCAGGAACTTCTCCAGTGGACGTGCCACAAAACCAAATAATTATTCAATGAGATTATAAAAACATTATTTTTCACTGAATCAATCATCAGTGTAGTGATGTTTATTACTCAGAGACATTTCTGTACGGTTTGTGGTAAGAGTCCCGGTACAACGTCAGGGGTTTACACTTTGCACTTTCTAGGTAAAATGACATGCTATGTTTTTGTTCAGTGAGATATAAAGGTGGGGGAAGGACTACATTGTGCATATATGCAAAACAAGCCAGAATCATAACTTGTCTCATGCAAGTTTCACAACATTAAATAGAATATTAGTCTTAGAGTGTGTGAGGTGAGGTTCAGTAATAAATGGGACAGTGAGGTAGCTGTGGTATAAATGCAATAACATGCAGCAGATGGGCAGCTATCTGTAAATACTCCATTTCAGGGCCACTCTGCTTGGCCGCTTCACGCCACCTTCCGTTTTACCAGCTCTCATACATGCTTAAGTAAAGACATGAACACACACACACTCACACACACACTCACACATGCACACATCTTTGTAAACTTGAGCAGTTGTGTTGTGTCCTGAATGCTCTTCCTCCTCCTCCTCACTGTACCAGATGAAGCAGAATGAGCCTATAATCTTCATGATTCACACTATGATTGAGAGCTCGGCACCAAGGCCTCAACTATACCAGCAAGTAAGGTCTTGATGTCCACCAAGTTTTGCACCTGTCTCTCGTATCACAGGACCTCCTGTTTTTCCTCCCTCACGGTCTCATCTAGTGTCGGGTCTATTCAAGCACATTCCCATTGTTCTTTTTGGTGGTTGTTATTTTCTTGCAAATGCTGTTAGCATGGCTTGAATGTATTGTGTTCTCTACAGTGCCATGCCAACTCTCTGACAGACTCCGGCCTGATCACTCCATCGAACACCATTTGCAATGCCCATTCATGCTGGCTGCCAAGATTTGTTTTTGTTGCTTTGTTATTTGTTTTGTTTATTTTAAGATGACTTATCTGGACATTCTACATGTCCTTTGTTCCTATTGAGACTTGTCTGAGAGCTGTTCCTTTGGCCCCAGATAGCTGTGGAATTCCTGAAGAGAGTGATGATTATAATAGAGCCAATCAGCTCTGTACCTTCTGTCCCGGCTCATGGAGAACGTCCTCTCAGCCATCCTTTCTGCATCCCGCTTTTCATTACCTGAGAGGATCTGCCATGGCCAGCAGGTTCAGCTGATATGACTCAGACTAGCCTAGCATTTTAAATCACTGTTCATTAAAAATGAATAGGGGTTATGGAGACATGCAGATTCTTTTTAAACCTGACTTCCTACTGCATTCTGTGGATTAGTTTTTATGATAATTTTTGTTCATATGGAACCTTGTCTTTCCAGTATGTTTGCTCCTGGTGTCTTGTAATACAAGCTCTGAATGTTTCATGAACACGTTTGCTGGTGACACACCACGCCTTTGCCACTTTTAGAACGTAAATGCTTATAAAAGTGCTGCTGCTGTGTACTTTTCATCTTCACTCCCCTGCTTCCTTCTTCATCAACGTGTGTGTGTGTGTGTGTGTGTGTGTGTGTGTGTTTGTGTATGTGAAAGAGAGAGGATTATGTTACATTTTGGAAACTTTAATCTGATGTATATGTCGAGGTTTCAGTGCATCACAGAGTCACCTTGCAGCACTACATCACCACCACTTCCACTCACACTTATTTGGCATTCAAACTCAATGGACATGTTCTGTAAAGGGAGGGTTGAAATAGTAGCATTAATGTTTTGTGATTTCTTTGTATGAGTCTTGCTCAAGTTGAGGGTGATTACTGTGGGGTAAGGGTAGTTTCGTTGTTGCTCCATGGTTTTCACTGAAAGGATTTTCAGAGCTGCAGGTGACTGATGTTTATTATTATTACAGATGAGTCCTGAGGCCTACAGTGACAGCATTTATGCCTACAGATCTGAAGAACTGGATGTTGATGTAAGTTGAGTACTAAATTCTTAATAAAACTTACTGCAGTGAGTAAACAGAACCTATACACACAGTCACACACAATACCAACCTAACATTTCTTTAGGTGGAACATGACTTCTGTGGCTGTCCCGTGTCCATACCATATTGCTGACTTGATGCTCATTGGCTATTATGTATAACTCAAGAAATAATGAAATTAAAACCCGAAGAAAAGAGGCTCATAGACCACCGCTCAGACTCGCACAGAATAATAAAAAAACACACAATCTACCTCAAGGTGGCAGACAAACTTTCACTGAGCAAAACAACACCTAACATGTACGGGAGCACGGAACATGAACTGGTTAAACAGATAATTAAACTAACAAGACAGGTGATATAAATGAAGGCAGAAATTATTGAGTGAAAGCCGGTGTAAAGAAAACTCATTGTTAACCCTTCTTGCTTTTGCTCCAGACTGTAGTTGGGAAACACACATATTAATAAATATTTAATAATTTTCTCCAGGGCTGGAACAGATTCAACTCTTAGAACACCAGCCTTGGACACCTAAAGCACCTGAATCTATATATGTTATATAAATTCAGCTGACAGTATTCAATAAATATACTTTGGCAGAAAGAGAACAAAAAAATCTTGGTAATGGTAATAATCAGAAAGTGATTAAAATGCTGTTATCAGCCTGGGCTGTTGAACCCCTTGCTGTTAACAGCTGCAGTTGAACCAAAACTAGAAAAAATTATTTTGTAAACTGAAATGAAAGTAGACTGCTCAGAGGTTATCACTGTTACAGCACAGTGAGAAGCTTTGTGGCTCAAATAGCAGCCAAGGGCCTTCCTGTATGTAGTTTGCATGTTCTCCTCACACTTCTGTAGGTATCCTCTGGGTTCTCCAATATCCTCCTACAGTCCAGAGACATGCAGTTTAGGTCAACTGAGTTCTTTAAGTCCCTCATAGTTGACCTGTACAGGGTGTAACCTCTCACCTGAAGTCAGCTGGGATTGGTTCCCCGAGACCCTGATAAGAGCCACAGATAATGGAAGAACACATTACATTGTGGTTGTTCTGTACTTGCTGACAATATGGGACATTTTAAAAATCCTATTTCAAGTTATGTATTCTTTCATTCTGATATTTTCAGCATGTATACATCAAGACTTTCCCCATAATATCTGAAAATCTTAAACACTAAAGTTGTCAATTCATCGTCTTCATTTTCATCTTCTGCCGCTTATTTCGGGGTCATGTCGTGGGGGCAGCAACCTAAGCAGTGAGGTCCACATGTCCCTCTCCCCAGCCACTTCCTCCAGCTCCTCCAGGGGGGCAGCAAGGTGTTCCCAGACCAGCCAAGAGACGTAGTCCCTCCAGCATGTTCTGGGTCAACCCCGGGGTCTCTTCGCGGTTGGACATGCCCGAAACGCCACACCAGGGAGGCATTCGGGAGGCATTCTGATCAGATGCCCGAGCCACCTCAACTGGCTCCTTTTAGTGAGCAGTGGTTCTACTCCGAGTTTCTCCTGGATGACAGAACTTCTTTACCTATCTCTGAGGGAGAACCCTGCCACCTTGCGAAGGAAGCTCTTTTCAGCGTGATCTTGTTCTTTCGGTCAATACCCAAAGCTTGTGACCATAGGTGAGGGTTGGAACGTAAATCGGCTGGTAAATTGAGAGCTTTGCATTCTGGCTCAGCTCCCTCTTCACCACAAAGGACCAGTACAAGCTTCGCTTTACAGCAGAGGCTGCACCACTCCGCCTGTCGATCTCCCGCTGCATCCTTCCCTCACTCGTGAACAACATACCTGAACTCCTCTACTTGGAGCAGGACCATATTCCAGACCTAGAGGGTGCATTCCACCCTTTTCCGGCTGAGAACCATGGCCTCGCACTTGGCGGTGCTGATTCTTATCCCGGCTGCTTCACACTCAGCTCCAGCGGGAGCTGGAGGTCCCCACTTGATAAAGCCAAAATGACAACGTCATCCACAAAAAGCAGAGGTAAGATCCTATGGCCACCAAACCAGAACCTCTTAATGCCTTGGCTGCGCTTAGAAATTCTATCCATAAATATTATGAACAGACCCGGTGACAAAGGACAGCCTTGGCGGAGTCCAACCCCAACTGGAAACGAATTCGACATGTTGTTACCAATGCGGACCAAGCTCTGGCTCTGGCAATACAGAGACCTAATAGCACGTAGCAACGGGTCCGGTATACCATATTCCCGGAGCACACCCCACAAGAAAGCCTTCTCCAAAACACATGTGGTAGATTATCGTGTAGAATCGTCCACCATTAGGAAACAGGCTTCAAAAAATGGGACGATTGTCCAGAAGGTGGATTCCACTCTGACAGTCGCCAACAGTCAGCGATATGGTTGACAATATCAGTCACAGACCCCTTATGCTCGCTTCTGACCTAAAAACTGACGGAATCATGGCCATTATCAGGTGTTATCGCCCAAATGAGATCGGGGCTTAATATAGAAGGTTAATTTTTTTTATTTTATTGTACTGTTGTACTGAGAATGAGCTACTGCACAGATAATACCTGCTCAGCCCTGGTCCTGTTCTGCTCCTTTCCCACCGGTGGTTCATTTAATATTGTGTTACAATGTAGCTTCATGACATGAGCGTAAAAGGAAATTTTACTCCTGTATATTTCTTCAGGCAAAGTTAAGCAGATTGTGTGAACAAAGCAAAGTTGTACGGACACAAGAGGAGAAGCTTCAGCAGCTCCACAGAGAGAAGGTAGAATGGACTTGAACAGTGAATAAAGTATTGATTTGCATGAAAAAGGACAGTTCAGGTGTTGTAAGTGCTGTTTGTGTTTCACATTAAAAATGATGTATGTTTGTTTATCTTATGGGTCTGTAGTACACGTTAGAAACAGCACTGTTATCAGCGAGTCAGGAGCTTGAGATGAGCGCAGATAACCCAGTGGCTTTACAGAGCCTCATACAGCAGAGGGACGTGCTGCAGAGCGGCCTCCTTAGCTCCTGCAGAGAACTCTCACGAGTCAGCACCGTGAGTCACTCTGCAAACACACACGCACGCATACGTACACAGACACGCACACACATGCTACACACACACTCATGCATACACACATGCATACATGTATACAAGCACACACACAGCACACATACATATACACACACCCCGCACACATGCATGCATACCCACACACACACACCACACACATTTATACATACACACACCACGCACATATGCATACATACACACACACCCCACACTCATGCATACACACACACCCCTCACTCATGCATACACACACACCCCACACTCATGCATACACACACACCCCTCACTCATGCATACACACATCCTGCACGCATGCATACACACACACCCCGCACACATACACACACACACACATCCTGCACGCATGCATAAACCCACACTCAACCCGCACACATGCATACACATACACACACACAAACACACACACCCCTCACTCATGCATACACACACACACACCCTGCATACACACACACACACACACACACACACACACCAACACACACACATCCTGCATGCATGCATGCATGTTTTCTTTCACACACACA
>JAQMYF010000021.1:15647190-15658936 GCA_030014195.1 Neosilurus mollespiculum
AGATTTCTCCAGGTACTCCGGTTTCCTCCCACAGTTCAAAGACATGCACGTTAGGCTGATTTGGCTGTTCCAAATCACCCCCTAGGTGTGAGTGTTTGTTCTGGCTCTCCAGTGCTGTCCGGGGTCTTCGCCCAGTGTCGGCTGAGATAGGCTCCGGCCACAGCTAAGCCCCAAAATCTAGCGGAACCCCTTCCCAGCAGAGTGGAGCTCATTATACAAGCAACGGGGAGCGGGATGGTCAGGAGCAATGCTGGAGGTTACTATATCTCGAGATATTCTTTTGTAATTTAAAGAGGCGTGCGTTGTCTGCGCAGATAGATCGAACGGCTCGAACGCGGCTCGTGCCAACGCACAGTAAACATGTCACGCCGGCAAGTAGGCATTCAGCGTAGACCCGTAAGAAGTACGTTTTTGGTATTTTCTGAGAAAAATCTTCCAAAAATGATAAAGGTTGTGAGAAATCCTGACTTGGGCCACAATATTTGACCTCGAAACATTTGGAAAAGGCTTTTATCGATAAATTACTCAAACATTTTCTCGATCGTCCCAACACTAGTCAGGGGTACACAATCCTCCTCTTCGATAATATGGAACCAACCTCCCAAAAAGGGTTAATGTCGTTTTCTTTTAGCTGCTGTACCAAATTCACATCACGCTGGCTCATTCTCTAATTCTCTAATACCACTTTGCATCGTTTAGCTCCGCCTACTCGGATTCAGACCGCACGAGTTCGCACAGTATGCAAAATCCTACTTTTGCTGATTATTCCTAGGATTTTTTTTCTGTTGTAGCGGAGAACGGGGTATTGTGAACCAGGGGCTGTAATGAACCATTATGATTCTGGTAAGTCTGTTGGTGCTGTACATCTCATGCTCCCCTGCTTTGATCACATGATTATTCAGCTTCCTGTTTTGGCCCCATGTGCCTTGCTTGTACATCCAAGAGGAATTCAGTGGAAAAAAATGTGTTTTCCACAAAAAATAAAACTTTTCATCGTAATGGTAAGTGCTTCAAGCCGTCTTTAATCTGATTTTCCAAAAATCAAAACTTCATCAATCAGTTCAGTAGATATCGCTTCATAGATCAGACCTGTTTCAGGTGGCAGGGGAAAATCGTTGTTGGATTGATGTAAGACAGTTGGGGTATTACGAACCACTGGAACCATTGTAACAACGGATAACGTACGTTACTAGAGTAAAGAATAAATGTCTTTGTAGCGCCAGGTTTCCTAATTGTGAATCTCTAATGTTTAAAATGCTGAAAGTAGCAAACCAGAAATGTTTTAATTCTTCACATATAAATCATTCAAATGTTGAACTGAAAGTGATGGAGTCGGAGATCTACGGTTCTTTTCCATGCTTTATTTTCGATGTGATCGTTACCTGATAAGAGATTCGCTGATACCAAGCCATACTTTCTTTTTATAAAAGAGAAATCACAACGAATCTGTCAGATCATATGACGGAAGCACCCAGAGGAACAAGGGGTTTACCTGTAAGGTGATTTTTAAAGTAGATTCAGTATGGGTAAATTAAATATCATTTTTAAGCTTAGCGTCTGACCTACTCAAAATCATAATAAAGTTTTTATCACGAGAGGCATCGCCGGCCGAGCCGAAGGCAGGCCACAGTAAATTGTAACGTTTTGACACCTTACAGGTAGATGAAGTAGGAAACCAGGCTTGACGTTTGTAAAAGAACACTCAAATGCATTCTCTGCTCTCTGATCGCCTCTGACGTCAACAGCCGGATCTGGATATAGTGAATTTACCGCACGTACGCAGGCGAACTACTCACGGCAGGAAAGAATTTTTTTTCTTAACAATAAGATTATCACTTTTTATCTGTTCTAAGTCCATTCATTCATTCATTCATTCATTTTCTGAACCGCTTATTCCTAATTAGGGTCGCAGGAATCGAACCCAGGACCTTCTTGCTGTGAGGCGGACGTGCTAACCACTGCGCCACCGTGCCGCCGTTCTAAGTCCATAAGTTACATTAAAACAGATAAATGGAACGTTTAGAACAGTTAAGATTTACTTTACCGTTTTGATGAAACACGTACTGGAGTTTACACTGAACAGAAATAGGCTTGTTACCTCACGTTGTTTTGATCTCGCTACAAAAGCTATGTGTGAGGTTTTTTTTTTTCACCCCCCCTTCTATATAAACTGATTTAATCTTATAGATAGATTATAGATTATAGATCTTATAGATTTTTTCCCCAAAGCTCTTGTTGTCACAGCTTCAGGAATAGATTAGCAAAGGAACAAAAGGACCGTGGCGGCTTAGTGGTTAAGGCGATGGGATACTGATCCGAAGGTCAGCGGTTCAGTACCCACTATCACCACTGTTGGGCCCTTGAGCGAGGCCCTTAACCCTCAAATTGCTCAGTTGTATAAAAATGATAATTGTAATTCGCTCCGGATGACATCGTCCGCCGAATGCTGTAAAAATAAAAACCACACTCAAATCACTATCGTTTTCATTTTACCTAAATGTGAGGGTGAAAAATGACTTTTCAGTCATCGGTGTGTTTTTCGCCTGATGTTTACCATAATAGTATAGAAATCTATGTTTCAAAGAAATGAATTTTTATGGTCACTCATGTCATTATGCCAAAAAAAAAGAAACGCAAAACAAACAGAAGCAGCTTCTCACAGTAGGACTTGAACGGTGTATTAGATTCTATAAAAGAGGATGAATGTAAGAGAGGCCCCTGCGACTGGTAAGCAAAGGGTAAAGTTTGATGAATTCCTAATTTCTGGCTCAGTTACATAACGCCCCGATATGATCCCTAACGCCCCGATATGATCCATAATACCCCAGTATGGTTCATAAAACCCCTAAGCATGTTAGTATGTACTAGTGTAAATTTGTCCAACATCCTTTTCATCCTAACAGTTTATTGATACATTGGCTGTGTATATGTAGAGGTGGTCTATTGGTTTAAGTATGCGGTAGATAATTCACGGGAAAATGGTTCATAATACCTCATTCTCCCCTATTGTGTTGGTGTTGAAAGGCTCAGTGGCGAATGTCTCGGTGTTTGGAAGAAAGATGTTTTGGAAGTGAGATTAAGCTGAAATGCGATCTCTGGTACGTGTGCACGAAGTCATGCCTTTTCACTTCAAAACCAGAATATCTTCTGTATAATAAAGAGAAGATTCCTTCCTGATTCACTGGCTGATGTAGTCAACATGATCTTTTTTTATAATTCCCTCACATTTACTGAATAGTCATTTACATAACATGCAAGACCCACATTTACAAAAAACAAACAAAAAAACCTGTCCATGAAATGTTTTCTGTATCTTTGGAACTGTGGTTTCATATTGTTCTAAAGTGCCGGACTGTAATAACGCTGACGTTTGGAAAGAACATGGTCACTGTCTGCCAATCAGTCAGAGTATCTCTCCATGTAAAACTGATTTAAAGGAAATATCACGCGTGTCGTGTGTTAGTTCATGATTCTAGGATCGTAAGCATCACCACTACCTAAAGTGCTCCGATACATCAGGGCTTGTGGGAATTTTCCAGCTGCGGACTGAAGCTGCTGTGTTCTTCTCTTGCTAGTATCACTGGAATGAATGAAAACAGCTTTGCTCTGGTCTGTTTTTATTTCGTAGACTCTCCTAATTCAATATAAAAGAAAGTTTTGAGAGAGCATGATTACTATTAAATATTCAGAACACCTGAGTTAAAACTGTGGGCTTTATTATCGAGTCCACTGGGAGTGGTGTTTGGCTTTCCGCTGATGGATCCATCATTACATGCCTGTACTTACGAATCTGGACAGCTGAAGATCAGACAAAGGTATCCAATCTTTCTGTATTTTCATCTGTAAACAAATCATTCGGAGTTACGAGTCACGTAACTGCACATGTTAGTTAGTAAGAGATATAATTACTCGTAGCAGCTGTAGTAAATTCAGACCCTACTGTAACTGAATAGTAACTACACTTCTCTAGCACGTGTGAATGATGCCTTATCTTTATTTTTAGTTACTAATTTACTGCAAATCACCAAAGTCCTGATCTCATCTAAACAGCACAAGCAGCCACTTCAATCCTCATCTAGATTATTACTATTATTATTATTATTTGCACTTTTCAGAAATGTCCTTAGTTCTAAAATACGGATGGTAAGTGATAGGCAGCACCGTTAGTAGTGTGTGTAGAGTGTTGTAGGATATCTGTATGAACCTTTATATGAACCATGTATTTTGATGTGGGTGAGGGGGATGTCCTGGGACTGTGTTTAAACGTGTGTATGAGACTGAATAAAGGTTGGACAGAGGCACAGCCTTCTCTAAAAGCCCATTCACACGGCTTGATTGTGCTTCATTGGCATTGCTTTGTTTTAGGGAGGGCCGAGAAAGCACGGTTCACCGGGGTGCTTCCTGCCCTTTTGTGTGATTGCACACCCGAACATTCTTCTTTGCCAAAGCTACTAGCTCTGGGCCTTTTCATTGGACAGAAATGCCATGCACTCCTGCACCACCTTTTCATCCCGCTAGACCAGAGTCAGCTCACACAGCCAGGCCTGAACCTCTGATCTAGAGGATGACCATCAGCTGGACTCCATACCTCGCTTTGAACCACTTAGTTAGCAGATCCATCACCCCAGTCACAAGAACTATCCATCCCATACCTCAAGTCGTCTCATTCCCATCCTCTGTTTCTGCCTGAAGTCATTACCCAAGTTTGTGAACTGTGTCGAGCATAAGCTCATAGTGTTGTCTGAACCTCACGACTACCCAAACCACCTCTTAGGAGGCGTGTCGCTCTAAGAGATCTGGGCAACACCATGCACTATTTCCAGGTACAGTAAGAACAACCCCCACTGACCATTCTGTGAGAGTGCAGGAATTCTTCCCAAGCAGGCCTGTGGGAATCAGGATGCATGCCGTGAAATCGACTGAGTTGAAGTGTGGTTCTATGAACCGCAGATCACCGCGTGTAGCCTGTCATTCAGAACTGCAGCAGATACTCGGCGAGTAGGTTCCAGAATCTGAAATGATTAGTGTTCTACCTTTTTATCTCCCCCTTTTTCTTGTCTGGCAATAAACAGGAAATAATTGCAGGTGGGAACTATCAGCCCGCTAGCAGTTAAGGGTTGGTCTGAAAACCAACTGACCACTTCTCACTTTACTGCTTCATAAATAATTTGCATGGAATTGACTTGAGAAGGCACCCTTATCCAGATTTACACAACTGAGCAGGTAAGGATTAAGGGCCTTGCTCAAGGGCCCTGCAGTGGCAGATTGGTGGTACTGTTTGTGCTGTGGTGTCTTTTATCCCATCAGTTTGAATACTACAAACCTTTCACCTACACTACACCTTTAAATCTTGTTTATGGTACTACATCTTAGAATTTAGTACTTTTTTAAGGTCATTTATAAAATGTCCCTGATGGAAAATATGCTAGAAATGAAGTGTTAAGAGATAAACAACAGTATGGTTCCGTACCTTTTTCTCCAACTACAGAGGGTTGATACCAAATGGATAAATGCAAGATTAACAAAATGGCCACTTGCACGTAAAAACACTTGGTGAAATTGTGCTTTGTGAATGTGCACTTCTTTATCCAATCAGCATCCAGAGCGTCGCGCACTTCAGGCCTAGTCTCTTCCATTTCCACTCTAAACGCTTTCATTACTCAAAACGAACCATAAACAATAAAGCCATGATTCTGACTGTGAGGTTCGAGGGGTCAGGGGTTAGCCTGAAAACCTCACTGATGGTTATCCTGAAGAACATTTTATTTCCCACAAATACTCCAAGCCCGGAGTTAGCTGTACTGATAGATCAGCTTCGGTTCGAAACTTCCTTCATAGGGACAGAACCATCTTTCATTGGGGGTTAAAAAAAAAGATTTTCATGTTAGGTTCCGTTCCGCTCACGAGCTGTGTGTGTCAGAGAGAGAGAGAGTGATTAAAAGCTTCCTGTGCTGAAGTAAAGCATTGTGGGAAAGCCCAACGTTTTAATAAAGTCCTTCTATCACAATCACTTCAGTCAAATAAAATCACAGTGGATCATCTGGCTTCTCCTGCACCGCCTTAACAGTTTAACAGGTTCTCCATCTGGGATTTGTACACTTTATAGAGCCTCTCTTTGCTCTGAAGGGAGAATATATAATATAATATAATATATATTACCTCTGCCAGAAGGTACAGATTTGGATGAGCTTCAAGTGTAGTACACATAACAAACCAATAACTTTGGAGGGGATCCATGCATTGGATCATGTTTTTAAAAAGTCAATTATTTAAAAAGTGCACAATGTATGATGCTGTTCATCAGATGCCCACAAGGGGCGACATTTCATTATAATCATACAAAGTTATAAATACAAACCTGCCGTTTAATGTTGACTTTTTAGGTAAATCGGTGCATTCATCACCAGAATTACTGTTTTCTTGCTAGATGACTTTTGTGAGTTTAACAATGGCTCATTTCAGGGAATCTAAATTTTATATAAGTTATTTACTATTCTATCAAATATTCAGTTTCATAAAACACTGGCATATTATGTTCGGTTTTTCTTTGGATTCAGTTTCTAACTATACGTTGTTATAGAACAGATGAGATAATATTGCGATAGGACAGAGTTCCATTGTGAATGCTGTAGAGTTTTGTTCTTTTCCTAAATATGTGGTATCTTTAAAGTGAATTTCTCCAAATTATTGCCAGCCATATGGAAAGATCCTGACACCAGAGGCATGTTATAGATAAAAGAAAATAACAAATGTTAATCCAGCAACGAATATTAGGTAAAATCTATAATATTCATGAACTGCAGGGAAACAACTCAGAAAAGATTGTGGTATTGATTGGCAGAAAGGTGGCCATTTTAAAAAATCGAAATCTTTTTTCTTTATGATAGAGTATCATTTGAACTTCTGTACCAGATTTTATACTTTTTAACTATTTATGTAACAAGCCGCTGCACTATCATGTGCTAGTGTGAGCACACTTTCATTGGTTGCGGCTATAAAATACAATGAGAATTGTTTATGTAAGGCATACTGTGCATCTTCTAGTATCAGTAGCACTCTGATGGACATGGAGAGCACGGCATCCAGTGGACGCTCCACGCCGGCCATGATGAACGGCCACGGAGGAGCGGCTTCGGCATCTACCAAAGGTTCTTCCTCATATTCCTGCTGCTGGGATCAATGCCCTCTGCTGTTTACCAGCAGCCCAGACCTGGCCGAACACATACGCTCAGTCCACGTAGATGGTCAGCGTGGAGGGGTCAGTAACACTCTACATTCAGCAATTAGATTTCAAAAATAATGAATAACTACTACATAAAGAGAAGTGCTACAGTGCATGCATATTGTCTCGGATAATTGGATTTCCTTTTTCCAAAGACCTCACTATACTCACTATACTGTGTGTGTGTGTGTGTGTGTGTTGTAGGTGTTTGTGTGTCTGTGGAAAGGCTGTAAGGTGTACAACACTCCCTCCACTAGCCAGAGTTGGCTCCAGAGACACATGCTTTCCCACAGCGGAGATAAACCTTTTAAGGTAGGATTCAGTGGTGTCATCCACAGCACCAGTGCACCTACTATACTTCACACCTTTACACAAGTGCCCTCTTCAGAACTGCCACTTCATGTGGTCCTGCCATGCTGTTTCAGTGTGTAGTGGGCGGCTGCAATGCCACCTTCGCCTCTCAGGGAGGACTAGCACGCCACGTACCCACCCACTTCAGCTCCCAGAATTCCTCCAAGCTGTCCAGCCAGGCCAAGCTTAAAGAAGAGTCCCCTTCCAAAGCAGGCATCAGCAAGCGCAGGAAGCTAAAGAACAAATGCAGGAGGTCGTTGCGTAAGTATCTGTGTCCCGGTGACATTTCTTGAACGTGTACCTCTTTTCTAACCAATCTGGCCTGTTACAGCTCGACCACATGACTTCTTTGATGCACAAACGATGGATGCCATCCGCCACCGTGCCATCTGTCTCAACCTGGCAACCCACATTGAGAGCCAGGGCAAAGGCCACAGTTTGGTGTTTCACAGCACGGTGAGTATTCAGTACATGAGTACCTGTACCACTCATCAGAACGCTGACCCTGTCCATTCATCCCTGAAGAGATGCTCTGCTGCTCTATACAAAACTTACTGTGTATATCATTGAACAGGTCATTGCAAGGAGGAAGGAGGATTCAGGGAAGGTGAAGGTGCTACTCCACTGGACTCCGGAAGACATGTGAGTACCAGTCACCAAACCACACCTCCATCAGACTGTGATTTCATCATTCTATCATTCTGTCAGTCCATCGATTCATCGTTCCATCATTCCGTGGTGATGAAGTTCTATTTTAAGTAGGACTGAAATATAAAGAGGTAGGTTACGACCAACTAGTACCTACATAACCCTAACAGAGCATGAAGTCCCCTTTCGTTACGTTAACGATCTGACAACCAATATTCAAGCAGCCACAAAAAAAGGGGGATAAAGCCACTTAATCCTCTTAACCCTGAGAACATGATGCCTGTGACTGTTTTATGATGGAACATGGATCTGTCGCCTTATTTAGCGATCCGCATTAGCATTATCACTGCCACCCCGTTCCACCTTTCCGCCCATGTTAGTGAATGACAACTAATTTTCTTCCATTTGACCACTTTTCTCACACAAGTGTGCCTGATTAAGTCCACTATTTCATAAAAAAACTTCTGGGTTTAATTTCTTGATTTCACCTTCGAGAATCCACTACATCCCTTTTAGGGGTTGTTCACTTCGACACTGTTCCACAACAACAATCCGCATTGCTAGTTCCTGTTTCATAAGTGATGAGATTGCAAGAAAATCACTCTGTCTGTCTGTCTGTCTGTTTGTCTGTCTGTCTATCTATCTATATATCTGTCTATCTATGCAATAAAATCACTCTGCTTGTCTTCCTGTCTGTCTCTGGTTCTCTCTCTCTCTCCTCATGAAAGTCACTCAACACCAGGACTGTTGACTCTTTGTATGATATAGATAGCTGTATAGAAAGCTAGCTGCCTTGTAATATCATGAAAAAATAACCGTACTTACTTTGTGGATTGGGAACATATGATGCTCTTGTAGGGAACTCTTCTCTGGATTTTTCTCCTCACTGGTTTTGATGAACTTGGTTTGAGTGGGAAAATTGTCAGTGTGTTGGCCATGTATATTTTCCTTCCCCACTAAAAACTGCTGCTGACTCTGTGGGTTGAAGTGGGCTTGGATTTACTGTATTCTCTCATTTCCAACCCGACTAACATTGATAATCCACTTGTTTCTAAACATAGTGTCCTTAGGAAAAACACAACAGGATAAACCTAGCATTTTGACTCTGCCTGTGCATCTCCAACTGTCATGCATTACCCACAATCCCCTGCATGACTTAAATCCAATATGGTGGTCATGCAGTTCTCCTATTAGAGATGTCAGACCACAAACACTGGAAAAGATAATGAATTCCATCAGATAAGAATCACTATATTTCATAAAGAACATCATCAGGGTAAAATAACAGATTTATACTCTCTCCAAGTGTGGTGATGTTCTGCCATTTTTTCCTACCGGACAATGTAAGTCAATTGGCAGTGTTTATAGAGATAGTTTACCAGGAATATTACCTGCTCCAACTAGAATTGGGATGTAGTGTAAATTACCATGGCAACACAGTTTTTCTAGCACCAGTTAATCCCGCAGTTACTCCTGACATCAAAAAGTTTCTCCTGAATTTACCCAGATAAGACAGAAATTCCGTTTCGTAGCGCCAGCAGTTGGCGGTAGATTTCCCCCATAAAGTCAGCAATGCACTCGGTGGTGACACGCCATCCCTCATTTACTAAACTGCTAATTTTGGATCTCTCTCTCTCTCTCTCCCTCCCTATCTGTCTCCTTCGCTCCACCTTCCACCCTCCTCTTTATCCCCTCCCCAGACTGCCAGACTCTTGGGTGAGTGAGAGTGACCGGCCACAGATGAAGACCAAAGTGGTGCATCTCTCCCAGCTGCCTCAGGACACAGCCGTGCTACTGGACCCCAATATCTACAGGTGAAACTCACAATACAGTCTCCGAAATCTTTAAAACCTGGAGGAGAGCCCAGAGGGAGGAGTGACTGTAGGGAGGGGACCCTGGACTGCTGTGTGGTCTGAATGCTTTGCATGGAACAGTACTCACTATGAGAAGACAGATTTCTTTGATTTGAACAAACATGTGGTAGAAGCAGGATTTATTTCTGGAGTCAGTTTCAAACCGAGCTGTGCATCTGCACCCATTCAGTTCTGGGAGCAGAGTTGCCAGGTATTCTGCGTAATCTGCAAACCGTATTGAGAAATGCACGATGGGAAGATGACACAGTTTTGTTTGGAATTGAGGTCTTTTTGTTATTCAGCGTCCCTGTGAAATTGAACAAAGGAGAAAAGGTTTCTTTTAAAGATCTGGAACTCGACTCTGTAGAGACGTATCGTAGTTTGGTGTGTAACTCATGACTCGTTCCGTTCTCCGTGCACAGGTGCTGAATATGAATCTGTGTTTTTTACAGGATGTTCTTCTAGGGTGGGCGGAGCCTCACTGCCTGCTGATGTTTCAGAACTCGAGTGGACTGTAGATCTGGAGACACAGGAGTTCAACTTATTACGGTTCTGTATTTTTTAATGCCCATAACAGTTTTCAGTCGATGAAGAGGAAGAAATTGCACAATATCGGACTCTGACTGGTGCTAGACTTTGAAAAGCTTCATGTTTCTTAATACCACTATAAAGTTGCTCTCTCGCTTTGTCCACAGCTTTCCTCACTAGCTTTATAGAAATGGTATAGATGTAATTGTTGAGAAAGTGCCCATGTAAATATGCCTGGAGATTTGTAATATATTTTTGTACTGAAGAATTTTACTGTACTGTAGATATCTGTAATATTCCACAAACTTCAGGAACTTTTACTGCACAGAGAGATGGAACAGGAATAGTTATTGAGCTGGGAGCTAGCTGAACGCTCCAACGTGGTTTTTTTTTAGTCAAAGACTAGATATAGTGAGCCCTTTCTCCTGGTGATGTTTGTCGAGTTTTGCTACAGTGTGCTTTACTATAGATGAGAATGATGTTAATGTTAACGTGTGCACTCTTTCATAGTGACCTTACTTGTCATAAATGAGCCAAGGACCCAAAAGACATCTCAAAGAATTGGTGCTACACTAAACACTAGCATTTTAGACGTGTATAAAGATGTTTTTTGAGCGATAATGGTCATGCTCTGTAGTCTATGAGTAACTCAACCTGATGTACTGCTGGATCCTAACTCTGCCTTTGTAGTAAAAACAGAAACAATCCCCAAAAAAAAAAAAGTTGTCTAGCTTTATTTGTCTCCACACATAAACACAACTGTCTTATACATGGCTGGTGTTCAGGTGTTCGTGTCCTGCTGAGGGAAAGCTAATTCAGATCTACATGCAGTCACCCTATAATAATCAACAAGATAAAGTTTTAAAGAGCATCTGAGACCTGGCGTTCATTCTACAACCCCTGGCAAAAAATATGGAATCACTACTCTTGGCGTTCATTCAGTTTAAATATGTAAGAAAGTAAACTCATCACAGACATGTCACTAAACTATTATTATTCAGAATCTTCCAGCTTTAAGAAACCTAAAAGGGAATGAAAGAAAATTGTTCTAGACGTCAGTTGCAGGTTTTTTTTTGCATTAGATCAAGCCGAGGAAAGAAATGTGAATTCTGAGGGAAATATTAGGGAATCATGAAAACACTAC
>JAQMYF010000021.1:15667026-15686905 GCA_030014195.1 Neosilurus mollespiculum
AAGACTTATCTGTATATATCTGTAACAAACATAATTTATATCTGTATATCTGTTCAAAACCATAACGTGCAATATATTTAAATATATTTTTCTATTCTGTTATTTGTTATCTGTACACTGGCATAGTTTTTTAGGTGATAGTAATGTGTATTCACACATTAGTCTGTTATTACGTGCAATATCCTCATGTGCAGCTTCTTTCTTGGAAATAGTCATCATCATTGCAAATGTCTCAGTCTGGTTCATTCACTTTCACAGCTTCTGTACACTCCTTATCTCCTTATCTATCTTGTTACCCAGACACTTTATAGTATGTGTATTTATTTATTCTCTTATTTACGTTATTCTCTTATTTTGAAGTTTTGACAATTTCTATCTGTTTAAACAATTATTGTTATATTTGTCTTGCACAGCAATTTCCTTCGGGATGAATAAAGTTGTTCGTATTCATATTCGTATTCGTATTCGTATAAATGGATGGATGTACGATACCTTTTAGAGAGGTGATGAGTTGGTTGCTGATTGCCTGCAGCCACTCCACATAAAATGAAAGGAATTCAGAGCACAATTTTTTTAGCTTAGAGTCATATTTATAGGCTGTTTTATGGTATAATATTTTGGTGACTGATACATTATAGCATAAGTAATGTTTTTACTACAGCAAAATAGAAAACAAATGTGGATAATTTTTGACATTTCAAATAATTTAGTTTCACAGTGAATTGTTGCTACAGTAATAAAATCATCTTGTATTGCACATGGTTTCACTGTGGCCCAAACCCTCAATGACACACAAAATATTGATTATAAACAACAATAACCCACTTAATCTTGGTCAGGTTATGGTGCATTTAGACCAGACAAATACAGGGAATTCTGAGTAGAGCAGCCATTAAAAGGAGTCGAGTGAGGTGGTTTGGGCATCTGATGAGAATGCCTTCTGGTTGCCTCCCTTTAGAGATGTTCCAGGCATGTCCAGCTGGAAGGATACCCTGGGGCAGACCCAGAACTTACTTCAGGGATTATATATCCCGTCTGGCCTGGGATGACCGGGTTTCCCCTAGATCTGTTACCTCTGTAACCCTACTTCAGATAAGCAGAGGAAAATGGATAGATGGATGGATGAATAGATCAGACAAACCATGTACCATCATGCTTTTGATGTGGGCGAAAACCCAGTCAGGAGAACATACCTACCTCTGCAGAGCTCAACCATGCACCTCTCGCATACACACTTCAGCACACTGCAGGCCATCCGAGTCTGTGATGCACACTGATTGTGAAATGCCAGTGTGACTTGACATAGCGTTACACCATCAGGGGGCAGTAAAGTATTATTGTTCATCAAACATTCCTAAATGGGGCGATCCAAATAATTGACAACATATACTTAACATAATGTGCACATGTAAATCCTTTGCGTGGTGTAAGCTGAAAAAAAGTGTGTTAGGGTGGAATCAATGTTTAATAAGTCTAATAAAAAAAAAAAAATAAGCAAAATTAGAATAACCCTAATACCCACCTGATTCAACAGTTTTCAAAATAAAAGTCACAAAGCCTGATCAGAGCTGTCAGTGGGCCTTCACAGTGTTAGAAAATTTTAAGAGATCCCTTTTTCTTTCATCAGCATTTATATGATATGGCAGCCATTTCATTCCAGTGTCTGTGGTGGAATTCCAGTACAAACACAAACCAGGTACTGACCCAGGCTGGCACAGGCACATAATGGTTAGGAACTCTAGGTTTGAGGTTCCTCTGGGTGGAGTTGATCAATGAGAAGCAAAGAAGAACCAGGCTGAAGTTTGCTAAGGACCATAAGAATGGGATTGTAAAAGACTGGTGTAAGATGATCTTCTCTGATGAGTCCAGTTTTCAGCTTTTTCCTTCACCTCGTCATTATTAGACAGAGACCTGGAGGCCTACAGCCACAGTATCCAACACCTATTGTGAAATTTGGTGGCGAATGGGTGATGATCTAGGGGTGCTTCAGCAAAGGTGGAATGGGGCAGAGTTTTGTTAGTGAAGGATGCATGAATCAAGCCATGTACATGGTTATCCTGGAAGAAACCTTGCTTCCTTCCATTCTGACAGTGTTCACTAATTCTGAGGACTGGGGTTTCCAAAAGGACAATGTTCCACACCACACAGCCAGGTCAATCTCCAGACCTGGTCCACACTGAAAACCTTTGGAAAGTGATCAAAAGAAAGATAGATGGTCACAGTTCAACCAGCAAACCTGAGCTGATAGATTTTTTTGCACCAAGAGTGGCATAAAGTCACTCAAGCGTAACATGGAAGACTGGTGGACAGTGTTTTTAAGACAGATAAAGGAAAAATCTCAGGGTTATTCCACCAAATATTCGCCACTATCATGCCAGGGTGAGCCAGGGCTATCCCAAGGCTTCCCAATGCTTATCGCTTGGGACTTTAAGCCTCTAGCTTACCTCTTTGTGTTATCATGCCTATATCCAAGTTTCCCCCACCCACAACATGTTGCCTTGCTGTTAAGACACCCACCCTGCCCAAGATGCCTGATCCACGGAAGAACCAACAAGAAGAAAACCAGTGGAGACTGATATGCTAACCACTACACCACTGTGATGTCCACTTTGATTCATGTTATATATAATTCTTAATGTATTTACGTGGAATCCTGATCAGTGTAACTGGATGCCATAGTGTAACAATAGTATTAACATAGACTGCAAAATGGTTTAAATTAAAATAATTACCGTTAAAGCTTCTCTATATATCTTCTTTATATAAGGTCAGTGTGAGGTGCAGGTTTGCTACTTTTGGAGGCTTTAGCGCATCAGGCCCTGGAAAGAGAGCGTGTTTTCCAATTTTGTGTGGATTTATGTGCTGAGACAAATTATTGGTAGCTTTCGCGGCTTAGCTTGCCAGGATCATGTACTTATGCAGATCTGTAACTACAGGTGAAACTGCATTTACAGCTTGAGTTATATGTTTCCCTATATAGGGGTATGTGATCCCTTTTCTTCTTTAGATCTCTGATAAGAGAACTTTAATTTCAGTGCTTGACAAGTTTTTTTCTTCAACTTTGATGCCATTCTTCTGAATGAAATTGACAGGTACTATGGGAAGTTCAGCCTTATATGGTAATATTAGGGCATGAATTATGCACATCTTTAGTTCTAGTGAACGCATACATACTTACACACAGGTGCAGTTTATCCTTTTTACACAGGTTGTTTACACAATTTTGTAGGACATACTATCATTTGTTGAATCTGGCGTGGCTCATTTGAACTAACATGGCTTACTAAAAAAGTATGAGGTAGTCACTTGTTGTTATTTTACTGATATTTTTATTATATATCAACTGGAGCACCCTACCCTCAGAAAAAAGAGATCAAAGTGAAAGTCCCTGTTTCAGAGAGTCATAGCTGTCATAGCATAACAAGAGGAACCTACCCAAAATTAGGTAGATGGCTTTAATGCTGCAATCAACCATTCAACCATTGATTGATTTGCTGAAGATCATGTGGATAAGCCAGAAGGCTTTTGGAAAACTGCATTCCAGCATAAGAACCTTATCCCATCTGTGTAGCATTATGGTTTGGGCCGGTTTTGCTGCATCTGAACCTGGACAGTTTGTCTTTATTGATGGAACAATTAGTTCTAAATTATACAAGCAAATTTCAAAAGAAAATGTCAGGACATCTGTCTGAACCGGGCCTCAAGAGAAAGTGGGTCATGAAAAAGTGGGTCACAACCCTAAAGACAATAAATGTAATGTTTTGGAATGTCCAGACCTTAATCCAATAGAAATGTTGTGTGAGCAGATCTTGTGATAAAACCCACCAACATCCCAAAGTTGCTGCAGTTCTGTACAGAGGAATGGACTAAAATCACTCCAAGTCAATGTGCAGGACTGTTCAATAGTTACCCTAAAGGTTTAGCTACAGTTATTACTCCACAAGGGGGACTGAAAGGTTCACATTCTTTTGCCACCCACAGATATGTAATATTGGATCATTTTGCTCAAAAAATACATGATATATTATAATATTTGTGTGTCTCTTTTTCTGATTGGGTTTCCTTTATCTGCACAAACTTTCAAGCACTACGGTGCATGCTGGCCTGGAGGCATTGTTCTGGCAAAGTTCACAGGTCCAATGTTCCCAGTTCTGTCTTGAGGTCAATTACTGTGTGTAGTGTTTCACATGTTCTTCCTGCATCAGGCTGAGTCACTTCTGGGTTTCTAGTTTCCTCTCATCTTTTAAAAAATATGGGTGAAGATAGGTAGAGTGGCCTTGTTAAATTATAAGCTTCTTCATCCCTCGGTGTAATTGTGGTTCCTACAGAGTGTGGATAAGCCTCAGGATCAACTGTGAATCAATAATTACACCATATATCCATATACAATTATTTATATATAGCATGTTCATTGTTGATACTAATTCGGAAACCTAACTGCACACAGTCCACTGAAGCCAAAGACTACAAAGAATAATTTAGACTGAAACAAGATTTCTTTTAAGGCTTTTTAATACCGAATAAACGGAATAATCTCAAATGGATCAAATGAAAGTACTTTTTAAATTAAATTTTTAAAATCATGTGCTGCAAATGAATAATGAATATATAAATTCAGCTTCTGTGTGTGAAATATTTCAGAACCATGTGCAGTGTTCATATTTGGTGATGGTCTAAAGTGTGTCATAAAGCCATCTACATACTGAATAATTAGTTCAAATCTAACACTCCTATCAACATAATGTCTTTTTCTTGTTTGCACCTTATACATTCTTACACTGGTGGTAAATCTCTGATTCACATTTTATATAATAACCATTAAAGGTCAAAGTTTTGTTTTCCCAATTAAATCACTCATATTCCATGATTTATTAATTATTATTGCTTAAATGCTCTTGTTCCTAAAGTAACACTCACTAAATATCACACAGTTGTTATTTCTGAACATGTTCCCCACAGCGTAGACATCCAATTATCTGTCCGGCCTCAATACTCACTACCCTAGAGGTTTAACTCTTTCTTCCTGCCTCATGATAAATTGAATTATTTTATTTCTTCCTCCATTGCCAATCCTATTCCTGCCAGTCATAACAGTTCAGTTGAAATACACATCACAAATTATGCACCAGGACTCCTGCTCAGCTCTGCTGAACAAAAATGTGTAATGCCAGGAATGAGTTCTCTTCTGGTATGCTTAATATCACTGAATGTGTGCTGCCACCCCATCCCCCAATCCGCTCAAGCGCTGTCGTGATCTGAAAGCTGAGTTTGACCTCATTACGACTGATGCCTCGCGCTCTTGTACTTCCCGCTATGAATATGGAGATAAGACGAGATGATTCCCAGCACACAAGCTTATATTTCAGGTGATGCTATGCTGCATCCCATCTGCACATAGATTCCACATCTGCAAAAGATCTCCATGCTCTGAACAAATGAAAGCCATTCAAAACAAGTCAGTCTTCTGTTGTGGACAGTTTCAACAATTTTTCCTGCTTTTAAATGCACATTTTTGCTTATATTGTATTTCAGTACAACAGATATTAATTTATGGACAGTGCCCCTGCCCTTTTCAATTTTCATACTTTTCAGACCTTGCTTTTTAATTAGAAATATAAAATAATTTAGGTATAAAACATTGCATTAAATATGAAAAACAGCAATCCTAAAGTACCCTGAGATTCTTAAACAGCGTACACTTAACTTTAAACTTACATGGAAGTGTGGTCCTACACCACATACAGCAGTACTGACTGTAGAACTGAATATGAACTAACTTCTCATAAAAGTAATTTTAGCCTGCATTTACTGACCTTCTTCTTTACTGGTGATTTTTAAACCACTCCATGGAGTTGAAACAATTAGCAGATGCTTTATTCAGCCAGTGTATGCAACATGCATGCTCATATAAGTTCACATCTGCACACTAAAAACCACTGTCCTAAAACTAAGCAATGTGGAGCACTGTAGAGGGATAAGCCACCCAGGATCCATTACAATTTTCACAGTTATTCACAAATATTCCTTGCTGCCAAGCTCCTTTCTTAAAACTTTTCAGTCTGCCTTTATAAACACAGTTCATTTAATGTCCAAGGTGCACTGCAATGACCAAAACACTATAAAACATTTAAAAATAAACTCTTAAATATGCCTATTAAACACTAACTATTGTCTCATGTTTGCTTCAAACTACAACTATAATGAGAATATCTAGATAATAAAAAGTGTACCCCTGTTTGTTCAAATAACCTTTACCCTTTACAAGTGTGGTGAGCAGAGATGCAACCTCAGATGACAACATCAGGTTCCTCTGCTGTCAGCTAAGAACCCGGAACCTGAGGCCACAGTATCATGGATCACTGACACCAGAGAGATGAAGCCTGGAGCAAGACCAGGCAATGTTTATCCAGTTTTGGTGAGATGTCATTAATTTATTCATTCACATTACAGTTTCCCTTCACTGGAAACACTGTTCAAGCAAAAAGATGTCCCTGTGCACATAGAAAGCTCCATGAAGACATGGTATTTTTCGGCTGTCCTGCACAGAGCCCTGATCACAACCCTGAGCACTAAACACCTTGAACTGAACTGGAACATCAACTCCCCAGATTCCCTCAATGTCCCCACATCAGTCCTGAAGATCTCACTAATGCTTTTGTAGCTACATGAACACGAATCCCAACAGCCAGGCCACAAAAACCCCACAACCACATCCCCTAAATCCCCACAACCATGCATCAACCACTGAACTGTATTTAGACTGGAACGGCCACTGGATGAAAAACTCACGATTTTGTGCCGCCATACTGGAACCAGGATGACGTAGTACAGCCGAGCAGGTTTCTAATGTAAACAAACCTGCAGAGCTGCATTTATGGGCTAGGCTTGCTGCAAAAAGTCTCAAGACATCACAGACATTATAACCTGTTTAACAGAAATACATTTTTAAATGTGTGTGCGGTGGTAGAGGTGGGGTTTCTCGTTTTTAGTGTCCTGTACCTTTTTCCGGAGGGGAGAATAATTATTATTATTTATTATTATCATTATATTATTATTATTATTAGAGTACTTTTACTTTTTATTAGAATTTAATATAAAAATTGTATTATTTATATTAAATATTATATTAAATAATTGAAAACTTTTTTATATAAAAAAGTTTTTGTCACCCTTCTTTTTATACAGTGGTTTAGTAAAAACCTCTTGACTACTTGCACACATCATGTAAAATACCACACTTGTTCTCAGTACAATATTAAATAACTCACTATACACAACAACCATATTTCATTTGAACATTTTATAAATTCATTCAGTATATTGTCTGGATCTGGGGTTTTATTATTTTATAACTTTCACATTACTACATTTGTTGCTTTTCTGTAAATTTTAGCAGTTTGACCCAAGAGGTGTATCATACATGTGTACGTGTCACTAATGTTATCAAAGTGGAAATTAGCATTTACTAACTTGAGCTAAATTATTAGCTAAAATGAACTGGTTGCTAATATCTCGTTCTACAGTAGTATAAAATTTTGTTTCAATGTGTACATGGATTTTCATTATTTCTTAATATTAATTAATAATCATTAAATTCCTGTACAGTATGTACAAACACGATATTATATACATTCACTGTCTAGACAGTCTGACAGACTATAACAGTTATTCATAGAAATTGTCCTAGTCCTAGTCAATATCTAGCTATTAATGGGTTAAAACTCACTTGTGGAATGTTATTCCAGCTCTTCTGGATTCTACGTTTTGGTAATTATTGCAGTTTATGGCATAACACTCTTTTCCTTTCATGGATTTAGCTTTTTTTCAGTATGATAGCCGTGGTCTCCCATCATTCACTTGCATTCTAACCCCCATGTTCCTGTTTCCAATACGGTGGCTCAGTGTCTCATTCCATATAACGTACCAAAGGCCATTCCAATACAGGTCAATGGCATCAAGATCACCACAACCACACCCCAAAATCCCCACAGCCAGGCACCCAAAACCTCACAACCACACCCCCATAATCCTAACAACCATGCCCCAAATTACCTACAGCCACACCCCAAAAAAACACAACCATAACCCCAAAATCCCCACAACCATGCCCCAAAATCCTTATAGCCATGCCCCAAAACCCCCACAGCCATGCGCTACAATATAATGGGAAGCCTTCACAGAAGAGTGGAGCTTACAGGGGTACAACAAGCACAACTGGGTGTGATTGAGCAGGTTTTCACATGTTTTTGGCCACAGAACATACTTATGTATAGCTTTACTAATTCCTGAGTTTTGGGTTGCAGGTTACAGTTCTTCCATCCATAAATGCAATATTTAAACATATCAAAGGTTTTAAAGTCTCTAGAATGACTGCCTTTGGTAACTTAATTCTTTGTTTTAAACATTTGTGGTCAATTGTTATTTGATTAGTGATCTTGCTAGACTGTTGATGCTTTTGTTCGAATCTTGAGACTCCCTGAGACACAGACCACCTCCCTTTTTGTCGGAATACCATAGGAGGACCTTGATTTACAT
The DNA here is from genome assembly GCA_030014195.1 of Neosilurus mollespiculum. Classification (NCBI taxonomy): domain Eukaryota; kingdom Metazoa; phylum Chordata; class Actinopteri; order Siluriformes; family Plotosidae; genus Neosilurus; species Neosilurus mollespiculum. The sequence goes on from JAQMYF010000021.1 coordinate 15,675,562, forward strand.
CTGCACAGTGTGCAAAGTTACAGTTAATGTGCTGCCCAGAATGTGATTGCACACTTCATCACCACGTTTGGCAGCAGCACAGAAGCTAACCCAGTTTGAACCCGCTGTTTACTGCACTTAATACAATCAGGCTAGGCCAATTCAGCTGAGTGTCTTCGTCACAACAACCTCACTAATGGGGTGGAGCGCTACTGTATGCCTGTGCTGTAAACAGTGGCCTGGCTGCTTGTTTAGATTTGATTCAGCTGCTGCCTCTCTCATATGCTTGCATGGCCTCAGTCTGTTTCTGTCTGGCTTGTCTGGTTTTGAGAGTTTTGGAGCATGGCGCTATGGAAAAAAGGAGAGATGTGTAAACAGCGAAAGAGGCAGTCAGGCAGCCACATAAAAAAAAAAACACCCTGTTAGAAGCATGATGTTGACAAAGAGAGGTCGGGGATAGAGAGAGAGAGAGAGAGAGAGAGAGAGAGAGAGAGATGGTAAGTAGTACAAAAAAAACAATGAAATCGACCTGCCAGTAAAGGTGATAGTTTGTTGAAAGGTCTCCACAAATATGGGATCTTTAAGTTCACGATAAACAAACAAATAAAGAAAGAAGGAAAGAACGTTCTATCTGGTTGCAGTGTAAAGCCCTGGGGAAGTTTTGATCGAACATGATACTAAGTGACTCCCTGTGTCATAGACTGCAATTGTTCATGGAAGCAGCACTGAGATTTAGGGTTTCTGAAAGTGATATACTCTGAGAATGTTCCTGATTTTGCTATTTTACGACCCTGTTGTAAACATCTGTCACTGAAACCATGGTGGCTTCTGGGATTTGTTCTACTATTTTGATGGTACTGTGTCCACATGTCTAAAATAATAGATGACCCAAAGTCCAATAGGGCATGAGAAGAATCTGCGTTCATCATATCCTGACACTGAAACCTCAACATATACAGCAAGCTCTGTATGAGCCTTTGGTCCCATAAGCAAGGTACACAACCCTAAGTTATTTTTAGCATGCAGTTCCTGTTTGGATAAGATTGGATTTCCTGTTAACAGTTGATTTCAAATGCTACAAATGTAGAGTTTTTATTGACTTAAAGATGAGTTAAAGTCTTTCTGAAATGATGATGGTGGTATTATATGCTATTAAATATTAGTTAAGATCTGGGTAGAGTTACCTGCTTGAAAAAAATATGGCATGAAGGTTGCTTTATTATTTATTTAATTTCATATTCTGATACTTCCACATATGGTAAGTTTTCCTCCTGTGTCACTGTTCAGGGCCTGTAGAAATGGCCAATACTTTAACTGTCAATACCGCTTCAAACAATTTTTCTTTACTGTAATCTCTTTGCTTTACTGTAATCTCTAACTGATAGTAATATTTTTGTGTGTCTTGCATTGATGTAGTGTGTAGTGTAATAGTCTTTAACATCCCAGGAGCATGGTCCAGGATAGGACTGATAAAATGTGAAGCATAAATAATACAAATGGGTAAATGAACACATAATGGTTAAACAGAGTTTGTACCTTTCAATGCAACAGGACACTCAGGCAGTGGTGGCTCAGTGGTTAAGTGGTTAAGGCTCTGGATTACTGATCTGAAGGTCAAGGGTTTAAGTGATCTGAAGGTCAAGGGTTTAAGTCCCAGTACCACCATGATGCCACTGTGCATCTTTGAGCAAGGCCCATAACCCTCAATGCTCAGTTGTATAAAAAGGATAAAAGTAAGTCACTCTGGATAAGAGCATCTGCCAAATGCCATAAGTGTAAATGTAACTGATGTTGCTTTAATAAATGTGAAAGGATATGGGCAACCAGGCTTTGGGGTCATCAGGAGCTCTCCATCAGTCCCTTAACAATCCTGAGGGCTCAAGTGTGAATGAACTCTCCACCTCTGAGAATGCTCGACTAAACAAGTAAGTTTTCAGCCTAGTCTTAAAAACAGAGACTGTATCTGAGTCCCGAACATTAACTGGAAGATTGTTCCATAACTGAGGGGCTTTGTAAGGTTAGGTTAAAAGTAGCAATTTATATTCAATTCGAAACTTAACTGGGAGTCAGTGCAGTGAAGATAAGATGGGGGTGATATGCTCGTGTCTTCTGGTTCTAGTAAGAACTCTTGCTGCTACATTCTGGACTAACTGGAGTTTGTTTATGCACCTATTAGAACATCCAGAGAGTAACGCATTACAATAATCTAATCTCGAGGTAATAAAAGCATGAACNNNNTTTATTAAGCTGGTGTCTCTAATCTGGCTTTGCTGAAATATACAACTGGGTGTCATCAGCATAACAATGAAAGCTAATACCCTGTTCACAAATAATATTACCCAAAGAGGGTATGTATGGAGAAAAAAGCAGCGGGCCTAATACAGAACCTTGTGGAACACCAAACTTAACATTAGAACGTATAGAGCAATCACCATTTACATCTACAAACTGATAACAGTCATAATAAAATCAACACTAACCTGGATTTACCTGCATGCTTCATTTTAACAAATGTCTTTTAAAGGATATGAAATCACATTCTTCAGCACACACTGAAGGAAAGATCACTATTTCAGCTTCCGAATCTCCTCATATTTTCCCCATTTTTTAAACTCACTAAACAATCCAATAGAGTAGCGATACTGTGGATCCCCTACAATGCTGCCATGTTTAGCATTTTTGGCCAAATGTTGCCTAATGGCTGTTGTGGTGAAATGAGCCTGAGTTATTTTAAGGTTAAAGGTGGCCTGGCAAGAAGCTGGAACATTAAAGAAAGGAAAACCAACACTCACCTCACTCCCCAAAATCCCCAAAAATTCCTAGCTTTAATGAACATGAGGCAAAATGGTCATCCAACACCCACTAGGGGGAGACATTTCATTATAACTACACCAAGTTATAATAATTCATTTGTTCCTGGTACCTTGCACTCTAAGTGCACCTCTTGTCTTTTTGTTTCTTCAAAATATAAAGAGTCTGACTTTCTCCTGTACAAAGGTAGAAACCTTTTATTTTATTAAAAACATTTTTTTTTATAACCTTCACGATTGTTGTTTTATAGAGCGCTGGTCTGTGCAGGAAGAACCGGAGCTCTGATCCAGTCTCAGCTGGGATTGGCTCCAGCTCATTTGTGACCCACAATGGATATATCATATAAAGAATGGCTAAATGAATAAATGTATGAATGACAGACACTTGAGTGTAAAATTATCTTAGCAATTGCAATGATGAACAATTCCTGTCACCTTTATGGTTTGTCTGTGGTACCATGTGCAGCAATCTCCTACTAATCTTTAGGTTGTTCATGTAGAGCCACATCCAGCAGCAAGTGAGTTTCATGTTCAGTGTGGTGTGCTTAAGAGCTTCTGCCTCATTACAACCTGCTCCTTTCATCAAACTCTGTCTCCAAGGAGGAATGGAATACATTAAAGCTAGTCATTACAGCTTTGTTTCCCTCTCACTGTGTTCTTTTACAGCCTTTTTCCCCCTTTCTAAAAGAATAACAGTCTATGATCTCTGCAAAGATTCAGAACATAGCCTTTTACATTGATTAATGCTATTCCTTCAGAATTTATACAGTCTTTATTGATTTCATCTTTGGTAATAAATAAATGCATCATTACATATATTAATAAAATGTTCTAACAGTGCACGATTTTATGCCTTAACCCCTGAATCCACTTAACATTTGGTGGTCAGAACATATACTGCAGAACATGATTTGTTAATGAGAATTAATTCTAGAGAACTCAAAATACTTAATTGTATTGCATTAGCATTGATGTTTACCAAATATCAATAATCAGTGACAATTATGATGATGATAATGATGAAGAATATGATTATCATTATTATTTCTTGCATTTGATACATAACTCGGTGACCTCGTGGGAACTTGATGGCTCATAAAACACCAACACAGATTTATGGTCCGCTTTTTATTCTCACTCTATGGTTAATAACTTCCCCCTTTTATGCATTTTTCTAAACGCTGGTATATGTTTGATTTCCTTAAAGAAAGCAACCCATTAAACACATTAAAGACACCTCATTAATATTTCTCTGATATTTGTCATCTTATCTAAGGAATAAAATGAAGCTTTACAAAAGGTCTGTGTTTATCTATAGTGTAACATCTTTGTCTAAGTAAGTGAAATTTTATGAGCATGTTTTGCCGAGGTGTCCTTGCTTACCCTGTAACTGACCTCCTGTAAAATCAAGTCATAGTTGTAAATGTCTGTAGTTATATAGCTGGATTGAAGTGGATCTAAATAGTTTGATGTTGTAAACTTGTATATGGACGTATCCATGGATGTGACTGATTACAGAATGGAGGAATTCTTTAAGATTCCTTTCTCATTGAGCTAAGTATATTTTATAGAAACAATCTAAGGGTTTACAGAATTACAACAGATCAGGGACTCATGGTGTGGAAATAATATCATATATATATACTGTATATATTATCACTGTTTTGTTCATGTAGAACAGAGGCATATCTAGTGCCATGTAAAGCAAACATTCCCTAAAACGGTGAGTGCTAATGTTTTTGTAAGGGATAATACTCATCCACAGTTAAGTTACATATGCACACATACATACTACTGTTGTGCATGAATTTTGTGAACCTTTGTAAATTGTCTATATTTCTGCCTAAATATGTCACATTTTCACATAAGTTCTAAAAGTAGCTACAGAAAACCTAATTGAACAAATAAGACAAAAATATTGCACTTTGACATTAATTTATTAGGAAACTATCCAATATTAAATATATGTGAGTAGCAAACCTATTTCAGACCCACTAGTCCAGTAATAATTGTAAATAAACTGGTTTGGTAACTCTTGATTTGTCCTGCACATCAATACATCATGGATTTTAGTCCATTCCTCAATAAGGAACAGCTTCAACTTTAGTGTGTGGGTGGGTTTTCATCACATGAACTAATCATACATTATTGTGTATTTAAGGTCAGTGTTGTGTTACCTGACCCACTTTCTCTTGTGATTCAGTTTATAGACAAATGTTCTGACATTTTCCTTCAGAATTCACTGGTATAATTCAGAATACATTGTTCCATCTATGATGACAATTTGTCCTGGCCCACCTGAAGCAAAACAGGCCAAACCAGAAAACTACCACAACCATGTTGCACAAACAAGGTGCAACATGGTACTTAAGTTGGTGTGTATTTTCCTTTCTCTAAACATCTCTAAATGCTTCTCATTAAATAAAAAAATCTAATTTGGTCTCATTTGGTCACAGAACTTTCCCAATAAACTTGGTAAACTAAGGGAAGCAATGGTGCTGAATTTCCTGTCTCTGTTTGTCTGTGTACTGGTAGAGACCACTCACACCTGATAATTTCATCTTCAGATTAAATGTTAATAGAGATTCACATATGTCTGCCAATCACATATATGTAATATGGGATCATTTTCCTCAATAATAAACTTGTCATTATATAACATAATAATAAAAAACCAAGTCATTTTATATATATATATATACACACACACACACACTCACACACACACACACACACACACACACACACACACACACACACACATATACATACATACACACAGTTCAAAAATTTGCGGTCTCTCAGAAGATTTTACATTTTCCAAGAATACACTTTCAATTTGTCCATTTGTCAAAGCACAATGAAAAAAATTTCACGCCATGCTTCCTGAAGCATCTCCCACAAGTTAGACTGGTTTGATGGGCATTTCTTTAGTACCATATGGTCAAGCTGCTACTACAACAGCTCAATCAGGTTGAAATTTGGTGACTGTGCTGGCAATTCCATTACTGACCAAATACCAGCTGATTGTTTCTTCTCTAAATAGTTCTTGTACCATTTGGAGTGTTTTGATTCAATGTGCTGTTGCAGGAACAAAGTGGCTCCAATTAAGTGTCGTCCACTTGGTGTGCATTTGTGCTGCAAAATTGAGTGATATCCATCCTTGTTCAAGATCCCTTTGTCCCCTTACAAATCTTTCATTTTACCACCACCACCACCACCACCACCACCAAGGCACCCCCAGACCATAATTTTCCCACAATTTTTGACAGATTGTGATAAGCACTCCACCAGCATCTTTTCCTTTATTATACACCTTATAAATGTTCTTCTTTTTAACTCAAACACCTCAAATTCATCTAGCCATAGCAATAGCAAGAAATATTTCATGGGTTTCGACTAGTTCAGAAAGGAGAAAATCTCTTAAAACCATAATGTCCATTATTCTGAGATAGTGAACCAATCATGTCATGCTGTTTTTGTGGAGTATATACTAAACCTTAACATATTTAATAAAATCCTTGCACTTTTCATACATCAAATCATTCATTTGCTGAGCAGTTTAATTCTACTAAACTTGTGGGGAGGATGGAGTTTATCGCAGTTCACCAGTCCATCGCAGGGTCAACATACACAAACCATTCACACTTACCCCCACCCACACCTTAAGGGCAATTTCGAACAGACAATTATCCATTTAAAGTGGCAAAAAAAATCATTCCAAACCTGTACATATGGTTTAGATTTTATTTGCTTATTTGGCAGATTTTTATTTTTTTTTACCCACAAACCATACACACTTTCTTAAGGAATGTGAACCTTTGACAACCTGCTGTGCTTAAGTTTGGTATTTGTTTCTGTATGGTTTATTTCATTTCTTTACACAGTTTTAAATTCTCCTCTTCAGTGTAAGAAAGCTTTTTACTTTCACATGACCTGAGAGCTGCTTCAGCAATCTAAAGCAGTCTCTCACACCTGGAAGGGATAAAGTGCTGAGAGGGTTAGAATTCACCTGGAAATTTAAAAAGAGCGGAAAAAAACTAACTGTAAATTCCTGAAAGGTTAGCAGCCCAGAGCTTATCAGCATGCCAATGCAAAAAGGAGTTAGATGGTGTGTGTTTTCACTTGGAGGGGAATAGCACATTTCTGATGGACTTCCTGGACTTGCAGATTAGATTGGGGAACAAGATTGGCTAGTCTGAGAATCTCTTGACTGGAGTCAGAGAGAAAAACCTATGCTCAGGGGACGAGCCTGCTACATGGAAACAAGATGCCCAATGCAGTTGGTTTGCCCAATGTGACAAAATAGTAAAAAAATGAGGCAAAATAGCAAGTGTACAAGAAATATTAGTTGATATACTTTGCTATTTCTAGGCTTTCTTAGCTTAGGTCCAACCCTGGAATTTTATTCAGCATCATCCACCAGTGCAGCTCTGTGTTCTCCTTTTCCAAAAAAGTAGAATAGTTTAGTTTAGAAGACGTGCATGCAGCTTCTGGGGGGTGGGGGGTGGGGGTACGGAATCAGTAATAAATACTCAGATGCCCTGGAAAGTGACATTCAATAATACATACAAAAATTAATTAATAAAATAAAATATTTGTGTCTTTTCAAGAATAAGAACACTTCTATATATGTTTACTTCTTCCTAATTCGCTAAATATTGTTTAGAGTATGTGATGGTATTTATCAGGGAGACAGAGACAGATGTATACACAATTTCCTCCGGGATCAATAAAGTATTCTGACTCTGATGATGATTCTAATGTATGATGTATTGTTTATAAATTTTTATTATTATTATTCATTTATCCACTGATTCAGTTTCTGAACCGCTTAATACTACTTAGGGTCGTGGGGAGGCTGGCACCCATCTCAGCCGACTACTATTACTATTATGATTATTATGATTATTATTATTATGGTACTATATAATGTAAAGCATTACTGATACCTACTATTAAATAGTCCAGCACATTAAACCAGCCATGCATCTGACTGTATCATTAATAATTATCTGCACTAACTGAGTAACAAAGCTTTTTCCTGGTGCAATTCTCTGTACACCATGGACTTATATGCTGGAATTCTGCAGGTGCGGCCTGTCATTTAAAAAAAAAAACTTTTTTACCAACATTTCTGATGTTTAACAAAGATGTCCATAAAGTATGAGGAAGAGGTGAAAGTAAGCACACATGGACCCAGTCCCTGGGCCGTGTGCTTCCCCTCAGGCTTAGCCATGTGAAAGCACACGTTTGTGCTTGAGCTCCTGTTCCTTGTGCTGAAGTGGATCCAGACTGTTTTTTCTGGAAGCCCTTAGACAAACATAACGCAATTACACTGCACACTTACCCCTGCATCAAAATGTATGATGCATAGCTTTATTTGGTATTATCAGAGAAAATTACGGAAATAAATGGCCTTTTTTTGGGCTGCAGAAAGGGGAAGTAAATGATGGAGTAAATCATTTTTAAAATATGTGCAATGTGGCCTTAAAGCAAACAGCCTGCACTCCAGCTGTACATTGTTCTTAATCACTTACAAACCAAATGTGGGGAAGTCTTTATGCTTTTTAAAATAAAGCTGAGCCAAATCTGGGTGAAGGTGGGGTACACACACACGCACACAAACACACACACACACACACAAACACACACACACACACACACACACACACACACACACACACACACACACACACACACACACACACACTAACCTACTGTGCATGTCTTTGTACTGTGGGAGAAAACTGGTGTACCTGGGACTCAAACACAGGACCTTCTTGCTATGCTAACCACTATCCCACCGTGCCAGCCTAATTATACTTTAATAGTTAATTGGATTTAATTTAGGTTGGGTACCTATAAACTGCATTATTCCTTTTGGGTTATTTGTTTGAAATATTAAACTTTTTGCTTTAAGAATCACTGGATAGTGACTCCAACTACTTTAAACTTTCAATTAAATTAAATTCAGTTTCATTTGTATAGCACTTTTTACAATCAACAATGGCACCATGCCTTCACCCAGAGTCGGTTGAGATGCGTGCCAGCTTCCCCGTGACCCCAATTAGGATTAAGTGACTTAGAAAATAATTGAATGAATGACTGTCACAAAGCAGCTTTACACAGTAAAAACAAATCTTGTAAAGAATTTAAACTTTCCTTCTACAAACCATACATATCCCCAATGAACAAGCTCGTGGCAGTGGTGATAAGAAAAACTCCCTTAGTTGCCACAAGGAAGAAAACTTGAGAGGAACCAGACTCAAAATGGAAACCCATCCTCATTTGGGTGAAACCACATAAAAAAGCAAACCATGTAGCAGAAACTTCACTATAGTTTATCATGAAGTCTAGTTGGTTATCTTATAACTGTAATGGGAATTGTAGTCCTAAATCATCATCATCATCATCATCATCATTATCATCTTCTGCTTAATCCGAAGTCGGGTCGCGGGGGCAGCAGCCTAAGTAGTGAGGTCCAGACGTCCCTCTCCCCAGCCACTTCCTCCAGCTCTTCCAGGGGTACACTGAGGCGTTCCCAGACCAGCCGAGAGACATAGTCCCTCCAGCGTGTTCTGGGTCGATCCCGGGGTCTCTTCGACATATCATGCAACACAAGGTAGGCATTCGGGAGGCATTCTAATCAGATGCCCGAGCTACCTCAACTGGCTCCTCTCAATGCGGAGGAGCAGCGGTTCTACTCCGAGCTGATAGCTGAGCTTCTCACCCTCTCTATGAGTGAGAGCCGAACCACTCTGTGAAGGAAGCTCATTTCAGCTGCCTGTATCTACGATCTTGTTCTTTCAGTCACTGTCCAAAGCTCATGACCATAGGTGAGGGTTGGATTGTGAATGACTGGTAAATGGAGAGCTTTGCCTTTTGGCTCAGAGCCTGCACTGATCTGCTTGTCACTCTCCTGCTCCATCCTTCCCTCACTTGTAAACAAGAACCCCCAGAGGCTTAAACTCCTCCACTTGGGGCAGGACATTGTAACAGTCCCGGAGGGTGCATTCCACACTATTCCGGCTGAGAACCGTGGCCTCGGACTTGGAGGTGCTGATTTGTTCCTCCTGAATCCGAGGTTCAACTATCAGTTGGATCCCCCTGTCCAGTACTCCTGCATTGACTTTCTCAGGTAGGCTGAGGAGTGTGGTTCCATGATAGTTGGAACACACCCTCCGGACCCCGTTTTTAAAAAGGGGAACTACCACCCCAGTTTGCCAATCCAGAGGTACAGCCCCCAATGACCACACGATGTTGCAGAGACGTGTCAGCCAAGACATCCAGAGCCCTGAGATATTCAGGGTGGATCTAATCAACAAGTGGAGCAAGGAGGACCTCAGCCCCAGCAATGGGTGGACCCCCACCCGAACCCCCAGGCGATTCCTCCTCCACAGAGGGTGTGTTGGTGGGATTCAGGAAGTCCTTAAAGTATTCCTTCCACCTCCTGACAACATCCCTAGTTGAGGTGAGCAGCTCCCTGCAATGGGTGGACCTCAGCCCCAGCAATGGGTGGACCCCCACCCGAACCCCCAGGCGATTCCTCCTCCACAGAGGGTGTGTTGGTGGGATTCAGGAAGTCCTTAAAGTATTCCTTCCACCTCCTGACAACATCCCTAGTTGAGGTGAGCAGCTCCCTGCAATGGGTGGACCTCAGCCCCAGCAATGGGTGGACCCCCACCCGAACCCCCAGGCTCTTCCTCCTCCACAGAGGGCATGTTGGTGGGATTCAGGAGGTCCTTGAAGTATTCCTCATACCTTCTGACAACATTCCCAGTTGAGGTGAGCAGCTCCCCACTTTCACTGTAAACAGCATTGACTACAGCCCGGGCTGCAGCACGTTTGGCCTCTCGGTACCTGTCTGCTGCCTCGGGAGTCCCACAAGACAAAAATACCTGTTAGGCCTCCTTCTTCAGTGGGACGGCCCCCTAACCGCAGGTGTCCACCACTGGGTTTCAGGGTTACTGCCACGACAGGCACCGATGACCTTCCGGCCACAGCTATTGGCTGTCGCCTCAATAATGGAGGCATGAAACGTGGCCCATTCGGATTCCATGTCCCCTGCCTCCTTTGGGAAGTGGTTGTAGCTCTGGCTACAAAGGCCCTTCTGACAGGAGATTCCACCAAACGTTCCCAGGAGACCCTAACTACACACTTAGGCCTGCCAGGTCTGGAGGGTGGCCTCCCCCGCCATCGGAGCCAGCCCACCACCAGGTGGTGATCAATTGACAGCTCAGCTCCGATCTTCACCCGAATGTCCAGAATATGCGGTCGCATGTCCGATGACACGACTACAAAGTCTATCATCGAACTGCCGCCTATGGTGTCTTGGTGCCAAGTGCACTTATGGACACCCTTATGTTCGAACATGGTGTTCGTGATGGACAAACCATGATAAGCACAGAAGTCCAACAAGGAAACACCATTTGGGTTCAGATAGGAGAGGCTGAAGTCTCCCAGGATGTCTTCCTTCCTCCGATTCTAGGAATTTTAATTTTAACTTTAATTTTAATTTCGTTGTTTAACTTTTCCCCATCTTGAAGCAGTTT
>JAQMYF010000021.1:15696611-15713379 GCA_030014195.1 Neosilurus mollespiculum
TACATACACACACACACAATCCCTTACTTGAATCGCCACCTTATCATGGTGGAGGGGTTTGCATGTCCTAGGAGCTATGACGATGTGTAGAGAGTGATGTAAAGGTTGCAATATAATTTTTAATCTGTTTACTGCAGATGTGTTTGAGTGCTTGATTTGTACTCTTGAGGTAAATAAATGAAATGGATTGACTATTGCAGAGTGGGTAAAAGTGTCTGCACTCTCATCTGTATTTTGGTTGTCTGGTGTCTTGGCATATGAGCCATTGTCCCACAATGTGCTCAGATTTATCATAGTAGTAACATAGCCTGTCTGTACTGAGCTTTTCATGGACATTCAGCTTGGTATGACCGAGTTACTTTGATTCTGGATGGTTTCTCAAGGGTTGTCCAATTTCCTCTGGGCATATGCCAGTTATTAAAACAGATGATCCAGAGGGATTGTGAGCTCAGCTCAGTCAGAAGTCTAGATTTATTTGGCCATTACGAGAGGCAAATTTGGTGGGGACTACCAAGTTGATACCCCGATGGAAGGTAGTTTTTAGAGCTGGTTCATTCCATCTGCTACCCACATATAATCAGCCACTCCTCTCGACCTGTGGGATGTGGTGAGTAGTTAATCTTCGATTTCCTTTTCCTTGAGGGAATGACTAAAGTCCTGTTTGGACAGTTCAGATGCATTTTGAAGCTTTAAAAAGTTGGCAAACAAGTTCAAGTAGGTTTATACTGAGTGTTAATTTTCAAAGTGAAATGGAGTGGAAATGGAGCCTTTTTATGCTTTGTAGAAGTGATTGTCTTCAGGTGTGTGTGATTAAAAAGTCTGTGAACATGACAAAATTTTTGGACTTTTTGAAGTGTAGTCCATGGTAACCATGTCTGTATACCAGAAGTGCAAGTTTTGGACTGAGTGCTGATGACAAACTGGATGTTTTCACTCCTCTTTAGTCTCTATGTCCAGGTTTTTCAAGAATAATTTCCAAGAAAGAATTTCCAAGAAAATTGTGAATTTTGATTTGCATGACCACAGAATAGTTTTCCACTTTGCCTCAAAGAACATTTCTGGCGTTTATGGATCATCTTCACATATGGATTCTTCTTTGCATGATAACCTGTATTTGTGGATGACAAACTGTGTTGACAGACAATTATTTATGAAAGTGTTCCTAAGCCTCACAGCAAGAAGGTCCTGGGCTTGAATCCCGGACTGAGTGGGGTTCCTCCGGTTACTCTGGTTTCCTCGCACAGTCCAAAAACATTCACAGTTGGCTGATAGGCTGTTCCAATTCACCCCTAGTAGTGAGTGTGAGTGTGAATGGTGGTGTGTGTGTGTTGGTCCTGCGATGGCATGGCAAGCTGTTCAGGGTGTACCCCTCCTCAGAGTCAGCTGAGATGGGTGCCAGCCTCCCCCGACCCTAATTAGGATAAAGTGGCTTAGAAAATTAATAAATGAATAAATGTTCCTGAGCCCATGCAGTGATTTTCATGACAGAATTATGCCTGTTTTTAATGCAGTGCTGTGCCATTTACTTTTCCAGCCTTTTGTTCCCCATCTTAACTTTTCTGAAATGTGTTACTATTTTCAACATTTGACGTTTTCTATGTGTTAATTATGAATTTAATGAGTTGTGGCTCACTGTTTTATGATAAATTTGAATGTTAGTCAGTTTAAAGGGAACAAGATTGCAGAGAATTTATTTATTTGCTAACCCACTTATTCCTACTAGGGTCACAGGCAGGCTGAAAGCTATCTCAGCTAACTCTGACATACACATTACATTCACACTCACAACTGGGGGCAACTTGGAACAGCCAATTAGCTTAATGTGCATGTCTTTGGTGTGGAAGGAAACCAGAGTGCCCTGAAGATACCTACGCAAGCATGGAGAGAACATGAAATCGAACAAAATCATAGCCCGGAAATCGAACCCAGGACCTCCTTGCTTTGAGGCAGACTTAACCACTACGCCACTTTGCCGCCCTGCTGAAAATTTAGGTCTTTCAAAATCTATAGTACCTTAAATCGTGAAAAGATTCAGGGAATTTGGACAGATCTCAGTACATAGAGGGCAAGGTCACAAACCACTGTTAGATGTGCATGACCTTCAAGTCTTCAGATGCCACTGCCTAAGAAACCGTCCTGCTGTCATACTTTCAAAAAGCTGTTGTCACTTAACACAGTCTGCTACTGCATCCAGAAATGCAACTTGAATCTGTATTCCACAAAGCAGGAAGTAATACATCAATTAAACATTGCCAAGTTCCCTGGGCCTGAGCCTTTCTTAGTTTGACTGAAAGATAGTGGAACTGTGTGCTGTTCATGAGCTTGTTTATGAGAAAAAAATTACACTGAATTTTCAATGAAAAATGACCATCTAGATCGTTATTGTTGAAAGATGGAAAAGTCAGCATCTGTGATGGTATGGAGATGCATCCATGCCCACAGCACAGGTAAGGTTTTTTTTTTCCCTAACTGCTTGATCCTTAATTAGAATTACAGGCAGGCTGGAGCCTATCCCAGTCGACTTTGGGTGAAGGTGGGGTACACCTTGAACAGCTCGCCAGACCATCACAAGACCAACACAGACATCTAAACATTCATACTCGCATTTACACCTAGGGGCAATCTAAATACTAACTGGCCTAATTTTATTAATTTTGTATTAAGCCTAATGTGCATGACTTTGAAGAGTCGGAGGAAACCCACCCAAGCTGTGACGTGGAAGCAGGAATCACTATGCCACTGTGCATTGTGGTGGGGTGTGCAGGAAGGGGGGGGGGGTGACCTGTGACCTGTGACCGTTTAACCTCCTGTTGGTGAGGTAGCCATAGAGTTCTTTGAGGAAGAAATAAAATGGAATCGGTCACAATGTCTTTCTGAAACCATATGCTTACTCCTGTACATGAATCTCAATGACCTGTGCAATGGGCACCATAATATTAATCATATCCCTTCTTCTGTTTCTTAACACTTGATCTCAGACTTTTCCACTTTCTATGAATCGGTGTTGCGCTGCCAAGTTATCACACATGCAAAAGATCAATTTCAATTTTTTATTTTTTTTCAATTTCAAATTTTTATTTGTCACATACAAATTATACACAGTACAATATGTAGTGAAATGCTTAGTACGACTGTCCAAAATGTAAAAAATAAACTATCACCCCGTCTTGTTATTGTGATTAGGGACTGAAAGGTTGCTGGTTCGATTCCCAGGAGAAATGTGCGGTGGTGGGGGAGTGAGCTGTACCTTCCTCCACCTTCATGGCTGAAGTGCCCTTGAGCAGGGCACCTAACCTCCAACTGCACTCTGGGCGCCCCAGTGTGTGGCAGCCCACTGCTCGAGTGTGTGTGTGTGTGTGTGTGTGTGTGTGTGTGTGTGTGCTTACTGTTTGCATGTATCTATGCTCACTTTGGATGGGTTAAATACAGAAGTTGAAATTTTCCTTGCGGAATTAATACAGTATAAAAATAAACAAACAAATAAATAAATAAGAGATGCCCTGCGATGGCCTGCGTGACCCTAATAAGGATTAAGCGGTTCAGAAAATGAACGATGATGATAGAGCTGGGGTGGTTTCATTGGGAAACCTTTGTATTTAGCCGAAATGAACTGATAATGGAAGATAAAACATGCAGAACTTTTGATACTGAATGGGCCCCTTTAAGGTTCATGTGAATGAACAAATAAATCTTTTTTTTTTTCTTATTTTATTTTTGTGGAAAGGGGATTAGGTCATTTTCACCAGTTTACATTTCAAGAGAATGAAGCGAAAACCTTGTGTAGATTTGTGTGGATCAGAAAGTCTTTGGGCAGCTGTCTGGTTTATGGTCAATACAGAAGGACTAATGTACTTGTGTGTACACAGGCCGAGCTCATGGCATTGACAGAAAAAGGCTACTCGATACGGCACAAACACAAAGGGAAGGATGATTTACTGGATCAGCTTTGTTCACTCCAGTGCTAGTTTTTTAGGCCCACATGTAGTAATAGCACATTTGTAATGTTTTTCCTTGTAAAGCAGCAGTGTTGTATTCTACAGCCGGTCCTGTCTGAGGAGGGAGTGAGTGTGACTCAGGGTTTGATTTCTGTGTGAATATGTTCCTTCAGAGTGCTGCAAATGGTTGAGTTTGAAAGTTTCAGAAGGATCCAAGTTCTGTACCAGATGGATGCTTAATAGGATTGTGTATATATATATATATATGAAGTGCGGCTTTGTTGTGCGTTTCCAGCAGACCCGAGTTCGTCACTGCGCGCGCATTACGGACCGCCTCGTGAGGACCGGAGCGGGGGCCTGGAGCAGAGCGCGAGCGGATCGAAACCAGGACTGATGGTTGTTTTTCTAGGCAGGGATGAGGCTCTGGAGCCTGTGCGAGGACTCGTGGACGCAAAGAAAGTGTAAATGCTAGAAAATTCTAACTCGGCCGTAAACAAAATAGCAGGAATAAGCCGGAGGGAGGGAGGGGGAGGGTTCGCGCGGTGGAAGGAAGCAATGGCCTTGTGAAGAACGTCAGGAGCCTTTCCTTTCCTCCTGCCTCCACACACACACACACACACACACACACACACTGGATGGCGGGCGAGAGGAATGGAAGTGAGTGAGGTTTGTGCGACTCTTTTCTCGGCTCTATTTAAACTGTCCTGCGCTCCTTTCTGTTCACTCAAGCACGTGATTCCGGCGACGTTCCTTCTCGTGCAGTAAATCACAGCGTTCCACGAACAGCCGTCACATCAATGCATAATCTAAGCAACTTGTATTCCCCCCCCTCCACTGCACATCTCTCCTCGACTGATGGCCGCGGGAGCCGAGTCGCACATCTGTAGAGGAACACGGCCAGCTGTGCACGACAGGAACCAGCGCGCCGGCGAGCGCAGCGCGTATGTGAGCGCGTGCGTGTCGCCTCTGTACCGGGACAGAGGTTGCCAGTGGTTCTGTCCGAGCGCTAGCTGGAGGTGTGGTAGGCTGTCGTCGGCGGCGTGCCTCGGCTCTGTGTCGTTCTGTCTTGCCCTGCTGCTGAGATTCCTCGCCGGGGATGTGGAGCCCGGCTCGAGCTGTGACGGTACCAGCGCTCTTCTCCAGCCGGACTCGGGCGCTTTTCTTGTCGTCAGCACCAGTGTGGCGGAGCTCTCCTTCGCCTTGTGGCATCTGATCGCACCAATCTTCACGCTGGTGAGTGCCTTCTTCTGGGCCGGCCTGTACTTGATCCGCCGCGGAGTGCTGGACCGAACCATCGTCCTCCTGCTCACCGTGTGCCACCTGGGAGAAGCAGCGGTGCAGGCGTTCTTGCATGGCTCTGACGAGCAGCTGCAGTCTCTGACGGCTAGCTTGGTGGTGCTCGGCTGCTTGGCAAGCGGGGCACTCGTGGTGATGCGACTGGGCCAGGGCATCTCCGTCATCGTTTTCATCAGCATCATCAGAGCCGCCTCGCTTATTTCCCTGCACAGAGTGCGCGCGAGCTGGAGACCGTACTTGGCGTACCTGGTGGGTGTTCTGGGCGTCCTGCTGGCGAGGTATGCGGACAGGCTCCTTCCGAATCAGGCAAGACAACTGGAGGGCTGCACCTCGGCGACAGGGTCTAGAGAGGACATCGTGGTGTTTAAAAGGCGCAGAAGATCCAGCTCGGTCGTATCGTCAGATATGGCACAGCACAGCTTCGAGGCCAGCAGCAAGTCGCACAGGAGGAGAACCTCTCTGCCCTGCATTCGAAAAGACCAGGTACAGTCTCACCAGCACAAGAGGGGCAGATTTCAAAGGTTCATTGGTGTCATGAAAATAACCCATAGAATTAATAATAATAATAATAATAATAATAATCTGTCCTCTGGCTCTTAATGTTGTAATAATGATATTTTAGTTGCCTGGAAAATACACTCACATCACTACAAAGTATTGTGTCTCTTACTGAAAATGTGTGTTTATCTGCAGAGTGGTTAGAAATGTTTTAGTCCAAGTCCCAGGCTTTCTTTTTTCCGTGTGTGTGTGTGTGTGTTTGTGTGTGTGTGTGTGTGTGTGTGTGTTTTCAGATTGGTTAGGAAATTGTTCCAGTGTGTTCCACCGTTTCCTTATTGCCTTCTGGCACTTATTTATTGAATAATGTTTCTGAAATGTTCACCTTGCCTGCATACTCAGATGTCTTTCATTTTTCATTTTGGAAAAAAACCCATTCCCCCCACCCCGGAAAAAAGAAAAAAAAAACATCTTGAGTATATAAAGTAAGTATCATATTTGTACAAATCATTTGGATCATGAAATGGGAATTGTATACCAAACAGGATTTTTTAACTTTAGTATTAAAATTGAATTGTAACCTTTACTCAGTTAGGTTCTTCAAAAGGTTCCTCCCAATATATTTTCCTCATGATCCACATTGCAGTGTTTATGAAAGTAATTTTTAGAAAGTTGAAATATGTTTTTTTGTGTGTGTGTGTGTGTGTTTTTTTTTTTTTTTTTTTTAACTCTAGTCCAATTTATGGTAGAGTTTTGATTACTTTTCCAGATATTGTGGAAATCTGGCCAGGTTTATCTTTTTATTTGTTTATTTTTACACCGTGATATGAATGATGAAAACTTGTGCTAAAACATTCTGAAGCATATCGTTCAAGGTTTACTTGTTTATAGGATTTTGTGTGTAAGTGATGAATGATGTGCAGTTGCTTTTTCACTATTTATGACCCCTTGTATAAGTTGCGCCCTCTAGTGACAGAACCTTTTTTTTTTTTTTCATTAATAACATTAAATGCGTTCTGTATATACACACAGCATGATACGCTTATGTAATGTGTGTGTGTTTAGCTGGTCTCATCTGTGAAGTCATCAGGTTAAATACCTCATAGTATGATGTATGAGTTATTCTTGTCTGGTTCTGAGTGTTTCCAGTAACCTGTGCTACTCAGTGGTCCAGATAATCGCCTGTGGTTCATACAGATGTTGGCGGCAAAGCTGTGTGTGAGGAGTAGTGTGCATGAGTGACCATTTCGTTTGGAGCTGCTCGGTTCTTCTTTAAGCTTGTGCTCAGGAGATGAGGAAATTAACTTAGGAATATAGCTGCACCACCAGGACATTATCTGTCACCCATTCTGCAGAACACATGCCTCTGTCAACGACAGAGATAAAAGTTGTCTGTTATGAACATTGCAGCCACGTGATGTGCATTACATAAGCCTCTCTGAATGAATATTGTGCCAAAAAAAAAAAGCAGAGCTGAAAAAAGTCTTTCTTTCTTTCTTTCTTTCTTTCTTTCTATAAGGTATCAGTGTATTTATCAGTAGTTGTTGTTTACTTTAGTTCATGGTTTAATAAGAGCTGATTTTATATATTTATTTTAAAAAAAGAACCTTTATTGTCATGACCAAAAGCTTCAATTTCAATTCGAATTCCTCTCTTTGCACCAGGACCGTCTATCTCAGACTGCTTTTAAAGCATGTACTCTATCACCGATCTTACATTCAATACCTATTTTACTTAGGTGTGTGACTGAAATTGTTGTCTTATTTTTCCTAGCCCAGAAACGGACTGTGGGATTGGCAGTATGTTCAGGTTCTCTTAGACTGTGCTTTGGAAAAGATAATGGATTATGGTTTGAAGGAGACAGGAGGGTGTGCCTGGGTCTATTTGAGGAAAAATGAGGAAGAACAATATTCTCTCATTGACGCAAGCGGAGATCCATGGAGACCGGGTATATTTCAGTGTCATGTTTTATAAGGTCTCCTTATAAATATTTTAAAAAGAGATGCAGGAAAACGTTTTTTTAACCCCCTCCTCTCACTTTCATCTCTCGATCTCTCTATCTTTCACCTCGTTGTTTGCACTTTCTCTGTTTCTCACCCCTACTCTTTAATTGGCCTCGTTTACTTTGTTGCCTCAGGCCGAGACTCCAACAAAGAGCCAACATTCTGTTTTTTACTCCCTGTGTTTTGTAAGGGGTCTTCGTCTAGCCAGTCTGCGCCTGGTTTGGAATTTGTAGCTTCAGCTGTCTTGCGTGCACGACCAGTTGCCTGCCAAAAACCTCATTGAGCCAGAACCTCTGTAAACTTGTAATTTCACAGGTACGCCTGGTCCCAAAAAGCCAAAAACCAGCAGTACAGCTGATTCAGAGATGTTAAATCAATCAAGAAAAATGTCCAGATGTGCTGGACTGTCCAAAGGAAAGATACAGATTAGAGCCACTACCCTAATAATCCATTTGAGGCTATTCAGGTTCTTCAAGACATAGGCAAGATGCACATTTTCCACTATGCTGAGCAGAAATAAATCATTAACCTACCTTAACTGTGTTTCGATTCATGTTTGCATGTGCATATTGCATACTCAGCTGGAACATGTGTGTGTGTGTGTGTGTGTGTGTGTGTGTGTGTGTGTGTGTGTGTGTGTGTGTGTCTGGGGGTGTGCCACATGTAAGCTCAATGGCTCATGGCTGCTAAGAGGGAGCTTGTTGTTTTAACCTGGACTGGCTTTGGCCCAGCATGCTTTTCTCTCATAGGTCCCCTGCTTAGCTGTCCATATGAGCTCCATTCCATAGACAAGGCCTGTATTGTTACGCCACTCAGTGGTGTGTTTTACTTTCAAGAATATATCAGGCATATGAAGAGGGGGCCAGGGAGAGGGTTCAAGGTCTGCGCTAGCCAAAAGCAAAAAAGTATGTCTGTAAATTAGTCTAAGTGGCTTTGCTTTGCTTTTTAAATACGTTTTAACTGGTTGATGGATGGTTTATTTTCTTTCTCAAAATTTACAGAATTTTTTAAACTGTAGAGTCTCCACTATTGCGCTCAAAGATGTACAAACATATAGTGTAAGATTCACGTAGTTCAGTATGTAAGGATGAAAAAATTCAAGCATATGAAAATATAAAGTCCGAACGTTAAAGAGAAAATGTGGTTCCTGGACCCACCCGATTTTGGAACATAGAAGCAAGTGGTGAATTCCATCTGCATGTTTAAAGGCTTAGACTTGGCTGACACTGTTCTGTATGTCAGTAGAACAAGCTGCAAAAAAGGTTTAGTCTCCAGTTTTGAACTGAAGGTCATGTGATGATCCTGTTTTTAATCTTCACTGAATTGTAATTGTGTCTATAAAATGCAGAATAAGAAGAGTGCCAACTGTTATGATAATGGTGTGTTCAGGTATTGTATATATTTTATAAAGGCACATAAATGGATGTGAAATTGGATTATGAAGTCATATTAACTCATTATATTCTGAGCAGGACTTGTGAATGTATTATGCATACCTTTCTCATGTATGAATAATGGTGGTGTGGTGAAGGTTCTGACAGGCATGTAGTATTAACACTAAGTAGGTCATAGTCCTATCAACAGTATCCCTTTCATACAGTGCACTGAAAAAAGGAATATTGGGTGTATTTGAATGGCAGTATGGTGGCGTAGTGGTTTTCGCATATGTCTTACAGCAAGGAGGTCCTGGGTTTGAGAGGGTGCTTCTGTGTGGAGTTTGCATCTTCTCCCCTGTTGCTTGCGTGGGTTTCCTTCAGTCAAAAAACATGCACATTAGGCTAATTGGCAGTCCTAAGTTGCCTCTAGGTGGGAGTGTGAATGGTAGTATGTGTCGGCCCTGCCATGGCCTAGTGAGCTGTTCAGGATGTACCCCGCCTCCACCAAATCTCAGCTGAGACAAGCCCTAGTCTCCCCGCAATCCTAATCGGATTAAGGAGGTTGGCAAATGAGTGAGTGAGTAAGTGAGTGAGGGTATATATTCAGACACTTCCCAGCACGGCAGATTTTATAGGTACTGTAATATA
The DNA here is from genome assembly GCA_030014195.1 of Neosilurus mollespiculum. Lineage (NCBI taxonomy): Eukaryota > Metazoa > Chordata > Actinopteri > Siluriformes > Plotosidae > Neosilurus > Neosilurus mollespiculum. The sequence goes on from JAQMYF010000021.1 coordinate 15,706,365, forward strand.
GTGACCAATGTATTATAATTAGAAATAGACTGCTGAGGGAGAAACGTCACTCTGACATCAGCCATACCACTTGGCTGCAAAAAACCTACAGGAGACTACAGTGATGTTAAAGCTGGAATTCATTTTAAATATAACCAATTTTATCTGTCTGTATTTGCAGTGATCTCAGGTATGTGATCATATCAGTAAAAGTTGACGTTCTAACTATACTGTCTGGCCTAAAAAACTTTAAGCACTCTAATAGTTACTTGTTCTGCTTTTCACCTTTATTGCTATGTGCAAAATCATTGCATTGTTTCAACAAACTTCAGCAACATTACATTTATTTCCATCCAGTGTCGGGTTCATCCAGTGTCGGGTTCACCCACGTTTTGAACTGATGAAGCAAAAACTGAACCACTCCATAAAATCTTCTCCACATCCTGAAAACTTTCAGTAGGGTTAAGGTCAGGACTCCCATACATATGTGAAAAAGATTCCTCGTGCTCCCTGAACCACTCTTTCATTATTTGAGTCCCCCTTTTATATCCGTGCCATCAGGGAAGAAAAAGTGCATTGTGTGTAACCTGCTCATTCAGTACATTCAGATCATCAGCCGACTTCATTTTATTGCTTCATTAATGTTGCTGCGGTACGGTGGTTAGCACGATCGCCTCACAGCAAGAAGGTCCTGGGTTTGATTTCCGGGCTCGAGGCATTTCTGTGTGGAGTTTGCATGTTCTCCCCGTGCTTGTGTGGGTTCCCTCTAGGTACTCTGGGTTTCCTCCAACAGTCCAAAAACATGCACAGTAGGCTAAATGGCTGTTTCAAATCACCCCAGGTGTGAGTTTGAATAGTTGTGTGTGTTGGCTTAGAGGGGCGCCAGCTTCCCCGGGACCCTTAGGATTAAGTGGCTTAGAAAATGAATAAATGAATAATGTTGCTGAGCATCGACCTGACCAACTGGAGCAATTCCATGGTGATTATAATAATAAAGTGAGTGACTTTATATATATATATATATATTTATATATATAATTTTAACAGGCTTAGCTTGCTAGATTGTACCTAATTGTACCTGGATTGCACACGGTAGGTTAGTAGGATAACTTCTATAAAAGTTTATAGAGCAGCTCTCTCTATCTAACTGAGCAAATAAACTCCTACTGGATGGGACGCTAGGCCATTGCAGGTTATCTTTTTTTACTGCAACTTTCTTTTTAAAATTATATTGCTGGGTGGAGAGATGCACACTTATGGTTAAGACTTGCCCAGGGGTCTTAGCATGGTGGGGATTTAACAGGGATTCTAACACACGACCTCTAAATCATGAGCCTAGCACCCTAACCACTATACTGCCGGCTCCACTAACTTCAGTCAAAAATGTAAATTTTTGATATACTGTATTAATCCCGCAAGGGAAATTTAGCTTCTGCACACTCGGAGCACTGGGCAGCCACACATTGGGGCTCCTGGAGAGCAGTTGGGGGTTCTGTGCCTTGCTCAAAGGCACTTCAGCCATAAAGGTGGAGGAAGGGAAGGTGCAGCTAACTCCCCCACCACCACACATTTTTCATGCTGGTTCAGGAATTGAACCAACGACCTTTAGGTCCAAAACCCACTTCTCTAACCATTAGGCCACGGCCATGTTTTCGTTTTTTATCTGCTTTGCTAGTACATGTGGTTGGGGTTTCTTGTGTTTGTTCATGCTGGAAAATGGAGCATCTTCAGAAAATCGTAGGTACAGCATTTGTTCTTGTGTTGGACTGTATGCCCAATCGATATCTTTAATCCTGAGATTGGATCAAAACTCCCAAGCTCAAATGACCACTACATAGCACAACACAGATGTACGTGATGGTGACCGGTTGTCTTGAGTTCTTATTACTTGTTTAGTCCATTTATCACGCAGAGGAGGATCCTTAAGGATAGTCAAAAAGCTAACACTGTCCTTTTGAGGACATTTGAGCAGAAACCCTTGTGCCTACATCATCCCTTCCAGTTCTTGCTCAAAAAAGAAAAATGCATGTGTCACATTGTTTTTTATATAGACATATTACTATATAATTTTATTCATTTAAATCAGATGATTTAAAGTGTTGTTTGGGTGATAGCTGCCCTTTAAGGCATTTGATTAGGAAGCATGTCAATGTTTTTTTTTTTTTGCTGTGTTGTCATTTTACATTTTCACAAACAAGGGATTTGTACCAATGTCTTAAAATCCTCTCTTATATAAAGTCTCAGAGTATCTTTGAAATCACATGGATAGATACCATAGGTAGATGAAGACAATGAAGAGAAAAAAGGTGGTGCCCAAAAAGAAGGCAAAACTAGATGGGCACACAAATTTGAGCCGCTCCAGTATAATACGGATTAAGTGACAAGGTAGTGTTTTAAGTCTTTAAGTAAGTTGAAAGTGGCGTACCTGGACGAAATCGCCAAAAATACATTCTTCAAAGCATAATCTTCCACATGACCAAGTTCAAATATCCATAAACACAATCTATCCATGATAAAATACTTGTTTAAGAAAGGGTTCCGTGTCCAAGTTGCTGTAAAACAATAGAAATATCCACTTATTTTACTGATTTTCAGACGGCTTTTGTAGTTGCTCGGGGTATTTCCTTATTATCCAAATTCACTACCAGAATCCTCTCTCTACTTACAGAATCCCAGAAGGATTCCCCCAATCATATAACACTAAACCAATGAGAAGAATTAAAAAACACATGACTCGGTGTAAACAGAACTCATCTGTTGCTAGGAAGACGCTAGTATGATGGTGCTGATTGGTGGAGAGCTGAAAGGCAAACATTCACATTAGCGTGTTAAAGCTAATCATTCATTTTTGCAATATCAAAGTGTTGAAGTTTAACACTGTCACTCTGACACTTAAGGAAAAAGACCCTTCATGACATTGTCCTTTTGGCCTCATCAAGTGGGGACCTCCAGCTTTCGCTGGAGTGAATCACAGCTGAGTGTGAAGTGACCGGGATGAGAATCGGCACCTCCAAGTCCGAGGCCATGTTTCTCTGCGGGAAAGGCTGGAAATCACCCTCTTGGTCTGGAATGAGGTCCTGCCCCAACGGGTGAGGGAAGGATAGAACCAGAGATCGACAGGCGGATCGCCTGATCCAAAATGCAAAGCTCTCAATTTAACAGTCGAGCTACGTTCCTACCCACACCTATGGTCACAAGCTTTGAGTATTGACCGAAAGAACAAGATCGTGGATACAGGCCTTGACGCCCCCCGGAAAAGCTGGTGGAAGTGGCTGGAGAGAGCGACCTCGGGACCTCACTGCTTAGGCTGCTGCTCTCATGACCTGACCCCGGATCAAGCGGAAGATGATGATGATAATGATGATGATGAATAATTCTGTTAAGAATCAGAACTTTGACTCCAGGTGTTAATTATACTCTGTTTGGCTCTGATTGTGGGACTGCAAGTTCAAGCAGTATTAAATACTTTGGAGAAATAAAGGAAATATTGTTGATTCAACCCCAGTGTTACCAAAGGAAAAAAAAAAACCCACCCACAACCAGTAAATGAGGCTATTTCTATTAGTATAACCAGAATAGCAAACTGCCCTACCAAAGATATTACACTGTTTCCAGAGTACAGATCTGAATGTAGATAGCTGTGTCATTTTATGTATAATGGTTTGTGCACCATTAGGCTGGTAATATTTTCAGCTTCATGCTAACTTGGGAATGGGAATGAAAATGGAAAATCAGTAAAGTATATAACACAGCTATTTCTAAGAGCAGATCCTGGTGTCAGCTGTGTGTTATGCATAGGAACGTACTGGGATGAAAAATATGAACTTTGTTTTAGAGAGTGGTCGCTTTCAAACCAGCGCCTGAGATGAATGATGTAGCAGTGCTGTCGACCGTGAGATGCAAACAAGTCTACTCTCTCTTGTGTTTTCCCCACTCCATGTAGTCCATGTGTTTTTTTCTTTGTGACATAATTTGAATGCCTTCACATACATGCAGAAAGAAGCCACTTCTTTCGGCTCTTTCGGGGGGACACCGAGGCGTTCCCAGACCAGCCGAGAGACATAGACCCTCCAGCGCGTTCGGGGTCGAGCCCGGGGTCTCTTCCCGGTTGAACATGCCCAAAATACCACACTAGGGAGGCGTTCAGGCGGCATTCTAATCAGATGCCCGAGCCACCTCAACTTGCTCCTCTCAGTGCAGAGGAACAGCGGTTCTACTCTGAGCTCCTCCCGGATGGCTGAGATTCTCACCCTATCTCTGAGGGAGAGCCCTGCCACCCTGCGAAGGAGGCCGCCTGTATCCACAATCTTGTTCTTTTGGTCACTACCCAAAGTTCGTGACCATAGGTGATGGTAGGAACGTAGATCAACTTTTAAATTGAGAGCTTTTCCTTTTGGCTCAGCTCCCTCTTCACCATGACGGATCGGTACAAGCTCCACTTTACAGCAGAAACACATTTTACAGCATCGATAGATCGATATGCTTGTGATACCATCACAAAAAATTTATGTATTTGAAACTGAGTTTTTTGTTGTTGTTTGTTTGTCTCCACTATATATAACACAGTCATTAGTCATGATCTGTTTAAATGGTTTATGAACATAACCTGAGCCCTCAAATGTTGGATGTCCTTTTTTCACAGACATATCCATTAATCTCAGTTTGTTGTTATTAGGAGGGCAAAAAAATGTAGGAAACAAAAAAGTGCTGTAGACACTGGCAAAGAGAGACAGCTGTTTTCCAAGCGAGAAAAAGACCAGATGTGTCCTTTCCACTGAACCTACACGGAACCACTGTTACACATTTACCTAACATTATATGGAAATCTGCTGTTCTGTATGCAACACAGTTCACATGTCCAATTTTTCATTCATATGTGTTGTAATCATGAGTGCAGTAAGACGAATGCACTCATAAATGGAAGTTGTCTGATCAGACAGAGATTAAAGGCAGCCCATAATAAAGCAGATCCAGTGCCAAAATTCTATAGCAATCTTTAAATAAATCCTGGTTTCCTATGGGCTGTGGGAAGTAATGTGAGCATGCATGAAAGATGAGATTTCTAAAATATGCTTGCATATGAGACATGGAGCATGCCAAAGTTCTGGCATGTTTTGTGCAAGGGGAAGTGTAAAAATGTAAGGGAAGCTACTAACAGCTATTCCTGTCTAGTAGGAATAAATGACGATTACATCTGCACCCATTTTTTATTCAGCATACAGCCGACTGACAGAGAATGGTATAGAGACTATTCATGTGGTTTCTGAAGTCTCATCTAGGCCTGGTATTACCAGAGGTAGAGTCATGTAGACTGTATATACCTCCCAACCTCCCTTTTAAAATCTGTACCGTAATATCCCTGATATTGTATATAAATATACAGTGGCCCATCCCATCACACAGAGTATTTTAAGCATTTTTATCAAAACTGTCTTATGTTTATGAGGAAAAACTTTTTTTAAGTAGCTTTACAAAAAAAAAAACTTTTTCCAGTAGCTTTCAAAAACTTTTTTCATTCATTCATTTTCTGAAGTGCTTAAACCTAATTAGGGTCACAGATAGGCCAGCACCCATCTCAGCCGACTCTGGGCGAGGGCAGAGTACACCCTGGACAGCTCACCAGGCCATCGCAGGGCAGAAACACGCTAACAGCAATGTAGCTACTCTTTACAAAAATCAGTGATGGTTCTTTTACATTCCTCTCACCACAGACAGTGAGAGACATGGCTGGCCTTTGATAACCCAGTTAACCCGGTGATAGTGGGGCTTGAACCCCTGACTTTGGGATCAGTAATCCAGCACCCTACCACCAGGCCACCACTGCTCTCTATGTATTTATATACTACACTGTATATTTATACACACACGCGCGCGCGCACACACACACACACACACATACGTGATATATATATATATATATATAAAACGTGACAGATAAGCAGTATAGAGAATGGATGGCTGGCTGCATGAATGGACTCAAGAGTGGAAAAGGGGCTTCAGCTGGAGCGTGATGTTCAGCCAGCAAATGTATACTCAGTGTAATTGTCAGTTGTCTACATATTTTTGGCCTGTGTTTTATTATAAATTTTTAACTAAAACAGAACATAATTTTCTTCGTTTTGCCTTCTGCTTTATTTGTCCCATTGTTTTGTTTCTCATCTGTGTTAAAATGAGTCGAAATGAACAGTGATCAGTTAAGTTGATGACGTCGTATTTGTGAGTAATGGAGGAACTGCAGCCTCTCAGTAAAATTCATGAGAACTCCAGCAGAAGTATGCAGTCTTTCCAGCTGTGGGCTTTGTGTTCCATTTCAAAATATGCTGGGGGCTGACCCCATCCCCCACTGTTTGCCCCACCTCCATTTCCCTAGTTCATGTTTCTTTGGTAACAGAACAGCTGACATTTCATGCAAACATGGGTGTTTACGCAGCACATGATTTTCTAATATAAACACAGTGATTAATTGGTTTTAAATTGATTGACACATTTATTCATCACATATCCATAATCCTAGCAAAAATGCATAAACTAAGTCTGTCCTGGCTTCCTTCCTTCTTGTTTATCTACAATATGTACAAGCACTCAGGACACTTCTTTTCTTTATAACGTCAGTAAACCTGTTGAAGTTGGAATTTAATTTAATCAACTGATTCACTATAAATCACAGTAGCAAGGACTGAGATTTCGTTGGTTGTCATTATTGTTCATCCTTACAGCATAATTTGTGTGTATGTAATACATTTAACCTATACAGATGCTTATTTTAAAATGAATTACCATAAAAAGCACAAAACTGGTTTTATTCAATTCAATTCATTTCAGTTTTATTTGTATAGCGCTTTTTACAACCCTCTAGGATCAGCAGGATCAGGATCACCGGCATCCAAGACATAGCATGTGTACCTCAGCAAAACACAAAGGGGTGGGGGGTGGGTTTGAAGAGAGGTTGTTAGGTATAGGTTTTTCTCTCTGATTGGTTTTCTTTTCAGAGGAGCTACATTATCTAGCGTATAGCGTAAATTTGACTCAAAGCACT
>JAQMYF010000021.1:15732059-15742629 GCA_030014195.1 Neosilurus mollespiculum
GGGGGGGTTTTTGGGTGGGTGGGTTTGGGGTGAGTGTAGAGGGCTGGGGTGAGTGTAGAGGGATAGGGTATGTTAGGGAGGGGTTGAGGTGAGTGTAAAGGAATGGGGTGAATGTAGAGTGATGGGGTGTGTGTAGAGTGATAAGATTATGCGAGGGAGGGGTTTGGGTGGGTGAGGGAGATGGGGTAAGTGTAGAGGGATGGGGTATGTGAGCGAGGGGTTGGGGTGAGTGTAGAGGGATAGTGTGAGTGTAGAGGGATAGTGTATGTTAGGGAGTGGTTGGGGTGAGTGTAGAGGGATGGGGTGAGTGAAGAGGGATAGGGTATGTGAGGGAGGGGTTGGGGTGAGTGTCAAGGGATGGGGTGAGTGTAGAGGGATGGAGTATATGAGGGAGGGGTTGGGGTGAGTGTTGAGGGGTTGCGTTGAGTGTAGAGGGATGCTGTATGTGAGGAAGGGGTTGGGGTGAGTATAGAAGGATGGGATGAGTGTAGAGGAATAGGGTATGTGAGGTAGGGGTTGGGGTGTATGGGATAGTGTGCAATAAAATGTGAAAGGCAGTTAACTAGATGGTGCCAGAGACAGGGAGACGTATTGAGAGAGTACTCAGACTTTCTCTCAGTATTCTCTAAACACAGACCAGCACCAAAAACTTTCTTTTGTGCTTAATTTCCATAAATTCTGAATATAGAGATATGATCTGCTCTCAGACATGCCGTTCGGTCTCTGTTTTGCTGGAGCCAGGGCTTGGTCCGAATTGTTAACAACATGTTGAATTTGTTTCCAGTGGGGGTTGGACTCCGCCAAGGCTGCCCTTTGTCACCGGTTTTGTTCATAATTTTTATGAATAGAATTTCTAGGCACAGCCAAGGTGTTGAGGGGTTTTGGTTTGGTGGCCATAGGATCTCGTCTCTGCTTTTTGCAGATGACGTTGTCCTTTTGGCTTTATCGAACCAGGACCTTCAGCTCTCGCTGGAGCGATTTGCAGCTGAGTGTGAAGCGACTGTTATGAGAATCAGCACCTTCAAATCCGAGGCAATGGTTCTCAGCCGGAAAAGGGTGGAATGCACCCTCTGTGTCTGGAATGAGGTCCTGCCCCAAATGGAGGAGTTCAGTTATCTCGGTGTCTTGTTCACGAGTGAGGGAAGGATGCAGCAGGAGATCGACAGGCAGATCGGTGCAGCCTCTGCTGTAAAGCGGAGCCTGTACCGGTCCGTCGTGATAAAGATGGAGCTGAGCCTCTCTCAATTTACAAGTCAATTTACGTTCCTACCCTCACCTATGGTCACTAGCCTTGGGAAGTGACCAAAAGAACGACATTGCAAATACAAGCGGCTAAACTGAGCTTCCTTCGCAGGGTGGCAGGGCTCTCCATTAGAGATAGGGTGAGAAGTTCTGTCATCCAGGAGGAGCTCGGAGTAGAACCGCTGCTCCTCCACGTTGAGAGGAGCCAGTTGAGGTGGCTCGGGCATCTGATTAGAATGCCTCCTGAACGCCTCCCTGGTGTGGTGTTTCAGGCATGTCCAACTGGGAAGAGACCCTGAGGTCGACCCAGAACACACTGGAGGGACTATGTTTCTTGGCTGGTCTGGGAACGCCTTGGCGTCTCCCCGGAAGAGCTGGAGGAAGTGGCTGGGGAGAGGAATGTCTGGACCTCACTGCTTAGGCTGCTGCTCCCGTGGACCCCGGAACAAGCGGAAGAAGATGAATGAATGAATGATCTGCTCTCAGACCTTTAGACTTGAACCCCATTGAACACTCAGATTGGTGTAACAGTCTGTTTATGACTGTGACCATAATAAGTCGAAAACTAATTGACAGATTTCCAATAAATTTTCACTAAATGTGGGTCTTGGGCCAACAAAGAATTCTGGGCAAAATCCGGAACCGGATCCAGGAGGGTTTTGAAGGATTTTAAATTCAAGGTCCGAAAAATCTTCAAACTACCTGAACTACCACTACCGAGGGAGCAGTGAATAACCTATAGTTATATTCTCTCCCAAACGCACGGCTAGACCCATGTTAATGTGTATCAGTTACAAGTTAACATGACTGTCTGTGTTATCTGGTGTCAGTAACCCAGTCTGTGCTAACAGTAATTAAACTCCAAGCTGTTGGAGATTAAAGTTTATTTAATTTTACTTATTCATTTTACACTCCGCTTTGTACAGTTCTGTATGTTTGATTCTAACACTCAGCGTAGTGTTTACATGATAACTGTTTGTGTAATGCTAAATGTTGATATGGAATATCTGCAGTTAGTCTGGGTTAGAGTGTGGATCTCAATAAGGTAGATAATAATGCATTATTTCACTTCTTATAGCGGAGCTGCGGAGCTCCAAAGCTACAGACTTGATTCTGTTGTCCCGTCCATTGTGCCCACACAGGCAACCCAAAGTGTGCGCTGCTGCCATGCACTTGCATTTTGAGAAAATATATTTGTTCAATCAGTGTTTTTTCTACTTGCGGAGAAACGAGTTTTGGAATACCAATAAAAAGACAGTAAGTCATATTATGGTCGTTTCTTTACCGGAAATAAATCCTAACATTTTCAGAGCTTCGCTTTTAGGCAGCGCCTCAATATTTCTATTATTTTGAGTTTAGATAGAAAAGCAGGATGAATTTACCCAACTGAAAAATCCAGCTGTTCTGAGCAGATGGTAGCTGGTGAGTACAAACTGGATTTTATTAGCAGTGGAGGTTGTAACCTATCCATGTACCTAAAGGGTAAATGTGGTGAATTTGTATTCCAATCTTTTTAAAACAATCACGTACAACATCAGCGCTTTTGTCAGGCAACGTCAGTCCTTGCTTTTTGTCAAATATGTGTGAGTGCTGCCACATTATTGCTACTAGACATGCGCAGCGACATGTTGACTTCTTCAATGCACCAGTGAAGAACACTTCAAGCAGAACTGCTATCGGCATAACCTCCGGGTAGAACTAGGCAAGAAGCCCAAGTTTTAACGTCTAAAACCGGATGCTGTTCCTACAGAATTCCTTTCTAAAAATTCAAAGGATGACAACGGACGGGAATTGCGCCTTGCCAAAAGGAACAGTAAAAGGTAAGCACCTTTAGTGTGTGGGGAGTTTCATCACCTAAAATGTCGCTTGCTGCTTGTTTACTTGCGTTTTACAACCTGGCCCAAGGAGTTCACATCACTTCCTGGAAAAAATGGTAGTTCTGCATTGGTTCAGCCCCTGCTAGTAATCCACGGGATTGCCCAGTATAGTGCTTTTTGTGGTAATTTATGTTAAAATTAGCTCTGTATCGCTTAAAAGTATTACATACACACAAGGTTTGCTGTAAGTATCACCAATACCGCTACTTGTTAACTTTCCTTTAACTTGTTGTACATTAACATTAAACAGTGAGACCACAATAGAAACTCAGAATACTTTTTCTCTATAAACAGAATATGATATGTGAAATAATAAATGTTATTACCTACCTTACTGATATCCACACTCCAACCCAAACTAACTGTGCTTTTGTGGGAGAGAATATGTTTGAATATGTTAAACCTGTTAGAATAATTTTAAATGTAACACCAGAATCTGGCGAGGGAGTTTTTTAAAATGCTTTTTATTCTGAAAATACTGCAATTCTATATCATCTGCCAATAAAGCTTGGACTGAAGATTTTAGAGATTTCATTACCTTTGTGGAAGTCTGCACTCTCTGAGTACATTTCTAGTTCATTCATTCACTCATTTGCCGAACTGCTTAATCCTATTAGATTAGCAGGGTGGCTGAAGCATATCTCAGCCAATTTTGGGCGAGGGTGTGGTACACTGTGGACAGCTCACTAGCCCATTGATTGCTGATTGGGGAGGTATGGAGGTAGGTTGCACTAGTTGTATGAAAGCCTGAAAAACTCCCTAATTTACTAAAGCAGAGAGAAATATTAGTTTACTTTTTTTTTCTACAGGAATCTAGTGGAGGACAGGAAATTTACAGAGTCAAATTGAACACAGAACTGAAACCCTCCATCCAAAAACATCCAAGTGTGTTGTAAGACTGCTTAGTTTTTGTATTTTTTTCATGTTTTTGAATTTGTGTGACTTTTATTATACTAATAAGGTCAAGACCAGCTGAGGAAACTGCACTTGCCTGCCCCTCAGCTACTTAGCTGTCAAAACTGACTCTAATGTGAGTGGCAGTCTCTTCTCATGCAGGCACTCTAAAGCTTCTATTCCTTACAAGGCTTTGCTGCAGGAGCGTGCACAGTGCCTAAGCTAATGCTGTTGTCCACAGTCTCTCTCACTCAGCACCTCAAATCTACCTACACAGAAACAAGGGCAAGGGGAGGGAGGAGGAAGAGAGTGAGAGAGATTGAGAAAAGAGGTAGTCTTTTAATAGACTAAGAGCAGTTTGACTGAACATGTTGTCCTTACTTGATTTGTAAAGGGTCATGTTGTTAGAGAAAGAATAAATGTAATGCATTATTTGTGAGGTTCTGCTCTACCCTTCCAGCTTGAAGGAATTCCATGTTTATGTTGACATTTTAATTGCCAAGAGAAGGGAGGTGTCAGAGTTGTTTAGATTAAAGAGTCTAAAATGGACACACATGGAAACTCCAAGGAGCTAAAGCTCCAACAATTCACCTTTTCACAAGCGTGAAGCAAACTTGTCAATGTGTCCTGCCATATTTATGGTCTGAGATCGTAGTGATGACGATATACAATGCTGGGTGGTCCGGCACAGGTTAGAGAGAGCCAGCAGCTTAAAAAGAATGTTTATGACCATATGTTCACCAAGGACTGTGTGAAGGGGAGAGAAAAGCCAGCTGTGTGGAAGTCAATAGCCCCATGTGATTACTTTTGGTTTTGATCTGTTCTCACCTGCATGGTTTAAACTCTTGCAACATTCGCTGGTTTGTGGATGTTTTCCACCTTTAAACATCATCATCTAAAACTTTCAGAAATAAAGTTTCCACTGGTAGTCTTAATCTTTAACATCTTGAACATTTCCCCCCAAACAGATAAAGAAGTATAGAGTATATCGGGAAGTAAGAATAAGGAAATCTTTTATTTTTTAGAGTCTTGTTTTTATTAAATACTCAGGAACTATAGCCGAGCTAAGGGCAATTAAATGCTGGACAAATACTGCTACATCCTCCTAGAGTACACAACCGGCCACGTATATTATCTCTGTTTAAAGAAAACCTAATTTCATAAATTGTACACCAATCTGCTGGGACTGAGCTATAATGATGATATAATCGGATATCAGCAACTTGTACAACCTCCCTTTGGAAATAAAACAACACTAAATCTTCTCCTATAACTTCATATAAAGTAGAAGAATAAAGAAAATGGCATCTGAGAACATGGTATGGCATACGGCACAATCCAGGGTCCTCAGCCCTCTTCTCTGTACTCTTCTCTTTAGCCCACAGCTTTTTAACTGGGGTTTAGATTAGGGGCTGAGATAACCAGGGCAAAAGCTTGATGTGCTTCAGATCTCTGTGCTGCTGTGACAACCAAGTTTCAGTTTCCTGCCTGAGGCAGTCATATTTTGATTTAAAGTTTCCTTTTTTTTAATGGAAACCATGATGCTATGTACCCTTACAAGTTTTCCAGGGCTTTTGCAGGAAAAACATCCCCACAACATTACAGAACCCCCACCACGTTTACCAGCTGGGATAAGGTTGTTTTCATTATAGCCATCCTTCTTTTTTACAATAAACTCTCCTTGATTGTTTATTGACAAAAAGCTCCATTTTTATTTTATTAGTCCATAGCAAACAGTTCCAGTTAAAGTTGTAGCAGCATTTTGAAAACTGTAGACACTTACATTTGTGGTTAACCAACAGAAAAGGCTTTGTTCTGACATACCTTCCAAATAATATATTGGCCTGGGGAAAAAAATCTGATGGTGGTTTTGACGACTTCAAGATTTTAGTTTTGTTTGTAATTTACCAACAGTGATCCTTGTGAATTTTTTGCTTCACTTACCACTGTATGTTGGGTAAAAAATAAACTTGGAAATGTAACAGTTCCAGATGATGCCTATTGACCTACCAGTAGAAATGTGCATTGCATTGAAGGCAGCTATTTTTTTAACAACAGTTTCCTCTTAGGTCTTAGGTAAGCCTCCCTCATTTATTTGGTGTGTTTACTTATCTTTCCTGTGTTGATGGTTAATCAGGAAGTCACAATTTGCAGCTTGAAAGTTCCTTCACACTCCAAACAACTCAAAATGTACTACTTAAATACAGTTTAAATGAGTAACATGCTTCAGTTACATTGGTCTCAATATAATTTCCAGAGGTGCCAAAAATGGTGACACTTGTTTTGGTGAAAATAATTTTTTTGGGTGGCATGGTGGTCAATACGTCCACTTCAGAGCAAGAAGATATTCAGGACCTAAACGAATGAATTTAGAAAAAATTAGTTTATAGCTATTTAGCTTTACTATTACAGATATTTTAGCCACAAAGCTAACATAAACCAAGCTAACCTAACTGTGCTCTGTTTTGAAATGCTATCATCATAATTACTTTCACAGTAACAAAAAACAAACAAAAAAACAAAACAACAAGAACAACAACAAAACTTTTCTGTTAAGCTTTAGACTGGTTGGAGTTCGATACCAGTAATATCCTTAAGCATGTGAATACCATGGGAGATTAAAAATGAAACTGTATTGGGCTAACTTATTAAAGTTGATAATGTTGTTGTAATTCAGAGTGTCTGGTAGTTCTCTTTCTCTTTTGTCTTTCAGATATGTTTTTACGATAGTTGTGTAGTCATAGATAACAATCGTCAAGAAGCTACTACATGAAAATCCAACTGGACTATTAGTATGAGTTAGCGTAATATATCTTATAATATAATATATACATATAATATATAAACAAATCTAAAACATTGGAAGTTCTGATTGTCCCTGACAGACTGCTGGCAAATAAACTGGTTCCTTTTTGTGAATGTTGAGAAGTGACCCTCGTATGAGAGCTTTTTCCTTTTCTTTTGCTACACAGTTGTGTTTATCTTAAATTAAAGTAGCTGAAATTTTAAAATTCTCTGAATATTCTCTCATCGTCAAATACAATTGAATCTTTAGAAAATGTTGACTTGCTCAAACCATGAAAAATATATACAGTAAGATATATTAGTAAAGATTACAGATATTACAGTAAAGATCTGTCAGGCTCTGCACCATCCCCCTCATCCTACTGAACCAAGTACATAGATCAGTTCAAGAAAATGCCGCATTAAAACATTTGTTTTTTTCACTATTACAAATAAAAAAAGGCTAAACATTTAGTATGAAGCCCAGTGTGTGTGGATCAGTGCACTGATTGAGAGGGGAGTAAGATTTTCTATGCTTGTGTGGAACGTTTCTTTCTTTTTGTAAATTACATAATGATATAATGAATGTGAGAATGTAATTTAGGCCCTGATTTGGGTGGGTCAGATATAAAGCTAGGAGGTCTACCTTATCGTTTTCATGGCTGTGATATAGTGGTGCTTGATATTTGTGAACTTTTTATAATTGGTTTTCATTTAAAACCAACACAATTAAACAAAAGTGACGAAAATATATTGGTTGGTTATTTATTCTACTCCTGTAAACAATGTTTGTTTGAGCGGGTACACGGGAATCACCCTATTCGTCTGTCCGTCTGTCCACGGAAGCTTTTAAGTACAACTACTCTAGATGGATTTTAATGAATCTTTAACCTTAGTTTTAGTTTAAAACCATATAAGCCTGGTCTAATGTTTTGAAGGCGAGATAATTCAGCTTATTCAAGTCTATATTATACTATATATAGCATGGACTGTATAGATATGGGACGTTGGTAGTTAAAAAGTGACCTTGCAATCTCAGGACATTTATATGTATGGTTGAATTCCTTATCACTCATTAAGTCGCCAGGTGAAATTTCAGAGCTTGATGTTGAGTATATTGTCTTTTACACTATGATTAATGAGGAAAAAAAAAAATCCTAATTTTCCTAAATCTATAGTGCATCTTCATGAAAGCTCATGCAAAAGCTCTGTGTAGTATATTGAATTTAATTAATTTGATAGACAAATAAGAAAAGCATTTTAATTTTCAAAGAGGTCAAACTAGCACAATTCATAGTGATAAAACTACCAGTTATATACAAAAAAATTACCAAAACATTCCCATCATCAACTGTTCTTTTATCATTATACTATATCTATTTTTTTCTTTTTAGTGAAAAACACAGTACCAATTAGGTTAGAAGACATTTTAACATAAAATATTCACAATAATTGCTCCTATGTGTGTACAAAGTCAAATCATTCTGTATGTGAAATTTGTCACACTACAATCTTATGGCCTCTATATGTTGAATATCATCCATTCATCTTTTATAATTGCTATTTCTAAATTCTTTGAAGCCTTAAGATGAATTTATCTGCACAGCTGAACTAGTGTAAGATATTAAATTATTGATAACCTTTCAAGTCAAGCTAATGTAATTGAATGACAATTATAACCATTGGTACCAGTGGTTGAAATTCTTCATGTCTGGTGCTTAGATCTTGTAGAGAATTCAAGGAAAACATATTCTGCATCAATATCAAAAGTTGAACATATATTTTCCCTGATTAAATTTCACATTCGACATATTTATTTTAATACCAATTTGTGAAAAGTACTAATAAACAGATACATGTATACATTATGCATTCATAAACGTTTCAACAAGGTAGGAACAATATAGGTTACATAATGCAATAGCAAATGTATACCAACTTTGTATTACAACATATGTAATTATTGTAGTCATTATGCTGGTGCAACAAACTGTATTTTTCATGGATTTCATGTATCTAGGATTTCATCTGTCAACAGATTTTCATCTGTTCATCTGTCATCTATACTCTTTCATACACTGAGCCCCTGACTTCACCATGTTTTATACTTATTTATTCACACCTGAAAAAAGATTTTTGTATATATTACTTACTGTTAAATACCGCTGGCTTACTTACTTTAATTTCTCTTAGCTAAGTCTTGACTACAGTGTGATAGATGATATCCAGATCAAACACCCAGCCACCACAATACACTACAACTTGAAAATTAATCTTAAAATATATATTATTTTTAATTAATTTTTTAAACACTTATTAGTTGTCAAAAATAAACAATGAGCAAAACTCAACCATACCTGTGACCATATAAGACCGGATCAGTTGCACCAGCATTGAACAGTCACGATGTTGCAGAATGAAACATACTCTCTAACACTATGTTAGACCATACAAATGCCATAGACATAGTTTTCATACGCCCCCACATAACGCCCCCACAAAACATGTAAATATATGCTTTAAAAAGGTAGTGTGACAAATGTAATGTACTCTGTAACATTCTGTTGCTAGATCTATAAGGAAAAATATTTATAAAGCATATACAGTAAGTCCTCAACTTACGACACCCGTGCCATAAGTCATTAAGAATTGTCATTCCGACTTTCGACGTTTGCGCCGTAAATATGAACTAGTTCGCGTGTGTGGCGGAAGAATACATCAGTTGTGCGATGCCCGACCAAAGATTCTCTGCGTATTCTCTAGCCTCCTCCCAATAAGCCCATCTCTCCTTCCACTGCAACACCCCTTTCAGTGTGCAAATCAACTGCAGGAGTAAAAGTAAGGAATTGTTCTCTTTTTTTGTTTATTTCATTTTATTATTTTATATTTGTCCTCCATATGTTTTTCTTACTGCTAATTCTGCTTTCATGTGCCACAGAAATGGGTTTTTATGGCCTACAGTATGATTTTGCTAATGCATTAGCATAGTTAAGTGGTGTGATCTGACTCACGACAAAATCCGACTTACACCGTGACATAGGAACAGAGCTGTCGTAAGTCAAGAACCCCCTTGTAAATCAATTGAAAACACAAGTATTAAATACCTCATTATATACTATTGAATACAAGTAGAAATATAACCTCCAAACAGGGTTGACTAAGGCAGGAGCAGCAAGGAGAAGAATATTTAATCTGAATTTTCATAATACAATGTCGAAGTCAAGTGCTCATTCCATAAATCTCGGGACACTTTTAAGTGCAGAACACATATAATGATGAATAATGACATCCACAGTTGATTTTAAGAAAAGAAAACGTGTAATGTGTAATTTTAATTTTTATTCCTCTTTGTCAACATAATTAAATATATTTAATTAAAATATAGACTAAAATATACTATTTTGTGAGTAAATTTGTACAAGTAACTGTCCTCAAGTTATTTCCTGAGAAAACCTATAAACCATTTATTTTTGGAAACTGTGGAATGTTTTACAAAGCTTAGAAAGCATGGAAGACCAGATTTATAATCTAGTAGATTTAGTGTGCTCAATAGAACATGATTTTCAGGTTCCCATTCTACAAGCCTTTATCTTTGCCAATACATGAAGGGAGCAGAGAGGAAGAATAGTCATGTTAGCAGTAACGTGTTTGTATATTTTTCTTCAAATAATAATCATTAAAAAAAAGCTGGATGTATTCTTACTATTACTCTCTTGCTAGTAATTAAATACTCTTACTATTATTCGTACTGTACTCTAGTATTATGTACTATA
>JAQMYF010000021.1:15763336-15775476 GCA_030014195.1 Neosilurus mollespiculum
AGATCCAGCCCAGCCACGCTCCTCTTCTCATCAACAACACGGCCGTGGAGGTGGTTAGCAGTACCAAGTTCCTGGGGGTGCACATCGCAGATGACCTCACTTGGTCTGTGAACGCTGCGTCTCTGGTTAAGAGGGCACAGCAGCACCTGCACTTCCTGAGACGGATGAAGAGAGCCCACCTGCCCCCGCCCATCCTCACTACGTTCTACAGGAGCACTGTAGACAGCATCCTCACTAACTGCATCTCTGTGTGGTGTGGAGGTTGCACTGCTACCAACTGGAGGAACGTAAGGAGAGTGGTGAGAACAGCTGAGAAAATCATCGGGTGCTCCCTTCCTCCTGTGCAGGACATTGCCCCTCAGCGATGTGTGTCTCGGGCCAGAAACATCATCAAGGGTGCCACACACCCCCACCATGGACTTTTTTCACTTCTGCCCTCTGGAAGAAGATTTTGCAGCATTCGGTGCAGAACCACAAGGTTCAGAAACGGTTCCCCCCCCCCAGGCCATCGGACTCTTAAATTCATAGATTGCACAAATCCATCGACTGTTCTACTCTCTGCACTAATGCCACTTTAAACCTCAATTTATTACATTTGTACTGTTTTTGCCATTGCACTATATATTTTGCAGAGTTTTTGCCATTTTCCACTATACTGGACCCGAAGCCGCGGCCACCGCACACCTCTCCCCAGCATTTTGCTCATCAACGTCCAGTCTCTGGAGAATAAGCTCTATGTCCTAAGGGCCAGAATAAAGTTCCAGAGAGACATTTGGGACTGCAAGCTTCTCTGCTTCACCGAGACATGGCTGAACCCAGCGGTGCTGGACCACGCCATCCAGCCGGCCGAGTTCTTCTCGGTTCACCGCATGGACAGAACAAAGGACTCGGGAAAGTCAAGGGGAGGCGGCATGTGTTTAATGGTGAACAATAGTGCAACAGCACGAGCATTGTTCCTCTCACTCGCTCCTGCACACCCAACCTGGAACTATTGACCATCAAATGTCGTCCTTTTTATCTTCCACGGGAGTTTACATCGGTCATAGTCACCGCTGTTTATATTCCACCTCAGGCGGACACGAGCACTGTTTTATGCGAGCTGCAGCAAGCACTCCCACAGCACCAGACACAACACCAAGACGCTGCCCTTATTGTGGCGGAGGACTTTAACAGTGCCAACCTCAAACGCGCGTCGCCAAACTTTTACCAGCTGCCCCACCGGGGGCAAAAGGACTCTAGACCACTTGCCAGCCTCTCTTCACCATAACAGACCAGTGCAGTGCCCTCATTACTAATGACAACACTAATTCATCTGTCCATCTCCCGCTCCATTCTACCATCATTTGTCAACAAGGTCCCAAGATACATGAACTCCTCTGCTAGAGGCAAAGACTCATCCCCAAATCAGAGGGAGAAATTCACCCTTTTCCCCATTGAGAATCATAGCTTCAGATTTGGAGGTTCATAGTCAGCTGCAAACTGCTCCATTGCATGCTGAAGTTTGTCATGACATTATGAATAAGCCAACAGCACCACATTATATGCAAAAAGCAGAGATGCAATCCCAAGGTTCCCAAACCCAGAAACTCTCCTTTAAATGACTACATCTTGAGATCCTGTCCATGAATACAACAAACAACAGGATCAGTAATAAGGGGTAGCACTTGTGGAGTCTAGCAGGCACTGGAAATGAGTTTGACTTAGAGCCAAGGATGCAGACATAGCTCTCATTTTGGTAGGGACCAGATAGCTTGCAAGAGTGGCCTTGGTGCCCTGTACTCCCTTAGCACCTTCCACAGAAGCTCCCCGGGGACATGGCTGATCTACTGTTCCATGACCTGAATGAAAGCCACATTGCTTCTCTTGAATCAGAGGTTCAGCAGTCGGTCAGAGCCTCCAACACTCTGGAGTAAATTTTTCCAGAGAGGCTGAGCATTGCAATCCCCTGATATTTGAAACACACTCTCTGGCTCACTAAAAAAATGGGCACCACCACCTTTGTCTGCCGCTCCAGAGATGATGTCCTGACCTCCATGCAAAATTAAAGGGGCATGTCAACCAAGACAGCCCCACAACATTCAGGGCCTTGTTCCCCGCTGCCAACGAGCTTTTAGTGAGCTCTGCCAGAGTAATCACCTCGTCTTTCCCTGAGTCTTCACCAGTGCTCCTTCCACTGCTTCAATATGTTCCCAGTCTGGGTCAGCAATTTCCCACCCAAACTGCAGCCCTTTTGGCCACTTGATACCTGTCAGCTGCCTCAGGAGACATCTGAGACAACCAAGCCCAAAAGGCCTCCTTCTTAAGCTTGATGGCTTCCTTCACTTAAGCTGCTGCAACTGGCACTGATGAAATTCTGTCTACAGCATCTGGAAGCCACATCCACAATGGAGAAATGAGTTGAAGATTTCATGGATGGGGTCTCTGCCAGATGTTACTAGTTTTCCCTCACTACACATTTAGGTTTACCAGGTTTGTCCTGCAGTCTTCCTTGCCACCGGATCCAACTCACCAAAAGGTGATCATCATTTGACAGCTTCTTTGTTCTGCTCCATCTTCACCCAAGTGTCAAAGACATGTGGCTGCTGAAACAACTACAAATTTAATCATCGTCCTTTGGCCTAAGATGGTCTGATACCAAGAACACTTATGAAACACCTTATGTTTGAACATGGTGTTTGTTATGGACAGTCTGCGAAGCACAGAATTCCAATAACAAAACGTCACTTGGGTTCAGATTGGGGAGACCGTTTCTCCCAATCACTCCTCTTTAGGTCACTCTGTCATTGCCCACAAAGGGCATTGAAGTCTCCAAGGAGAACAATGGAAGCCCTAGGCTGGACCCCTTCCAGGACACTACCTGTAGAATCCAAGAAGGCTGAACTGCTATATGGTACATAAGCACAAACAGTCAGAACCTTCCCTCCTGTGACTTACAGTCACAGAGAGGTGACCCTCTTGCTCACTGAGGAGAACTCCAACACCAAGGGACTTTTTGTCCTCTGAGACCAATTTACTTTGGAAGACCCTACTAGAGGCCAACGCCCCAGCAACATAGCTTTTAGGATCATGGGGATACCCAGACCCCTCCACCATGTTAAGGCAGTTCGATGGAGGATAAATTGAAAGGTATTTTCCATAATGCTCAAAAACATTTTAGATGCATGTTTAGTTTTTACCAGTTTAGATGCATGTTTTCCTTGTCCCTTAATAGAAGGATGGAGCAGACTAACAGTACTGGAAGATTGGAGAGAGAGTGCAGTGCTGTCTGGGGTGTGATAAGTGCTTTGATGTAGGAGAGTGCTGGTCCATGTTTCGCATTGCAGGCAAATAGTCAGGACTTTCATATTATGCCAGGGTAATTAAGTGGGATTTTCGTGTACTGGAGTTCAATGCGCGGTCTAGTGTTTTCATTAAAAAAAAAAAAAAAAAAAAAGCATTTCCTACATGCAACTTGCCTTCCACCATCTCGCACACGTTATATTAGCAGAGCTCCTGCGCAGCACTCCTGAGCAGAACTCCATTGATAAGGAACCGTCCTATAGCGTACGTCCAGGCGTAACCATGGGAACCCTATACTAAAATCATGTGATGTGAAATCATTAAACACCATGAGCACCCCTACCTGTGGAAAAAGGGGGGGAGGGTGGGGAATGAAAACAGGGCAGACTTAATTCTTTTGAAATTGTTTCACACAGCCTGTGCACTGAAAAATTTTAATGAAATGTTTCCCCATAGTGGGCACCTGCTGAACATTTTGCACCATGTTTTAAACATGTTACTTGGAAGTCACCCTACTGTAAAAAACAATTCCATCAAAATTCATGCAAAACATTTTTGAATTATGTTGCACACAAACAGAAGTGAAAACTTAACCTCCTGGTGGTAGTCTCCAATCCACCTTTGTTTTTAAAGCTCTTTAAAAACACCAGTTGTAACCAATCTGATTTATATACACCTCAAGAACCCTGAAGGAAAAAAATAAATAAATTCACATAATCCAGCATTCGTGATACTAAGGTTTTCTGATGGCAGGGAGGGGGTACTGACTTTAGCCAGTAAATGATGAATGTCCCAGTGAAGGCAGACACAAGCACCATCCCTGGTGTGACAGAAATCTGACTATGGTAGTTGGGCCCAGAGAAGGTTCTCAGGTTTAAAGGATTGCTGGACATAATGGTTGTCAGAGAGACAATTTAATTCTAATTTGGTCACGGCCAGAACGTGTTCAGCTGTGATATGCTTTCTCTCAACTCAGAAGTTGCTTCCATGTTTTCTGTTGCATATGTGACTTCTTTCATTTCTTACATTCTCATTAACCACAATTGCTGTGACATTCATCACCATCAAGGCACTGATTGACTCTCTCTCTTTCTCTACAGTCCTCAGGCACCAGTGTGATGGTGGACATTGCAGTGATGGGTGAAGCCCATGGACTAATCTCAGATCTTCTGGCTGACCCATCACTGCCTCCAAACACCTGCAGCTCATTGAGAGCTGTTAGCAAACTGCTCAATACCCAACTCACCTTTCAGCCCCTGCACCACCGGTCACGCATCAACCCTCTGCTTGTTTCCTCCGATGGATACACCTGCACTGAGTTGGAGGAAGGTGATAGACTGGCTATCTCTAAGGTAGGACAGCACAGCATCTTGAAGTGCCTGAGCTGAGTATGCATCAGAGAATTTGAACCACCAGAGAAAAATGTTTATTTTGTAAATGATTGTAAAGTTTTCTCGGGATCACAGTGGAAAAAACTTAATAGCGCTTCATTCATACAAAGGAGTAGAGAGAAACTCTGCTGTTGCAATGCTTACAGCTCCTGAACACTGGAAAGCAGGAGTATTAAGGTTTTACAAAGGGAGAAGGACCCACATGCAGACAGAATTGGTAGAGAGCACAGTGTTTAACACATAGGCAGACAATCCAAAACAGAAGGCAAACTCATGGTCAAAAAACACAAAAAATGACAAAGAAGTCAAAAACAGAGTGCAGAATTATCCAAAAATCCCAAAAGACTATCAAGAATGGACAAGGAACAGGCAAGGTCAAAAAAATACTAGGCAGCAGCAGGAAACGCAGAGGAGAAAATTCTGGCACATCTGGCAATGTTTGTGGGGAAATGCTGGGCTTAAATAGACAGACAAGTGCGGCAACGAGACACAGGTGAGCACAGTAATGAGGATGTGGAAAGCCAAAGGGGACAAACAAAACAAAAGGCACATGATATCAGAAAACAAAAACTAACTAACAGGAGTACTAACAAAGAGCTGGAATCCTGATGATGTCAGAGTGCCATTGGCCAGTCGTTAGCCTTTGTGAGTTCATGCATGCTGAAGTAGGTGTTTGTTGCTGGCTTGCTTTACGTCTCTCTAAGGAAGCATGGATTAGAGTTCACCCTTCTGGGCCTATAGCTGCTGTGTGATAAAGGAGGCTGGGTGGGTGGCTTGGAATTTAAAGATAACTGAATTAGAAGCAAAATGGGTGTTTAAACTAAAACTATAACCACCACTCTCTGACAAGCACACACAGTACAGTCTCTAATGAAGCAGACAGTGTCATACATTCACAGAGAGCTGACACTAAAAAAAAAAAAAAAAACTCATGCACTTAAAAAGATTTTACCAGAAAAATACAATAGATACAACATGCAGCATGACCAAACAGCTCTCAAGCTCTGGTCCCATGTTTCAGTAAAATTTCCAAAGATGTTTTTTAAACCCCTTTTTTTCTTAACCACTCTTTTAATATGTCACACTTCACAAATCCTGATATTAGACAGACCACTGCTAGTCATCTGGCTTCCCAGAGTCCTCCGACAGTTAAGCTTTTAAACTAAGGATGAATTTAAGGTGATGTTTTAACAGTCACGAGGAAGAAAAGCATGACCAAGTGTGGTTTCCTAAGAACTGTGTTATCGGTCATCTCTGCAGTTGTCTCAAATGGACAACTTGGAAGGAGACAAGGAGAAAATTTGGAATTGGTACATGTGAGAACAACAGTCATGCTAACACAATTCACGAAAGGTTAAAATGAGCAGAAGCAGTTTTTAAATTTAAATTACAGACTTTTTAAATATCTAAAATAAAAAAATTATAAAATAATCTTCATGTGAAGATTATTTTCTATACTAAAACAAGGAGCAGAGTCAAGAATGTAATATTTAGTATAAGCTATATTACTAGCAAAAACAGACTACACGCAGGCTAAAATTCCATGCCCAACTATACTTCAAAAGCTCAGATGTTGCTGTCAATCAAAAAGAGGTCCAGTTTCTTTGACAGTTTTCATCCAATCATCATGCAACAGCCCAGCATCCTGACCTGTCTAGTCCTCAGTTTCCTAAAAATTATGCTTTTTAAATATTTGTCCAATACTGGTTGAGTTTTCCGCACTGAACACAAAGTGGATTCTGAGTACCATAGGATTCCAGTGAATCTGTGTTTCAATATGTTTTAATGGATTTCACTGCCACCAGGAATGCATGAGAGAGAAAAAATCACGTTAGACCGCCTGCGGGAAATTATTTACGGATTCTAAAAGAAGTAGCCATGAAGTTGTAAATAAAACAATATTTTTAAAATATTTTGTGTGTGTATATATATATATATATATATATATATATATACACACACACACACATATACAATGTGATAATGGGACAATGACCCAAAATGCTCTAAACTATATTGAGAAGAAGCAATCAGCTGGTATTCTGTCAATAATGGAGTGTCCCGCGCAGTCACTGGTAGAGGGTGACGCGGGAGTGGATTTTCACTTCTGTCCCATCCCACTCGCACAGAAAAAAATCTTGTCCCATCCCAATCCCGAGCCAGAGTTGAAAAAAAAATTCCTGTCCCATCCCACTCCTGGTAAAATGACTCCCACTCCCATCCCACTTCCATTAAAAATGACTCCTGCTCCTGTACCACTCCCATTTTTTCCCCATGCCTATTTTAGTTGAATAAACCCAAGCATTACATATAAAGTTGCATTTTACTAATTTATTAAGCACTTGTTTCCTTTTAACAGTGACATTACTTTTATGTTTAATGTCTTTTATGATATGTCACACTCAACTGAAGTTCAGTAATATTAGTGACTTTCCTGCCAGTTCTGAGAGCTTAATAGATAGGTCGTTACTTCTGACTTTCCGTTGCAAATCAATTTTTACCACATCGGTTTCTCCACTGGTGTTTGCTTCCTCCATAGCTGTTCTTCCTTTAATTCTAGCAGAAAGCAGCTGCCGGAAGCACTGTTGGCTTCTCAGGCCTGTAGCCAGGATTTTGAATGGGGGTGTTCTCAAGGCAGGAGGGTGAACCTTTGTATCCGGCCGGGGGGGGGTATGGGGGCCGCCTAGGTCCTGGGCAAAACCCTGGTGTGGGGCCCGGGGAGTGGGGGGATGCTTTAGGGTTAGGGTTAGGAAGTCCCTCTGAAACTCCTGATTAAAGTTAAAAATGAATTTTGGTTATACTTTTCTTTACTAATAAAATATATATCTGTACATTGCCTTTACTTTGAGCAGCAGGTGATGGATGTTTTTAATAACAAAATGTTACAGCACTTACTTTATGTTTTTTTTTTAGCAGAGCAACTAAACAGGTACAATAACTACCAGTACTTAAACACTAATGCCAATTTCTGCTACAACAGGGTACAACAACCTACTACAGATATCAAGATGTCTAGTCCAGCTACTTTTGTTTGCAAGCACAAAGTTCACGTCTACCCATGATCCTGTTACTGTATGTCCTTTCAGATGTCAACTCCTGAATATCACTATAAGTAGTAAAATAAAAGGAATGATCAGTTAAGGGACCTATTAAGGCAGAAAAACAGTAATGAAAAGGGGCTTTAACTTCTTTTGATACTGTGACATTTCTATAAATATATAATAAATAGAGCATGATCATATGCAACAACACTCCCAGTCTTTTTAGAATATTTAATATAAGACTATGCTTAGCACCACAAAAATACAGACATTGCCCGCAATTTGGGGCTTTGATAATGGCTAATACCATTCTGAATTCATACACACAACACAGACACTTTATCATTGCCATTTTGTCTGAAATGTCAATATTTCAACAAGGTTGTGGCTGAAGATTTACAACTGTCATTGGTCCTAAACCAGTGTGGCAAACTCATGAAAACTGCAGTACAATTACGACAGCCTTGAATCACTACTGGTCCATACAAATTGCAACTGGTCCTTAAATGTACATGCGTTTTCGGGGGCAAAAATGCATCAGAAATAGCACAAATTGTCTGATAATGTATTTTATTCCAAGAAATGTAGAATTTGGCACCACTGTTAGCCATTATGAACAAAAGTACAAAATATGATATGTGAAATATGGGCACAACTTGAAGGTTCCTTTAAGAAATTAGCTTTACGTTATGCTACAGGCAACCTCATTCTTTCAGATTGAGTGTTATAACAGTCATCATTTTGCAGCAATATTTTAGAGCAATTTTAGATTTTCAGTTCAGGCTTGTTGGCAGCTTCTGAACATTGCTGTGTTACTGTTAACACCTGTAGCAGTGCTGGTTGCATGACGACTGTCAAACCTGCAGCCATTTCACACTGATGTGCTGAAATTGGCTCAAAACAATCTTCAATAAAATGGTCCCTGCAAATAATGGAATGAATGCTAGGCACTTTCCAGTCTGAACCGTGTCCATTC
Source organism: Neosilurus mollespiculum (assembly GCA_030014195.1). Lineage (NCBI taxonomy): Eukaryota > Metazoa > Chordata > Actinopteri > Siluriformes > Plotosidae > Neosilurus > Neosilurus mollespiculum. Next base: position 15,772,024 of record JAQMYF010000021.1, read on the forward strand.
AATCCATTCAGCTCACAGTTTTGCCGGGTTGGTAGGTCAGGTTAGGGGAAACACCTAATAAATCGACCACATGGTTCTGTGTGTACACTGTTCGTAATCATTTGGGTTTAAAAGTTTCCTCCAGCATCATCATTTCCCATAAGTCATTGCACAATCACATTACATACTTTATTGATATGATGGGCTTTGCTTAGTGTAGCAGCCCTTAGGATGAACCAGTGGTGAGTCTCTAACACTGTGAACACTATAAAAATAAATACAACTGATTTTTTTTTGCTGATTCCTAAACAAATTTGTCACAAAAACATGAATTTACAATACTTTAACTCTTTCACATAAAAACTAGTATATAAGTATTGAGTATATAAAGCACATAGCTCAAACCTTCAACACCTTACGGAATAAAATAATAATCACTCAAACAGTTTAATTTTAACACAAATCTCATTCTAATACAAGTAGCTGAATACCTGCTCTGTTTAACCAGGGGGTGCAGCTCGGCTAACCAGCATGCTAACTGTTGGCATCGGAAAACTCCTCGGAACTCCAATTCACATGAGCTAAACACAACAAAATACATTCGCCAACTGTACACAGCTCCACATTTAATATGCTGTGTTTATAACTGGTAATATAATTCATAACATACCATGGTAATATAAAAGAAAGAGGTGGAAACATTGATGAAAATGTCTGAGCAACTAACTGCTCATTGCTAGTTCCATCTGGCTGCCGGTATGATGTCAGCTATTCACTGAGTGGGGCACTGAGGCTCTCTGTAACAGGTGCTTAGTGTTTTCATTAAACTGTCCAATTGCTGAAAAAAAAATTGTAGGGTCATCTAGGCAGACCTTTTGGCGGAATTTGGGCGGTTCATTCGAACCCCCCCTTGCTAAGGGCCTGGACTTCTGGGCCGTGTAGTTCTTTTGACTTGCATTACAGTGTAGGCTTATTGAAAGAATACTGCCAAATGGCGGCACCTGTCCTATGTTTTTTTTGTTTAGTTTTTTTTTAAGCCCTCCCTTTAACTTTTTATCCTGTACCATCCCAATCACATAATTAATAGTAAAGTCCCATCACTTCCATCCCATGGGAATCCCCTGACCCGTGGGATTCCCGAAAAAATGCCAGCCTCTAGTCACCGGATCTCAACCTGATTGAGCTGTTGTGGGAGCAGCTTGACTGTATGGTATGGTATCAAGCCAGTCCAACTTGTGGGAGGCAGCTCAGGAAGCATGGAGTGAAATTTCTTTAAATTGACAGCTATAATGACAAAGGTCTGTGATCCTTTAATAGCTTTAAATGGAGGATTTTAGATAAAAGCAAAGTTTGTAGGACAAAATTATTATTTCAAACAAAAGGTATTTGCAACCTTGTTGCGATCTTGATTATATTTTATATTCATTTAAAACTCATTTGATGGAAGTTTTTGTTTTAATGGAAAATTTTCTGGATGATCTCAACAAATATCATTTAACATATATGTAAAAGTAAGATGCCAAAACACCAGATACCCTAACTGTAAGCATATTAAAGTTTTTAACATTAAATAATAATAATTATTATTATAATAAAAAGTTTTCCCAGGAACAAGAAATTATTTTCCAAAGCTTCTATCTGTTGGTCTGTTTTATCTCTCCCTACACCTGTACACGAACTCTAATTATGCATTCTGTAAATCTGACATATGCAACCAATCAGAAAATCAAATATGTGCCCTTAAATTAACCAAATAAAGTGCCCTTTTTAGGGTTTTTAATGCTCCAGTCCTCACTCTGCACACGTGTCCACACACACACACACACACACACACACACACACACAGCTCCCAAATCTCTCTCTGCATCTCCAGGTTCTCCCTGCCTAAAACACCCAAATACTAATTACTAATTTACTAATTAGCCACGGGTGCATTGAATCACTCACTTGCTGGCTTCACCCCACTCATCTCCACCTGCAGAGGTTGCCTGATCACGCCCTTGCTGCCACATATAAACATTATTGTGTACACTTGATCATGTTTCTGTTAATAAAACAACAAAGTACACTTTGCAAATGTCTGGTGCTAATATTTAATAATCATGCACTATTCAATTCAGTGACATCCACCGAGCCTGAGGAGGATTGTTTTAATATGTACTACACAGGGACATAAGCAGAAAAAGCACACTAAAACTAAAGATTTTTTTTTTCAAATAATGATGGACGTAAGTGAACCTACGTGCATGTGTAAGCAGGAGTCCCTTTAACTCTCTTTAAGAGTTTTAGTACATGCATCACACAAACAGTCAAAAGCAAATATTTTAACCATGACACTGACTGTGAAAAAAGTATACTCACTGAATGGTAAAACTGCACAGTGTAAGGGTGTTTCAGAATATACTATGTGTAACACAAAGAAAAAATAAAACACAAATTTTATTGTTTATAAACAATTTCCACTTTAAAGCATGATGATGCGCCAGTGCCTGTTCCAAGTGACTGTAACAAATTGATTGTCCATCGTCTTGATTTAAGCATTATACACTCAAAAAAATATTATTTAATCCTAAGATAGAAAACTAATCAGATCACATGTTCCCGTGTAGTCTATATTATTATTTATTCCTAATGATATTTAAACAATTTACTAGATACATATACATATATGTACTGTAATGAATTTAGTGTCTCTGTAATGTAGTGGATAGTGACAGAGCCCTAAAGGACATGAAATGTTTGATTAAGAGAATTTGATCAATTATCAATCCACTGAGGAAGAGGAAACCTTTTGTCTTTAATTGCAGATTTATATCAGGTTAAATTCTCCCAGACCTGCAAATGTGACACACTTCAATAATCTGGCATCCTTGTTTAATACACCTAGAACTAGGCAGCTGGCAAGCAGACTTAGGAAGGCATGAATTGGATTTTAAAGAAACACACACATACACACACAAACAATTTTGTATTTAGATATCGCATCTCAAGTAAAATTTAAAAAAACATTAAAATGGTTTTATGGAGCTCTTTAAAAAAAATACAGTTAACTTGAAAAGTGCTTGGCTTCCTTGTTTTCTACATCTATAGACCAGAGCTTACATTCAACTCCAAAATAAAAATTTAAATACCTTCATGGTCAGAGACTGGTTGTTTATTGTTCAAAAACACTTACAAAAAATACTTTCAGCTAAAGGGGCAATGCTAGAATATGTTCTTGAAAATGTTAGTTTTTCTAGTGATTTTTATTTAAGTCAATAATGTTTATCTGTCAGCGATGCAAAAGTCTTGAAAAAACAAATTGAAAGTTTCAATGGGAAACTGAACTCATTTCCTCTGAAAACTTGATTTATTAATGATATTAAACCTCAATTTTGAGCAAATAAAATAATCATCATCATCATCTTCATCTTCTTCCGCTGATTCCGGGATCGGGTCGCGGGGGCAGCAGCCTAAGCAGTGACTCCCAGCCGT
>JAQMYF010000021.1:15797013-15811318 GCA_030014195.1 Neosilurus mollespiculum
CCGCCCTCGCCCAGAGTCGGTTGAGATGGGCGCCAGCCTCCCCGCGACCCTAATTAGGAATAAGCGGTTCAGAAAATAAATGAATGAATGAATGAGCTAATGTATGTAATCAAAATAAAAAATATATATATAACAAAGTTTATACAGATAAATCGGGTCCCTAAGACTTGTGCACTGTACTGAATATTAAAATCACCCCAAAAAAGAAAGAAAGAAAAACAAACAAACAAAAAAACAGTCCAATGCAATATTATCAGAAGATAAATATGTTTGTCCATGAACTAGTAACAGCATTTTCCCCCAGGTTCCATGTAAAACATTTCCACTTATAGCAGAAAATGACAGCTGGTAAAAAAATGACAAAAAAGATGTTTGCAGTGTTTTCAGTTCTTGTATAATTAATAGAATCAAGCTTATATTCAATTTTAAACAGAACAATACTTATGTTCGGACTTGGGATTAGTTCAGAAATCACTGATTGGTGGAAAAACCCTACAAATTCAATCATTTGTCTTGGCGTGCTCTCCACCAGTCTTTCATGTTATGCCTGATGCAAAAATTTAATCAGCTTTGATGGCTTGTAACCATCCATCTTCCATTTTGATCCCATTCCAGAGGTTTTCAGAGGGGTTCGGGTCTGGAGGTGGGGCTGGTCATGACAAGGTTGTGATCTTGTGGTCCTCCATCCGCACCTTGATTGACCTGGCTCTGTGCCATGGAGCTGTGTCCTGCTGGAACACCCAATCCTCAGAGTTAGGGACAATTGTCAGAGCAGAAGTTGTTTTCTTTAAGAGTAACCTTGCACATGCCTTGATTCATGCATCCTTCACCAACAAAAAATTGCCTCATTCCAGCCTTGAAGCTCCCCAGATTATAACCCATTCTCCATCAAATTTCACAATGGGTGAGAGACACTTTGGCCTCTGCAGGTCTCTATCTAACCATTAGGCAACCAGATGAAAATCTGAAAAGCTGAAAATTGGGCTCATCAGGGACCTTACTCCAGTCCTCTATGGTTAAATAGTTTTTTATCAAACATCATCTTGGCTCTTCACTGCTTCTTACTGATATAAAGTGCTTGTGATGTATACATATGACTTGCTGATATTGTTATGTATATGCAATATAGATATGACATAGATATTGTGATGTATAGATATGATGTATACATATTGTGATGTATAGATATGATGTATAGATATTGTGATGTATAGATATGATAAACATATTGTGATGTATAGATATGTATGTTTTTTTGGCTTTGTATCACTTTAACCGCATCAAGAGTTTCCTGTTTTGGGAGAAAGAATACAGAAAATCCTGTTTTGGACCTTGCTTGCAGTGCACTTAACCCCAGCTGCTGTTTGCCATTCTTTTTGTTAGTCACTTGATGTCACCCTATGGTTGATGAGTGACATTCGAAGGAGTTGATGGTCATGTGGGCAGTCATTTTTGCCCTCTGCCTGTCTGTAACTTTGTTGTCCCCATTATCTGCTACTTTTTTCTTGTGTTTATAATCTTTCATCTTTTTAAGGTCGGAAGCAACCTGATGCTCATCGTATCCCTCTGCCACTGAAACCAGAATTTAGCTCTTCTTTTTCTCAATCAAAACTGTTCTTTTCAACTCTTTTGGTAAATGAACAGGCATTTTTGTATTTCAGTAAAATGAACATACTAAAAACACTTTTTGTGCCATCCAGTTAGGTTCTATTGCAAAAGGATAGTGATACCTCTCTCTTTCTCTCTCTCTCTCTCTCTCTCTCTCTCTCTCTCTCTCTCTCTGTCTCTCTCTCTCTCTATATATATATATATATATATATATAGTTGTAAGAATATTGGATTTTCTAACCCAAAATTGTCTTCACTTTAAAGAACAAACCTATTCTAGCCCCTGAACCACTTGTGATGGAGGGTCTGGAGCCTCTAATGAGTCAGATCAACAACTGGAACTTCCCCATATTCAGCCTAGTGGAGAAAACAAATGGGAAGTGTGGTCGCATTCTAAGTCAGGTGAGGAACTGGAGCAGTAAGCACATGCATATAGACACTGTTAACTGTCTGTGAAAGAAACCACTGAATCACCATGATAAAAGTGACAGGCCTTTTGACTGTTAAACTCAGCATTATATTCAAAAGTGCATGTACCTATTCCAATACTATTCTCTGTCGTGGTGAAAAATGTCCAGTTCACGATGCAAGAGATCCAAATTCATTTTTCAGATGTTTATTTATGTTTGTTTATGTTGATTTATTAAAGTAGCATACAATCTCTCACACAAAGGAAATTGTTCCAAAAAAGGACCTCAGACCCTGTCTACCAGCTCTGCATTACCTTATAAAGTGCCCATTCCACTCTGATTGGTCTACCATCCTTTAGATCTAGACTCTGATTGGTCCCTCAAGACCCCTTTTTTATCTATGGCTCTACTTCCGAGAAATTACAGAATGACATCATATATGTCAACTCGGATTGATACATCAAGATCCCCCCTTTTAAGTATGTGTCAACTCGACTTTAAAGGTCTGAGCTTTAAAGGCCACCTGGTCGAGCTTCTAGAGCTAAGAACATCGTGTTCCCTTTCCAAGGACTCTGAGCAATGAACAGAGTGGAATGGAAAAAAATAAAATAATCTTACACTCGCTTCAGTGAATAAACAACTCATACAGTAGTGACTTAAATCACCCAGTAATCAAATACTGCAGTAAATTATACAATTCCACTTCTATAGGTATAATCATTCACAGTTTAAATAATTTTTTATTAGAGATGGCTCCACTAGACAGTTCTCCATTTCAGGATTACAAATATCTTTATATGAAGGAAAATGATCACTTTTTCCAAAGATATTACAATTTGTGTTTCATGTTCATGTTGATGCTGTTAATGACCAATAATTAATTTGAGTACATGATAATGAAGGCCAGCAATTTGCATAAGATTTATGGAGGACCAGATATATGACATTTCAGACTGACAGGCTACAGGCCTTCCTCAGTTCATGGGTCCAAAACACACAGTGCCCCCAGTGGCAACTGATACCCATATTTTTTTCCTCCACACCTTCCATAATTCCATACTTTCATCAAAAATTGTTTACATGCTCCATAATGAATCAAATAGGATACTGGCTAAAGAGATTTCTAATCAAAGGTGTCTGGCCAATAGGGGGTGCTGCCTCATTTTAGATAAAAAAAAAAAAAAAGATTTTTAAATTTTTAATTAATTTATTTTTTTAATATGCATGTGTTTAGCTCAGCTTTCTTTTCACCATAACAGACTGGGGGCAGCACGCTCAATACTGCTGGCACAGCACAGGTTCATCTGTCCCTTTTTTCCCTCCATTTTATCATCACACATGAACAAGATTCCTAGATATTTGATCTCCTCCCTTTGACGCAAAGACTCATTCTGAACTTGGAGGAAGCAATCCACCTTTTTCTGGTTGAGAACAATGGCCTCAGAATTGGAGGAGTTGGCTTTCATCCCGGCCGCTTCACCAATTCATGAAGAAGAGAAACAGTTTGCAATTCAGAGATGTTTATTCAGCCCAAGAAGAATGCAGCACCGATACAGACAGTTACTCAACAAAGTGATCTTCAGAAAAAGAGACAATGACCTTGAAAACTGCACCTCTTTAAATAGTCATCTAACCCCTCCTATTGTTAGTGGAACAGTTGCCATGGGTATTTCATTACACATATACAGCTAATCAAGAAACATTTCCTGTTATTCTAAATGTTTTCACACCTTTAGCCCATCTAACATCCATGTCTAGACATCATTATTTTCTAAATGCTTGACCCGCATGACCAAAAAAAGCTAAAATATCATATGAATGCTCCTATCCTGCCTGGATTTATGTTTAGCATGATGCACTAATACATTGATACACTAAGAAATAGATGTCTGATGAATTTTTTTCTGCTTATTGATTATGCAACATGAAATTTTAAGGGTTAATTGCCTTTACATGACTATGTGTACATACTATGTGTACTAACAAGGTTGATGTGTTCCTTTTAAAAAAGGACCAGCATGACTACGATGACACATCTGTGCTGAAAATAGCACACAACCTTATATATCAGCCATTAATTCATTTCATCTAATTGTTTTTGTTTTTTCTCTTAAGTTTTTAATGTCGCCTCAGTACCCTCAGTTGGCCAGACCATAAGCTTTCCTTTTTTTTTCTTTTTGTTTTATTGTTTTGCTATCAAAATCATATTAAGTTATTCTTTGATATTTTATCACTATGCATAGCAGTTTATGACTATTTGAAGTTTCCAATCTCTAACCGTGTGCTCTAGATGTCTTACAGGCTATTTGAAGATACTGGTCTCTTTGAAACCTTCAAGATTCCAATGAAGAAATTCATGAATTACTTCCATGCCTTGGAGAATGGATACAGAGACATCCCATGTAAGTTAGAGAGACCAGTGGAATTTAAGAATTCAAGAGTTTTATTTGTCACATGCACAGTTATACACATATAACCTGCAGTGAAATGTTGTGAGTTTGTGTGAGTCAGGTCTGTTGGTCCATTCAGCATTAGTATATATATATATTACATGGAAATGGCACAATCTGATTGGTCTGCTATTCTGGGATCATAAATGATTATTCCGATAATGCTTCACTGGAAGTGGCAAACACACACTTAAGGTTTTTGGTAACTGGGGCAGATATCCTAGAAATTCAACAAATGCTGTCCCAAGAAGTACAAATAAAGCATGTTTGTGTTTAAAACAAACAAAAAAAAACACTTTAATCAAACCACTTAATCCTACTATGGTTGCATTATCTGAGTTGACAATGGGCGAAGGAGCAGTACTCCCTGAACGGCTCACCTGTTCATTGCAGGGCAACACATACACACACACACACACACACACACACACACACAATATCATTCACTCCCAAATCCACACCTGTGGGCAGTTTGAAAGTCAATTAGCCTAATGTGCTAGCCTAACTTTGGACTGTGAGAAGAAACCGGAGAACATGTGGTGAACTCCGCACAGAAATGCCTTTGCCGGGCCTGGGACTTGAACCCAGGAACTTCTTACTTTGAAGCGAATGTGCTAACCACAATGCCATTATGCTGCTCCATGTTCAAACTTAAGTATTTTAATTTATTGTTTAGTTTAGAGTGGTAAGCACTGCAAGATAAAATTTGAGCAGAAATACAATATACAGAAAAAGAGTTAAACATGTTAAATTTTGGAGAAATTCAACCAACAGCCCACAAAAATCCTTTCAAACTTCAGTGAACAGCCTGGAATCTTGAACATGGACTAGAGGACCATGAAAACCAACAGAAAGATCACTGACCAAGTAAAACTGACCTGTGACTGGTAATGAGCTTATTGAAAATGACAGAAATACGGAGAGCTCCTTTAACCACACAGAAACAACCACAGAGGACTAAAAACAACCATGAAAGGCCAATGGCACGAGTGCTTCTTCATATGCTTCCTCGGACAGAAGTGTATGCCCCCGATGCCCTTCAGTTCTGAAAGGTTGTGTTAACTATTTAATCAACTTATCAAGTCAAGTTACATCAAAGTTATTTGTTAGCTCTAGAACAGCATTGAGTTACTTACCTCACCTTGCAGCCTTGCCTTTACTTAACATACATGCTGTACTACATAATCCTAACCCTAATCTTCCACTGTAATGCTTAAAAATATAAGAATAAATAAATTTAATTAAACAGTTGGCAACACTTCACAACGAGCAGGTCCTGGGTTTGTGTAGGTTTCCTTTAGGTACTCCGGTTTCCTCCCAGAGTCCAGTGATATGGACATTAGGCTAACCGTCTGTTCCAAATAGCTCCTATATGTGAGTGTTGGTTGTGATTGGTTGTGGTTGTGAATGGTTGTGTGTGTTGTCGTGCGATGGTCTGGCATTAGAGTCACCTGGAGGTTGGTGCTTATGGCAGACACTGGGCGCAGGTGGGGTACACCCTCAACAGCTTCGCCCAATGTCTCCCAAGATAGGCACCAGCCTCCCGGTGACCCTAATAAGATTAAGTGGTTCAGCAAATGATTAAATTAATGAATGAATGTTTTATTTATTTATTTATTTTTGCTAAGTTGCCTGTGTAGTGTATATACTAAAATGATGAGCATCTCAGGCTCAGTGGATATAAAAATGAATATTCAGCAACATACCCACTGCCTTTGCTGCATAACCATTAATTAGCTGTCATTCTAAATCTGATTATGGCAAAATAAACAGTTTCAGAAGATATACAGTACTTTATAAATCTAAAAAGATTCTATTATTGAAAGCGGTTCTGAACTGCTTTTCCCCTGCACCCCACCGCAGTTTGGTTCAGTACTGCATCTCTCTTTCACTTCAGATCACAATAGGATCCATGCAACAGATGTCCTCCATGCTGTCTGGTATCTTACCACGCAGCCTGTGCCAGGTTTACCATTGCTGGCTCACAACTCGATATCTGTTGGTGATGCAGGTAAGAATGATTAGTTCTGACATGTTAATGCTACTTTAAAGCAAAATACAACAAGACCCACTTTTGGAAAGTCTGTTTTCAATGTTTCATAATAATATTTACTGCTTGGCCAAAAAAAGTCATGCACTCTAATATTTTGTTAGAACGCCTTGATTACAACGCATAATCCATAGTAAAATTTTTTAAACAACTGAGCAATTGAGGGTTAAGGGCCTTCTTCAAGGGCCCAACAGTGGCAGCTTTGTGATACTGGGGCTTGAACTGCCCACCTTCAGATTAGCAACCCAGAGGCTTAACCACTGAGCCACCTCTGCCCAATCACCATGGCATTGTTGCTTTAGTTGGTCAGGTCGAGGCTCAGCAACATTATGTAGCCATAAAATGAAGTCGACTGACGACCTGAATGTACTGAGTGTTCAGGTTATCGCATCGATCAGAGAGCCTGATGTACTGGCACCATGGAGTCCTGACTTTAACCCTATTGAAAGTCCATGGGATGTGCTGGAGAAGACTTTATGGAGTGGTTCAATTTTCCCATCATCAATTCAAGATGTCAGTGAAAAATGAACCCAACACTAAATGAAAATGAATGTTGTGATATTGATTACATTTGTAGGAACAATGCCATAGTGATTACGTGCTGTAATCAAGGCTAAAAGCGCTCCATCAAAACATTAGAGTACAGTACTTTTTTTTGGCTGGGAAATGCACTTTTCTGACAAAACTCATTTGCTTTTAGTAATGCTTACAAAGTCCAAAATACATCTATACATTTTTCTGGAAAAAAGGATCAGTTAAATGCTGTAAATGTTGCCAGAAGATCCTGGGTTCAAGTCCCGGTCTCAGCAAAGGTGGTTCTTTGAGGAGTTTGCTTGTTCTCCTTGTGTTTGCATGGGGTTCCTCCAGGTACACTCATTACCTCCCACAATTTAAAGACATGATAACTGGATATTCTGGATTGCCCCTAGGTGTGAGTGTGAATATTTTCTTTTATTTTTATTTTTTGGGTATAGTTTACAATATAGTTTTGAGCCTCCCCATAACCCTAGATAAAATAAGGATAAAAATTAAATGTTCAGAAAATGAAAATATAGAAGTTCTGTAATTCATGCAAATTATATGTTTTAATTTTGGTATAGACAAAGTTTATATTATACTGACAGCCATTAAAAACTTCGAGAGAGAAATTTCTGTTTATCTGTACTTGTAGAGGGGGTTGGGAGTATATCCTGTGGCTTTTGTTTATGATAGTACTCGGGCACTTGAGTAAATGATGAGTTGTCATTTTGTCACGCTTCGTTGCACATGTGTAGGTCACTTTGCAAAAGTGGACAAAATGCCGTTTCAGCAAAACACAATATGTATCTGCACAATTCGAGGAGTGGTTTGGAAAGCCCATATAATGGCTAAAAAATGTCCACTATTGTTAGTTTAGTGCACGTCATTATGCCACGTCTATCATGTGAACAACATCTCTGGGCAATGGGTATGGTGGAGGCCGGGTTGAGCTGCAGTGAGGTAACGAGGCGTATGGGCTGTACACAACCCACCATCAGAAACCTGACTGATCGCCACAACATGATAGGGTCAGTTGAAAACAGGCCACGTACAGGGCAAGAGAGAGTGACGACTCCCGAACAGGATCGCTACATCCGGTTGCAGCACTTGCGGGACTGGTTTCGCCGTGCTGTATCACCATAAATCACCGCCTGTATCACCGCAAATCACCGCCTGTATCACCACAAATCACCACCTGTGTCAGTGGCAGAGGCCATGCGCGATACTGACTGTTGTGACTTTCATTTTGGCAGGTGCCATTTTGTTTTGTTGTTTTTGATGTGCATAATTTATTCTTGCTAAACAAATCATCCATATTATAAAAATCAAGTTTTGGGTACCATAATAAAAATTTTTTTGACTGTCAGTGTACTTACCTTATGCATAAATGAATACATATTCAGTAACAAAAGTAGGATTTGCATAATATTTCTTGTATAAAACACACACACACACACACACACACACATATATACAAAAAAATTAATACATTTATTCATAACCAGTTTGATAAATAAGGCCTATTGTGTGTATGGGGCAGTGAATATCCAAGATGGCGCCGTTGAGCATGGTCATTGACTCAGCGTCCTTCTCAATTTATTTATTTTTTTAGTGTTTTAAAACTATTTTCTGTTTTAAGCACTATTTTAACCAAGATGGAGGCGCAGGTAGATGCAGCAGCCCAGCACTCTTTATTTTTAGCAGCTGCTTTAATTTTCTTGAGAATATGAGAACTGCTCATGGGTTTGAATAATTACTGCTACACATCTAATAATAATGGCAGCTGGGACTTCATTCTGCCTGAGATCCGTAACACAGGAAACAGCAGAGGGGGAAGAGAGTGGGGTTAAGGGCTAAGCTAAATGTTTACATTTACAATGTTTAACCCCTACAAACCAGCCATACAGAGTCTATTTCTTACCAACTCCTGGTCACTCAACAACGAGTGGACGACTACGTTTTAATTCACGCCGCATGGATTACTATGTAACGGTAATTTCTGAGACTTGGTTGGACACTTTCACTTCGAACGCCGTGACTGAGCTGGCGGGCCATGCCACCTTCAGAGTGGACAGAACCAGCATGTCCGATAAGACACTTGGAGGAGGTCTGTGTGTTTACATTGACAACAGCTGGTGTTCCAGCACCATAATCAAAGATATTCACTGCTGTCCTGCTATAGAGTATCTGATGATACAGTGTAGACCTTTCTACCTGCCAAGAGAGCTTACGTCTGTAGTTATAACCGCAGTTTATTTGCCGCCCCAAGCTAATGTTAAGTTTGCTAAGAAGCTGCTACAACAGTTGTACAAACAGTTGACGGTGCAGCCGGACTGTGTTATAATCATGGAAGGAGACTTTAATTATGCAAACCTGAAGTTTGTTCTGCCTAGATTCTACAAAAATGTGAGTTTTCCGACAAGGGAAAAACACACTAGACCAGGTCTACACCAACATTCCAGATGCCAATAAAGCCACCCCCCTGCCACATCTCAGACTCTCAGATTACCTCTCTCTGTCCTTGATTCCTGCTTATAAACCTAAAATCTGTAGCCAAAGACCAGCAGTTAAGACAGTCCAGTTGTGCACTGAGGAAGCCACAGGATTGCTTTGACTTTACAGACTGGGGAATATTCCTAGAGGATACAGACCTGGAGGATCACACATCAGCTGTACTCTCATACAATAATTACTGCACTGAGAGTGTGACAACAACAAAGACTGTTTAAAGTGTTCCCAAACCAGAAATCGTGGTTCAGCGGTGAGGTGCACACCCTGCTTAGAGCACGGGATGATGACTTCAAGTCAGGAGACCAGCAGGCTTACAAAGAGGCACTCCGGTCCCTGCGAAGAGGCGTCAAAAAGCCAAGCGCAAATATCAACAACTCATCGAGGAGCACATTGATGATAACACCTGGAATATGTGGAAGGAGATCAAGACACTCACTGACTACAAGGACAGACACACATCAGCTGACTCCTTGGACAGCACCCTACTGGACACCCTGAACCATTTCTTTGCCTGCTTCAACCAATACAACAGAGAGGCGGGCACCTGCCCTGTTCTTCCAGAGAGGGGTGACGACCCCATCCAGCTGCAGCAGCAACAGGTCAAAGCCACCCTGCATAGAGTCAATGTGAGAAAAGCAACTGGTCCAGATGGAGTAACAGGAAGGGCACTTAAAGCATGCATAGATCAACTAGCAGGGGTTTTTTTTACCGCCATCTTTAACCTCTCACTACTGCAGTGTATGGTTCCCACCTGCCTCAAGACATCCACCTTTGTTCCAGTTACTAAGGAGAACACAGTGAGCTGCCTGCATGATTATTGCCCAGTTGCCCTAACCCATGTGTGCATTATGACTAAGAAGTGTTGGTGTGTGGATGTACAAACGTCGGGGTGCTCTCCTGATCTTGAACATGGTCAAATGCAGACCTTTATATCTGCCCAGAGAATTTACAGTGGTGTTCTGTACCACTGTTTATACCCCCCACACCAACACCATATAGGCACTGGATGAACTGTATAAGGTTATTGACCAACAGGAAACACTACACCCTGATGCTTTCATCGTGGCTGGGGACTTTAACAAGGTGAACATGAAGAAAGTTCTTCTGAAGTACTACCAGCATGTACACTTTCCAACGCACAGCCATAACTTCCAGGATCATGTTTATACCCCGCTCCCACATGCCTACAAGCTCTTTGCCTTTGGCAAATCAGATCACTTCTCAGTCCTGCTGCTACCAGCCTATAGGCAGAAGCTTAAGTGCGAGCAACTGAAGACGCACTCGGTTCAACGATGGACCGACCAATTAGACATTGCCCTGCGTCACTGTTTCAGACTGTTTCAGACTGCTGCCAACAATAATGTGAATGACTACGCTGAATATGTTATTGAATACATCCACAAATGCATCGATGATGTCATACTATGGGTTACTGTACGGACTTATCCCAACCAGAGGCCATGGGTCAACGGAGACGTTCAGAGCATTCAGAGCGAGGATAGCTGCATTTAAGTCCGGAGATCAATGTGAGTACAGGAAAGCCTGGTACAATCTGAAGAAAGCAATAAAAATGGCCAAGGGACAGTACAGAGAAAAGGTGGAATCCTGCTACAGTGGCTCAAACATCACTGACTACCAGGGGAAGAGCTTTAACCTGGGGAAGGTGAATGCTTCTCTAACTGAGGAGCTGAACACCTTCTATGCCCGCTTTGAGAACCACAGTAAGCCAGAGTTTCTGTCAGAGGATGTCAGCTGTCAAATACTGTTGTGGTGAAAAGTGTCCAGTTCACTACACAAGAGATTCAAATCTTCAGGTGTTTATTTAGCCTTTAGGGGGAAAAAAAGCATACAATCCATCACACAGAAGAAATTGTTCTGAGAGAAAAATCTTGGACGGACTCTACCAGCTTGAATTGGCTTATATACAGTGCCCATTCCACTCTGATTGGTCTATCATCCTCTAGCTCTAGACTCTGATTGGTCCCTTATGACCTCATATCACAACATGTCTCAACAAGTCTCGACATGTCTCAGCATGTCCCGAGCTGACCTTGAATCATAGACTCGAATAGCGAGGCCCCCCGCATCGACATTCTGTTCCAATGTTCCATGTTCAAGGCCAGCTGAACAATACTCTTACAGAGTGAAATATCCCGAAAATAAAATAATAACATAATCTTACACTCACTTCAGTAAAAAACTACTCATACAATAGCCACATAAATCATTCAATAATCAAATGCAAATAAAATCAAGTGAAATAAATCATACAATCGCTATTGTATATATATTCTATAGGAATAATCAGTAACAATTTAAATATATATTTCATTAGATATTACCTCATTGGACAGTTCTCCATTTTAGGATTTCAAATGTCTTTAAATAGAGGAAATCTCTTTCCACTCTTTCCAAAGATATTACAATTTCTGTATTCATATTGGCGCTGATGCTGTTAATAATCAATAATTAATTTGAGTACATGATTGGGAAATCCATCAATTTGCATAACATTTATGGAGGACCAAATATATGACATTATGACATTTCAGACCGGCAGGCCATAGGCCTTTCACAGTTCATGGGTCCAAAACACACAGCGCCTCAGTGGCACCTGATACCCCGATTTGTTTTTCAACAGTCCCCCTCTACAGCTTATAAGCCACATCACCGTCTTCCTTAGACGTTATCCTTCTTTCGTGCTCTGTAGCTATGCACTACATAGAAGCACCTGTTGGGGTCCTGGGGAAAGGTTTCTAGCATGTCATCCAGGACCCATTGTCTCCCCTACGGTAGTTCTCTTCAACCCTCGAGCTCTCACTCTCATGGGCCTAGACCTTATTAAACTACTAAACACAATTTAGATGTTACTTTTATAAGTAAGCAAATGGTAATGGTTTTAATAAGAGGAGGATTACATGATTACATGATCTTATACCTTATGGAGTAATATATAATTATGTGATTTTGAAGAAATGCTTCAATGGAAAACAATAGATTAAGGTCAAGGACACTTACTTGGATGATACATTAATGAAACCAAATGACCAGAAGGGCGCACCATCATTTTTCTTTTGAGCAAATGCTTACTTTGGGTCATACCTGCTTAGGCTCCTAGGGATCTCTTCTGGACTATATTGGCCTGGGCATAGTTCCAGCATCTTCTGCCATCCCCTCTCGAGCAGCCAATTGAGGCACCCTGCAGCCTGTGCCATCCATAGCTTGAAGAGGCTTTAACCCAGCCAAAGTGCAGAACAGGTGTCCAGTTGAAGAGCAGCACTCAGTTCCTTCTGTAGATCCGAAACCATGATATCCCTGTGGGACTAAACACAGTGAGCACTTGTGCCAGTTTAGTCTAATATTTAGAATGTCCAATCAAATTCCTAATTTCCTACTCCCTTCTGTTCACTGACAGTTCCACAATTACAATTAAATGTTGCTATTTTCTTCCATTACATAAGGGAAAAAGGAAAGAAAATACATATTTTATATATTGTCCTGCCCTGTTAAGTCAAATGCAGGAAAGTTCATACACACTCTAGTAATAATACCTTCTTTGTTCTCGTGCTTCTCTTATTGCCGTATACCATTTTAAAGATAAGGAAAAGAGAAGGAAACGTATCATCATAGAAAAGTAAACTTAATTATTTTTAAAACTTGGTGAGACTTGGGATACTCATTTTATTCGATTAGGAAGCATTGCAGAGCTGGTAGAACAAATAATCAGAGCTATATAAATCACAAATCTAGGTACCATAAGCAACCTTATCATCAAAAACAACCTCTGGTATTTGCTATTCTTCATCGTTGAGGGCCCAAGGCCGTGCTTACAACAGATTTTATTATTATTTAGTTTTTTCCAGTTGTCTCTCTTAGTTCTTCATTCATTCATTCATTCATTCTCTGAACCGCTTAATCCTAATTAGGGTCGCGGGGAGGCTGGTGCCCATCTCAGCCGACTCTGGGCGAGCTCTTAGTTCTTGGAAGTTAAATAAAATTATGTTTATTTTCCAGCAAGTAAAAAATTAATAAAAGATAAAAAGTAGTAGACAAGAGACAGTACTTATAAAAGGAACAATCATGATTAAACAAAATGTCTAAAGAAAAGGAAAATAAAAACACAACAACAACAATAATAATATAGTTATAATATTACCAATAATAATAAACACTGAAAAGCATGAAGGAAATTAAGTGTCAACTGACACATATTTAAAAGGGAATGAGGAGAAGAATAATCTTTTTTTTCTTCTCTCTCCCCGTATCTAACACTGCTTGGTTTGGTAATATTATATCACTTTCCAGTTAATTATCTCCCATTTGCACACCCAAATACCTCTAAACATGTTAAATTCTATGAAATTATTTACAAGAAAAAGGAATGAAAAAACAACAAACAAATGATAACCAAAATAAATACCAATGCAGAACATTTGGACATATACTAGGAAGGAGTTACCTCCCCATGCTTCATCTCCTGTTATCTTAGCTTTGGGGATTTCCCATAACTCCTCTATCCCAACAGTGGACTCTTCTCTCTGTTGCAGTCAGAGAAATGTTTCCGTTCTTTGAAAACAAACACAGAGTGGATGAGGAGGAGTTTCTTCCCACTAGTACCAGGGGCCTCATGTACAAAGACTTGCGTGGAATTCTTACTGAAAAATGCCATACGCTTAAATGCAGAAAACGTCGTACGCACAAAAAAATTCAGATGTATGAATCTGTGCGTACGCATGAATCCAAGCACATTTCCTTTG
>JAQMYF010000021.1:15820870-15848182 GCA_030014195.1 Neosilurus mollespiculum
GAGCAAGACTGTGCAACTGCGACCACACCTTCACAGTGGTCATAGGAAGACCATGGCAGACCAGGGACCTGGGCCATACCCCAGAGAAAGAGCCATTAGTTGACATCACTTCCTGTTAGGTAATTTCCTGTCTCTTCCTGGTTCTTCTGAAAAGCCTGGTAGACATTTAGGAGTGCTCTGAACTTGATCTGTTGTCATCCACTAGCAAGCATCATAGAGGCAATGCCTTTTCACCGAACAGTAATAAAGAAGTGTGGAAGTAAATGGTGAACGACACACTGCACGAGAACACTACAGTGGGTATCAGCCTAATTCTACCCTACCTGTGTTGTTGGTGGTGGTGTTTCTGTGCACCTTTAGGATAATTTTACAGAACTCTGCATGCAGGGTTTTGATTTGATGTATGTCACATTTTTGTGAAATTGTTGATGTGCTAGCGGACCCCACACTGCACTGCCATACAGGGTTCAACCACTGATTCAAATATTTTAAGCCGATTTCTGATGGAAATTCTCCTTTTTTCTTAGTTCATTCACTGCCATGTTAAAGTTTCCGTTGAACTGATTATTGAACTGATTTCCGCTCAGTAATTGAGGACCCCAGAAGGTTTTGGTTATCTTTAATTACCAGTCCCAGTACTCAGGTTTTCTTTTTATTTGTTTTTTGTCTGAATTTGTGTCAAATTGAACTTTATAATTTTTGGAAATGGCTTGTCCAGATATCCCCATCTTGAATAGCCAATTCTTCACATATTTTTCTAGATCTGGGAACAGGTTCTAGGAGTAGTTTGGAGACTCGGGCAGGGGTGGGGGGGAGGGGGGGGTGCTGTATGGCAAAGAGGAACAGCTCCTTCTGTAAAGATAGTATGGATTTCTTAATTTTTAGCCAGATGTGGTAATTTGTGATTTTGAGAGTATCTATTCCATTCATCCAGGTGGGATTTGTACCAGATGATGAGCCCCCTGACTCTCTGCCCTGGCACACTGTTTTCAGTTTTTGGGAGGGGATTATAATTTCCCTGTAGCACTGAGGACAGTGAGTAGCCTGTTAGCCTTGCCACATGTCTCCTGTGGGATGACGTCAAGGTTTTTAATTTAGTTTTCATTCAGTGTTTAAGCTTTTTATTATACAGGCAGAAGAACTCAGCCCTTTGATGTTTCACATAGTAATGGTGAGAATAGTCATGATTGTTTGAAAGACAAGATAGACTAAACAAGATTGCCATACATATATATTCTCAAAATAACATTGTGTATCAGTTTATACAGAAATTTGTGACTTTTACTTTTTTGTATGTATGTACACATTTCTATACAGTTTTAGTGATTATTTGAGTCTGTCAAAGATGTACTGCAGTAATTGTTTGATCTCACTCATCTTGCTGTGCTGTGGACCTCTGGGTACTTCAGCATAGCTGTTTTGTGGTTGAGGGGTGCAGGTGAGTTGTGGTGGTGCTGTTGTCACTGTGCACCATAGCTGGTGCTTTTGAGGTATTTGTCTGGCAGGTATTGACATGGCCTGCTGGAAATGCTGAGCATGTTGAGGTGTATGTCTTGTGTGATGGGTGGGCTGTTAATTTGGTGTTTTGGGGTTTTTCTCTGCTTTGTACTGCCATGTGTGTTGAGGTTTGTCTGTCCAGTGTGTTGTTCTTCAGTGCCCTGGCAAACTCCCTGAAAGTGTGTTTGTTCAGGTGCATGTTTTTTCCAAATAGTTTCTGGGGTGTAATCATGGTAAGCCAGGTGCACATTATGTATGAGGCCACATCCTCTAAAGGTAACGTTGTTAACTTTCTGTATGGTGACAGGGTGGAAGTCTTTTCATGGAAGGAGGGTGGATATGATGATTTTGGCACTGGAGAAAGTTTTGGTGAACTTTTTGGCATACCGGATATATATGGATGTAGCTGGGTTTTAACATTCTTGTTATTCAGATTATGTATGTTTTTTGTTCTTGGGCACCAGAATTTAGTTGTTTTCTGTCTTGGGAAAAGTTTCTCCACATGCAAAAATGTTCCAATTTGAGCCAATGAGGATTGCAACCTCTCTGTCTGTGTGTGGAGTGGCCCTGGAATGTGAAGATCCAGGGCAGGGCTGTGACAAGAATCCAGGGGATAGTTGTGATGAGTTCCTAGTTTAGATCTTGATGAAGGCACTGGGGCAGATTGCAATGAAGGCACTGGGGTGAATTGTGAGGAAAGACCTGGCATAGGTCATGATGAGGGCCCTGTGGCAGGCTGTGGGTTTCCCTGCGTGGGTTGTGTAGGGTTGATGGGGATAGTTTTAATGGAGTGGGAGAGGGTTAACATTTTGATTTTAATGCCTCTATTGTGATCTCTGTTGTGCTGTTTCTGTCACAGGTGTAATTATTTTTTGGTAAGTTCTGTTTTAAGTATTTTAAGTATTTTCTGATCTTTATCTCCACTCTTGAAGTTCCAATCTTAGTCTTTCTTTGTCCTGATGTAGGTTCAGGATATCTTATTAAGTTATAAGATATCTTAAGTCTTGCACTGTTCATTTGAGTTGATTGATCTGCTCTGTGACAAACTCAGCATCTGTGTTAGAGGTATTGTTGAGGAGCTAGCTCAAGCTCTAACAATGCAATACTGTCTCTAAACTGGGTGGCTGTGGTGTGGCGGTGTGAACTTGGAGAAGGGGGCATACTGGGCACCAGGGTCTGTGTCTCACTTGGTACTGTAATGTTCGGAGGTGGGTGGGAAAGGTGTTGAGATGTTGCTGTGACACAGGCTTCTAAGAGAACGGAAAATGCCCACAAATGTCTGCGTTCTTCCAGCCTTGTATTATTACAGTTCAATTCTGGTACGTTTTTACGATAGAAAACTGTGACCTTCATTTTTTCTTTCTCTTCTGTGACCTTCATGTTTTCTTGAAAACACAAATTTGCCATCCCTTACAGATGCCTTGTTTAGTGACGTGTTTAAAATGGGTAAACGTGTACAAAACAGAAGATTAGTGTCCTTTCCTTTGATTGTCAGTCTTCTTGTACAGGCTCTCTGTTTTTTTCTTGTTTTTTAATTTTTACTTCTGTCTGTTCTTCTGTGATCTCCGCAGGGAACTCAAAGGAGAGTGGCTCCACTGCTATGGCCTCATGGTGGGCCATTTTAGATGGGTTCAAGTCCATGTGTTAGTAAACAATAGCAAACATGATATCAGAAAGAAAATGTAGCAGGCTAATGATAGCAGCTTTATCTTCAGGTTTTTGGGTTTTTATTTTACATTTTCATCATCATCTTCCGCTTGACCCAGAGTCAGGTCGCAGGGACAGTAGTCTAAGCATTGAGGTCCAGATGTCCCTCTCCCCAGCCACTTCCTCTAGCTCTTCCAGGGGGATGTCAAGGTGTTCCCAGCCCAGCCGAGAGACAAAATCCCTCCAGCATGTTCTGGGTCAATCCTGGGGTCTCTTTCTGGTTGAATATGCCCAAAACACCACACAAGGGGAGGCATTCAGGAGGCATTCTGATTAGATGCCTGAGCCACCTCAACTGGCTCCTTCAATGTGGAGGAGCAGCGGTTCTACTCAGATCTCCTCCCAGATGGCCGAACTTCTCACCTTATCTCTGAGGGAGAGCCCCGCCATCCTGAGGAGGAAGCTCATTACTTTATTCTTCTTTAACCATTCTTTGGTAAAATGACTTGTGTGCTTAGGACTGTTGTCTTGCTGCATGGCACACTTTGTCTTGAGATTCAGTTCATGGACAGATGTCCTGACATTTTCCTTTAATATTTGCTGGTAAAATTTAGAATTCATTGTTCCATCAAGCAAGCCGTCCCGGCCCAGATGCAGCAAAACTGGCCAAAACCATGATACTACCACCACCACCACCATGTTTCACAGCTGGGATAAGGTTCTTTTGCTGGAATTCAGTGTTTTCCTTTCTCCCAACATAACACTTCTCATTTAAACCAAAAAGTTCTATTTTGGTCTCATCTGTTCACAAGAGCTTTTCCAATAGCTTTCTGGTGTGTCCATGTGATCTTTAGCAAATCACAGATGAGCAGCAATTTTTTTTCGCATTAAAATCACCTTATATAATGATTTTGTCTTTCTTATGGATATTCTTCAGTTCCACTTTAAAGCTATCACACCAATCCTGCACCATTTCTTCACTGTAATCACTGGTTGGCACATACAACTGGACAGTTGTGATGTTGAATGGTGTGGCTACAAATCTGCAAATTTACATCCGGTCATTTATGGCTCTCCATCCCAAGATGCTCTTCTTAAAGGTATTCTTTATTAGCAGGCCTATTCTATTGCATCTCTGTGTACTGTTTCCAGACCACAGCAAAAGGTGGCCCTCAGGCATATTCATTCTTGTGAGTCTGTCCAGTGCATTTTGTATAGAATATCCCACTGGTATTTTCTAAGCTCCAGCATAAGTATTGTAAGGTAATCTAGTTTTAAGCTCCTGACATTTATTGTTTCAACATTTACCTCTTTCCAAAGGTTAACTTTCTTTAGTAGATTTTTTTGACAGAGTAGCACACTTTTCAGTTCAGGCCTCTGTCTCTTTACCTGTAGACTGCATTGGGTTTGCCGTGAACACCATATCTCGTTACTCATTTTCAGTAGAACTCGTGTTGTTTTTGGAGGATGAATTGTACTTTTGGTGGCATCTATCTCCTCTCCAACATCACAGAGACTCTGGCATAACCAAGTCCTTATGGCTCACCAATGTCATCTCATTTTTTTCATTAATTAAATCATTTCATCCACTGCATTCTGGGTACTGATACTGCTGCTGCCCTGCACCAGGAGCACCCAGGTTTTAAAGCGCATGGCCTTTGCTTTTCACCATTCTGCTTCAGTAGAAACATGTCCAGCACATGAAACCAACAGATTGGATTGGTTGGGAGAAGCTGTGGTTTGTGCTGGCCTTTTGGAGCATTTTCTAGGCATGAGGAGCTCATCTGTCATCTCTCCACAGGCACACACCAACCCTTTGGAAGCTTTACTTGTTTACACTTAAAATATATGGTTATTTCTGCAGAAACAAATGCCTAAAGGTAGAGTACAAGCTAAGCATTTCATAGTAAATCACCAAAAGAGCTTAAAGGCTACTGCTTTTGCTCAAATTAGAGTAAATTAAAATTGAACAAAGCAGTACCTTCTGATTCTCTGTGAAGATGTGACCTTTATGCCGCAGCACGGGGCAAAGACAGCATCCATGTGTTCTGCTGATGGCATACCCAAGATGCACTGCTCCAGCTCTGACAACTCAGGGCCAGCCACCCCACCTACAGTTGTCAATACCTATGTTTTGCAATTTTTTCTTGGCCTTTGATTTCAGGTCAAATCACTTCTTTATTATTTGTTCAGCAGTGCTCTACTCTTATCTGTGGCCTTACATGCACTATTCAAGCTACTGAATATCTCATCTGGAATTTACATTCTGCGGAAGCACTTCTACTTCAGTGGAAGTAAAATTCTTCCCACTGTTCTGTGGATTTGTAGGTTTGCTTTGCCATTGTTTTTATTTCCATGAATATTTTTGTGGGCACACTCTTCATGTCCTTTTGTGGGGATTTATGGGGCATTCACCATTACTAATGAGAGCAACTGGCACACTTCAGTTTACATAGACAATAGGATTCATCAATCTAAGAACACAGCTGTGAACAAATCCATGGTTAAAAACATGAATGTTCATGAACATCATGAATCCAATGTAAAATTTTCTTCAGAAAAAATTGCTTCACCTACAACACAGATCAAAATCTCAAATGTTCCACCCTTTATTCCAAATGCTGATATTGATCATGTAATCTCCTGGTTTGGGAAGTTCACAAGCAAAAGGCTGAAAATTCCTGTTTTGGTTACTTGCTTCAAAAGTAGACAATTATGTTAGAAAATGTGGTATCATTTCAAAACTTAGGATATCAGCTACAAAATGGTACCAATTACTCAAAATTAATCATTTCCAACTCAATACCCACGTTGCTGTGATGGGTCACATATATGCTCTATGCAAACACAGGGGGCATGAATTGTTTTTAACGGTGGGCATTTTGGGTATATATAAGGCCCACATAAGGACTAGTGATGGTGCAAGAGAGACGTCACACCCCAGTGAGAGTGGGTCACAGGCAGTGCTGGATCCCGCAGGTACAGGGTGTTAAGTGAAGTCAGATCAGAATGGGTAAGAGGCAGAGCTGGAGGCCACAGGTGCAGGTACAGGTTGTTAAATGAAACCAGATCAGAGTGGGTCAGAGTGGCGGCTACAAGGTGTGACATGAAGTGAGATCAGAGTGGGTCAGAAGCAGAGACAGATTCCACAGATGCAGGCACAGAGTGCTAGGTGGAGTCAGATCATAGTGGGTCACAGACAGTGCTGGATCCCACAAGTGTAAGCACAGGGTTTTAGGTGGAGTTAAATCAGAGTGGATTACAGGCAGTGCCAGATCCCGCAGGTGCAAGTACATGGTGTTAAGTGGAGTCATGTTAGAGTGGCTTGCATATAAGATATGAACAGATGAATGAGAGTGTCCAAGATAGTGCAGGAAATGTGGTCACTCTGGAAGGGTCTTGATAATGCTGATTAGAATGGGGATAATGACGTTGCTGGTGAAATAGCAGCTCAAGGTGTAGTGAAGGCTGGTAAGCTGTGTTGAGGAAGGCTCTGTGGATACTGTTGAACAAAATGTTGAGGACATGGAAGGCAATTATGCCTTTTCTAATATTTTGAATTCTCAGATTGAGGATGACACTAGTTTGTATACAGTACAAGAGGGTAACCTATGCATAACTAAACAAACAGAAAAGCTTTAGATTAAAGAAAATACTGAGCAGAATAAGAAAGGGTAAAAACTGCTCTATGTGCACAGTTAAAAACATCACATCTCTCTATTAAAAATTCTCTCTTTGTCTCTCTCTCTCTCTCTCTTTCTAACAATGCACACATACATGATGGCTTTTAGAAAGACATTGTTGTTGGCTGCCATAGATCAGGAAACCGTGGCAGTTGTGGTTCACACCTGAATGTGATTCCACAATAAAATCATAATATACATAAAATGGTGCAAGAATAAATCCCCACAAAAGTGATCACAGAGTGACAAGGTACAAGATTTGTTCCGTGGCCTATAGCGTGTATGTATATATACAAACTTGAGGTATGCCATTTAGTAATTATTGCTGGCGGTAGGAATGAACTACAAAGATTAGCAAATTTTAAAAAATTAAAAAGCTAACTTTACATACTGTATTATTTATCGTCACCACATTTATACTTAATATTTTATATTTTTATATTTTTATTTGAATTTTAACTATTGGTGTCCTTCAAATAGTTATTGTTATTATTTTTTTCTTCTTGATACGGATAATTTTTATTCTTCTTCAAATATAGGACAGTTGTACCAAGCATTTCACTACAGATTGTACTGCGTTTGATTTTGTATGTGACAAATAAAAATCTCCAAGCTGGACTACATCTACATGCAAGCAAGACAAAGGTGATGCAAATTACAAGGATGACAGATGAGAATGTTCAAATGAAAAGTATATGGTGAGACTACAGAAAATGTCAACAACTTTGTATACTTGCAATCCCGGTTTACTGATGACTATGATGATTTGACAGAAATACGTTGATACTCAGTAATATATAGAAGGACAATTCGATATCAACGGAAACAAAGAAAAGACTGCTTCACCCATTAGTGTTTTTAATAGCCACATATGGATCAGAGTGTTGGGTGACCAAGAAAGTTGACAAGAAACAGATAGAACATTTGTACTCTGGTGCTACCACCGTTTGTTAAGAATTATTTGGACTGAAAAGAACAATGAAGGGTTCTTTACAAAATTGAACGCAAAGACAGACTCCTAAACACAATATCAAAGAGAAAATGTTGTTCATTGGGCATACTTTTAGAAGTGACTCATTCGAGAAAGATCTGGTGATGGGAAGTGTATACAGAAAGAGAAGAAGAGGATGGCCAAAGACTTGCTACAGTGACATCAGGGAAATTGGTGGTGGGAGAGGTTTTGTGAAGTTCAACAGGCTGGCACGAGAGAGAAGTATATGGAGAGCCATGGCAGTTCATTACTGAACTCACTGTCTGATGATGATGATACTGTGCATTAACTCGAAAAGGCCATCACAGATCATGACTATCTTTGGTACTCATCTTGGCACTGAGCATATCTTTTATAATGTGGCATATAAGCTGAGGGGTATTGCCTGCTTTGTGGGTCTCTTTTTATTATTTTAACATAGAAAGCTGAACTTGGCTAGCCGATAGTTTTTAGTTATAACAGAAATAGGTTATTTTTGTAGACCTAAAAAAAAAAATCACTGCTTTTGGAGCATTTTTGGAAGGAAGATGAGCGTGCTTCTGCAAAATCTTCTCTAGCCCCATGCAACTAAAATCTGGCTGTAACCAAAGAATGCAGCAGCATATGGGATTAAAGACATTTTTCTGCAGTGCTATGCAGAAACAAGTAGCTTGCAATAGTATTCATACCACTTGAACTTGAACTCCACATTTTCTCATGTTACAACCGCAAAGGTAAATGTATTTTATTGGGATTTCAAGTGATAGACCAACACGACCCAGTAGTTAATACTTTGTTGAACCACCTTTTGCTGGCATTACAGCAGCAAGTCTTCTGGGGTATGTATACTCACTGCCAGTGAAAACACAACACTCAGGAATAATTTTATATTTTTTATATTTTGTCTTGAAATGGTCAATTAAATTAATAAAATCAATTTGTACATCACTTGAACATTATTAATAAACAACAACTGAAAATCTTTGTGTCAAAATATTGCAACTTTAAACAAAACTGAGGTACCCTTTCTTTCCAAAATCACAACAAAATGTCTATCCCCAAAACAAAGTTTAGTATAGAATATGACGTCCATTTGAATTAATGTAGGCCATAGTTCTTCTGCGCATGGATCTGTTGTTCCTGGTTGTTCTGTGGTGCTGGCACTCTGCCTGTTACTTCGCATCCAAGCTGATCCCACAAGTGTTCGATGGATGACAAATCGGGTGAATACGCAGTCCAGGGAAGGACATTAAATTCCTCCTGTTCCAGATATTCGCCTGTGACACGGGCAGCGTGGGTGCGAGCATTGTCCTTTTGAAACACCTGGAAGTCAGGATGGTTTCTGAAGAAGGGTGTCACCACAGGTTGTAGAACACCATTAATGTAGTGTCTGGCAGTTAAGGTGTCATCAATAACAACCAACAGCATCCTGTAGTTTCCAGAGATGCCAACCCACACTATGACTCCTACACCACCCCATCGGTTGACTGGTCAGACACAGCATGGGGCAAACTGCTCTGCTTGTCTCTGCCACACATAGTCCAGTCAGCTCTGGACTTGAAGAATCGTGACTCATCTCTGTTCCACCGCCCTAATGTCCACCTGTTGTGCTGGCAAGCCCACTCAAGCCATTTTCTTTGATGCTAATCAGCATGCCACCTGCCATGCTGACATTCTGGCCTCCAAAAGGCCCAAGGCATAGTTTAAATCATCATTTAATCATTTAAATTTGACAGTTGAGGCATAGTCAAGATTCCACAGCATAATGCTATATAATTTTGCTGACCTTTATGTAGACAAGGTGACCACTATTTAAATGCACCCATTTCTGATTATTGAGACCCTCAAACACACTTGGAGCTGTAAAAGTGTTTAGATCCAGTGCTCAGGCTCAGTGAAGTGTGATAGTGAGTGCTGCTTCTGGAAATGAGTCATTGAGGTGAATGTGGTCATAGAAATACCAGTACTCATGCTCAGGATGATCCCCAAAATATTACAAGTAAAATTGTGATGCACTTTCATTGGCAGTGAGTATATATTGTAGCTCTCGCTGTATGTTTTGGGCTTTTGTCCTGCTGCTAGGTGAACTTCTGCCCCAGTCTTAACTCTTTTGCAGACTCTAACTGTATTTGGCTCCATTCAATTTCCCATCAACTCTGACCAGCTTCCCTGTCCCTGCTGAAGAAAAGCATCCCTACAGCATGATGCTGTCACTACCATGTTTCACAGTGGGGATGGTGTTAGTTTTGCACACGTAGTGTATTGCATTTAGGCCAAAAATTTTTATTTAATCTCATCTGACCAGAGCACTTTCTTCCATATTTGATGTGTCCCCCACATGGCTTGTGACAAACTGCAAACGGGACTTTTTATGGCTTTCTTCAAGAGACTCTTCCATAAAGGGCAAATTTGTGGAGCGCACGACTAATAGTTATTCTTTGGACAGATTGTCTCCCCTTAGCTGTGGATCTCTGCAGCTCCTCCAGAGTTATCCTGAGTCTCTTGGCTGCTTCACTGATCAGTGCTTTACTTTACAGCCTGTCAGTTTAGTTGGACAGCCATGTCTTTGTAGGTTTGCAGTTGTGCCACAGTCTTTCCATTTTTATATAATGGAATGAACACTGCCCCAGGATTTGTTTGGGATATTTTTTTAATAACCTAACTCTGCTTTAAACTTCTCCACAACTTTATCCCTGACTTATTTGGTATGTTCCTTAAGCTTCATCATGGCGTTTTATTAAATCATGTTTTCTAACAAACCTCTGAGGCCTTCACAGAACAGCAGTATTTATACTGAGATTAGATTACACACAGATGAACTTGATTTACTAATTAGGTGACTTCTGAAGGTAGATGGTTGCACTGGATTTTATTTAGGGGTATCAGAGTAAAGGAGACTGAATACAAATGTAAACCATTCTTTTCAGATTTTTATTTGTAAAATATTTTGAAAACCATCTATCATTTTCCTTCCACTTCAGTTATGTGGCAGTTTGTGTTGGTCTATCACATAAAATCCCAATAAAATACATGTCGTCGTCACTGGGGACTTGCTCATTAGAGATAAGTAGGGTTAGTACAAGAAATGTTTAAATTCATATTTTAGATTTGTTATACTATGTAAAGCTGCTTTGTGACAATGTCAGTTGTAAAAAGCACTGTACAAATAAAACCGAAATAAATTGAATCTTGAATTTGGATTCTAAACACTAACTCAAAAAACATCATCACCATTTTTTGGTGTGCACGTTGGGACTGTGCAACTACACAAAACTATTAATTTTGGTCAATATCCAATATGGCCGCTGCAGCTGCCATTTTACATTTATAATTTGAATAAGAAATTGAAAATGTCATAAATGATCATCACCATTTCTGGTGTGGATGTTGTAACTGTGACCAATTTTCATCACTCATTTGCTTGCCAGGCCATTGCAGGGCCAACACAAACACAAACATTCACACAGAAACACACTGAAGACAATCCAGTGGCCTACTCTTTTCAAACATCAGCAATAGTTCTTTTATGTGCCTCTCACCACAGACAGTGAGAGACATGGCTGGCCTTTGATAAACCAGTTAGCTTAACTGGGGATCAATTTTCATCGTAGTCTGCTTTCCTATATGGCTGTCACCTTGAATTTGTATTTTGCACACTAGCTCAAAAACACCATCATTGATCATCAAAATGTTTTGTGTCAATGTTAAGTCTGTGTAGTTCCAAAAGCCTATCAGTGTTTTTTGCAGTCCAATATCTAATGATGATGTTTGTCCTTTGGAGTCAGAGAAGACCATGATTTCACTAAGAGGTTGGAGATCTGTGACAGTAAGTCCGGAGGTGACTGTTTAGACCGATACAGGCTCAGAAGGTTCACTCACATGTGCTGCAGAGGAGGTAGCGTGTTGCCTCTCTGCTTCAGCTGTGCATCTTTTCTCTGCACATGCAATGAGCTTGCTTCGCCAGGCTGAGAGATCAAGTCTGATGTTGAACCTTTTGGAGAACACCGTGAGGCAGTCCTTGAAGCGTCCTTTTTTACTGAGCACTTGCCCTTGACAGTTCCCTATAAAGCATCTGTTTTAGGAGTTGGCTGTCTGGCATTCCTATTTCCAGTGTTTGAAGTCATGTGCGTGACTTGGATTTAAGTAAGGTAGAGTTGCACAGGTCGTCAGCCTCACCTTCTCGTCCTAGCCTATCAGCATTAAATGGCAGGTCATGATACTGTGGATGGCCAGCTGTGTCTTTGAGTCTCACTGTGCCCTGATCATGGTCCACAATGCTTTGCTGGGTCTGCCTTCTGCCCATTGGGCCACCATGTAATGGCCACCTTTGCATTGTCTGCCAAACCCAGTCTTCACCACAAGGCTGACGAACACACGCTGCCTGAGCTTTGAGTCAGAGTTATACCACTGAACATGCGGTTGTGCCAAAACATAGCAACTCTGTAAGAAACGGGGTACCACGAGAAGGTGTTGCTGTGGGCAGGGTAATGAATAAAGAGGCCATATGCAGAGACCTTACAGCCTGACATGCCAGCCTGTGTTTACACAGTGATCACTACACTTGGAAAGGACACTTCACTCTCCTTTAAAGAGGAGTACGTTCAACCCAGACTTCACCTCCCAGTCCGATATCTAATATGACCACCACAGCTGCCATCTTGAATTTTTATTCTGCACACTAGCTCAAAAACGCCATCATTGATCATCAACAATTTTGGTGTGGGTGTTGGGACTGTGTAACTACACAAGCATATAGAATTTAGTCATGGTGTGATGCCCAATATGCCCACAACAGCTGCCATCTTACATATGCATTCTGCACTTTAAATCAACAATGTCACTGGTCATCACCATTTTTGGTGTCCATCTTGGGACTGGACATATATTTTATAATGGGGTGCGTGGGCCCCCTTTGAGACAATAGATTTATTTGATCCATGTATTTTTTTATTAATCTGAATACAGCCACCGAATACTGGAACTTCTTTATTCCACAATAATGTAAAAGGGCTGTGAAAAAGAAAAAGCTTGTCACACACTGATTTATATACAATATAGTATGACTATAACGGTGTAAACACCCCATTCCAAAACCATGAGTTTTAATATGGAGGTGGTTCCCAACCTTGGTGTTATAATAACCTGGAACTGTAATGCTACTGTATACAAAGACAACTTTGTACTTTCAGCTAAGTAGCAACCGTTTGGGAAAGAATGAAGACACATGGGTGTAATGGTCAGGTGTCCACATAATTTGATCATATATTGTATAATAAAATAAAAGACTCGTCTAGCCAATGTTGTGTAGCTCATATTGACCCAGTTCATTCTCTTTATCAGGGTGATGAGGAGGCCAGCCTGGATTTACCCATCAGCCCTTTCATGGACCGCTCAGCCCCGCAGCTGGCCAAGCTGCAGGAGTCTTTCATCACACACATCGTCGGGCCGCTCTGCAGCTCCTATGACACCGCTGCCCTCATGCCGGGCCGGTGGGTGGAGCCTCAGCCCAGTGAAACTGAGGAAGGATCTGGTGTGGAGGAGACCGACGAAGAAGAGGAGGAAGAAGAAGACACAACCGAAGAAGACGCCTCCATCAACTCGCATCAGTCTCGTATGTTTACATCCAATTTGTACACATTTTTATTATCTGAGGATTTAAAGCCTGTCAGTTTTATACATCAGAATCTACTGTTTCTATCAGTACAACACTTTATCCATGATCCCACAACCACATTTATTGCATTTTACTTAAAAAGATTTATATTAGACATTATTAAAGTTGGGATAGTTCATGTTATTGAACATAAGTTTCAAATTTGTCTTTCTTCTATGTGTGTTCTATTTATTGCACTATTGTTTTCCCAGAAAAATCTGTAAAAACATTGGAAAAGTCCTTGTTCGCCAAAAATTCTTTATCCTACTTACAAAAGGATTCTGAGCTTTAAATGGCTTTGGCTTTACATGGGCATTTAGACATGCATTTCTTTCATGGCAAAAAGTTCCATCAATGATTTGGGAATAATTAAAGATTGAAGCAGTGGCACAGTGGTGTAGTGGTTAGCATGTCTCCCTCACATCAAGATGGTCCTAGGTTTGAGTCCTGGGCATGGTGAGGGTGTTTCTGTGTGGAGTCGGCATGTTCTCCCTGTGCTTGCAAGGGTTTTTTTTCCGGGTACTTTAGTTTCCTCTCACAGTCCAAAACCATGCAAATTAGGCTAATTGGCTGTTCCAAATTGCATTGGTGTGTGTGCATGGTGTGTGTGTGTGTGTGTGTGAATGTGTGTGTTGGCTCTGCAACTGTCTGGCAAGCTGTCCAGGATGTACCCTGCCTTTGCTGGCTGAGATAGAATAATAGAATAATAATAGAATTAAGCAGTTCAGCAAATGACTGAATGAATGAATGAATGTTTCTAACATGCATATCATAAACATTGCATATCAACATGCAGTACTGCTTAGAGTTGTTTTCTGAAGGTCAGTTAACATCTCATAAACATTTGGAATGAAGCCCAATAGGCATATGAGATGATGTATGAGATATGAGGTGTTGAAATCTGCAAAAGCAATAAAATGCAATAAAACTGCACTTTATACCTTGAATTACATTTAAAGTTAATATTTTTATTCTCTGTTGTAGAGAAACTGATGCCCAAAATGCGACAGAAAGTCTTTTGCCAGATCACCCAATACCTTCTGGAGAATTATGAAATGTGGAAGAAGGTCATTGCTGAGGAGGGCCAAAGCCAGACCAAGCCAAACAAAACCTCCGACCCAATCTTGGCCATTCACGAAGAGGAAGAGGAAACAATATGCAAAGACAAGCCAATAGAGGAGCAAGCTGGAGAGCTATGGCCAGGAGAGGAGGAGTGTAATGAGGCGTCTATAGGAGATGAACAGATTGAATAAAGTGAAGACATAAAAAAGCAACAAGAGACAGTTAATAAATTTCAGGAAACTGAAAATCGAGACACAAGCTGTAGAAAAATAGGGAAAGAAAAAGACATGAGAAATGGGATGTGCCTTCAGAGGAGGAGGCGGAGAGAAGGAGAGTGACTGAGAGATTTATCTAGTCTAGAATATTGTCACAAAGCCTTTATTTCCTAACAAGACTCCTGAG
Source organism: Neosilurus mollespiculum (assembly GCA_030014195.1). Taxonomy (NCBI): domain Eukaryota; kingdom Metazoa; phylum Chordata; class Actinopteri; order Siluriformes; family Plotosidae; genus Neosilurus; species Neosilurus mollespiculum. The sequence continues at coordinate 15,835,785 of JAQMYF010000021.1, forward strand.
AAATTGTTGCCAGCACATCACTAAGACACAACACTGTAGATTCTTACGATGAACAAGTTTCTATATGAAACAGGGTCGTATCCAAGTGTCTTTGGACAGGCCTTATTTGCTAGCTCAGATATAATGGGATTTCTAAAATGATCTTTGATCAGTGATCAGCTTTTTGATATCTCCACACTCTGGAGGTGGCCACACCCCCTTTTAGTGCCGAGGTTTCAAAATAACTTCCATAACCGGCATCTCAATGGTCTGCACTTTTAAGTCTATTCATTCCAATTATTCTGGTATCAGACTGATTCAGGAAAGAAGTCCATGATGATAAAACTAGCCCTTTTGAGCTCATAGCAATGCAATGGGGAAATGCAGACACCTTATAAATGAAGGAAAGAAGGAAATAGCATGCACCTAAAAGATCATGTGTAGCACTACTTATGTAATCTTTTTATTTCTTTCTTTTTGCGGTGAAAAAGTATTTGTCCAGTTCTTTAGTTTGCCGTCTGACTTCTTGTAGAAGTTTTATTCCTCCACAGGTTTACCACTTGCCTTTGTGGTATTAGGCCACATGACTGTGCAGGTACGCTCATTAATGTTCAAGATTTTGTCCTTTTTAAATCACCTTTTTTCTTATAACTTTTATTTTTAGTTATATTTGTGCAGCAGTACCTTTCGTTTGTGACCTGACATTCCCTTTTATCGAGGTACAACGCACAGTAAATACTGTAATACTTTTTTCCTGTTGAGTTTTTATTTAGCCAGTGCACATTTGGAAGAAGAAAAAAACAGAATCTCCTGTTTTTTATATGGTCAATTAGAAAGTTACCTACAGTACATAGATGCTACATACTAAGGCTCCAGCTCTGTTCAAGTTCATACCTGTGTCTTTTTGTATTATATGACTCTTTAAAGATTAAGTATGCAATGCAGACACTTTTGCTTATTCAAACTGAAGTAAATCAATCCCACTCATCCTATAGTCAGGATGTAGCATGTATTCTATCCTGATATTCATTCCATTTCAGCCTTCTACATATTTCCCCACACATGAATTGTTGATTCATGCATCCTAAGTAGCAAGTATATATCCATATCAGGATTATATACATGATATAGAAATGCAAGTATACCCAAATGCATCCAAAGACTTAAACCTGATTGTTTTCTTTTTTTTTTTTTTTAAATACAGAATGCAAGAAGCTTTCAACCAGTCCCAAAAATCCAAAAAAAAAAACCTCAAATATTACATGCTTTGTGTGGAGTCATGGACTCTTGCTACACAAGGAAGGTCACTCACTCCAGCTATCTATATGTCCTAGAGGCACTGTAGTCATGCACATAGGCTTGTGAACTGCTAAGTAACTAACTGTCATGGCTAAACGGAGAAACATACACAGGCATGGTATGAGACATGTGAGAGATCGAGAGAGGACACAAATGACTTTGCTTTAGACACGGACAAATGAAGGATCAGACAGATTAGGGCTGCAGTTCAGGGACAGATAATGCAGTCTAATGTTCTTTTATAGGAGTACTCTATAAAAGCTTGCACCTGATGAGAAAGGGTGCTAATTTAATAGGTAGAATTGCAGAGTGGGAGTTGGGTGTTTGTAATTGCACCTCTGTCTAGTTCAGTATTCATAGCATAAAACGCTTTCTTCAATTTAAAGCATAAAACGCTTTCTTATCAACAGCCAGCACATCAAGCAGCAATACTGACACTTACTGTAAACTGATGGTAGTATTATGATTGCCATCATCATCACCATCTTCTTCTTCTTATCTTTTTCTTCTTCTTTTTCTTATTATTATGATTATTCTTATTATTAACATCATAATATTATATATATATATATATATATATATTTACCTCTGCCAGGTGGTTATGTTTTTGCCTCTGTCTGTTAGTTTGTGTTAAATGCAACATTTTGGCGTTTATCTGTGCACTGCATCATGTTGAACAAAAAAAAAAATCTATTAAGATCAGTAAGTGCAAATATCATGTGAAGGAATGTTCATTAGATGCCCACTGGGGGGAGATATGTCATTATAACTATGCCAAGTTAAAAAGAAACCTGCAGACTTAAGCAAATTTGTCAGGTTAGTCAGTGCACTTGTCACCATAATCTATTTGTGCCTGGCGGAGGAACCTTGCACTCTGTGAGCCTCCCTCTACTTACCTCTGCCAGTAGGTTTTGTTTTCACTCTTGCTGGTTTGTTAGCTCTGCCAAGAGGTAATGTTGGTATGTTAATTTATTTTTGTCAGTTTGTTTGTTTGCAAGTTATGCATGAATTTAGATTTTTTTTTTTTTTTCTAAAGTAGGGTGGGGTATAAATAGCAAACCAATACATTTTGGAGGTGATTCATGCAAGAAATCTTGTTGCAAAATATTCCCAAAATCCTGAAAAATGCCTGTTTTATATGTGCAAAAAAGTTCATCGAACATCCACTAGGGGAGATATTTCAGTATAACTATGCCAGTATAACTAGAGGAGCACTTAAAGAGTACAAGGTTCTTCTGCTAGACACAAAGCAGTTATTATAACTTTGGCATAGTTCTAATGAAATGTCTCCCTTTAATGGGCATCCCATTGTGCCGCACATTAAAGAATAGGCACAAATCACCTGTAAATGCTATGGATTTTTACTTGAAAATCTGTGCATAACATTTTGAGTTACATTGTGCACAAATAAATCCACAGACAAAGAAACTAACAAGCAAACAACCCAACACAGGCGAAAACATACCCTCCTTGTTAATAAACTATGTAATAACAAGAGCTGTGCTTTCTTCATGTGTGAATGCATATTTATATTGAATTAAATCAAGATAATTTTTAATAGTGCCTAAAAAAATACACTGAGGCCTTACTGACTTACAAAAAAAGAACACTTAGATAATACAAACAAGACTGAGGAGATGGAGGTGACGCAAACTAAAAATGTTATTTCAACTATAATTCTTTAAGTTTTTACTATAAACAGCCTAAAGCAGAATTGGACAGTTGTAGGCAAAATCTGATGTATACATAGTTTATTTTGGATAATATATTGCTTGAAGAAACCTGAAGAGGAAAGTACACTTTTTATACAGGTCTCTTTACACTGCATTCACCTTGAGGCTTTTATTAGGATTTAGGCATGGTGCTCTAGTGGTTAGCTCATCCACCTCACAGCAAGAAGTTTTTGGGTTCATGTCCTGTGCCCAGCAAAGAACAAATTTCTCTGTGTCATTTGCATGTTCTCCCAATAATTGCATGGGTTACCTCTGGGTACTCTGGTTTTCTCGCTCAGTCCAAAGACATGCGCATTAGGCTAATAGGCCTTTGTGTGAGGGTGAATGGTTTTGTGCATGTTGGCCTTTCAATGATAAGCTGTTCAGGGTGTACCCTGCCTTTTCCCAGAGCCTCCCAATGACCCTAGCAGAATAAATGAAGTTTCCACTTAATATTATACAGCAGAATTAGTTTAAAATAGCATTTAATTTAAAATTGCACACACATTTCAGTGAACCTCTGCAGCACTTCATCCAGCACCTGTCCTTTAATCACCTATAGGAATAGAGGGGTTTTCACTAAATATTCAACAAAAAAAATGGAATAACTTTTGTTTTAAGTACCTAGGTAGTGAAGGGGCTGAGTTCTGTCAGGGTTTTTTTGCTATTGTTGTTTTAAATGAATCTATAAGTGTTTATAAACAGACCTGAATGTGTACTTTACGCAATATGCAGTGTGGAGATTCTTCTTTAGTAAGATTTAAGTGAAGTTGACTCCGAAAGATGTCATCATTTGAGTTAGAATATTTCTTTATTGTCCCATGTAAATAATAATCCATGGACTGTGGATATACCCTGATATACAGTATGTTCTAGAGTAGACTACATTTTTAGTAAGGAATACTAACTGACTGAAAGACAAGAAGAAACATGTGTATGTCAGTCATGCTCTTTAAAATAGAGTTAGCCAAGTTACAAGTATCTGTAAGTAGCTATTGCACACCCCAACCAAAGAAAAAACTACGTGTTGTGTATGCTGAGAAACTAGAGTGGTTTGTTGTTTACAAATCAATCAATTAAACAGTTGAACTCCTTGCATTCCACTTAAACAAAAAAGAAAGTGATGCTACAATTTTACTAATATTAAAAACTTGAAACCACTGCCCAACACTGACCACAGTTATGTGTAAATAAAATGCTGATGTTATTTCCTCATAGCCCTAATGCTATTGTTTTCAAGAGTGTATCGATTCCTCAGTCATGTTTGAATATCTAATATATGATGTTTGACCCACTAATACTCTTGGGCCACCTTTTGATTTTAGAATGTAATCGCCATGACAAGGTTCAAACAAACTTTAGCAACATCACAAAATTTATATTGATGTGATGTGAAGTCATTCAGTACATTCAGGTCATCAACTGATTGTTTCAATCAGTTTAATCAATTTTATTGCCACATTATGTTGTTGAGCCTCGGCCTAACCAACTGGAGCAACAATGCCATAGAGATTATATATAATTAAGGCTAAAGGCACTCCAACAAAATATTAGAGTGTGGTCTTTTATCTTTGTGATGCAAAATATGTCCAGATGTTTGCTCACTCATGACCATCACACCTTGAGGGCTTTTCCATCTCCTCGAGCATCTTGTACGGATGAACTGGAACACCAACTGAATATCAGATGTCTTCGACGTCCTGATATCAGTGCCTGGTGTCCTTGTTAACACTTCTGTACCTGAATTAACACAAGTCCCCATTGAAGTGACCCAAAATGTAGTGGAAAGCCTTGAGAAAAGAGGCGATTATTATAACAACAAACACAGGGTGGATTAAAAGTGATATGGGGCACTTAGAAAATGTAGAACACACACAATTTTATGGGCCTGTAGTGTATATTACTTTTTGTCACTATTAAAAACCACTTTAACTCCATCAGTTTGACTGTCTGTCTCTATCTCTGTTTCTGTCTCTCTCTTGCTCTCTCTCTCTCTTTTCGCTTTCTTTCTCTCTGTCCTCGCTCTCTCTCTCTCTCACAATATATATATAAAAAACCTTGCACTTTCCAAAGTTAAAAAAAGGTTAAAGATAATCAAGTTATTATTTGCACAAATGAAACTTCATTCAGTACAGTTGGGGTTTTTCTCCATCATTATTTACACACATGAAACTTAATGAGGCAGGAGAGACAGTGCTAAGATCAGTTGGTAGTCCAACTGCAACCTGAACACCTTGATGTTAAAGAAGTGGATGTGTGGTTTCAGTAAGATGGAGCTACATCACACACAGCTCGAAAATCACTGAAAGTACTGAGAGAAATGTTTCTGGTGATCTCGATCTATATTTTCACCTTTATTCAAAAATTGAGTTCTGGTTTTAGGTGCAGGAGATGACCGCTATTCCACCCGACATGACCCACGAACACGGCAGCCTTCAGAATTCACCTCCAAGAATGTATAACCAAGTTTCGTCTATGCAAATAATTATTTGATTATCTTTAGCATTTTTTTTTACCTCTGAAATCTGAAAGCTATTATTGGGTCAACATATATAAGTGTACCTGTGCGTGTGTGTGTGCACGCTGAAACATGGTAAGGTGTAGGACCGTCACTGTAAGTGTGACGTCATATGAGGTTTTACCCAAAAGCAGATCTGCTGTAATCAAGCTATTTTTAACATCAATATTTAAACAATATTCTCACACATCTTCCCTTATTTAACAGGTGACACATATCAAGCTTGAGTTCGCTGTATGTTACTCGAACTTCACATCACTGTGTCCACTACAAATCTTTAGCCTATTAAAATAAACAGGCTCATATATATTTTGGAAAAAATCATATGAAGTATTCCAAGTTTTCACTATCGCTTTATAAAACTTGATAACTTCAGACTTTTAATAATGTCATAAATTATATAGCATCCTTTAAACTGGGGAGAACAGTTTATGTACTTCCTTACAGCAGGTATTGTGACCTTGTTTGAAATTTTCTGACATTTAGACATCACAAACCCGTGATATTAAGACAGCAGCATCCCTGAGTCCAAAGTGACATTATTTCTGCGTCTTTCTTTTGTTGATTCCTGGTTGGAACAATATAGTAGCTGTGTAAATATTGTTTATCTCTGCGTTCTTTCATTCTTTTATTCACATAATCTATTATTCTGCCAGTGCACAATGAGGGAGGAGAAAAAACTCTTCTGTTTACATGCTATACTGTTCAGAAAGTCATCACTATATATATATATATATATATATATATATATATATATATATATATTAGAGAATTTTCTTCAACGGTAATTTATTCAACATATGTGCATACTAGATATAAGGTTCTATATTTTCACCTTTATTCATAATCAGTGTGTTTTGGTTTCATTCTGTAATGATGAAGGCCACACTCCTACTACCTGCTTCAAGAGCACATTCATGTCCCAGTTCATGTCTAAACCATTCCCCTGGCATTCCATATGGTATACTTATGTAGAAGAGCATGTATTCAGTTGTGGCATTTTGTGCATTTAAAAAAATTAGCAGAACTGATAAGAAACTCTGAAGATCCACATATCGTAAGTCATGGATCATGCATGTGATTAGGTAGAGGAGTTGAGTCAACAGGGGCATAATTTTGTTGTTTATGTCACCAATAGATTTATTTTGCTGTCCTGCATGTGCCTTTTCGATAACTGTTCAGTCCAAATCTTGCAGCTTTGTGCTTGTCTTTCGATATTTTATTATTCTCAGTATTACAGACTCATTACTCATTTCTGTCTGGTAAATCTGATTTCCAGTGCTTACAGAAAACAAAGAAATGAATGATATACCATATATACGATATCCACCATGTATCTGCAGTATCTACTGGTGAATCAGGGTAAATAAAGCACGGATGTCCTGAGCGTAACCACTGTCCAAGCTAATTTTGTTTTTGGTAAGTAGGCGTGTTCATATGAAATCACACACTGTTAGCACACAAAAGTTTTTTATACCCGATGCCTGATTTTTCTACCACTGTTATTCTTCTCCATCAAATCAGCCTTTTCTCTTAACATATATGCACCTGATGCTGGTGGTCCTTGTGCACTCTTCTTTCACCAATGAATGAATGAATGAATATATATATATATATATATATATATATATATATATATATAAAATAAAAAATAAAAAGAAGATTACCGTTCTATACACGATCAGTAAGACACACTTTTTGTACGTAATGGGTGGCTCACTGGCCGAAACAGTGACTTCTGACTAGTATGTTGCACTTAAGACTTGTAGCAATACCAATCCAAAAGGGAGCTGTTCAATTAATCAGAATCTGTGAAGTAAAAATATTCAGTTTATTGATGTCTATTGTTCCATTTTGTACAAAAACACAATACTGTTAACAGAGGGCATGGAGAAAAGAAAAAAATATCAAATGTGTTTTGAATAAACATTATTTATTTTTAATGTTTTATAATTTACTCACTATCCTGTAGCTTCTTTATTGCCAGAAAATGCTGGAAGTGCCTCTTGGTAAAATGTATTATACAAGAAATATATACTGATATTATTTGAATTTGTCACCTTCTGGACATTGTTTATGCTATGTGAATACAGTTTAATACTGTATTAAATGTTGTGATATTTAGTGTCTGGCTTCTTTTATTTATTTGTTTATTTAATTATTTATTTTTTTGATGACTGCAAAGGAGTTGCATTTATTTAGACTTTCTATATACCCTATATATTGTCATTTTGAGCACCTTGCCCTTGAAAAAGGGTACTTAACTGTACTTCTCCCTAAGGATATTTTGCACCTTGCAACTTAAAATTTTTTTCACCCAGGAAAGACTGTAAGGCGCAGTTTTGTATCATTTTAAAGGTCCTCTACATGAAAACACACTCCTGTGACAAGGTGGGACTAGGCTTCTTCCACTTTACTACACAGATGTAACAAAGGTCCAGGAGTTCTGACCTTGCAACATACTGGCCATACTGAACTGCCTCGAGTCATTATACTGTGTGAAATTGTTAATAATCTCCACCCTGACTAAATCCTAAAGCACGATGCTGCTACCATGCCACCGTGTTCTTCACCAAAAAATTCTAATTTGGTCTCATTAAACCATATTTTTATTTAATGCAAAGTAATATTTTAAAATAGTTCTGGTAAGGGGTATATTTGACAGTCACATACACAAGATACAGTGTGACCCTACAGCAAAATCCTGCAATTTCACTCGTATTCTATGACAGAATCATGTATATGATTTAATGAGGCAAAGATTCCTGAACACTTCTAGTAAAATGTAGTGTGATGTGCTTCTATAACCATTTGCTGTTCTCTGACCATTCATTACATTTAATATTATTCCTGGCAAGTTTATACCCAAGTTGTTTTCTCATTTGGTATATTGATTTATACTTTGACTGAACACACCGAACTGATGGCACATAATATTGAGTATACAGAATTGAGAAAGGGTGGCACAATGGCTTAGTGGTTAGCATGTCCGCGTCACAGCAAGGTCCTGGGTTCGAGTCCTGGGCTTGGCGTTTCTGTGTAGAGTTCTCCCTGTGCTTGTGTGGGTTGCCTCTGAGAAATCCAGTTTCTTCCCACAGTACAAAGACATGCACATTAGGCTAACTGGCTATTCCGAATTGCCTCTAGGTGTCAGTATAAATATGAATGATCGTGTGTGTTTAACTGCAATGGTCTGGCTGTTCAGGGGTTGTCTTTGCCCAGTATCTGCAGAGATAGGCACAAGCCTCCCCACGACCACAGTAGGATTAAGCAGTTCAGCAACTAAATGAGTGAATGAGGATTAAGAGGAAAAATAACTGTTTTTTCAATGTTTTTGTGGTTGGATATTTCACGATAACCAGTAAAAACTGAGACCCAGTGAATTTAGAGTCCTGGAATTAAATGTGTTTAAGTCTGTAATCACTGTTCTAAAATACATACAGTTGAAACCAGAAGTTTGCATACACTGTGAAAAGACACAACTTTTTTTCATACTATCTGACATTAAATCAAACTAAACTTTTCCTGTTTTAGGTCACTTAGGATTATCAAAATTATCTGTATTTGTTCAATGACAGAATACAATACATTTGATGATAAAATTTTAAATTTTCTTGAAGATTACCATGCCTTTAAACAAATTGGGAAAGCCCAGATGATTATTTCAATTTTTGGAGACATTTCTTGTGGTCTGATGAGAAAGAAGTTTAACTGTTAAGCCATAATTACCACCGTTATGTTTGGAGGAAAAAGGGGAAGCCTGCAAGCCTGAGAACACGATCACAACTGTAAAGTATGAGGTGGTAGCATCATGCTGTGTGGGTGTTTTGCTGAAGGATGGACTGGTGCACTTCACAAAATAGATGGGATTATGAGGACAGAACCTTATGTGGAAATATTGAAGGAGTTTGCATGTCCTAATGATCCTAGGAGCTTTGTTGTCAGGGGCATTATGCCCCTGATAGGGTCACCCATGGCGAACAGGTTCTAGGTGAAGGCCCAGACTAAGTGCAGTTCAGAAGACTGGCCGGGCCCAGCCCAAAGAGGAGACATGGGTCTGCCCAACCCTGGACCCACCACCTGTAAGAGGAGCTACAGGGGTATGGTGTGTTGTGAGCTGTGTGGCTGAGGAAGGCATGGGTTCTGTCAGACCGATCCTCAGCTACTGACTCTGGCTCTTGGGACATGGAATGTCACCTCTCTGGCAGGAAAAGAGCCTGAGCTGGTACCTGAAGTGGAGATATCAACTAGATATATTCGGACTCACCTTGACACATAGCTTTGGCGGCAGGCCGGTGTAGGCATCCTTATTGAGGAATTCAGTGAGGGCCTGGAAAGTCAACTATCTATTGGCCTCAAAAAACGTTCTGGACCACCGATCGACACCTCAGGAGGGGGAAGCAGTACTTCACAAACACTGTTTACAGTTGGGGATGTTGTTGGGAGGTGGAAGAAATACTTCAAGGATCTCCTAAATCCTTCCTAAAACTACTTCCGTTGTTGGCGAAGACGGCCGCCGTCACGACTGCTCCTACCACTTTTTTCTCTGTTTTGTTTTTCAAGTTAATTTTTAATTCATGTAACCAGCATATTCTTCAAGCATTCATTACAGTTGAGATACTCATTTCTATTGGTGTACAATGTACTCACAATTCGATGTTTTTAACCCCAGATCCAAGCTGGCCGAAGGAGATCCTGATGGAGAACAAAGGACGGGACCCGAAGCAGCGGCCCCGGGGGAACCAGCTGTTGTCAGGAACAGGCTGAGAGTTCGTGCACACCGCACACCTCTCCACAGCATTCTGCTCGCCAATGTCCAGTCTCTGGAGAATAAGCTCGATGACCCCAGGGCCAGTGTAAAGTTCCACTCTGCAATCTCCTCTGCTTCGCCAAGACATGGCTGAACCCAGCGGTGCCAGACCCACACAGACAGAACACTGGAATCGGATTGAGCCAGATTGAGCACACAGACCTGAGGAGCTCCAGTGTTCAGTGTGGTGGTGGTGCTGGAGATGCTGTTCCCGATACGAACTGACTGGGGTCTCCCAGTCAGGAAATCCAGAATCCAGCTGCAGAGAGAGGTGTTCAGGCCGAGCAGCATTCACACGTGTGTCCTTACAGTCCAGATGTGTGAGGGCCGGATGGAGGGTTGTGGTGATGGCATCGTCCATAGAGCAGTTAGGACGATACACAAACTGCAAGGGGTCCAGTGAGGATGGTAGCTGTGACTTGATGTGCCCCATGAAAAGCCTCTCAACGCAATTCATCAAGATTGGTGTGAGTGCTACGGGACAGTAATTATTGAGGCAGGACACCGTAGACTTCTTAGGCACAGGGACGATGGGCGTTGTCTTGAGGCATGTTGGGATGATGAAGCTGCTCAGCGAGATGTTGAAGATGACAGTGAAGACATCTATCTCCCTGAGCACTCTGCCAGGAATGTTGTCTGGACCAGCAGACTTCCGTGAGTTGACTCTGCATAGAGTTCTCTTCACGTCAGCCGTGGTGAGACAGAGTACCTGGTCGTTAGGAGGAGGGATGGTCTTCCTCGCTGTCGTGCTGTTCTGTGCCTCAAACCGAGCGTAGAATTCGTTCAGCGCGTCTGGGAGGGAGGCATCACTGTCACAAGCAGGTGGTGTTGTCCTGTAGTTTGTGATTGCCTGGATGCCCTGCCACATACTCCGGGAGTTTCTGCTGTTCTTAAAGTGGCTGTAGATTCCCTGAGCGTGTGCGCGCTTCACCTCTCTGATGGCTCAGGACAGTTCGGCCCTTGCTGTTTTTAAGGCCGCCCTGTGTCCCCTGCTCTGAAGGTGGAGTCTCTCGACTTCAGAAGAGCACACACTTTTGCAGTCATCCACGGCTTTTGATTGGAGCGTGTGATGATGGTCTTGGAGACGGTCACGTCATCAATGCACTTCCCAATGTAGCCGGTCACTGATGCCATGTATGACTCCAAGTCAATAGAGTCGACGCTGGCTGCAGCCTCCCTGAACATGTCTCAGTCAGTGCACTCAAAACAGTCCTGAAGAGCAGAGATGGCTCCTGCTGGCCAGGTTTTAACCTGTTTCAGAACCGGTTTAGAGTGTCTGACGAGTGGTCTGTACGCTGGAATCAACATAACAGAGATGTGGTCTGAGTAGCTGAGGTGGGGGCAGGGCTCTGCACAATACGTGCTGGGAATGTTTGCGTAAACAAGATCCAGCATGTTCACTCCTCTCGTAGCAAAGTCCACATGCTGATGGAATTTAGGAAGCACTGTTTTAAGATTAGCATGATTGATATCTCCGGCGATGATAAACAGACCATTGGGGTTAGCATTCTGCAGTTCGCTAATAGCTCCGTAGAGCTCACACAGAGCCTCCTTAGCATTAGTGCTGGGTGGAAGGTACACTCCGGTAATAAAAGCGGTAGTGAATTCCCTGGGTTAAAAAAAGGTCTGCATCTAACAGTCACGAACTCCACTACCGATGAGCAGTAGTTAGACACAACCACAGAGTCATTACATCATTCCATGTTAATGTAAACACACACCACCATCGCGAGTCTTACCACACAGAACTGGATTCCTGTCGGCACAGTTACAAAAACACAGTAGTCTTTGTACTCACATTGTGTAGTTCGCTGGAGTCAGATGTAGCCCAGTTTATTGTCCAGTGAGCAGACGTTGGACAAAATGATGGTGGGTAGTGCCGGCAGGTTAGGGTTTGTTTTTAGCCTAGCACGGACACCAGCACATTTTCCGCGCTTCCGCCTCCTCGAGCACCACTTGTGACCTCTCTCCCAACCACCGGCATCTGTCGATGTCGAGGACCGAAGACCTGGGGCCTCATGTACAAAGACTTGCGTGGAATTCTTACTGAAAAATGGCGTACGCTTAAATCCAGAAAACG